>CM008283.1:25320642-25504281 GCA_002319775.1 Fagopyrum tataricum | reverse complement strand
TCGCCGCCCCTGCGGACCTAGGAGCGCCCTTTGCGCCTTGCTGCCGCCCCCTGAGTGCTGGTGCGCCCCTGCGGTTGTCTGGAGCACCCCAGCGGTGTTTGGATCCGCCCCTGCGGCTGTGATTAGCCGCCCCCGCGGTTTCGCTGTAGAAGCTCGTCATCTTCGTCTTCGACTATGGATCCTTGGCTCCAAGGTCCTCCTCTCCTTGCTGGGTCTTCTCCAAACACCAACCACTGATCTTAGACTCCTCTCCACGTCCTAATCGAGCCTAAGAACACATGCATGCAAGGCTTTGAGCAAAAAGCTTCTCAAGAGCTTCATCCATGGTCCATGGATGAAGGAGGGAAGAAGAAAGGGAAAACAACAATGAAGAGAAGGGAAGGAGAGGAATATGCTTACCAAACTAGATCTGATCTTCCTCCACTGCAGTCCACAATCCAAGAGCTTCAAAGAGGGAAGAAGAGCAAAGAGAGAGAAGAGAGGAAGAGAGGAAAGAAAACTAACGTGAAATGAAAGTCAAGAGTGAAAGAGAGAGGGGACAAGGCTGCAAAAGAGGAGAGGGGATCAAGAGGTCAGCTGACCTCTTGTCACCTTAGCTCGGAACGAGGGGTCGGAAATGACCTCTTGTCACCTCAGCTAAGAACGAGGGGTCGGAACGTGGAAAAGGGAATAACGACGAGTCGGCTCGGGATTTTAGAAATTAAATCCCGGCACTCGGCATCTTGTGCCTGCGGGAAGATCTACAAAACTCTCTAAGTCCGGAATAAAAATTCCGGACGTTACAACTAACCCCCTAAAACAAGTTTCGTCTAGAAACTTGCTAAACGTAGCACTCTCGATCAAACACGTCTCGTAACCACGTGGAACTCATAAAACGTCAACTATCGGCTCTAATCCAGGTCTACGAATAAAATCACATCAAGACCTCGCAAGGTACACATATACTCATATGAACTCACATAACACGTCATGACATAAACACATAGAACAAATAAGGGAAGATCTCGGGACTAACCCGACGGTCCTATCGATGTCGATAAATCTGCATAAAACTCGGGATAGTTCCTCCGGATACTATCCTCCGTCTCCCATGTAGCCTCATCGGCTCCTTGCCTTGACCACTACACTGTCAACATCGGTATCACCTTTGATATAAGGCGCCTCGTACTCCGCTCTAAAACCGCTATCGGATGCTCTGCAAAAGTATGGTCCGGCTCGACCACTAGGTCCTCGTGGCTAATGATGTGCCTCGAGTCGTGTATGTACTCTCTCTGCTGAGAGACATGAAATACCGGATGTATACCCTCCAACCGCGGTGGCAATGCTAACCGGTATACCACCTCACCGACTCTCTCCAAGATCTCGAATGGACCGACATATCGGGGGCTTAACTTCCCCTTAATGCTGAATCGCCTGACGCCCCGCGTCGGTGATACCCTTAACCACACCTGAGCTCCTACCCTGAACTCGAGAGGTCTACGCCTCCTATCCGCATACGACCTCTGACGGCTCTGCGCGGCCAACATCCTCTCCCGGATCAAAGCAACTCTATCCACGTCGTCATGTACCTGATCTGGAGCTACAACGCTAGAACTCCCCGGCTCGTCCCAACATAAAGGAGTACGGCATTTCCGTCCATACAATGCCTCATACGGTGCCATCCCAATCAATGCGTGCCAGCTATTATTATACGAAAAGTCGACCAACGGGAGATGGTCTGGCCACACCTAACCCCAATCTAGTACACATTCTCGTAACATATCCTCTAATGTCTGAATAGTCCGCTCAAACTGGCCGTCAGTCTGTGGATGGTATGCGGTGGTGAAATGAAGACTCGAACCTAGGGCGGCATGTACCTACTGCCAGAACCTCGAGGTAAAACGCCCGTCCCTGTCCGAGATGATGGTCCTTGGTACTCCATGTAATCTCACAATCTGACGGGTAAACTCCTCGGTCAAACGAAGCACCGGCCACATTTCCCGTATAGGGATGGAACGCGTGGTCTTCGTCAACCGATCTACTACTACCCATATCGCGTCGAAGCTCCTACTCGGTCTCAGACCGGTAACGAAATCCATGGATATGTCCTCCCACTTCCACTGCGGCACAGGCAGTGGGTGAAGCTCTCCTCCGAGTCTCTAGTGGTCGATCTTGACCTGCTGGCAGGTCGCGCATCGGGCCACATATCTAGCTACATCGGGCTTGAGCCCGCCCCACCAATAGAATCTCCTAATATCCTGGTACATCTTACTCGTGCCTGGGTGCACCGAGTAAGGTGTGGAATGTGCCTCATGCAAAATCCGCTCTCTTAACTCCTGGTCCGACGGTACACAAATATGTCCCTTGCGTCTCAATAGCCCGTCTGCTCCTGTGATAAACTGCGGTGCCTCTCCTCGGAACATCCTGTCCCGGATCCTCATCAAAATGGGACATCCCTCCTGCTTCTGCCGGATATCTCCAGATAGGTCAGGTAATACCTCTATCTCGGACAAACGACAGTCCGTATCCGGGAACCGGATATCCAACTCCAACTCTATCAAATCCCTCTGCAACTGTGGCTGAACCGTAAGCGGAGCTATAGCCTTCTCTCGAGGTGTCCTCCTACTCAAAGCATCGGTGTAAGAGCCTTAGTTTTTCGGACCGAGATTGGACTTTAGCCGAGATTGGCTTTGGCTGAGATTTGGCCTAGCCGCCCCGCGGGCATGTGTGCCGCCCCTACAGCTCAGGGAACCGCCCCCTGCGGTTTCCTGCGGCTGCAACCGTTTTTGTTGACTCCTTGACCTGTGCTTTACCCTTTCTTCTTCTTATTCTTTCCCTTGGTTGATCAAGGGTTTCTTCTTCACTTCTCTTCCTCAGTTGCTCACGTCCTTCTTGCTTCTCCTTCTCCTTCTTGATCTTGTGCTTGGTTTTCCCTTGAGTTTGTAAGAGAGTTGTTGTGGTGGATGTTGATGTTGATGCTAGTAGTTGGTATGCTGAGCTTGGAAGCCAGCTGCTGTGAGTGTTGATCTTCCCTGCAACCTAGGACCAAAGGTGTGGTGAGTGATCTTCTCTTTCTCTTCTTCCTTTCTTTGATTCCTACTTCCTTAGCTTAGGATTAGATGATTGAGTGTAGTTTGATGTTGGTTTGTGTATGTGTATGCTTGTATGTGACTTTGGATGAAGAAGACGTGATTTGATCACGTGAAGAGTTGAAGAAGAGTCGTGGGATCACGTTCTGCACCGTCGCCGCTCCCGCGCCTGGAAGCCGCCGCCCCTGCGGAAGCCGTGCCGCAGCGCCTGCGCCAGCACCCGCTCCTTGCCTTCGTTGCCTGCGTCCCTTGTCACCGCGCCTGCGGCTGCTCCTTGTCGTGCTTGCGGGTTGTCTATTCCGACCCTGCATCCCTTGAGAACGCAGGTGCGTCTTGTCCCGAGACTACCTATAGCTGGGTAGCTCCTTTCCTTTCTTAGTATGAGGGACTTAGTACCATTCTCGATATCGGATGATGATGAGTATGATATAGATATGCCGGTTACGGCTTTGAGGTTTACGAGTTGGACATGATCCTTATGGATCCCTTGGGTCTAGGTGTGATCCCTTTGTGTGATAGGAGTTTGATATATATATGTATGCCTTGTATAGGCCGTGTTGTCCTCCAGTTTGGAGTGGACCTGAGTGAGAGCTGATCGTAGTGATACTACTTCTGAGGTTGAGGTAAGTCCATAGGACTTACTTAGCTACTATCCTTATATTGGATGTATGCTTGAGTAGTGTTTGTTTATGCTTTGTAGCATGCGATATGGTTCATTACCGACCTATGTTATATTGACCGCCCATTGTAGTGGTTGTGACAACTTACCTTTTATCCCGTAGTGGAGTCTGGGAAGTTCTCTGTAAGCTAGTTAGATCTGGTATACGGGAAGGGCACCTACCACTCCATATGGTATACGGGAAAGTGCGCTGATACTACTCCAGCTAGCTATTGCACGCAGAGGCGAGGGTTATATACATTCCTCGTGTCACATATATTCATATACATATATATTATTTGAATGAGTAACGTTATAAAGATAATAACCGGGTAAATGTGTGAAAGCATGATGATGTGTTAAGATTTCTGATGTGTGTTTGTGCTCTAGCATCTTCTTATATATGTGTATGGTTAGCTAACGGTTTTATACCGTGTTGTAGATCCTTTGCAGGTTAGGAAAGCTGCAGAGTGATCCAGAGGGGTAATCTGCTGAGGGTTCCGTACACCGGGGTGATATCGTGGGATATGCCCGGGTAAAGGTAAATTCATAGAAAAAATAAGTATTCATAAACCAATTTGATTTATGAATAAGGGTAACAAGTTAGTGTACACGGTGCCCAGACATGAAGTCTAAGGCGTAAAACAAAGAAATCTCAAAATCCAAGATCTCAAGGCGGACATGCAAGTCCCCAAGTAGACCCAACTACCCGTAATAAAATGATACATATTAATCATACACTCATAATCTGCTAGATCATACTCAAAAGGCCCATCCACCTTCGGCAAAGCCATCAGCAGATGGGAACCAAGAGAGCCAAGCGCGACTAGCTCCATCAAGATAAGACATCCCCCACCTTCGGCATGGCCATCAGCAGGGAAGAGGTCATACCTGGGAAGAGTGTCATCATCAGTCATGATATCTCTCATGTCAGCACTAAACATCAGTGGCTTACACACCAACTCTAGAAGGGAACTTCTCATGGAGGAGTCTAAAAACATGGGATCTGATAAGCCGAACCAAAACATCAATAGGAATCCTATTTCCGTTAAAAACCAAGGCATTCCTAGAATGCCATAAATAATAGACCGTAGATGAGAAGGTGTAGATCCTCTGTCTGCTCGTCCAGCCTCTTCCAATCGCCGAAAGTCTCAACCACTCAAGAGATGCTGCAATAGAATTCAAGCTACAGAACATGCCAAATCCATCACATACTTGTTTCCAAACCTCTCTAGCATACGTGCATCCAAAGAACAAGTGGTCGTGTGACTCACTAGCACCTCTGCACCAGCTGCAAGTCGGATCAATTCACATACTTGTTTCCAAACCTCTCTAGCATACGTGCATCCAAAGAACAAGTGGTCGTGTGACTCACTAGCACCTCTGCACCAGCTGCAAGAAGGATCAATGTCAAGAAAACACAACCTATCTCTCGTAGAGAGGCGTCCAAGGATGCCCATCCAGAAAATGAAGCAATGTTTCGGCGTATTCCCCAAATCCCAAACCAATATGTACAAGTCCACAGTTTGTCCATGCTCTCTAAAAATATCATATGCTCGAGTCACCAAGAACTTCTCTCCATGGCACCAGGAATCAAGAGTCTCTGTTAGACTTATAGTCGGATCCATGTGTCTGACAATCTCATCTCTTGCTCCGAGGATGGCCTTAATAAGAGGTGAGTCACGTATGTGAGCCATCCAATCGCAGGGCTCAGTCACCTGGAGATAACGGTGGTGTATCCATCTGACCCAAAGGCTATCACGGCTGGTATGGATGTGCTGGTAATGCTTGGACATGAAGGCCAAGTTCCGTGCGCGAAGATCAAAAAGGCCAAGACCTCCTTCTTTCTTTGGCAGGCAGACCCTGTTCCAAGAAACTCTCGGCTAGCTCTAGAGGAAACTCCTGCATAATCCAATCAGGCGGTCTATGACAAGGCCTGGAATAGGAAGAATGGAAAGCCAGAAGCAAACGTTTCCCTGAAGGACAGCACGGATCAGCTCAAGGTGACCAGCAAAGGACAAATGCCTCTTGTTCTAGGCGCTGATATGTCTCCCAATGCGGTCGATAAGGGGGGAATAATCTACCATCCTAAGCCGATGTAGTGCAACCGGAATGCCCAAATAACGGAAAGGGAACTCACTAGCACCTAAGCCGGAGAACTGTATCAAATCAGCAGCCTCAGTGGTGGGAACGGAAGCAAGGTAGATAGAGGACTTGGATAGGCTAAGAGCAAGCCCCGAGATCCTCTCGAATCGGCGAATACAACCCAATAAGATATCAACAGAAGCCCTATCACCTCGACAAAATAAGACAACATCATCAGCATACATCAGATGAGCAATACGGAGACCTGTGCAATGCTGATGGAACTAGAACTCCGGGCTCGTAGTTTCACGGCGGATCATCCTATATAGGAACTCCATACATATAACAAATAAGAGAGGGGAAAGGGGGCATCCCTGACGAAGGCCCCGTCGACCCCGGAAGTGGCCATGTGAAGTCTTGTTAACCCGGATGGAGTAGGACGCCGTAGTGACGCACTCCATCACCCAGTCAATGAACCTGGTCGGGAACAAGAGCTCCGTCATAGCATACCTCGGAAAATCCCAAGAAATGGTATCATAAGCCTTAGCCAAATCAATCTTCATGAAGCACCTCTTAGTATCTCTTTGAACGTTATATCTCCGGAGAAGCTCCTGGACAAGGAAGATGTTGTCGGACATCAGTCTCCCCGGAACAAAAGCAAACTGTGCGGGATCAATCAGATATCCAAGGCAAGATCCAAGCCGGTTCGCCATGAGCTTGGTGATGAACTTGTACACCACGTTGCAACATGAGATCGGCCTGAAATGCTCAACCCGAGAGGGGTTAGCCACCTTACTAATTAGAGACACAGAAGTATGGTTGATTTGTCGGAGAAGTTTCCCATTAACAAAAAACTCCCGAACTGCAGCACACACCTCCGGACCCGTGATGCTCCAAGTGGACTTGAAGAACTTGGAGTTGTAACCATCCGGACCAGGGGCTTTGAGATCCCCGATCGACCAAAGTGCCTCCTTAATCTCCTTAAAGGAGACCATCTCAACGAGGCGGGTACTGTCATCAGCAACAACACAAGGACCATCAGCAAACCAATCTCTCGGAGCAACCTCCACCGGGTAGGCAGTGTCAAAAAGACCCTGAAAAAAATCAACAAATCTTTCGGCCACCTCCTCAAGAGAGGAAGTGGTCGAGTCATCAGGAAGCTTGAACGACAGGATGAAATCCCGCCGCCCATTGGCCTTCATAATGCCATGAAAGTAAGAAGAAGCACAGTCACTATTAAGGATGTACCTGGCCTTAGCCTGTTGGCTAAAGAAGCTCCTCTCGGCCGTATTAAGTCTACGGGTCTTGGTCTTGAGATCCAACAGCTCGGTCGTGATAGACTCGGACTGTGGGTCAAGGCGAAGGCGCTCAAGACAGTCGGCATACTCCTCATTAGCCGCTTTGGCCTTCTCTGCAATATGAGCAAAATGACGTCTATTGAGACCTCTAAGCGGCCCCTTAAGGCACCGCAAGAGGGAACAAAGGCGAAACAGGTAAGTACCCCTAAGGTGACATACCCAACTCTCCCTGACAACATTTTGGAACTTTTCATGGTGGGTCCACATGTTGAAAAATTTGAAGCTAGGTTTTCCGGTAAGGGGTCGGTGGATAACATGGGCCATCGCCGGTTTATGGTCCGAAAATTGCCACATGTTAGGGAAAGTCGCCCTACAGTAAACACCACGCTCTAGCCACTCATGATTGACCATCACCCTGTCAAGTTTGGTCCAGATCTTACCATTCGTCCAAGTGAAAATGTTTTCACTTGTGAACGGGACATCTAAAAAACCAAGCGCCTGGCAACTCTCAAACATAGCCGTTGTCTCATTCATCCTAACTCTAGCACCATTGACACGTTCGTTTGAGAACATGACATTGTTAAAGTCCCCCAAGACTAGCCAAGGAAGGGGATCTCTCTCCATCATAACTCTCAAGATCTCCCAAATAAGAGCACGTTCAGTGCTGCTATGGAGCCCATAGACAAAACAAGTACCAAACCGAAGGCCCGTAACCCTACAAGTAACAAGGCAAGCAATATGTTGGACACCAATCTCAACCACACTAACATCAAACTTACACTCATCCCACATAACTAGGATTCCGCACCGATCATCGACATGGAAGTTGGTGGTAAAGGACCAGTTCGGAAATTGACTCCTCATCACCTCATCAATGTCAGAAGGCCGGTGCGCAACCCTAGTCTCAAGAACTCCACATAAACCAGACTTATACTCAACCAAAGGTTTGTAAGGCCTTTTTGTATCCGGGGTTGGCAGAACCCTTGAACATTCCAAGATATGATACTCATCGGGAAACCATGGGTAAATTGGCATTTCTACCCCTATGAGCATCTCCCTTCCCCTGCACCTACGATCTAGAGGCCAACCTAGTGGATCTTCTACTTCCAAGTCTACCATCCCTAGGTCTATGCCAACCATCCCTTTCTTCCGTCCTAGGTTTGACACCACTCAAATGAATGTTAGCCCTAGGAGTAACAACACGGAGGGCCTTTCTACTAGACCTAGACAACACCTTAGTGAAACCCTCACTCTTATCACCAATAGCGGGGTTAGTAACAGTAGTAGATAAAGGAGAAAGAAAAGTAAGAGAAGGAGAACTAGAAGGCTTACCATCACTTCCCGAGCTAGAGGAGATCTCTCCTTCCTCCTTACCATCCAAGTCCATATCACTTCGGCTATCATCCGAAGATACTTCGGTGCTGGACTCTCCAGATGCCTCCTCATGGATCCCATTAATGACATCCTCCTCCACGTCGGAACATGACTTCTTAGAGTCATCAACCACACCAGTGTAGCTAACAATAGCGAGGTTCAAAGACGGGTCAGTTTGAGGAGCGTCTTTATCCATGCGGGGGGAGGGTGCATCGAGGCGAGTCTAGCCTTCAAGGCTTTCACCCTT
The DNA here is from genome assembly GCA_002319775.1 of Fagopyrum tataricum. NCBI lineage: Eukaryota > Viridiplantae > Streptophyta > Magnoliopsida > Caryophyllales > Polygonaceae > Fagopyrum > Fagopyrum tataricum. Next base: position 25,495,551 of record CM008283.1, on the reverse strand, counting down.
TGGAGTTTACGTAGGGCATTTCTACGAGCATTTCGTTTCCAGCGCCACGCAATATCCGAGGGGTTACGGTCAATAATCTTTGTACCGGACGTGCCTTCTCCATGGCGGGTGGATTAGGTTCGACCTGTACAAATTCAGCACCACAGCCCACAACGTTAGTTAAATTAGAATCATCAATAACGTTACCCTTACCTTTATCCATGGTCTTCTTTCCCGTCACCTCTTCATCTTTATTTTTTCCTTTATCTAGATTATCATCCGCCTTGGTAAGGCCTTCTTTATCACCGGTCTGTTTTTCATTTTTAGACTTTTTGTTAAACGAACACATGTAGTCCTTATGACCAAAGACAACGCATCAACGACAATAATCAGGTTCATTCTCATAAAGCACTTTGCAGTTAATAATCACACCATCATCAAATTTAAGGGTAACTTCATGCAAAACATCACAAGCAAAATTAACCTCAATCAAAACCCTAGCGTAAGCACCACGTTCTCTAGACTCGGTAACCTTATCAACATATAGAGGCTTTCCAAGCTTGGAAGCCACTCTACCAAGAATATCATGAGTCCAAAAATCATTAGGAATACCAAATATACGAGTCCAAAGAGGGACCGTGGCAACATCTTTACGGATCAAAGAAAACTTATCCGGAATCAACTTCAAGAGAAGTGGTCTCCCAAATAGAAAATAAGGCCCCTCCATCAAAATCTTGTCCCTATCATGCTCATTATTAAAAGAAAAAATCATCCAACCAAATTCCATGCGAAAATCAGATTTAACATTCCACTTTTTCATAAGACCATTAATAGCAGGATATCCCGGGAAATAACCAACAAATTGCCCTAGAAGACTATATCCCCATACAACATGCTTGGGTAAAGCTTCATCGCAACGAATTTTAACATGCTCATCAGGACAAGGAGTATAAGAGAGTTTACCACCGAGGCCTTCATTCATAAAGACCTTTTTTGGGGGCCTGTTCCAAGCATTTTGAGTTGGAATCAGGGCCGGCTTGAATCTAGCATTTGCCTCCGTTGGCATGGGAAGAATCGGGGGTCGCTCATCATTTTTCTCTTTGGTCACCTTAGCCACTAAAGGAGTAGAAACTCCAGCCGTGGCCTTCACGTCAACTAGGTTGGGCGCATAGTCCACGACATTCAGCTTAGAGTTATCACTCACAACACCATCAATCTTAGCGCTTTCACTTACAACATCATTCGCACTATCAGTAATAACAACATGATTGTCTTTAACATTTTCAAGACTAATATTATTGTTTTCATTTTGACTATTGTGACCATTTTCAATCACATGAACAATATGGGAATTTTGTCCAACTTCATTACTAACAACATCCAAGGGATTTTCATGTATATTAACTATGCTATCATTTAAAATCAAAGGAGGATTTTCCTTAGTACTAGCAATACCTTCAAGGAGCTTGGTGCATTCAATTGTATCCTTACGCAACTCATCATCAGATAACATGTTGGGGTAGTCTTTAGCCAAAACGAGGTTGTTCCCATCGTTATTCAGCTCACGAAGGACATGCTCCGCCACATTTTTTGCAAGCATCTCAGTTTCTGTAATGGCCATCAAATTTTCTGCAGAGGTAGAGACTTTAGTTGGGCCGACAAGGGATGTGTGATTCATGGCTGAGGATGAACTATTTGTTTCAGCTTCATGTGTCGTGGTATTGGGGCTGGGTATGCCTCCATCATCCTGAAGTTTCATCTCTGTAGCCAAGATGTCATTACGACATAAAGTCTCCTGGCAAGATGAAGCAGCCATGTCTTTGACCTCTGCAGACTCAACATCCAACGTGCAGTCCCTGAAGAAGCATACAATATCAGTAGATATGTGTGTAGAATTGGACTTAGTGCATACCTTATTCATTTTCAGAATCGATCTCGTGTCAGAGGAGAGTGGTAGCATTTGGTCTCCATTATTGGGCGAGCTCAAAGCCAATCTAGGTTTAGCCGTGTTCTCCAAGCCGCTGCGACGAGGGGGTATACCGTTCTCAGTGTGAACACTCGGGCGAAGTTTCTGCGAAGCGAAGCGCCGCGCTGTAACTTCTCCATCCGATCTGTTGTGATATTAGGTTTAGGGTTCGGATCTTGAAGATAATAATCCCTAGTCCTAGGAGGCGGGCCGTCGGAGTCAGCAGGCCGATCCTCCAGCCGTTGCTTCCTCACCATGGCCGAGCGGCCGCCAGGAAGGGGAAACCAGTCGTGAGAACGTTTCTGTCGAAAAATCCTCTTCTAGCAAGCAAAATCGGGTTTTGAAGACATGAATTTGTTCGGATTTGTAAGGGGAATACAGATCTAGTGTTTGAAATCACACACAACTCAATTTGATGGGAGAGATTTGGCAATAAAACAAACGAACGTGAGAAGGCCAGGAGAGTCGTCAATGGAGTCGCCCAGTCATTTTTATTTTTTAATTCGATATCGTGGGATTTGGGTTATTCATGTTGTACGGATTTCTGTTTTGACTTTTTACTCAGTAGTACTCTGTATAACCTTTTGATATTTATATATCAGTTTCATGTTTTGTTTTAATCTGTTTGTGCCTTGTTGTAAGATTAGTGAAATTGTTGTCAGGTTAGGGTCAGGATCCATTGTGAGATCCTAGCCCAGTAGCACTCCGAGTCCTACGGATTTGGGGTGTTACAAAGTTGGTATCAGAGCCCATGTTGACAACAATGACACTTGTAATCTGCGTTAAAGGTCGAATAGATAAATAAACAGAACTCGAAAAGGGGTCTGACTTTTCAAAAGGTTTTGATTTTGAAATGAGTACAAATGTTTTGGGATACCGTGTACGTGAACCATTGCCCCTCTGAAGATCTCGACAGTATAGATATATATAGATATTCTGTTGTGATTGATTTGATATATATCTATACATATGGCATATATATAGCCTTCTAAGTTAGGTTTACGTCTTCTGCAGATGGTTCAGACTAGAGCCTTACCTACAGCTAGACGAGGTAGAGGTAGACCCCCTCTAGGTAGAGGACTAGGACTCCTGTTGGTGGTTCACAGGCAGCTGGAGAGATACATGAGGAGGTTGCTGAGAGCGTCGTTCTAGAGACGGGGAACGGTGCAGCTGAGAGACAGGGGGCATAGAGAGCCCAGTCTGGTAATTCTGATCGTGTCTCCATGGGGGATCCGAGTTCCGAGCTTATATTAGACGAGTAGAGGAGGCTGCCAGAGCCGGTAGACGTGCCCCAGATTTACAGGCACAAGATGGACCATTTGAGAGATCCCACGGGGTTATACAAGTGCCAACTGTACAGGCACATGCTGCTGAGATTCCTCAGGTTCGAGAGGAGCATAGAGGGCCTAGACCAGATACCTGGTTGAAGGCATTCCATCAGATGGGTGTACCCCGTTTCACTAGGAAGGTGGGGTTAGAGGTTAAGCTCTGGATTGGGCATGTGGACTCAGCTCTAGAGTCCATTAGATGTCCAGTGGACAGACAGTTCGAGCTGGTTCAGACTTTATTCCGGGACTTGGCACAACACTGGTGGAGATCGGTACGGGGTCAGGTTAACAGTTATGATCAGATGAGGACCCTGATTAGAGAGCGTTTCTGCCCTGCCTCACTGAGGAGGGAGAAACTGCGGGATTTTGTGGAGGTTGTGTTTGAGGATATACCAGTGTCCGAGGCTATCAGGAGGTTTCAGGAGGAGCTGACATTGTTGGGTCCAGCTGCACCTCATGCAGATCAGCACGTATATCTGCTTTCCCGACGACTGAGGGATGCTACCCGGACTTATATGGCGGGATTTCATTGTGAGACTCTTAAAGATTATCAAGACAGAGCTTCCGACTATGAGAGGGAGCGAGCTAGTCAGAGGAGAGCATCTTATACCGGAGGGTCTGAGAAGAGACAGCGTACAGGGCAGACCAGTGGTACTGGTGGTGCTGCTAGTGGTTGGCGAGGTCAAAGACACCAGACTCAGCCTTCATCTGCACCAGTTGCAGATAAGGGACATCAGTGTTTTAACTGTTGCGATCCAGGGTATTTGAGGCTAGAGTGCACGAGGTCACAAGTGACTTGCTACACCTGTGGTAGGTAGGGTCACCGAGCCGTTTACTGCCGACAGGGCGGAGCTGCCTCTCAGCAGGGTTCTTCTCCTGCTAGTGCAGTGGGAGGTGGGCAGAGGCCACCTCAGCAGCAGCAGATTCAGGGACAACAGAGAGTCCCAGATCGCCCTACGACCCAGGGATCTGCTCCTGGGCCGAGTAGAGGCAGAGGTCGTGGTGCCCACTGATACCAGAGGGCCACAGGGCCGAGTCTTTGAGCTTAGTAGTGCAGAGGAGCCAACTGCACCTACTGCTACAGGTACCATTCTCATTCATGGTTTACTTGTAGGAGTTTTATTTGATACTGGTGCAACGCACTCTTTTATTTCTAATGCCTGTGTAGAGCGTCTTGGTTTAGATACAGTTGAGGGGATGCCCTTTATTATAGGGTTACCCGATGGTGGTAGGGTCAGAGGTACCCGTGAGATTCACGGTTGTCCCATTTCTATAGGGACCCGTGTGCTACTAGTTGACTTCTTTGTCATGCCATTAGAGCATGAAGAAGTCATTTTAGGTATGGATTGGATGGATAGACATTCTGCAGTCTTAAATGTAGGTAGGAGGACTGTTACCCTCGCTACCGAGTTAGGCCAGGTAGAGGTTTTCCGAGGATAGGACCTTGGAAATTAGAGCATGAAGAAGTCATTTTAGGTATGGATTGGATGGATAGACATTCTGCAGTCTTAAATGTAGGTAGGAGGACTGTTACCCTCGCTACTGAGTTAGGCCAGGTAGAGGTTTTCCGAGGATAGGACCTTGGAAAGACGGGCACAGTTATAAGCGCTATACGGGCAACTAGATTGATCGCACGGTTGCGAGGTCTTCTGGTGTTATGCCATGAAGGAGGGGAGAGTCCAGCATTAGAGGATATCTCAATTGTCTATGATTTCATTGATGTTTTTGTTGAGCCGTTCAGTTTGCCGCCTCAAAGGAGTGTGGACTTCAGTATTGAGTTAGAGCCTGGTACGAGACCGATCTCGAAAGCCCCATACCGGATGGCGCCTGTCGGATGCTGGAGCTGAAGAAGCAACTTGAGGAGCTGGCTGAGAAGGGCTTCATTCGCCCTAGCGTGTCCCCATGGGGAGCACCTGTCCTCTTCGTATGGAAGAAGGACGGATCACTGAGGTTATGCATTGATTACAGAGAGCTGAACAAGGTGACCATCAAGAACAAGTATCCATTGCGCGCATTGATGATTTGTTAGATCAGCTTCAGAGAGCGACTGTGTTTTCCAAGATTGACCTGCGTTCTGGTATCACTAGCTGAGGGGGAGAGAGAGAAGGATGTGCACAGGACAGCATTCCGGACTAGATATGGCCACTACGAGTTGTAGTGATGCCATTTGGGCTTACGAATGCCCCAACAGTTTTCATGGAGTTGATGAACAACATCTTCATTGACTTCCTGGATCAGTTTGTGGTGGTCTTTATAGATGACATTTTTGTATACTCTCGCAGTGGAGAGGAACATGCAGGACATCTGAGGACTGTATTACAAGTTTTGCGGGATAGAGAACTTTATGCAAAGTTCTCTAAGTGTGAGTTCTGGATGCTAGAGGTAGCATTCCTGGGTCATGTGGTATCAGCTGAAGGTATCAAGGTGGATCCGGCGAAGATTGAGGCAGTAGCAGCATGGACTACACCGAACGAAAAGGAAGTAAGTAGCTTCCTTGCCTAGCCGGTTATTACAGACGCTTCGTGGAGGGATTCTCTGTGATTGCCCGTCACTGACGAGTTTGCTGAGGAAGACTACCAGATTTGTGTGGTATGATCAGTGCATGAAGAGTTTTGAAGAGTTGAAGAGGCGCTTGAATTCTGCTCCTATTTTGGCACAACTAGAGGGTACAGAGGATTTTGTGGTATACAGTGATGCATCCAAGCTAGGCTTGGATGTGTTTTGATGCAGCGAGGCAAAGTTATTGCTTATGTGTCTCGACAGTTGAAGACGTATGAGGAGAACTACCGACTCATGATCTGGAGTTGGCAGCGGTAGTTCATGCATTGAAGATCTGGAGACATTACCTGTATGGTGCTGCATGTCAGATCTTCACAGACCATAAGAGTCTGAAGTATATTTTCACGCAGCGGGAATTGAATAACCGCCAGCATAGGTGGCTCGAGCTGATCAAGGACTTTGATTTAGAGATTCTGTATCATCCAAGGAAGGGCGAACGTTGTCGCCGACGCCCTGAGCAAGAAGACGCCTCGAGAGCAGGCGATTGCGAGGCTGACAGTTCAACATCAGTTGCCGAGGGATCTTATCTGGTTAGAGTTGGACATCACGTTTCCTGATGAGGATGCCCAACTGCGTAATTTAGAGGTATTTCCTGATCTGTTGGGTGAGATCCAACAGAAGCAGGAGACCTGCCCGACACTGATGAGGATACGAGATAAGATGTCTCGAGATGGGCACCACAGTTCCTGTTAGGAGCAGATGGAGTTTTGAGGCACCGCTGTCGCGTCTGTGTACCCGTTGATGCGGAGTTGAGACAGAGGATTTTACAGGAGGCTCACTGTACACCTTACTCTGTACATCAGGTACGAGTAAGATGTATCAGGACTTGAGATGTTTATATTGGTGGGGGCTGAAGCCTGATGTGATTGTGGCCAGATTTGTGGCACAGTGTGCGACCTGCCAACAGGTCAAGATAGAGCATAGCACACCTGGAGGTGAGCTTCATCCACTTCTTGTTCCACAGAGGAAATGGAGGACGTCACCATGGATTTTGTGACTGGCTGAGGCTGAGTCGAAGTTTTGATTGCATCTGGGTCATAGTGGGCAGATTGACGAAAAACGGCACGTTTCATTCCTATTAGGGAGACGTGGCCGGTGAGCAGATTAGCTGAGGAGTACACTAGGCAGATAGTGAGACTCCATGGTGTACCGAGAACGATCGTCTCAGATAGAGATGGACGATTTACCTCGAGATTCTGGCAGCAGATTTAGACTGCCTTGGGACGAGTTTGCATTTCACGATTGCGTTCCATCCTCAGACAGATGGTCAGTTTCAGACCCTGGAGGATATGTTGCGAGCTTGTGTGTTGGATTGGGGACAAGTGTGGACGGATCATCTCCCACTTGTGAGTTCTCATACAACAACAGCTGGCATGCATCTATTGGATGGCCCCATATGAGGCATTGTATGGACAGAGATGCCGTACCCCGTTATGATGTGATGAGTAGAGCAGTGTTAGTGGTTTAGCACCTGATCAGATTTAGGATAATGTGGCTCGAGTAGCATTGATTAGAGAGCGGGTGATGACTGCGCAGAGCCGTCAGAAGTCGTATGCTAGTAGGAAGCGTAGACCTCTAGAGTTCAGAGTTGGAGCCCATGTGTGGCTGAGAGTGTCCCCGACACGAGGTGTTAGGCGTTTTAACATTAAGGGAAGTTGAGCCCCCCGATATGTCGGACCGTTCGAGATTCTGGATCGGGTTGGGAGCGCAACTTACAGATTAGCCTTGCCTCCGAGATTAGAGGGTGTTCACCCTGTATTTCACGTGTCTCAGCTGATGGAGTACATACCAGATCCGAGACACATCGTGAGTTATGAGGATTTGGTGGTCGAGCCAGACCACACTTTTGTTGAGTACCCTATTGCAGTCCTAGAATGAGGTATGAGACGCCTGTGTTCGAAGGACATTCCTATGCTGAGGATACAGTGGTCTAGACGAGGACCCGAGGAGGCTAAATGGAGACTGAGGATAGTATCCAGAGGAACTATCCAGAGTTCTATGCCGAAATAGCTGCACAATAGGATCACCGAGTAGATTTTAGTACTATCTTGGTGAGTATTATGTGCTTATATGCTTATATGCTATGATGTGTTTATTTTCATACTAGCTTTGATGTGATTATGATCTTATTAGATCTTGTTGTGCTAGTATGATAGGTTTAGCTGGAGATGGTTCTTTCCTCCATGCTATTTTGATGGACATAGTAGTGTTGGAGATGTTCTTCCTCCATGCCTTTTTGTTATGGATATGATACGGCTAGAGATGTGATTCCTCTATGCCTTGTGATGTGTTTATAGTTGGCTAGAGATGGTTCCTCTAGGCCTTGGACAGTGTTTTGTTGTTGGAGTTGATGTTTTCCTCCATGCTTATGTTTGAGGTTATAGAGAGAGTGTACCTTGGCTTTGAGTCCGAGTGGTTTCAGGACTTGCAAGTTTCGGACGAAACTTGTTTTTAGGGGGTGAGACGTAAGAGGCCTTAGTTTTTCGGACCGAGATTGGACTTTAGCCGAGATTGGGTTTGGCCGAGATTTGGCCTAGCCACCCCGCGGGCATGTGTGCCGCTCCTGCGGGTTTCCGCCCTGCGGCTCAAGGAACCGCCCCTGCGGTTTCCTGCAGATGTAGCCGTTTTTGTTGACTCCTTGACCGTGCTTTACCCTTTCTTCTTCTTATTCTTTCCCTTGGCTGATCAAGGGTTTCTTCTTCACTTCTCTTCCTCAATTGCTCACGTCCTTCTTGCTTCTCCTTCTCCTTCTTGATCTTGTGCTTGGTTTTCCCTTGAGTTTGTAAGAGAGTTGTTGTGGTGGATGTTGATGTTGATGCTAGTGGTTGGTATGCTGAGCTTGGAAGCCAGCTGCTGTGAGTGTTGATCTTCCCTGCAGCTTAGGACCACAGTTGTGGTGAGTGATCTTCTCTTTCTCTTCTTCCTTTCTTTGATTCCTTCTTCCTTAGCTTAGGATTAGATGATTGAGTGTAGTTTGATGTTGGTTTGTGTATGTGTATGCTTGTATGTGACTTTGGATGAAGAAGACGTGATTTGATCACGTGAAGAGTTGAAGAAGAGTCGTGGATCACGTTCTGCACCGTCGCCGCCCCCGCGCTGGAACCCCCCTGCGGAAGCCGCCACAGCGCCCGGCCTTGCCTGCGTCGTCCGCGCCTGCCGGCTGCTCCCTCCCGGCCTGCGGTTGTCTATTCCGCCCTGCGTCCCTTGATCACGCATGGCGTCTTGTCCCAAGACTACCTATTGTTGGGTAGCTCCTTTCCTTTCTTAGTATGAGGGACTTACCATGCTAGATATCGGATGATGATGAGTATGATATAGATATGCCGGTTACGGCTTTGAGGTTTACGAGTTGGACATGATCCTTATGGATCCCTTGGGTCTAGGTGTGATCCCTTTGTGTGATAGGAGTTTGATATATATATGTATGCCTTGTGTAGGCCGTGTTGTCCTCCAATTTGGAGTGGACCTGAGTGAGAGCTGATCGTAGTGATACTACTTCTGAGGTTGAGGTAAGTCCATAGGACTTACTTAGCTACTATCCTTTATATTGGATGTATGCTTGAGTGGTGTTTGTTTATGCTTTGTAGCATGCGATATGGTTCATTACCGACCTATGTTATATTGACCGCCCATTGTAGTGGTTGTGACAACTTACCTTTCATCCCGTAGTGGAGTCTAGGAAGTTCTCTGTAAGTTAGTTAGATCTAGTATACGGGAAGGGCACCTACCACTCCATATGGTATACGGGAAAGTGCGTTGATACCACTCCAGCTAGTTATTGCACGCAGAGGTGAGGTTTATATACATTCCTCGTGTCACATATATTCATATACAAATACATATTTAATTTGAATTAGTAACGTTATAAAGATAATAACCGGGTAAATGTGTGAAAGCATGTGATGTGTTAAGATTTCAGATGTGTGTTTGTGCTCTAGCATCTTATATATGTGTATGGTTAGCTAACGATTTTATATCGTGTTGTAGATCCTTTGCAGGTTAGGAAACCTGCAGAGTGATTCAGAGGGTGATCTGTTGAGGGTTCCGTACACTGGGCGATATCGTGGGATTTGGGTTATTCATGTTGTACGGATTTCTGTTTTTACTTTGTACTCAGCAGTACTCTGTATAACCTTTTGATATATATATATCAGTTTCATGTTTTGTTTTAATCTATATGTGCCTTGTTGTAAGATCAGTGAAATTGTTGTCAGGCTAGGGTCAAGATCCATAGTGAGATCCTAGCCCAGTAGCACTCCGAGTCCTACGGATTTGGGGTATTACAATCGGCGACTACGTTCGCCTTTCCCGGATGGTACAAAGTCTCTAAGTCAAAGTCCTTAATCAGCTCCAACCATCTCTTATGGCGGTTATTCAGCTCCAACCATCTCTTCTGGAGTTGATGATTTCCTCCATGTCTTGAAGAATCACTTGTACACTTCAAACCGATCATACCTTGAGGCAATTTCAAAGTAGTTGCACCAATGAATCTCCTCTTAACTCTCAACAACTCCATTGTCCATTTTTCTTCACACTCAATACTTCATCGTCATCCGGAGTAGGTTAGCCATAGATGGTGTTACTTGGAGAATCTCTCCACAAATCCGGTTAATGATCAGCACATCCAAGAAAACTTGTAACTTCTTTCACATCCTTCGGGGTTGTCATCCTGAGACAACTGGTCATACAACTTCTCTCTTCTTCGAGAGTAGACCAAAATGTCTTATTCGGGCATTAGTAAGCCCATATGGAATCACTACAACTCGTAGTGACCATGGTTTGTCCGGAATGCCGTGTTTGCAATATCCCAGTCTCGACTTCTCAATTGGTGACAATCAAACCTTAACTCGATTTTAGAAGAGACCACCGACCCTTGCAACCGGTCGAGTAGATCATCTATACGTGGTAAGGGGTACTTGTTCTTCATTGTAATCTTGTTCGCTCATTGTAATCGATGTACAAATGGAGATAACCGTCTCTCTTTTCGCAAACTGGTGTTCTCCATAACAACTTCAAATCAAGAGTTTAAGATATATTCTAAGTTCTTGTTACCGTTCCTTTATGATCCCAAGCCTGGTTACTCTCCCCACACTCATCCATAGACCACCCGCACATGCGCGTTCTCGGTTGTCACCAATTAGCTGATAACTGACCTTCTCCCATGTCAATGACTTACCATTCTTCTATGCTTCCATGTTACCATTCTCATGAAGGCTACCCTCTCGGGGTACTCTACCTTAAACTCCGTTAGCTCATTCTTCATTCCCACGCTTCCTTTTCCTTCTGCGAGATAAATATACCCTTCTCGGCGTTGTTGTGTCACATGACTCACCTTCATAGGCTTAACCGCGCTTCATGATATCTTGTAAGTGCGTCTTCTCAAAATCTCTAACGTTAGTTAGCATCCACGTGTTGCTCTCATCTTCTTAGGATCATCATTTATACACACTTCCTCCTTTTTGGCGTTTCTTCGCCTTATCGTCATAACGGAAACCGGTCAACTCCGCGTGAATCCCCACCTTGCCATTCTTCTCATAACTCTCGTAATGTTGACTCTTCACTTAATGGTACCTCGTAAGCTTAACTTACGGTATCTTACATCTTTCACACTTGGTTCGATCACGTTTCTCATCTTGACTCCAAAGCTTAGGAGCGTCTAAGGAAAGCTTCACTTCTCGTGATGGAACACCGCCTTTAACCTTGTTAGAATGCACCCATCTCCTCCTCGATTCGCATCTTTAGTTGTCCACGCGTCTTCTTGAAGAACTTAAGTTCTCCATTGTTCTCGTCGTCGTTCGATCATGGCTTCTTTAGAACCGCTTCTACACTTTAATGTTGCTCCTTCTCTTGTATTGCTTCCATCTTGATTGCTCTTAAGTTGTCTCGAGTTTTCTTTTACTTGGTTGCCCTTCGCTTACGTCATCTCTACTCCTCCTCTTCGACATCCTTTTAAAGGAATCCGCGAAACGTCATGGTGTTCGTTAGCACGAAAAGATCAACTCGATACTTGAGCGTACTCCTCCACGTATGAACGCTATCCCACGCCAACGACGTCGTCTCAAAGTGATGATATCGTATTATCCTCTTTCTATTAGGTCCGTATCTCCATATGCTACTATATATATAAGAATCCGTATATAAGACTATATATGTCCTATGTCCACATTACTACTAATATAACACCCCGGAATTCCATCACAACAAAACAAGGTCCAAAACGTATAATAATCCTCCTATATAACTATACATATAAATCAAGTCCAAAACATCCTAAGGCCACATACATAGCTAGGTACATACAATCAAAAACATCCTAAGGCCATGTATATATATATATAACTACGTAATAACATATATACATACATCAACTCTAGAGATCTAAGTCGCCGAGGTTTGAAGGAGTGGTGGTCCCGTACATTCTAACCCAAACCCGACTCATGCACATGATTTTGAAAACGAAAAGTCAGAACCCGTGTGGGTTCTGTTTATTCCTCATTCGGCCTTTAAAGATTGCGAGTGCCATTGTTGTCAACCTAGGGCTCTGATACCACTTTTGTAACACCCCAAATCCGCGGGACTCGGGATGCTACGGGCGAGACCTCACAATGGGTCCCGACCCTTAGCCTGACAACAATTTCACCGGACCTTTCCAACAAGGCACAAATAAAGGCAAAACTCAAAATCGTTTATAATGTATGCGAGAAACTGAAATAAAGATACAAGGTGGAAACTCAGCCGAGTCCTCAAAACGACACAACTCCGATAAGAAAAAAACCGTACAACATAATCCAATAATACAAAAACATAACCCAAAAACGTCCCCGTCCTATAATGTACGGAGACCCGGTTGTCCACTCCTCCACCTCACTCGGCGGCGTCCCTAACCTGCAAGGCATCTACACAACGGTTTAAAACCGTTAGCTCATATTCGAAGCATTAGAAAAGAGGTGAAGGCACATACACACATATATCACATAACACATACATACTCCAAAACACACAAGTCCGGTTTATTATCTTTTTATTATTAAGTCGTATCCCGTTCTAATTCAACTTAGGTTTGTGACACGAGAACCACCGTGGTCTCGCCTCGGTCCCTACTTACCGGCAAGGAATGGTACTGATGCATCCGACCGTCTACCCGCCCGGGCTAGTCGCCGAGAACCTCCTAGACTCTCGCAAGAGCTAGGCAGATGATGTCACCGCCCGTTATCATACACTTGGCCAAAATAATATAAAGTCGGTGGTCCTATTTACCGGTTTAGTTGTTTATAACATAAACAATAACAAAACACACACCACCAACACACATCGATGCTAATACGTAAAAATACGAGCTAAGTAAGTCCGGAGACTTACCTCGTCACCACACTCAAATCACAACACTCTCGCTTCCTTAAGGAGGAAGCCCACAACCTGCTCACAAGAGATATGCATATCAATACATGCTCACGCTCAAGAAGTCTTAGACTTCACTCTAGTGATCTAAGCAAGATCACCTAACCCTCAAGCTAGGAATGCATCCTAGGGTCCAAGGTACTCACCACACTCTCAGCACATGAAAGCAATCACAACAGCTTATAAACTCACATGATCTTAAACCTCAGCCAAGAAGGAACAAGCTAGCCTAGAAGGTCCATCATGCTCAACATACTCATAACCATCAACTACATCGAGCCTTAAGGCTCCTAGGTTCACAACCACTAAGTGGCATCTCAAGCTACTCTAGATCCATCCTAGGCATGCTACTAACATGATACAACTACAAAACTAAGGAAAGAACGAAGAGGAAGGAGAGGAGAAGCCTACTGTTGAAGAAAACGCAGCCGCGGAGTCAAGCTGGCGCCCCTGCGGAACACTGCGCCGCCCTGCGGACCCAGGACTGGACCCTGCCTGAGCCGCCCCTGCTGGATCCGGCTGTGATGAGCCGCCCCCCGGTTTCGCTGCAGAAGCTCGTCCTCTTCATCTTCGACATCCTTGGCTCCAATGTCCTCCTCTCCTTCCTGGGTCTTCTCCAAACACCAACCACTGATCTTAGACTCCTCTCCACGACCTAATCGAGCTAAGAACACATGCATGCAAGGATTTGAGTAAAAAGCTTCTCAAGAGCTTCATCCATGGCCATGGATGAAGGAGGGAAGAAGAAAGGGAAAACAACAATGAAGAGAAGGGAAGGAGAGGAATATGCTTACCGAACTAGATTTGATCTTCCTCCACTGCAGTCCACAATCCAAGAGCTTCAAAGAGGGAAGAAGATAAAAGAGAGAGAGAGAGGAAGAGAGGAAAGAAAACTAACGTGAAATGAAAGTCAAGAGTGAAAGAGGGAGGGGACAAGCTGCAAAGAGGAGAGGGGATCAAGGGAGTCAGCTGACCTCTTGTCACCTCAGCTCGGAACGAGGGGTCGAAAATGACCTCTTGTCACCTCAGCTAAGAACGATGGATCGGAAAACGGAAAAGGGAATAACGACGAGTCGGCTCGGGATTTTAGGAATAAATCCGGCACTCGGCACCTCGTGTCTGCGGAAAGATCTACAAAACGCTCTAAGTCCGGAATAAAAATTCCGGACGTTACAGTCACCTCAGCTAAGAACGATGGATCGGAAAACGGAAAAGGGAATAACGACGAGTCGGCTCGGGATTTTAGGAATAAATCCGGCACTCGGCACCTCGTGTCTGCGGAAAGATCTACAAAACGCTCTAAGTCCGGAATAAAAATTCCGGACGTTACACTGCTCCATTGTGTTATACAACGTAACAAAAGCATATTGTTTCAAGCAATAACATAGAGAAATAAAAATCAATAGACGAAACTCCTTAATTTGACTAATGGCTATCATGTTATAACTATTAGCCATCGTTAACACCGAAACTCAATCTTGAAACCCTAAAAAACGAATATGCAATCGAAGAGAAAACCTAATAGAGGTAGAAGACAGAAAATGAGAACGAAACCTGTTGAGAAGATGAATCCGTTAATAAGAACGAAGAAGTAGCAATCGAAGAAGAAGAAAGGAGACGAGCAAAGGAGAGGAGCGAAACCTGTTGAGAAGAGGAATCGCCGAAATCGTCAAATCACCCAAAACTTTGAGACCGAGAGAGAGAAAGAATAGAGCGGAAAAAATTAAAAATTAAAAAAAATTAAAAAAAAAACCCTATTTATAGGTGCATAGTTAATACCCGATATTATTTCAGCCTCCATACTTAGTGGATCTAATAAAAAAAACGCACTATTAGCTCATTTATCTCGAGTCTATATACGTTTATTGTTATAATTCCGATTTAAATTAAAATAAATTATGTTATATTGATTAGATGACAAGTTTATTATTAATTTGGCTAGTTTCTGAAGATTAAATATAATGAGAGTACTTTACTATACTAAAGCCTAAAGTTTATGAATATAGTAATAACCCTTAATATCATTATCCATATGGTAGAAAGAGTAGACTTAGTAATTTTATGTAAAGCCTTTTTAAGTAATCTAGCTATTGAAGTTCTAATAATAAATCAATGTTTTTATTTTTATATGTAAAAGTTTTGTTTCTAATATAAACCTTTGGTAAAGTAAATAAAACTAAAAACAAAATCATAGACCAATTCATAAATAACAATAGCATCGATCCCATTTTATAATTTTATTTTTTTAAAAAGTTATATTCTAATCTACTTAACATTGGAAAGACTTTCTTTATTAACATAATTTATCTTTTCTCTTAAAACTATATCCATTTGCTGATAGAATTTTCTTACAAATTGAAATTTTGAACTCATATATATATATATATATATATATATATATGAGTTTAAAATTTCAAAGTGGAAGAATATTCTATCAGAAAATGGATAAAAAAAATTTAAAAAAACTACAATTAAATGATTTTAATTAAGAAAGTATTTCCAAAATCTAGACTCTAAACTATATTTAAAAAGTATATGCACAAATATAATAATTATTAGCGATTAGTTCACTAAAAACTTTTTCCTGGAAATAAATTCATTGAGATGTGTAGAAATAAAATCGTATATGTATGAGTTTGGAACAAGAATCATTTTGACATACTTTTCTTGTTTTATCCATCAATTTGCGTCTTCTAACTATATTTTAACCGCTATAGTTATAAATTGTGTCTCGCCGCTATTGCCAACAACTGCAATTGCATAAGTAATTCGACTGAAGTTTCCCATCCCGCCGAACACAACAACTACGTCAGGGACTACAACCGCTTTTATGAGATTTGTTTTAACTCCTAATACACAACTTTTGGATCAAGATAAATATGTTATACGTATGAAGATCATTATGAAAAAGAGAAATTTTATAATATAATTTTAGAAAATATGTTCAAAATCAAAAGTTCATTTAGTATAAAAAAACACCAAAAATCAACAACAATTTCCAATACTATAAAATAAAATAAAATATATTAATTTTATATCCACCCAAATCAGTCAAATATTTCAAAATATGTCTACACCTCACTCGATTATTTCATAATATATCATCATATACTCATTGCCTACTATTTTACCGCAAATGATCCATGTGTGTTGTCTACAACTGCTCACTATCGTCAATTAATTTTCTCAATATCAAGTGTAAGATAGAGCGTATCACCACTTTGATTCTTATAGTTAGTATTTTATTTTGTGCACCAAAAAAAATAAACTACTAATATTTAAAATATGAAAAAAAAACTTTACGTTTTCATTGTTTACTATTTTAGGTTATTACCTAAGTAAATATTATCATTGTTGTCTTAGTCCGCTAAACACAAGTAGTTTCTGATCCTGCGTTCAAAATAGTTTTTTATATCGGCGGCCAAAGTAGTGTCAGATACCGACGGCCAAAATAGTTTATGCTACAGGCGGCCAAAGTAGTTTTTGACAACACGGCCAAAGTTATTTCTAATAGCACGACGGCAAAAGGTTATTTTTATTGTTTGTGTTTTAGGGTTTCTTAAACTTGTTTGGTGGGAACATGTTTAGAAATCGTAGACTAAAAATAAAAAGGATAAGGCCAAATATATGGCCTAATAGAGTGGGCCTATACTCTAATAATAAGGAACTCACATATACGTAAATTGAACAATTGATAAAATAGAGCTATGGTTTTTATATGTGCAAATGCGTGTTGAGGCTCACAAATGATCACCCAAGTAACTATTAATAACATTTTTTAGATAGTTAGTCTTTGTGATTTAAGTCCTTGTATTAATATTTCTTTCTTTTTAGAATAATGTTCTATTTAAAGTAATTACACTTATGGTCTAAATTTATTTAATTACATTTCTCTTTAAAATTGTGTTTTACTTAAAGTAATTAATGGATGCATTGTTTCTTGTGTTTAACGGGTTTTGTAGCAACGGTTAGGATAAGGAGAAGATAGTTTATATTCGATTTAATGAATCGAAACTTGTTTAGAGAGACAAGGATTAAAACATTAAATAGTCGGGGCCTTTAACGAAAATTGGACCGATGATGAGGGTGTTATTTTGGTGATGAAACTCATGTGATGTGTAAGTCTTATAACCCCCGTGAAATTATCATTCCATATGGATTAACTTGTAAGGATGGCTTGACTAACCATGTCAACACGAATTCTTCTTTTCTAGTGGTAGATGAGGACAAATAACTTTGGAGTTAAGAATGCTCGTATGGGACCAATTTTAGGATGGATGACCTCTTGGGAAGTTTATACGGGTGCATGGTTGACATGGGGACAACGTCCCTAAGACCTCGCGTCTTAAGGTGGTATTAGAGCTAACCCCGAATTACGGGTGTGCTTGCCCTAGTAGGCGGTCACTCGCCTCGGTGGCTCGGCTCAGTGGATGATCCTTGGCTTGACGTGGACGTCAAGAGTTTAAGTGAGGAAGATTGTAACACCCAGTGAAATTGTCATTCCGTATGGATTAACTTGTTATGATGGGTTGACTATCCATATCAACAAGAATTTTTTCCAGTGGTAAAGTAAGACAAATAACTCCGGTGTTAAGTGTGCTTGTACTAGAGCAATTTCGAGATGGGTAACCTCTAGGGAAGATTTTGCGCGTGTATGGTTGGCATGGGGAGAACGTCACTAAGACATCGGGCCTACTAGGGCAAATACACTCATAACTCAAGGTTAGCTTTTATTCCATTTGTATAGCCCGTAGTTGGTGACCCGAAATTGCTCCCGCACGAGCAGGCTTAACCCTAGTGTTATTTTCCTTCACTCTAACACTTCAAAAGAAGAATTCTCGTTGGCCTAGTAGGAGACACTCGGCCCGGTGGACGGTCCTTGGCATGACGTGGGAGTCAGGAGTTTATATACGTTTACTGTTATATTCCGATTGAAATAAAAAAATATAAGTTATATTGATTAAAAGTGTTTTCAATTTTATTATTTATTTGGCTAGTTTGTCAATATTAAATATAATGAGATTACTCTACAATATTAAAGCCTAAAGGTTATGAGTATAGTATTAACTAGAGGTGTCAAACGGGGCCAACAGGTCGGGTTTGGGTCGGGTCCTAACAAGCCTGTTTTGAAATGGGTCGGGTTAAAAAAGGCTTGGTAATTAATCGGGTTGTTTCGATTCGGGTCGATTTGGGTCGGGTATCGTTTGTTCGGGTTGAAACGGGTTACCGGGTAGTATCGGTTCCCAGGTCATAACGGAATGGGTCGGAATCGGGTCGGTCATAACAGACACGGGTTGAAACGGGTCGGGTTAAAACAAGCTCTCATTTTTATCGGTTTGTTTCGCGTCGGGCCGGTTTGGGTCGGGTATTAATTGTTCGGGTTAATAAGGGTTAATCGGGTTGGAGTTGGGTCAGTTTATGTTTGAGTTGGGTCAAAACCAAATCGGTTTGCCTAACATCTTGATCAATTTATGTTCGGGTTCGGTCGAAACCGGATCGGGTTACTTAACATCTTGATTCGGGTCAATTTATGCTCGGGTTTGTGTGATTTACTCTAAAATTTATACGAAGATATTAATTTGATAAAAGATGAAATAAAATTTGTGTTGTTTACTTGTTTTAGACTTTTGATGGTGTGCACAATGCACTTTATTTGAAAAAAATGTAATAGTAGATAAAAAAAACACATGCGTAATAAATAATTGTAACAATAATGATTTGTGAAATTCGGATAATAATCCGTGGAATTCGGTCAATTTATTTGATCCATATTCTAAAATATGGTATCTAAAAACGACTTTAGCCGGATCGGATAATCATCCACACATATGTTTGATCGGAATGGATTTAGCCCAATCTATTTATTTGAATATGAATTTAACCGGATATGAATATCCGACTTATCCGTTTGATAAAAATATCTAATCCGATCGACTATCCAATCCATTTGATCCATATATGCTTTTCCTATTTTATTTTTTATAAAATTTAAAATAAAATCTATCATCTTTTGCCGAATCGGCTAATAATCCGTGGAATTCAGTCGATCTATTTGATCAGTATTCTAAAATATGGTATCTAAAAACAACCTTAGTCGGATCGGATAATTATCCACATATATGTTTGAACGAAATGGTTTTAGCTTGATATGTTTGATTGAATATGAATTTAACCGGATATGGATATCTTGTTGATTCGTTTGATCAAAATATATAATCCGCCTGATTGTCCGATCCATTTGATCCATATATGCTTCTCCTAATTTGTTTGTTATAAAGTTTAAAATAAAATTTATCATCTTTTGCCGAATCGGATAACAATCCGTGGAATTCGGTCGATCTATTTGATCCATATTCTAAAATAAGGTATCTAAAAACAACCTTAGTCGGATCGGATAATTATCCACATATATGTTTGATCGGAATTCGGAATGGTTTTAGCCCGATCTATTTGATCAAGTATGAATTTAACGGGATATGAATATCCGATTAATCCGTTTGATCGAAATATCTACTCTGACCGATTGACCAATCCATTTGATCAATATACGCTTTTCCTAGTTTGTTTGTTATAAAATGTAAAATAAAGTCTATCATCTTTTGCCGGATCGGATAATTATCCACATATATGTTTGATCGGAATGGTTTTAGTCCGCTCTATTTGATTGAGTATGAATTTAACCGGATATGGATATCCGACTTATCCGTTTGATTGAAATATCTAATGATTAGATATTTCGTTTGATTAGATTAACCGACTTTCGTTTGATTGAAATGACTTTAACCGGATTTGGATATCGGACTTATATTATGGATTATGTATTATGTATTATGTACGTATTATGTAATATGTAATTATATACTTATATACTTATATTATAACTAGATCTGGATATCCTACTCGTTTTCCTACACTTTCCTACACTTGCTTATTGGAAACAAAATTCCACTCGTTTTCCTACAGTTTCACGTATGGCACGAGATATCTTGGCTATTCCAATTACAACAGTTGCATCTAAATCAGCTTTTAGCATTGGAGGATGGATCTTGAACAAATGGAAGAGTTGTCTTACAGATGACAACATCGAAGTATTAGTCACTACTTATAATTGGTTGACAGGATTTGATGGTAAATGATAGTGAAATTGTATAATAATTTTTGTTATTTAGTTTAATATATTTTACTCTAACTTAATATTTTGTTTCATCATATTTCACCCCTGGAGAGTCTGAAACAGTTTTAGTAAAGTTGCCTACAATGGATTAGGTATTATCATTTCTTAGCTTCAATGTATTACTATTTTTGATGTTGAATTTTATTTAGGTAGAATTTGTTCAAAATATTAAGAGGCATGTGTTTTTTGAAAGGAGAAATATGATAATTGGTACTTAGTTGATAACTTGATGTCTTATGCATTCATTTGTTTTCATTATATAAGATTTAATAGTCGAGTGTTCTTTCTTGTAGATTGACAAAAAATGATAATTTGGTACCTAGTTGATAATTTCTATTATTATGATGTTAACTATTTTATTTTGTGTGATAGGTACACTGACACGTTATTTGGAGATTATGTGTGGAACAATGGATGCTAGTATGCTACAACCTTTTGATTATATGAAGGAAGGATGATGTGGTTCTTTTTATGAATTTGAACTTAGAGTTACATAGCCCCTTGTCCCCTTGTATCAAACTTGAAGATGCAAAAAATATGTAACTTAAACTTATCATTTTGTGTTGACTTTATCTCCAAATGATATTATGAATTATACTTAATTTTGTCGATAAAATATTGATGGTGTTTTAAACATGATTAGAGACTTAAAGACTCGGTGTTAACAATCTAATGAGATGATAAGTAGTGATGTGTTATTTAGGTTGAATTTGTATAATCGATGTATGCATCAAAATAGTCGGTGTATGATTAACTTATTTTTTAAATTACCCCATTTTTAGGTAAAATTTTATCTATTTATTCTTTTAATAAAACTAGGTACCAAATTATCACTTTAACTCAAAAGTATCAATGTAGTCTAAAATACCCTATTTGTATAAATTTACGGGATTATCGAGTCATTGAAGGTCGGGTTACTTTGGGCTACCAGGTCAATCGGGTCGGGTTACTTTGGACTATCGGGTTATTCGGGTCGGGTTGCTTCGGGTCGGGTTACTTTGGGCTATCGGGTCATTCGGGTCGGGTTATTTCGGGTCAGGTTACTTCGGGTCGGGTTATAACGGGTCGGGTTACTTCGGGCTATCGGTTCATTCGGGTCGGGTTACTTCGGGCTATCGGGTTGGGTCCTTCGGGTCGGGTTACTTCGGGTCAAAAATTCCTTCGGGTTCAAGCGGGTTGGTTCCGGGGATTTTATTTTTCAAAATTTTCAGGGCCAGATCGGGTTCGGGTTCACGGGTCGGGCCAACTTTTGACACCTCTAGTATTAACCCTTGATTTCATTATCCATTGGTAGAAAGGAGAGACTTGTAATTTTATGTAAAGCCTTTTTAAGGACTCTAGCTATTGAAGTTCCAATAATAAATCAATGTTTTTATTCTTATATGTGAAAGGTGATCTTACAAAGGTATCAAGGAGAGATCAACTACAACCATCTTTACGGATTATATTAACAATCACTGGCATGATTTTTAGGATCATAGAGTTTTGTGATATGAATTGCGGATTAGAATATATCAACTTCATACATTTGGCCAAATCATTTCATTGCTTGTAGATTCAATCTCATTTGGATATTCTTGTTTGATGTTTTGGACTACAATTTGTGTTTCTTAGTGTGATGTTAGCATTCTATTGATACATACATTGATTATTCTTGATCAATCTGGTTTTTTTCATTGTGTACTATTATAGATTTATGATTGGTAAATTTTTTTATAGTTAGTATGTTAATTTGTGCACCAATAAAAATAAACTACTAATATTAAGAATATGAAAAAAAAAACCTGTATGTTTTCATTGTCTACTATTTTAGTTTATGACCTAAGTAAATATTACCATTGTTGTTGTAGGTATTGGTGGTTGCAGAGCCCATTTTCGCAATGGTAGTCATGATACTGACCAAATTGGTTTTTGAAACCGGCGGCGAAAGTATTTTCTGATACTGCGTCCAAAGTAGTTTTTGATATCGGCGATCAAAGTAGTTTCAGATACCGGCGGGCAAAGTAGTTCGTGATATTGGCGGCCAAAGTAGTTTCTGATACCACGACCAAAGATGTTTCTGATACCACGGTGGTAGAAGGTTATTTTAATGTTTCATCCTTCAATTTTGCGTCTTCTATATAACTATATTTTAACCTCTATAGTTGTAAATTGTTTCTCGCTATTACCAATAACTGTAATTACATCAGTAATTCGACTGAAGTTTCCGATCCAGTCCAACACAAAAACTGCGTCAGGGACTACAACCGCTTTTAGGAGGTTTGTTTTACCTCCTAATACACAACTTTTGGATCAATATAAATATGTTATATGTACAATGATCACTATAAAAAAGAGAAAATTTATAATATAACTTTAGCAAATATATGCAAAATGAAAAGTTCATTTTGTATTAAAAACAACAATAAGATCAACAACAAATTTCCAATACCATAAATAAAATAAAATTTACAAATTTTATATCCACCCAAATCAGTCAAATAGTTCAAAATATGTCTACATCTCAGTCGATTATTTCATAATATATCAACATATACCTATAGCCTACTATATTACCGCAAATAATCCATGTGTGTTGTCTATTACTACTCAGAATAGTCAATTAATTTTCTCAATATCAAGCGTAAGATAAAGTGTATCACAACTTTGATTCTTATAGATAGTATTTTAGTTTGTGCACCAATAAAAATAAACTAATAATATTTAAAATATGAAAAAAATTTGTACGTTTTTCATTGTCTACTATTTTAAGTTATGACCTATGTAAATATTACTATTGTTGTCATTGGTATTGGTGGTTGTAGAGCCCATTTTAGCACTGGTGGTCATGATATTGGCCAAATTCATTTTTAAAACGGGGGGCGAAAGTAATTTCTGATATTGCGTCCAAAGTAGTTTCTGATACCAGTGACCAAAGTAGTTTCTGATAACGCGGACAAAGTTGTTTCTGATACCACGACGACAAAATGTTATTTTCATTGTTTTTGTTCAAAGGTTTCTTAAACTTTCTTTTGTTGGGAGCGTGTTTAGGGATCGTAGACTCTAATACCATCTAGATATTTGTGAACTAAAGACTTGTTTTATTCATTAATGGAGTAAAGTATTTCTAACAAAAGTAAACGATAATAAAATAATAAGATAAGATAAGATAAAATCATAAACTAACAAATAAAAGGATAAGCGCAAAAATACGGCCTAATAGACTAGGCCTATACTCTAACAATAAGAGAATTCACATGTATGTAAATTGAACAATTGATAAATAGATATATTTGTTTTATCTTTGCAAATGCGTGTTGAGGTTAACAAATAATAACCCAAATTTACTATTAATAACATCAGATAGTAGTCATATGTGATTTAAGTCCTTGTATTAATGTTTCTTTCTTCTTAAAATAGTGTTAAATTTAAAGTAATTAAACCTATGTTCTAAATTTATTTGATTACATTTCTCTTTAAAATGGTGTTTTACTTAAAGTAATTATTGGATGCATTGTTTCTTGTGTATTAGCAGGTTGTGTAGTAGCGGTTAGGATAAGGAAAAGATAACTTATATTCAATTTAATGAATCAAAACTTGTTTAGAGAGACAAGTATTAATATTTAAAAAGTCGGGGCATTCAAAGAAAATTGGACGGATGATGAGGGTGTTATTTTGGTGATGGAACTAGTGTGATGCGTAAGTCTTGTAACACCCCGTGAAACTGTCATCCTATATGGATTAACTTATAAGGATGCGTTGACTAACCATGTCAACAAGAATTCTTCTTTTTTAGTGGTAGAGTGAGGACAAATAACTCTAGAGTTAAAAATGCTCATATGGAACCAATTTTAGGATGGATGACCTCTTGAGAAGTTTCTGCGCGTGCATGGTTGACATGGGGACATCATCTTTAAGACCTCGGGTCTTACAGTGGTATTAGAGCTAACCCCGAGTTACGAGTGTGATTTCCCTAGTAGGCGGTCACTTGGCTCGGTAGCTCGGCTTAGTAGACGATTCTTGGCTTGACCTGGACGTCAAGAGTTTAAGTAGGGGAGATTGTAACAACCCGTGAAATTGTCATCCCGTATGGATTAACTTCTAAGGATGGGTTGACTATCCATATCAACAAGAATTCTTCTTTTACAAAGGTGGAGTGAGGACAAATAACTCCGAAATTAAGCGTGCTCGTACTAGAGCAATTTCGGGATGGGTGACCTCTTGGGAAGTTTGTACGCGTGCATTGTTTGCATGGGGACAACGTCCCTAAGACCTCGGGCCTACTAGGATAAGCACACTCATCATAACTCAAGGTTAGTTCTGATACCCTCTATATGGCCCGTAGTTGGTGAACCGAAATTGCTCCCGCACGAGCACGCTTAACTCTAGAGTTATTTTATTTCACTCTATCACTTGAAAAGAGAAATTCTTGTTGACATGGGTAGCAACTCATCCTTATAAGTTAATCACAAATTCCCGTTTCTATGATACGGGAAGACAATTTTACGGGATGTTACAATCTCCCCTACTTAAACTCTTGACGCCCACGTCATGCCAATTACTGTAAACTATGTACGCGTAGAAACTTCACAGGAGGTCACCTCTCCTTAATTTGCATCCGCACGAGCACGCTTAACTCTAGAGTTATTTGTCCTCATTCTACTAGTGGAAAATAATAATTCTTGTTGGCATGGGTAACAATCTATTCTTAAAAGTTAATCACAAATCCCCAACCTAATGATGCGGGATAACAAATTTACGATGTTACAAGTCTAAAAAGTTACTTAACTAACGCGTAATTAATCACAATTGACACTATAACGGATGATTTACAATAATTTCCTCAAACAGTTATTATTATGTTTGTACATGATGTTTGAAATATATAATAATATTATTTTGTTATATTAATTAAAAGTGTTTACAAGTTTAAAATTAATTTGATTAGTTTGTAAATATTAAAATAAAGAGATTTTTTACTATGATAAAATCTTACATAAATTTTGTTCAAGACACTCATTACCGAGGTAAAGTAAAGTTTTAGATATGTGTTAAGCCGACCGGCATTAAAAAAACAATACTAGAGTATTGATCCGTAAACCTACAAGATCAAAGCACAAGTTAGCATTCTAGCAAAGATAAAGAGATATAAAGAAGAATAAACAAACCGTTAAACTTTCTTTATAGTTATGTTCCTTTCCCTTAGATAATCACAACCAGCTTTTACCTATGGGTTTACTACTAGATTAAGGACCCGAACCCGGAATCGATTAATCCTAGCAATTTGCATGCATTAGTACACTTAAGGTGATCAATCTAAGTGATAAAAGACATGCAAACATAAGTGAGAGATCAAGGAAGCATAACACAAAAGGATAATTAATTAAATTATATTAAAAGAACTTACAACCAAATAGTAATGCACCTTCAATCAACCCAATGTAGCAAAGGAAGCTTAGAAACTCATTACAAATTGGCACTAGAAATATAGAGCTTTTCAGGGAAAATGTGGATGATTCTAGCAATAAGCCAAGACACTATTTATACTACAAAATACATTAAAAGAGAGTAAAGAGGTTGTGTAAACAACCACCATTAAGGTCATAAAGGTGGCGTAAACAACTGGAGTAAAGTCCTCTGACGCTAAACCGCAGCCGCGGCCAAGGGTGGCGCAGGGGCGGTTTAGGCCAAAACGTTATGTCTTCATCATGGCCGCAGGGGCGGGTCTTTTAATGCTCTTGAACGTGATACGGGATTAGCCGTCAGTTGGCCCGATCTTTCAACACCAAGACTCAAAATGAAGAAAATGAATAAAAAGATGAAAACTTGAAATAAAAAGATGGAGGAATGATCCAATGATTGTGAAGGATCGATAGATGGATAGATCTGGTTGAACCCTTAAGGCAACCAAGAGCACGATAGGGAAACAAAGGCCCTAACACACAACTTGGAATGACTTGAAGAAGCCCTTCAGCTATAATCTCAGACAGAGGGGAAAGCGATTGTCCCCAAAGCACGAGAAGTCACCCGGAGATGATTGAGAGCACCAACTTGCCAATCCAAGTGACACAACTCAAAACAGCACCAAAGTTGTTGGGCAAACGGATTTCGCTCACACAGTAAGGTGTCTCGATTCCACGAGAAGAATATGGGATAGAAGAGAAACAATACTCGAAAGTACATGTGTTTAATTCATTCAAAGCTAACTAGAAAAACGTTCACCCTAGGCCTTATATAAGCTAGTAGGGCGTCATCTAGGGTTTCTTGCAGACTATGGGCTTGATCCAAGATCGAGCCCAATCTAGCTTAAGAGATAGTATCTAATTTGCAAGAGATAAGATCAAAATAAAAGGAATTAAAAATAAAATAAACTAATTAAAAGCAAGCACATCTTTTATTTAAAAGATGTCCAAAAATGGGCTTTAAAATAAGAAGCATGTTGGGTCCAATTTAGCCACTTAAATTAGCCCGAATTCTTCCTTCTTCCAATGCAATCCAACATGCTTCTTCATATGGATCAAGTGGATCATGGCCCATTCTCTCTCCCAAGTCTCGGTCATGATCTCGGCTATCTCTCCACGTCTTGGTCGGGATCTTCTTCATGGGTAACTCACCTCTTCTTGCTCATAGGCCCATAAGTGCAAGGGAGTGAAGTCGAGCTGAGAGATGCTCCTACATCATTCTCCCTCTCTTGAAAAGGATTCGACCACGAATCCATGGAGTGTAGTCTTGAGGGAACTCCGTATGAATCTCCGGTCAGAGGGCTGGGATAGGATGTTTCAGTTGGATCTTCATCTATCTCCTCGTCCTTCATCTATCGCCTCCTGTGTTTCCTCTCCAGTTATTTCTTCCAACTCCTGCTGGTGAGTTCCCGAATCTTGCTGGGACGTACTATCCTCCTGCTCCGCCTGTTCTTCGTCGTCCGTACCTACATAAATGGACAAAGTACAACATTTATTAGTGCTAGGTATGAACTTAACATTAATGAGTCTCAAAGTCTTATCTCGAAGAGGATAGAAATATTCCCTGAGTGTAGCATTACACAGGTGCCGTGTGGGCTCCCGTGTAGGTAGATCGACTTTCACCGTCACCTTCAACTTGAAAATTTTCAGCTTGAATCCCTCAAAGTTGATGACAATGTCCAAGTGAGGGTATTCATTAACCATATGAGCCCAATGATATATAGCCAAAGGTTTGCGAAGGTCGTTGATGACGTCGTCAAAACTCTGCAATAAACCGATGTTTTGTTTGGACAACCAGATTTCCTTGTATACATAACTATAGGTAGCATATGTGTAAGGGTCAGCATATGAATTTCAAGGAGGACCATCATTGATGATGATCAATGTCTTCTTTCTCGCGTCCTCCTCCTTACTCTTCTTCTTCTCGTAATACTCAGTAACCTCAGTGGGAGTCATGGCTTCAGTATGAATTCCTTGCCTTGAAAAGTAAAACAATAGCGGTTTGTTTTTCCTTTATGTGTTACATCTCGGTCATACTCCCATGGTCTTCCGAGTAAGATGTGACATGCATGCATGGGTACAATGTCACGTAGGACTGAATCCTCGTATGCTCCAATCTTGAATGAGATATTGACCTGCCGATTAATTTTGACTTCTCCACAGTCATTCATCCATCCGAGCTTATAAGGCCGTGGGTGTTGAATAGAAGTCAACTGCAGCTTGCTAACAACTTCCGTACTCACTAGATTACTGCAACTTCCACTGTCAATGATCATGTTACATACCTTTCCTTGAACCAGACAGCGCGTGTGGAACAAGTTCTCTCTTTGATTATCTTCATCTAGAGAAGGTATGATATTCAAAGCTCTCCTAATCACAAAGCAGTCAATAAAATCAACATTAACAACAGGGTGAGGGACACATATATAACACGTCAATTCCTTGCCTTGTGAGCCGTGGGAAACGGCCTCCTATTCAGACTCAGTCGTGTCTTTTCCTGTATCATACTTAACTGGATGCTTACTAAAATTTGTCATGGAATCAATCGAATCAACAAGAGATATCATACGTAAAGGTGTGACCAACTCAGCAATGGTCCCATCATCTAAGCACTTAGATATCTCCTTGACATAACTAGAATTTTCAGCAATTGTATCTAGTTCATGCTCCACAACAACATTCTCTGGAGAAACAGGGTCTATAGTACTTAAGGTAAGACAATGATCAGGGACGATCTTACTTGAATGAAGACATAATCCAGTTTCAAATTCTTCTTCTAGTTTGCTCTTGTCTTCTTCATCCCTTCCAACCAGTAAGACCGGTCTCTCTTCTTCCTCTTCCTCAACATCCGAATCCGACTCATAATACCCTTTGTCATTGATGAACAATGCCCTTTTGTTGGGACATTCCCGCGCTAGATGACCTCGTCCCTGACACTTGAAACAAGTGATGTCTCTAGCTCTTGTAGAGGAGCTAGAACCACTCCTCTGTGGTGTCGAGGTAGTAGCGTTGCCCGAGGTAGAAGCAGCTATGGGTTGAACCGGGGTCTTGATGTCTCGGAGGGGTGTATCTCGGCCGTTGTCTCAGCCGGCATTTCCTCTCCACGTGGTATTCGGAGATCTCCTGTCCTGACTTAGTAATTTCAGCTTCATTTCAACTCTTACAGCAAGGTGCAGCAGATCTGTCAGGTTAGAATAAGCATACAATTCTATTTCATGAGCTAAGTAAGGGTGTAATATCCTAAGATAACGAGCCATAGTAGCTTCCTCCTCTTCCTGCACATCGGCTCGAACTATAACCATTTCCATGGCTGCATACACCTCTTCTGCGCTCATAGATCCTTGCTTAAGGTTCTCCAGTCGTTGGCGCAGATCTCGTCCGTGGTAAGGTGGCACGAATCGGGCTCTCATGATAGCCTTCATCTGTTGCCACGTGGTGATGTCTTCATTTAACATTCTCCTTCTTTCCTTCAACAAGTTATTCCACCATATTAAGGCATAACCGGTGAATTCAAGGGCAGTGTATTGTACCTTCTTAGTGTCTGAAACGTTATGACAGCTCCAGATCTGTTCAACCTTTGCCTCCCAGATAAGGTACACATCAACAGCACACTTTCCTTCAAATGGGGGTATCTTCACCTTAGCCTTAGAATATACTTCAGTCTCCAGTACTGGATGTTCATCGTCGAAGTCCAGCTCCCTCCGTAAGACTCGTCTAGGTTGCATGGGTCCCGGATTGGCCCGAAATATGGGCTGACGAGGTGGTGGTGGGAGTGGTGGCTCAATCCGTGGGGGTGTCCTTGCGTTATGTGCCTCGATTGCATCTAACCTTTTTATGACACGGGCCATCATAGTCTCGAAGTCCGTTCCTCGTGGAACTTCGGGTATCTGGTTCTCGTCTTTCCTTTGTGCAGACATGACTCGCAACAAGCAAACAAGTCAAGGTTAGTTAAAGATAAACTCTTAGACTACCCTCTTCAAGTGTCTCGCTCAATAACCTATCTCGTAAGCTTCGCAACTTCCTCTTAGCCGGTTTGTGAGGATCATTTGAATCTACAAGAAAGATGTCTCAACCAATCAACAAATTAGTGCGTTCAGGCAGAAAAATAAGGTGAACGAACCAGATCCCAAAGGGAAAGGTCTTTTATGCGGTGCTCGCTAGAAAAGCAAAACTAGACTCGCCTGCAAATTTTCTCAACCAACAAATCAATTATCTTAATTAAAAGATAATTTGCTGCCTTTTGAAAATTTTGGGAAAATAAAAGAGAAAAGGCAATAAGGGAAAAAAGGAAACAAGCAAAAAGGAAAAGGGAAGGCAAAAGGAAACAAGGGAAAAGATAAAAGAAAAAAAGGAAAGGAAAAAAGGAAAGGAGTGCAATTTAGGGTTGCCCTGCAACGATGTAGGAAGCTCTCAAGGAAAGAAGTAGATATTAATTAAGCTCAAAGGGGCGTCTCAAAAACAAAACTCGCACAAGATGCACAACCGCGGAAACTGAATGACTTAGCTCACAAGTAACGTCCTTTTTTTTTCCGTACGGCCTTTGGCCTTCTTCTTCTTCTTTTTTTTTTTTTATAACTACGGACTTGCGAGACTATCCGAGGGCGGCGGCGAGCGGCGGCGGAACTGCGGTCCGGCGGCGGGGTAGTGATGGCTGGACCGGTTCATTTTTTTTGGATCTCGGTTGATGGGCCGAGATAGGTCGGGTTGGGCCGGGTTAGGGTTTAGCGACGCCGGAGGCGACGGCTAGGGTTAGGGTTTGGCGACGGCTAGGTTTCGGGTAGAGTTTTGAGGGGGCGACGGCTGTGGCGCGGAGACTGAATATCGGCCGGGATGGGGTGCGGGTTTCGGCCGAAACCAAAGGCTGGGGCGGCCGAGATCGGCGGTTGGGGTAGTGTGGCGGCTGGCGGAGCGGCGGCTGGATAGGGCGGCGGCCGGCGAAGCGGCTGCTAGGTGGGCGGCGGCCGGCGAAGCGGCGGGAAGAGGGCGGCGGGTGTTTTGTGGTGGTGGTGGTTGAGATTTCGATCAAGGACGAGAAAAGATCGGATCTTAGGCAAAAAAATGTATTAAAATTATCAATTGGCCACAAAAATCCTTCTTTTCAAGAAATTGAATGCGGAATTGAAAATCGCAGAAAAATAACGAGAATAGTAGAAACTAACCGTTACGGATTCTGCTCCGGTGACTCTTTTTGTGTAGAACTTTCTTCACGGATCTTGAAAGCTCGAATTTATTTTTTTGTTTTATGAAGGACGTGAAAAAGGTGTTGATGAACCTGAAGCTCTGGTACCAATTTGATACGGGGTTAGCCGTCAGTTGGCCCGATCTTTCAACACCAAGACTCAAAATGAAGAAAATTAATAAAAAATGAAAACTTGAAATAAAAAGATGGAGGAATGATCCAATGATTGTGAAGGATCGATAGATGGATAGATCTGGTCGAACCCTTAAGGCAACCAAGAGCACGATAGGAAACAAAGGCCCTAACACACAACTTGGAATGACTTGAAGAAGCCCTTCCGCTATAATCTCACACAGAGGGGAAAACGATTGTCCCCAAAGCACGAGAAGTCACCCGGAGATGATTGAGAGCACCAACTTGCCAATCCAAGTGACACAACTCAAAACAGCGCCAAAGTTGATGGGCAAACGGATTCCGCTCACACAGTAAGGTGTCTCGATTCCACGAGAAGAATATGGGATAGAAGAGAAACAATACTCGAAAGTACTTGTGTTTAATTTATTCAAAGATAACTAGAAAAACGTTCACCCTAGGCCTTATATAGGCTAGTAGGGCGTCATCTAGGATTTCTTGCAGACTATGGGCTTGATCCAAGATCGAGCATAATCTAACTTAAAGAGATAGGATCTAATCTCCAAGAGATAAGATCAAAATAAAAGGAATTAAAAATAAAATAAACTAATTAAAAGCAAGCCCATCTTTTATTTAAAAGATGTCCAAAAATGGGCTTTAAAATAAGGAGCAAGTTGGGCCTAATTTAGCCACTTAAATTTGCCCGAATTCTTCCTTCTTCCAATGCAATCCAACATGCTTCTTCTTCATATGGATCAAGTGGATCACGGCCCATTCTCTCTCCCAATTCTCGGTCATGTTCTCAGTTATCTCTCTCCACATCTCGGTCGGGATCTTCTTCATGGGTAACTCGTCTCTTCTTGCTCATAGGCCCATAAGTGCAAGGGAGTGAAGTCGAGCTGAGAGATGCTCTTGCATCACTACGTATGACTCTTCAACTTCGTGTTGTTTCAGATAATGATCCGTAGGCGCGGCTCAATGTCACCGCAGGGGCGGTGACAAGCTTCTTCTGTTTCACAGGTCCGCTGACAGGGGTGCTGACTTCGCTTATTCAGGTTGAGTCACCGCAGGGGCGGCTAGGTTGCGCCGCAGGGACGGTGAGGCACCAGAAACTTATCTTCGTTACTCCCAAGTGTTGCTCATACCTTCTTTTGCTTCATTTGGACTTCTTCATCTGGATCAAGGTATTAGTAACACAATATGACTCAAAAACATAAAAAGGACTCTAAAAACTACCTAAATTGATAATGATTCCATCACCTATCAAACTCCCCCATACTTAGACTCTTTACTCGTCCAGAGTAAACAACACATCAAACAAATCAGCACAACAAGCCTCAAGAAGTATGGTGCAGTAGAAAAGATGAGGAACAAAAGAGAAAAGTTACCAAAGAAAGTGAGAAAAGAGAGAAAAGAGAAAAGGTGATAGACTACCATCCTTATTGCTCCAATAGTGACCTACCCGGACATCCTCCTTATGACTCCCCTTCTTATGTCGCCAACGCCGGAAGGAGAACCTACACTCGGTATCGCTCATTTTGCCAAGGAGCCCTTTCGGGTATTCACCTTGCCACTCTTTTGTTTTATGATAACTCAAAAATTCCTCACATCCCTTAAGTCCAATTTTGCACCAACCGAAAGTTGGTCGGACTACCTTCTTTTTTCCTAAACCGCCTTTTCGAGTTTTCGATTTATCCAAGGATTTTCTTACCTTTTTTTCAATTCTTTGGATTTTTCTCTTTTTTTAATATTTTTTTTACTGAATTAAACATGAATTACAACTAGAATTCTTAAAACAAACTCAAATAACTATGCATGATAAGTTCCCTCCCCCATACTTGAAGAACGCTTTGCCCTCAAAGTGTGAAAATGAAAGCAAAGATAATAATGTGGAGAAGGTAAAGAGGAGTAGCTCACTAGTGGGATGGTCCGGCTGGAGCATCCGGACCGTGCTCCGGTGGGTAGGGGAAGTGGCCGAAGAAGTGCGCCTGACGCTGGTATAAGCCGTCAAGGCGGTCCTGCTGAGCATCAATCCTAGCTTTGAAGGAGGTCTCAAAACCGGCTTGCCAAGCCAACTGCTGAGCCTCCATCCTTTGCTGCTGAGCCGCCTGCCAAGCCAGCTGCTGGGCCTCCATCCTCTACTGTTGAGCCGCCTACCAAGCATCCTGACGCCGGTCAAAGTGCTCGGTCATCCTCTCCTCAAAGCCCGTCTGCCAAGTCTGTTGCTGCTCAAGCATTGACGTCAGGTAGCTGGTCTGCCACTGCTGGTGCTGAGTGGTCAGAGCCGCCATCTGAGCTAGCAGGCTGGCGTGGGCGGTATCATCCTCCTCCGTTGCGGTGGGCATCTCCTCATCATCAGGAACGGGCATGTGGTCCTCATATGGGACTTTGCTGGAGCTCGCCGCGTGCCGCTCAACAATGGAAACATGTGATCGTCTCGGCACGTATGGATCAACTGCAATGTATAGGTCGGAGAGCTTATCTCCGAATGGTGGAGGTCGGGGTAAGTAGGTGATATGGCTTCCATCTGCAAATGAAAGCCAAAAGAGGTGTTCACCCTCCCTCTTCAACAACTTGCAGTGTCGGAGAACGCCCTCGTTGTAGAACGGGATCGCCATCCCATCCTCTAACTCGGTCAAGTCCATGACCTGCTCCGCAATCAAGGAGATGACCCCACCTCCAACAATATCTTGCGGCTCGTTCTTCCTAATCCGCTTCAAAGCGGTGAGGAAGAGGAAGATCCAATCCGGCACGTTGTCACATGCCGGAATGCAAGCATACAATAGTGGAAGGTCCTTGACAACGACCTTGTTCTCCTCCTTGTGTCCATAGAAGACACACATGATGAACTTCGAGAGGAGCCTCAAGAAGGGGTGAGTGATCTTGTTGTTGTACTCACCCCGCATGAAACTCGGAGCCGGTAGCAGCTTGCAAAAACTCAACAAAGTCTGGTGTAGGGGCTGACTCCCACCATTTGTCATAAGGGTTCTTAGAAACCCCAAAAGCCTTCTGCAGTTGAGAGAAGTTCACCGTGTACTATTTCTTGTTGTATTTGAAAGTGAGGCCGATATAGATTTGGTCCTCCTTCTCCATATTGAACGTAGCCACGAACTGTCTGGTTAGCTCGGGATACGTTGGGGCACTCTTTTTAAGGAAGTCCTCGAGCCCAGCATTGTTGAGGAAGGACTGCAAACTTTCCAACATGCCCAACTTCTCCAAGGTCGGAACATGCAAGAACCGAGTTGCAAAGATCGCTCGGTCTTGCACAATGTCATACCTTTCCCTCTCCCTCTCATTCATCTTGTATTTCCTTATAGAATCCATTCTAGCATCAGGTTCAAGCAGAAGAATTAGAATTCACAAAGAAAGGAAAAAAGATCGACCTTTCTGTTGTGATTTCCGCAGGGGCGGTTTGAGGACCCGCAGGGGCGGCTTGAGGACCCGCAGGGGCAGGCAAAGAATGGAGGGCGATCTTATGACAGATCGTTGGTGGTCGTTCCTGTGGTGCTTTGTTGGCGTCAATTGGTGATGCCGATGGTGGTTGGTGGATTAAGAGGGTGGTAAGTGGCGGTGAAAGATTAGGGTTAGGGTTGGTGAGATAGAGGGTTAGGGGATGGTGCATCAATCAGTGGAGGGGAGGAGGTAGTGGAAGGGTAGTGGCGCAGGGACGTTGGTGAGGGCGGCGGGGCTTGCTTGCTGGGGGCACTGGGGGCGTTGTGGTGGGCGGTGTTGCAGGCTCGTGAGTTGCAGCGAGGGGGAGAAAGAAAGGTGAGGTCGAGAGAGAAAGAGTTAGGTGGGGAGGAGAGATAGAGAGGTGGGTGGGGTAGGTGTAGACGTTGATTCCTATTTTTTTTCTTTTCTGGGTAAACCCGCAGGGGCGGGGGTTTGTTACTGCAGGGGCGGTGACAGGGAAGGGGGAGACGCAGGCCCATTACCGGGGGCGGCGCTGGGAGCGTTCGTCAAGGAAGCAGCCGCGGGGGCGGGGGTATGTCACCGCGGGGCGGGGGTCTCTCACCGCGGGGGCGATAACAGTATGGTTCTGGCGCTGGGAGCGCAGTGTCACTACGGGTGCGGTGATACAAGGCCGCATGAGCGGTTTTCTTGACAGAGCCTCCTCTTCTTATTCCCTCGGGTTGCCTCTTGAGCAGCGCCTTTGTTTTACGTCGTTGGCTCGACGTAAGGCCTTCACTTACCTGCTTGGGCTTCCTCCAAGACCTTCTCATCGATCGGATCATTCTTCACTCTCTCGTGGTATAGCTTGAGCCTTTGTCCATTGACTTTGAAGATCTTGTGTGTTTGTGGATCGTAAAGATCCACAACACCATGTGGATGAACTTCGGCTATAACGTAAGGACCTGTCCATCTTGAGCGGAGCTTTCCTGCAAAAAGTTTCAAACGTGATTGAAATAAAAGGACTTTGTTACCCGCTTGAAAGTCCTTTCGGAGAATATTCCGATCATGTCATGCCTTGGTTTTTTTCTTGTATGTTGTGGCATGGTCATATGCATCGAGCCTCAGTTCTTCCAGCTCTTGCAATTGGAGTTTCTGGAATTCACCAACTTCATTCACGTTCATGTTGCACTTTTTCACCGCCCACCAAGCCTTGTGTTCTAGCTCCACCAGTAGGTGGCACGCCTTTCCAAATACAAGCCAGAATGGTGACATCCCAATGGGGGTCTTGTACGTTGTGCGGTACGCCCACAAAGCATCGTTGAGCCTTAAGCTTCAATCCTTCCTTCCGGGGGTAACCGTCTTTTCGAGGATCGTCTTGATCTCTCGATTTGACACTTCTGCTTGCCCATTGGTTTGTGGGTGGCACGCTGTGGAAACTCGTTGATGAACATGATACTTCTTGAGGAGGGTGGTGATCGTCTTGTTGCAAAAGTGCGTTCCCACTTGAAAACATAGTCCACCACAAGTAAAATATAGATATTCCCAAAGGAGATAGGAAAAGGGCCCATAAAATCTATCTCCCAAACATCAAAAATTTCACAAAAAATAAGCGATGATTTAGGCATTTCATTCCTCCTAGAGATATTACCTATTCTTTGACACCTATCACACACTTTACAAAACGCAAAGGCATCTCGAATAATGTGTGGGCAAAAGAACCCCGCATCCAAGACTTTTCTAGCAGTTTTATTAGCACCAAAATGTCCCCCAAATGCTTCCGAATGACAGAAAGAGAGAACAAATTGTACCTCATTATCCGGGATGCAACGGCGTATTACTTGGTCACTACAATGTTTCCAAAGGTACGGATCGTCCCAAACGTAATGCCTAGCCTCGGCTTTCACCTTCTCTCTCTGTGCTTTGGTGAAGTTTGGAGGGTACTCACCTCTGACAAGAAAGTTAACGATGTCAGCAAACCAAGGTTTAAACGAATGCAACTTACACAAAACCTCAGCAGTGTTATCCGCAGGGGCGGCCAGAGCAAGCCGCAAGGGCGTCGAGAAGGGAGGCGCAGGGGCGCCGGCTTCCAGCCTCAGGGGCGGGTTTGCGCAGGGGCGGTCCCCAGTGTCCGCAGGGGCGGTTACACAACAGAGAGTTGTGTAAAAGGTGTCGTCTGGGAAACTCCCTAGGATGGCCTTTCTTTTTACTGGATCTTCTTCCTCTTGTACCAACCGACTCAGGTGATCAGCCACAAGGTTCTCCGCTCCCTTCTTGTCCCGGATTTCTAAGTTGAACTCACTTAGAAGTAGAACCCAACGGATCAACCTTGGCTTGGCTTCCTTCTTGGTCATGAGGTAACGAAGTGCCGCGTGGTCAGTAAAAACGATTACCTTTACACTAAGAAGGTATTGCCTAAATTTCTCCAAGGCAAATACCACCGCTAACATCTCCTTTTCGGTGGTGGAGTAGTTCTTTTGAGCGTCATTCATCATGGGCGGATTTAGTCTTTTTTGTGGTTGCCTTGATGGTTTTTCCTCTTCCTCAAGGAGGATCCGATGCATACATGTAGAGGGACTAATCCCTTTAATGTCCGCAATGGTCCAACCAAGAGCCGTCTTATGCTCTTTAAGGATGCCCACCAACTTCTCCTCTTGTTGGGGAGATAATTTGTTGGATACGATTACCGGAAAAGTGTCGTTCTCCCCTAGAAAAGCGTACTTGAGATGTTGGGGAAGCTTTTTCAACTCAATCACCGGAGCCTGCACATTAGAAGGAACAAGCTTTTCTCTTGGAGTTAGCAATGTGGGCCCAATGGCCAAAGGCGAGAGGGGGAGCCTTTTGTACTCATCCAATTGAGCTAGAACTTCCTGCATGTTAGATGTTAATGCATAATCCGAATTATGAATATCAATGTTGTTTTCAATTATACTTTTCAACTCATCAATATCGGAAATGTCAAAAAACATCTTGAATAATTGGTTCAATCATATCAATAGCACAAAGAGAATGGTCATCGATGGGGTGCCTCATAGCATCATAAATGTTAAATTCAACCACTTCACCATCAAATTCCATTGTCAATTTCCCACTAACGTAATCAATAAAATAGGTGCAGCATGTGAATCATGTTCCATATCCAATACAAAGAAATCAACAGGAAAAATCAAATTATCAATCATAACTAGCACATCCTCAATTATTCCCTTAGGATAAACATTAGATCTATCCGCTAGTTGGACAACAATCCGAGTTTCAAGAAGTGGCCCAAGTCCAAGAGATTGGTAAATGGAATAAGGAAGAACATTTATTGACGCACCTAAGTCAAGCATCGCTTTGTGAAAGCGAGTTTCGCCAATGACACAAGTAATACTCACCATGCCCGGATCACTACATTTCTTGGGCATTCGTCGTTGGAAGACTGCTGACACATGTTCACTTACTTGGACTTTTTGCTTACCCTTCAGCTTCTGGTTCCTCTTGATCGTGCAAAGTTCCTTCAAAAAACGAGCATATTTAGGAATACTCTTGACCCGTGCTTTACTCTTCTTTCCTTTAACCTTCTTCTTTGCTTTAGATCAAGGGTTCTTCATTCTCATTCCCAGCTATCCTTACGTCCTTCTTGCTTCTCCCTTTCTCCTCCTTGATCTTGCTTTTGTTTTCTCTTTGGTGTGGAAGATTTGTTGTGAGTTTGATGATGATGAGGATGTATGGATGTGTTGCTGAGCTTGGGAGCCAGCTGAGAGTGTGTTGTTGATCCTTCCTTGCTGCATAGGACCACAATTGTGGTAAGTCTTCTTCTTTTTTCTTTCTTTCTTCCTTGATTCCTCTTCCCTAGCTTAGGATTAGATGTGATTGGATGCATATCGATGTTAGAATGTGTATGTATATGTATGTGTTCGACTATGGAATGAAGAAACGTGATTTGATCACATGAAGAGTGGAAGAGAAGTCGGGAGGTTACGTTCTGCACAGTCGCCGCCCCCGCACCTAGGAGAAGCCGCCCCTACGAGAACTTGTCACCGCACCCACACCTTAGCGCCGCCGCCCCCGCGGCCACGGTCACAGCGGCCGTGCCAGCGTGCCTTCGCGCCTGTGCCTGCTGTCTTTCCGCCCCTGCGTCTCTTCTGTTCCGCAGGTGTGTCTTGTACAAAATCTACTTAGAGTAGTATTGATCCTTTCCTTTCCTAGTATGAGCGGGTTAGTAGCATGCTAGGTATGTGTATGAGGATAGAATGATGAGGAGTATGATATAGTTATATGCCGGTTAGGGCTTTGAGGTTTATAAGTTGGATACGATCCTTATGGATCCCTTGGGTCTAGGTGTGACCCCTTTGATGGATAGGAGTTTTGATATCTTGTTATGCCTTGTTAGTAGGCAGTGTTGTTCTCTAGAGTTGGAGCTGATCGAGTGTGAGACTACTTCTGAGGTTGAGGTAAATCCATAGGACTTACTTAGCTACCATCCTTATATAGGATGTATGCATGAGTGCTGTGTGTTATATGCTTGATAGCATGCGTTATAATGATTACCGACCTATGGTTTAGTGACTGCCCATTGTAGGGTTGTGACAGCTCTGCCCTGTCATCCCGCGAGGAGACGGGGAGGTTCTCTGCGGATCAGCTAGATTTGGTAAACGGGACGGGCACTGTCTCCACTCCCATAGGGTACACGGGGAAGTGTTCCCAGATTACCACTCCAGCTGGTAACAACACCGAGAGGTGAGGGTTATATTCCTCGTGTCACATATATTCATATTCTTATATATATATATATATATATATATATATATATATATATATATATATATATATATATATATATATATACAATTTGAGTGTTGGACTAAATAAAGATAATTAACCGGGTAAATGTGTGATAACATGATGATGTGTTAATATTCCCTGACTTGTGTTTGTGCTTATGCATTATCTCATATATGTATGGGTAGCTAACGGTTTTATACCATGTTGTAGATCCTTTGCAGGTTAGGAGAGCTGTAGAGTGATCCAGATGGGGTGATCCGCTGAGGGCTCCGTACACTGGGTTTATGCGAGGGTTATGGGGATTTTGTATGTACAGACACATGTTTTGATTGTACTCAGCGGTACTTTGTATACCTTTTGATATGTATATATTTCAGTATGGTGTTTTAATTTTAATTTATCTGTGCCTTGTTGTAAGATCCAATGAACTTGTTGTCAGGCTAGGGTTAAGATCCATTGTGAGATCCTAGCCCAGTAGCGCCTCGAGTCCTACGGATTTGGGGTGTCACAAAGTTGGTATCAGAGCCTTAGGTTGACAACAATGGCACAAGGTTGGATAGATAAATAAACAGAACCCGAAAAGGGGTCTAACTTTTCAAAAGGTTTTGGTTTTGAAATGAGTACAAATGTTTTAGGATAGCGTGTACGAGAAGCCACCCATCTGAGGACCTCGACAGTATACATATATATAGATATTATGTTGTGATTGACTTTATATATCTATACATATGGCATATATATAGCCTGATAGGTTAAGTGTACTTGCCCTGCAGATGGCTTAGACTAGAGTTGTATCTGTAGATGGACGAGGTAGGGGTAGATCCCCTCTTCCTCCAATAGAGGTAGGACAGAGTCAGATTTCCACTGTTGATCCACCGGCAGCGGAGAAGGTTCATGAGGTTATTGATGAGAGTTTCGTTCCTGAGACTGGGAACGGTATAGCTGGGAGACATACACCACAGCGAGTCCAGTCCGATGACTCGGATTATGTCTATATGAAGGGACCAGATTTCCGCGCGTACATCAGACAAGTGGAGGAGGCAGCCAAAGACGGTAGACGTACCCCGGATCTGCCAGCACAGGGGGATCATTTGAAGGATCCCATGGAGTTACTCAGGTTCCAGTTGTACCGGCACGTGCTACTGAGATTACTCAAGTTTCAGTGGAGCATAGAAGGCCTGGGAAGAGACAGCGGACTAGGCAGACCAGTGGTGCTGGTGGAGTTGTTGGTTCTGAATTAAACCAGAGATGCCCAAGTTACCCCGCATCTACACAGGTTGCAGCTACGGATCGACGATGTAATAACTGTGATAAACCTGGACATTTACGATCAGCATGTACGAGGCAGATAGTGATTTGCTTCACTTGTGGCGGACCAGGTCACCGAGCTATTTTTTGTAGACGGGGCAGAGCTTCATCACAGCAGGGTTCTTCTCCTAGTGTAGCGGGAGGTGAGCAGAGGCCACTCCAGCAGCAGACGCAGGGACAACGGAGAGTCCCAGATCGCCCTACTACCCAGGGATCTGCTCCTGGGTCGAGTAGAGGTAAAGGTCGTGGTGGGAGTACCACTGACACCAAAGGAGCACAGGGTAGAGTTTTTGAGCTGAGGAGTGCAAAGGAGCTAGCTGCATCGACTGCTACAGGTACCATTCTGATTCATGGTTTACCTGTTAGAGTTTTGTTTGATACTAGAGCTACGCATTCTTTTATATCTGATGCCTGTGTTGAGCGTTTGAGTCTAGATATGACTGAGGGGATACCCTTTAGTATAGGGTTACCCGATGGTAGTAGGGTCAGAGGTACCCGTGAGATCCGTGATTGTCCCATTTTTGTAGGGACTCGTGTGTTACTGGTTGACTTCTTCATCATGCCATAGAGCATGAAGAAGTCATTTTAGGTATGGATTGGATGGATAGACATCAGGCAGTATTAGATGTAGGTAGGAGGACTGTGACCCTCTCTACCGAATTAGGTCAGATAGAGGTTTTCCGAGGTTGGGACCTTGGAAAGTCAGGCATGGTTATCGGTGTGATACGGGTAGCGAGATTGATTCCACAGGGTTGTGAGGCCTTCTGGTGTTATGCCATGAAGGAGGGGGAGAGTCCAACACTAGAGGATATCCTAGTTGTGTGTGAGTTTGCAGATGTATATTATGAGCCGTCCAGTTTGCTGCCTCAAAGGAGTGTGGATTTTGGCATTGAGTTAGAGCCTGGTACGAGACCGATCTCGAAGGCCCCATACCGTATGGCGCCTGTCGAGATGCTGGAGTTGAAGAAGCAACTCGAGGAGTTAGGTGAGAAGGGTTTCATCCGCCCTAGCGTATCCCCATGGGGAGCACCTGTCCTCTTCGAACGGAAGAAGGACGGATCGTTGACATTGTGTATAGATTACAGAGAGCTGAACAAGGTGACCATCAAGAACAAGTATCCATTACCTCATATTGATGACTTGTTAGATCAGCTTCAGGGAGCTACAATGTTCTCCAGGATTGACCTGCGTTCAGGGTATCACTAGTTGAGGGTGAGAGAGCAGGATGTGCACAAGACAGCCTTTCGGATCAGATATCGACACTACAAGTTCGTAGTGATGTCATTTGGGCTTACGAATGCCCCAGTAGTCTTTATGGAATTGATGAACAACATATTCATCGACTTCCTGGATCTGTTTGTGGTAGTCTTCATAGATGACATTTTGGTGTATTCTCGCAACAAGGAGGAGCATGCAGGGCAGCTGAGGACTGTAATACAAGTTTCACGAGATAGAGAACTTTATGCTAAGTTCTCTAAGTGTGAATTCTGGATGCCAGAAGTAGTATTCCTGGGTCATATTGTTTCCGTCTAGGGGATCAAGGTTGATCCGTCGAAGATAGAGACAATAGCAGCATGGACGACACCGACGAACGTCAAGGAAGTACGTAGCTTTCTTGGCTTAGCCAGTTATTACCGACGCTTTGTGGAGGGATTTTCTGTGATTGCCCGTCCACTGACGAGTCTGTTGAGGAAGACTACCAGATTTGTATGGTCTAAGCAGTGTATGCAGAGTTTTGAGGAGCTAAAGAGACGTCTAACTTCCGCTCCTATTTTGGCACAGCCATAGGGTACAGAGGATTTTGGGGTTTACAGTGATGCATCCCAACTAGGCTTGGGATGTGTGTTGATGCAACGAGGCAGAGTGATTTCATATGCGTCTAAACAGCTGAAGACGTATGAGGAGAACTACCCGACTCATGACCTGGAGTTGGCAGCGGTAGTTCATGCATTGAAGATCTGGAGACATTACCTGTATGGTGCTACATGTCAGACTTTCACAGACCATAAGAGTCTGAAGTATATTTTCACGCAGCGGGAATTGAATAACCGCCAGCGTAGGTGGCTTGAGCTGATCAAGGACATTGATCTGGAGATTTTGTATCATCTTGGGAAGGCGAACGTTGTCGCCGACGCCCTGAGCAGGAAGACGCCTAGAGAAAAGGCGATTGCCAGACTGACAGTACAACCTCAACTACAAAGAGATCTGATCTGGTTAGAGTTAGACATCCAGTTTCCTGATGAGGATGCCAATTGAGTACTTTAGAGGTTCTTCCTTATCTGTTGAGTGAGATTCAACAGAAGTAGGGGACCTGCCCGACATTGATGAGGATCAGAGAGAGGATGTCCCAGGATGAGGCACCACCGTTCCTTATAGGAGCAGATGGAGTGATGAGACGCCGCGGTCGCGTCTGTGTACCCGCTGATGCGGATCTACGACAGAGGATATTACAGAAGGCTCACTGTACGCCTTATTCAGTGCACCCAGTTACGAGTAAGATGTACTTGGATTTGAGACGTTCATATTGGTAGGGAGGGCTGAAGCCCGATGTAGCTAGATTTGTGGCACAGTGTGCGACCTGTCAGCAGGTCAAGATTGAGCATTGCAGACCTGGAGGTAAACTCCATCCACTGCCTGTTCCACAGAGGAAGTGGGAGGATGTCACCATGTATTTCGTAACTAGACTGAGACCGAGCAAGAGCTTTGATGCCATCTGGGTTATAGTCGACAGACT
Organism: Fagopyrum tataricum; assembly: GCA_002319775.1. Classification (NCBI taxonomy): domain Eukaryota; kingdom Viridiplantae; phylum Streptophyta; class Magnoliopsida; order Caryophyllales; family Polygonaceae; genus Fagopyrum; species Fagopyrum tataricum. The sequence goes on along the minus strand of CM008283.1, from coordinate 25,452,196 downwards.
GACGAAGACAACACGTTTTATCCCTATTCGGGAAACGTGGCCAGTGAGCAGACTAGCTGAAGAGTACACTAGACAGATAGTGAGACTCCATGGTGTACCGAGGACGATCGTCTCAAACAGAGATGGACGATTTACCTCGAGGTTCTGGCAACAGATTCAGACTGACCTGGGGACGAGTTTTCACTTCACCACTGCATTTCATCCTCAGACAGATGGTCAGTCAGAGAGGACATTTAGACACTGGAGGATATGTTGTGAGCTTGTGTGTTGGACTAGGGACAAGTGTGAACGGATTATCTCCCACTAGTTGAGTTCTCGTACAACAACAGCTGGCATGCATCGATTGGAATGACCCCATATGAGGCACTGTATGGACAGAGATGTCGTACTCCGTTATGCTGGGATGAGCCGAGTAGTGTTAGTGGGTTGACAGCTGATCAGGTTCAGGATGATGTGGCTCGTGTAGCACTGATTAGAGACCGGATGCTGACTGCACAAAGCCGTCAGAAGTCATATGCAGATAGGAGGCGTAGACCCCTAGAGTTCAGAGTAGGAGGCCATGTGTGGCTAAGAGTGTCTCCGACACGAGGTGTTAGACGTTTTGGCATTAAGGGGAAGTTGAGTCCCCGATATGTCGGACCGTTCGAGATTCTAGACCGAGTTGGGAGTGCAGCATACATATTAGCTTTGCCTCCGAGATTAGAGGGTGTTCACCATGTGTTTCACGTGTCTCAGCTGAGGAATTATATACCAGATACGAGACATATTGCGAGTTATGATGATTTGGTGGTCGAGCCGGACCACACCTTTGTTGAGCACCCGATTGCAGTCCTAGAACGAGGTATGAGACGCCTGCGTTCGAAGGATATTCCTATGCTGAGGATACAGTGGTCGAGACGAGGACCTGATGAGGCTACATGGGAGACTGAGGATAGTATTCAGAGGAACTATTAATAGTTTTATGCCGAGATAGATGTACCAGTAGGATCGACGAGTAGATCTTAGTACTATCTTTGTGTGTGTTATGCTTATGTGCTAATGTGCTATGATGTGTTTATTTTCGTACAAGCTATGATGTGATATGTGATCTTAGTAGATCTTGCTGTGCTAGTACGATTGATGATGATAGCTGTAGATGGTTCTTTCCTCCATGCTTTTGGGATGTGATTAGGTTTTTAGCTGGACATGGTTATTCCTCCATGTTATTGATGGACATAGTATTGCTGGAGAGGTTTTTCCTCCATGCTCTTATGTTATGAGTATGGTACGGCTAGAGATGTTTTTCCTCTATGCCTTTGCGATGTGACGATATGGCTCGAGATGTTTTTCCTCTATGCCCTTGCGAGATGTTGGTAGTTTGGCTAGATATGGTTTTCCTCTATGCCCTGGATAGTATAATGATCTTATGGCTGGAGATGACGAGTTCCTCCATGCTTGTGCTTGGGGTTATAGAGTGATATAGGTTGATACCATAAGTGCGGAGATGTAATTTCTCCGATAGAGAGAGTTATACCTCGGCTTATGAGTCCAAGTGGTTTTAGGATTTCACAAGTTTCGGGACGAAACTTGTTTTTAGGGGGGTGAGATGTAAGAGCCTTAATCTTTAGAACTGAGCTAGGATGTAGCCGCCCCCGCGGGTCCATGATGGCGCCCCTACGGCTCGTCCAGTGTCCGCCCCTGCGGCTCAGGGAACCCGCCCTTGCGGTTTCCTGCGGCTGCAGCCGACTTTGTTGACTCTTGACCCGTTCTTTACTCTTCTTTCCTTTAACCTTCTTCTTTGCTTTGGATCAAGGGTTCTTCATTCTCATTCCCAACTATCCTTACGTCCTTCTTGCTTCTCCCTTTCTCCTCCTTGATCTTGCTTTTGTTTTCTCTTTGGTGTAGAAGATTTGTTGTGAGTTTGATGATGATGAGGATGTATGGATGTGTTGCTGAGCTTGGGAGCCAGCTAAGAGTGTGTTGTTGATCCTTCCTTGCTGCCTAGGACCACAATTGTGGTAAGTCTTCTTCTTCTTTCTTTCTTTCTTCCTTGATTCCTCTTCCCTAGCTTAGGATTAGATGTGATTGGATGTATATCGATGTTAGAATGTGTATGTATATGTATGTGTTCGACTACGGAATGAAGAAGACGTGATTTGATCATATGAAGAGTGGAAGAGAAGTCGGGAGGTTACGTTCTGCACTGTCGCCGCCCCCGCACCTAGGAGACGCCGCCCCTGCGGGAACCTGTCACCGCACCCGCGCCTCAACGCCGCCACCCCCGCGGCCACGGTCACCTTCGCGCCTGCGCCTGCGCCTGTTGTCTTTCCACCCTTGCGTCTCTTCTGTTCCGCCAGTGCGTCTTGTACAGAATCTACTTAGAGTAGGATTGATCCTTTCCTTTCCTAGTATGAGCGGGTTAGTAGCATGCTAGGTACGTGTATGAGGATAGAATGATGAGGAGCATGATATAGTTATATGCCGGTTAGGGCTTTGAGGTTTATAAGTTGGATGCAATCCTTATGGATCCCTTGGGTCTAGGTGTGACCCCTTTGATGGATAGGAGTTTTGATATCTTGTTATGCCTTGTTAGTAGGCAGTGCTGTTCTCCAGAGTTGGAGCTGATCGAGTGTGAGACTACTTCTAAGGTTGAGGTAAGTCCATAGGACTTACTTAGCTACCATCCTTATATTGGATGTATGCATGAGTAGTGTGTGTTATATGCTTGATAACATGCGTTATGATGATTACCGACCTATGGTTTAGTGACTGCCCATTGTAGGGCTTTGACAGCCTTGCCCTGTCATCCCGCGAGGAAACGGGGAGGTTCTCTGCGTATAAGCCAGATCTGGTAAACGGGACGGGCACTGTCTCCACTCCCATAGGGTACACGGGGAAGTGTTCCCAAATTACCACTCCAGCTGGTAACAGCACCGAGAGGCGAGGGTTATATTCCTCGTGTCACGTATATTCATATTCTTATATATATACAATTTGAGTGTTGGATTAAATAAAGATAATTAACCGGGTAAATGTGTGATAGCATGATGATGTGTTAATATTCCCTGACTTGTGTTTGTGCTTATGCATTATCTCATATATGTATGGTTAGCTAACGGTTTTATACCATGTTGTAGATCCTTTGCAGGTTAGGAGAGCTGTAGAGTGATCCAGATGGGGTGATCCGCTGAGGGCTCCGTACACTGGGTTTATGCGAGAGTTATGGGGATTTTGTATGTACAAACACATGTTTTGATTGTACTCACCGGTACTTTGTATACCTTTTGATATGTATATATTTCAGTTTGGTGTTTTAATTTTAATCTATTTGTGTCTTGTTGTAAGATCCAGTGAACTTGTTGTTAGGCTAGGGTCAGGATCCATTGTGAGATCCTAGCCCAGTAGCGTCTCGAGTCCTACGGATTCGGGGTGTTACAGCTGCTGTTTTTGACCATACCCCATGGCATTCACCTCAGCAGCTTCATCTTGAACTTGTGGACACAAGTCCGTGGGATAAAAAGGGTCGGCATAAACTCCACAAGCCTTGAGTTGTAGTGGAGTCCCCATCAAGGTTAACCTCTTAACCATCTCCTTCAATTCAGCAATTTCCGTGGATATCTTAGGACGGTTGGGGTGTACAACATGTACCCCTCTTTTTGGTAGAAGTCCTACCAAAGTTCCTTCCGCCAATTCCTGAATTCTATCCAAAGCAAGTTCGGGAGTAGAGTTTAGAATGTTACCTCCACAAGCGGCGTCTACGATCCTCCTTTTCTAGCAAGCCATTGTACAAGTACAAGACTAGATCTTGGGTAGAGTACCCATCACTAGTACAAAAACACCGGTTTATACCGGTTATTTTACAAATCGCATGCCGGTTATTTGAGCGGTGTAAGGTAGACCGCAGTAAACTAGTCGGATACCGGTTATTTGATAACTGGAATGCGAGAAAACTCGCACACCGGTTATTTTTAAGCATCGGTATGCGACCTTATTTTTTAACTAAAACAAGAAAGTCGGATACCGGTTATAATAACCGGTATGCGACTCTTATTTTTTTATAAAAAAAAATAAATAGATATCCGGTTAGAAAATCCGGATATCTCATTGCCTCATGTTAATTTGGAAATCTAAAAAATAACAAGTACTAGAATAAAAATCACATATATCCAAAATTTCTCTCATTGTCCTTAAGAGTATGATTACACAGCCTTGAAGCCAGGGGAGTACGATTACATAGCTTTGTATGATTACACAGCGTTGCAGCCATTAACCCTATATAGCTGCAAGTGCTACACAGATCTTGACATCCGTTTTCTTGCATCCCTGTATTCAAGAATCAAACTGCCATCACATGTTGTCTCCCTGTATTCAAGAATCAAACTGCCATCACATGTCGTCTCAAAGAATTGCTACTAAGAATCTAAGATCAAGAATATGCATATGAATCACCATTATACTCATGCAGGATAATCCATTCATACTAACATTACAAAAAAAGAAACCATAACATTATAAATACAAAGAGTTACCTCGAGAATCTGCATATATCACATTGTCGTCCCTTTCTTGCATCCCTTTATCCTAGGACTGAAGCCGGAGCCTAACAAGCTGCAATTAGCGAGGTGAATCAGGATTAAAAAATCAAATTACCAAACACACCTATATAAGCAAAATATTTTGAGTCTACTTGTTATTTAATTAATTAAACCCCTTAAAATATAAATTAACCCAATAACTTCTCTCTAAATTTATAATTTAGAGAAGCCCCGTTAATTGATTAGTACAGAAAATTAAACTAAAAAAAACACAATAATAAGAATGCCACGGAAACATGATGACACAAATTTAAGGACTGGACAGAACACAACAAAAATCAATGAATTAAATCTGGTATCAAGAGCCAAGGACTGAATTTCAAGATGTTGCTTACCATGGCATGCTTCATTATGTGTCCCATAAGATCAAAGCGGAACCCATCAACTTGTATCGCACTTGAATCCAAACAGGCAGAACTCGGATCATTTACAGATTTGTCTTCTTCCTCTTCCTGTGATGAAATTTTTAGAGCTTTCTTCCAGCTTGTTTCATCATTTCACCTATTAATTTAGTCTCTTTCATTAGCCCATAAACACGTAATCAACCCATGAATTACAATTTAAACAAACAATCCATATATAAGTTGGATTTCATCTTGACAAATATATGAACAAAAACAGAGCATCATTCCTATCTTCCAATTTGACAAAAACATTACATAACTAGAGTAAGATTGTACTTAATGAGCAATAACTAATTCATATGCATAATCTTTAAGGATCGTAGCTTCTTGTTCATGAAGACGATCAGCAGGACTTGGACACCGATGCTGCTAAGTAGAGACCAGATACTCTCCACCGTGGATTACACGTCAACATTATCATCTTCATCAACGACACCTCCAATGGTGATTTAGTCTCTTTCAGAACCCAATACTCTGTGTAATTAGGCTGAAAAAAACTAACTTATTGCAAACCAGTGATGACATTTCTGTGTTGACTGATTTGAAGTCCTTGGTAATCTGAGGTACATAAACATAAAAATTAGGAAAAAAAAGACAAGCGAACAAGAGTATAAAGAACGAGGTGAAATATGAATGCAAGTCCATCAGAAGATTATCGGGATAAGAACATGAATTATTGCCACAGTTAATAGAATTCTAAAGATATGTTGCATGTTATTTGATAGAAGAGAACAAGGCAAGATTAATTTAATATGCTAAGCACTTCTCACACAAATCACAACAAATCTAGAAGTCATCTACCTTTGCTGCTCTTGTGGTTACCAGATTGATCCTTAGGGGTCTTCACATTTCCATTTCCATTTCCATTCAGAACATCAAATATCGTTGGCAGTTCATTAATCATCTGAAAGAGCTTCTTCCTGCAATAAAAAAACCAAAAAGAAACACAAAATAAAAGCAATGGTAGTGATACACCTCCAGGAATTCAAGTGTAGAGGAAGAATACTGGACAAGGTGCATGTACTGGAATAGTTTGGAGTAACGGCACAAGTTATAATAGAACTAGAGAGCTGGGATGAAAATGTCAAAAAACGTGACAGAATCACGTTTTGTTTGCCTCAAAATCACACAATATAGCAGAGTTTGCAGTACAGTGCAGGCAGTAGCAGTACATAAACTACATATCTCATCATCCATCTTTTCATTTCATAACATCTGACTCTTCAAAACCCATCTCCTCCTCGTACATATATTTCCAGTTGTAAAGCTTCAAAGACAAAAATCACCTTCTCAATTGCTTGCTTACTTCGATTTTCTTAATTTTATTTATCTTTTCTTAATTTTCATATCATGTTTATGATCGTTGTTACATATGAATCTAATCAAGAAAAGCAGACTTGGATGGATGGTTGGCTCCAATTCACTCAAACCCTAGTATACAGATTTGTTATACAGAAATGGAGATGAAGGGAAAAACATGTCAGATCAATGATGGTTGGGTCCAGTTCATTAATCATCGATTTTATTTAGAATTTGATAGGTTTATGAAGAATACAATAATAACTTGCCTATCTATCATTTGTAGGGTAGAGAAAGAATACTGGACACAATATTCGAGATCCAAGAGAGGCATGATTCCGTGAAATACCTAGAGAGGAACGTGAGAGAGCTGCGACAACACTCACCGACGGCGACAACACCCTCACCGACTACAACAACGACATTCCTCTCCCGGACGGCGACGTCAACAGCGGCTACAGGTTTCTTCTCCTCACGGACGGCGATGACGACAAATTTCTAGACAAGAGATGGAGATGGTGACGACGAGAGAGACGGAGACGAGAGAGAGGCTGCGACGCCGACGGGATGAGAGAGGTGGCAACCGCGACGACAAGAGAGAGGTGGCTACGGCGACAAAGAGAGAGAGGCGGCGACTCAGATTGTTATTCACACGAGGGATTTAGGGTTAGATGAGAGAGAAGAGGTTCACAAGAGAGGGGTTTTTTCTGTTGAAGAAATAAAAGACGGAAAAATATATATTATTTATTCAAAATAAAATTATCGGATTCCGGTTTTAAAATAATTGGTATCCGGTAAGCGTGCAGTTTGATAAAATTTTTAAAAAACCCATGGTGGATATTTATTTTTGATAAAACCGGTATCCGGCTTTTATATTTTACTTTTATCCCTGTTATTTATAATAACCGGTATCCGAGTTTAGACTCGGATTTCGGTTTTAACAAGCGGTATGATTATTTCCGGTATAAATAGACGATTTTGTACTAGTGCATGGAAAGGACAATTGGATCTCAATCTTGCGAAGCGTTCGAAATACTCATAAAGAGTTTCGTCCGCCTCTTGCTCGATGTTGCTTATCGCCTTCTTCAAGCTATTAGCCTTCTTTGCGGGGAAGTACTTCTCCAAAAAGGCCTTGTGGAGGTTGTCCCACGTATCAATGTTCCCGGGCGGAAGATGGTAGTACCAATCATCCGCCCCATCTTTGAGGGTGAATCCAAAAGCTCGCATCTTGATTTGCTCTTCGGTGACGTTTGCCGGCTTCATGCTCATGCAAACGGTGTGGAACTTGCCAAGATGCTTAATTGGATCTTCCCCACTTAATCCATGGAAAGACGGGAGCAAGTGTATCAACCCCGGTTTGAGCTCAAAGTTGACTCCTTCCCCGATTGCCGGTATGGTAACCGCAAGGGGGTGTTGAGTCAAATCGGGTTGCGTCTGTTGGCGGAGAGTTCGGTTTGCCATTGCTTCACGAGTTCGTTGTTGCCTCGTTGTCGATTGTGCGTTCTTTCGATTTCTGAATCAAAGGGCGCAAAATCTAAGTTAGTAGAACGGGTTTGAACCATGAAAATGGTCCAAACCAATAATCAATAATCAAAAATAAAGACAAACCTGACACTAAACTCCCCGGCAACGACGCCAAATTTGACGAGGCTAAAAACCTATGGTCGTTGTCTTTTAGCTTTTAGTCAAAGTAGATTACCTAACGTTCCACTTAACCGATTTGTATAATGTAAGTAAGGGTCGAACCCAAGAGAGTTTGGCCAAGTTTTGATTAGATTCAATTATCGATTTGGTAACCGGGGGGGTTTGGATTGTAGCAAAACAAGACAAAAGTGATTAGAAAGTAAGCGAAGTTGGTGATAATATGTATGATTAAAGAGCTACACTAGGTTGGATCTTAGCATGCATACTACTTGGTTGATTCTTTTTAGAAGCAATTCACCAATGTTCTCATCTTGATCATAGATATGTGTTAAGCGACCGGCATTAACACAACTTAACTAGATTATTGATCCGTAAACCTACAAGATCAAAGCACAAGTTAGCATTCTAGCAAAGATAAAAAGATATAAAGAAGAATAAACAAATCGTTAAACTTTCTTTATAGTTATGCTCTTTACCCTTGGATAATCACAACCAGTTTTTACCTATGGGTTTACTACTAGATTAAGGACCCGAACCCGGAATCGATGAATCCTAGCACTTTGCATGCATTAGTACACTTAAGGTGATCAATCTAAGTGATAAAAGACATGCAAACATAAGTGAAAGATCAAGGAAGCATAACACAAAGGATACTGAATTAAACTTATATTAAAAGAACTTACAACCATATAGTAATGCAGCTTCAATCAACCCAATGTAGCAGAGGAAGCTTAGAAACTCATTACAAAATGGCACTAGAAATATAGAGCTTTTTGGGGAAAATGTGGATGATTCTAGCAATCAGCCAAGGGCTCTATTTATACTACAAAATGCATTAAAAGGGAGTAAAGAGGTTGTGTAAATAGCCACCATTAAGGTCATAAAGGTGGCGTAAACAGCCGGAGTAAAGTTCTCTGACGCTAAACCGCAGCCGCGGACAAGGGTAGTGCAGGGGCGGTTTAGGCCAAAACGTTATGTCTTCATCGTGGCCACAGGGGCGGCCTGACATTCCCGCAGGGGCGGGTCTTTTAATGCTCTTGAACGTCTGACTCTTCAACTTCGTGTCGTTTCTGATGATGATCCGCATGCGCGGCTCAGTGTCACCGCAGGGGCGGTGACAAGCTTCTTCTGCTTCACATGTCCGTTGGCAAGGATGCAGGCAGGGGCGCTGGGGCGCCGGCTTCGCTTCTTCAGGCTGAGTCACCGCAAGGGCGGCTAGGTGGCGCCACAGGGACGGTGAGGCACCATAAACTTATCTTTGTTACTCCTAATTGTTGTTCATACCTTCTTTTGCTTCATTTGGACTTCTTCATCTAGATCAAGGTATTTTTTTTTTGAAACAAACTGAACTATATTAAACATCTACCTCCGCAAGGGCTAGTACACCCGAGGGAAAGTTAGAATAGAACACACATACATCGTTAGATAAAGTACATAATCTAGCCATATAATGAGAGACGGTATTTCCGGCTCTTCTAACATGCATAAACTTACAAAGACTGAAAGTATGAGATAAAAGAGTAATGCCTTCAACCAGCAGGCCTTCGTAAGTTCTGGTATTAGTGCTAGTAGTGGTAGTTGCAGCTGTGAGTCTCAATATAGCTGCTAAAGAGTCCGTTTTGACGATAACAACAAGAATAGCTAATTCCCGGAGAAACTGAAGGCCATAGTAAATAGCTTCCAATTCCGCCATCAACGGGGAACGTATCACAGGAAAACGCCGGCCTGTTGCAGCCATTAAACATCCATAGGAATCCCGCAGGACTACACCTATGCATGTTCCCTCAATTCCAAAACTAGCCGCATCTGTATTGGCTTTTATCACGCCATGAGGGGGAGGTTGCCACAACTCTTGAAGGATTTGCCGCGGCGGTGTGATTACATTAGCTTCCTGTGTGGACTTATAACCCGCTATCAGACGTTGGAAAGATGCGCATATCATATAACCAGGCTTTGGGTGTTGCTGAAAAATGGTTTCGTTTCTTGACGTCCAGGCAGCCCATGATAAAAAGATGAATTCTTCAAGGAATGAGTTACCCCTAAGGATCAAAATCAGTGCCAACTCCTGCATAGAATCATGAGGTATGGAGTCTAATTGAGATCCCAAAGAAGAATTTTGCCAAAGATGTTTTGAACTTGGACATTCATAAATGACATGCCACAGCGTTTCCAGGTTCCGATTACAACGGTCACATATCATCGAAGACACCACATGACGGGTAAATAGAGTAGCCTTAACACTAAGAGATTCCGAGAGAAAGACGCCACGCAAACATTCTCATCTTCGGCGGGACTTGTAGGCCCCAAACTGTATGCCAGAAGGAGCACGAGATACTCGTATGCAGAAGGTTACTCTGCTTCCCCAACATTCCCAACCAATAACCTGACTTGACTGTATACTGGCCATCCTTCGTGTGCATCCAAAACCTGACATCATTACAAAGCCTTCGCGATAGCCTAATACTTTAAATCTTATGAGCATCCGTTTGATTAAAATAAAGATTTATCAAGGTTGTCTTCCATGTACATGTATTGTGGTCAATCAAGTCCATCACTTGTAAATCTGGCAATAAATCAGTATGTACAATATACTCCGGCAGTTTGCAAATACCCCCATCATAGATCCAGTAATCAGACCAAACCCGAATTCTAGTTCCTCGTCCTAGCCTCCACCCTAAACCTTCCATTAATATTGACTTTGCACCCCATATACTCAGACCAACAATAGCTAGGCCTATATCCGCGAAACAAAGATAGGAAATCCAGATTCCGATAGTACCGCTCCTTCAGAACTCGAGCAATATAAGAATCTGGGAAGCATGTCAAACGCCACCCTTGTTTTACAAGTAGAGCGTCATTAAATACCCGTAAGTTTCGGAAGCCCATACCACCACTCCGCTTTGGTAGGCATAACCGGTCCCAACTTATCCAGTGAATTTTCCTAGTTTGACCCTCATGTGCACCCCACCAGAATTTTGATATCATTGATTGTATCTCATTTAATAGACAATCAGGGATACGGAAAATACTCATTATATAAAGAGGGATAGATTGGAGGACATATTTGATAAGTACCTCTCTCCCCGCTTGCGATAATAGTTTTTCCTTCCATCCCGATAGTCGTTTCCAGATTCTTTCCTTTATTGTTAAGAAGCCCCTTTTCTTTGATCGACCTATAATAGTCGGTAGGCCGAGGTACTTCGAATGGCGATCCACATCGTTCACATTCAGAAAAGCGGTAATCAAGGCCCTCATATTCGTATCAACATTGCTGCTAAAATAAATCTCCGATTTAGACATATTGACTTTCTGGCCGGATGCTCTCTCATATACCCTGAGAATATCAGTAAGTTTGGAGCACTCGTGGAGATTTGCTCTAGTGAACAGAATACTGTCGTCTGTAAAAAATAGGTGAGACAAGATTGGTCCAGACCGACTAACCTTAATCCCGTGTATATCTTTGCAGGAGACTGACATAGACAATGATGAAGACAAAGCCTCAACACACAGGATGAAGAGGTAAGGTGATAATGGACATCTTTGCCTGAGACCTCGGGAGGGTGTAACATGCCCATGAATGGAGCCATTGTACTTGAACCTAAAAGATACTGTTTGTAAACATGACATAACTCGGCGGATCCATGGATCGGTGAATCCTAATTTATGCATTACAGCCTTTAAAAAAATCCATTCTACCGGATCATATGCTTTCATCATATCTAAAACCTTTACCAGTACCTGACATATGTTTCATCTTATGAAAAGCTTCAAAAGCCAATAAGGCATTATCAGTAATCAACCTATTCGGTACAAAAGCACTCTGCATTGGCGAAACAAGGCCCTCTAATAACGGTTTCAACCTATTAGCAAGTGTCTTTGCAATTATTTTGTATAAAACCGTGCACAAACTGATAGGTCTGTAATCCTTCGCCAATTTAGCATCCTTGACCGTAGGGATAAGGGTGATAATCGTTTTATTCAAATCAGAAAGATCAACATTTCCCTCCCACCATTGCCTAATGTACTGCACAATGTCATACCCAACAATTCCCCAGAATTTCTGAAAGAAAATAGCATGCATACCATCGTAGCCTGGAGCTTTCGTCGGATACATTTGGAATAAGGCATGCCGAACTTCATCTTCAGATGGTATTTGATCCAAAGAGGCATTCATATTAACAGTAACCTTAGAGGTAATACCTCTTAGAGCCTGTTCATGTCTAGTTGAGCCTTCAGTGGCGAACAGATCTGAGAAAAAATGAACAAGTTCCTGCTCAATACCTTGGGACGATGTCTGCCATGAGCCGCTCGTATCAGTAAGTCCAACGATACGGTTTGTTTGTCGCCTCTAGCTCGCCTTATTGTGAAAATAAGGTGTATTTCGATCACCATCTTTTAGCGCTTTTGACCGTGACCGTATATACCAGAAAGACTCTTCTTCCCTGGTTAGTCGTTCCAAATCTTGCGTCAGAGAAGCACACTTTGCCAGTGTTAACCCATCCGGAATACAAAGTTGCAATTGTGACAGCTCTTTCTCAAGAATCTGGATTTTCTTCCTACGTCCTTTGAACTCGACCTCTGCCCAAGCTGATAGGGATCCTACACATGCCCTAGTACGATCCATAGGTGTTCCCGTTGAATTTTTCCAAGCAGTAGCCACCAGCGGAGCACAATCCGAATGAGAAAGCCAAAGCGGCTCAAATCGGAAAGCTCTATTCCCTTGTGTAACCCTTCGTTGGCCCTCCATTGTATTGACACATAACAATGCGTGGTCTGACTGGCGTCTCGGGAAAATACTGAGTGCTGCCGTGGGATATAGTTCATACCAATCAGCCGTACATAACCCTCTGTCTAGTCGTTCCCGCAATACAGAATCGGTCCGTTGTCCCCGCTGCCATGTAAAGAAGCCCCCTAATCGGTCCGTTGTCCCTTGGTAGTGCGCCTCCCTCTTTCTCTGTCGAAACAGTGATCTGATTAAAATCCCCAATGAACAGCATTGGAGAGTCTCTATTGGAGGCCAGATTTTGCATCAGTTCCCAGGTCCTCCACTTATTCTGACGCTCAGGAAATCATAGATACCTAAATTGATAGTGATTTCATCACCTATCACCAAGCAATGTGTACGGAACAAGTTTTCTCTTTGATTATCTTCATCTATAGAAGGTAGAATGCTCAAAGCTCTTCTAATGACAAAGTAATCAAACAAATAAGTATTAGTTTAGGGGTGAAGGGGACAAATATAGCATCATACTTCAGATCCCTGTAGACCGCGAGGTTCAGCCAACAAATAACTCCTGTCGCGATCTTCCTTGTTATTAACTCAGCCGAATGCTCAGGAAAATCAGCAAGTGGGTCAGTACATAACATAGCATCAACAGGGACTGAAATAGGTGAATTAATTTCAGCAACGTACTAAACAATTTCAGCACCCATAGTAGGAAGTATGGAATCGTTAAAACACATAGATGGGGATGAAACAATCTCAGCAATAGTATTATCTCTAAGCACTCAAACATCTCCATATCAAGAATAGAAATTTCAACAGGTATATCTAGATCATGCTCAACAACAACGATCTCAAAAGAAACAACATCTGAAGTACTTAAAACAAGGCAAGAATCAAGAACGATCTTACTAGTATGGAGACATAATCCCTGAGCAAATGTGATCTTAAAGTCGTCTTCTGCAGTCTCCCTTTCGGCTATTAAACTCGACTTTTCCTCTTCTGCTTCCTCTGGAACAGAATCTGACTCATAATGTCCCTTGTCATTGATGAATAATGTCCTCCTTATTAGGACATTCTCGAGTTATACGGAATGTTCCTTGACATTTGAAATAGGTAATATTTCTAGCTCTAGTGGTAGAGTTAGAATCATTTCCCTGATGTGTCGAGGTATGAGTCTTGCTCGATGCAACTACTGAACTTGCAGAGCTTCGAACATCACGGCTACTGCTGGCTGAATCTCGGCAACTTTTGTTCTGATCTCGGACGAGATCTCTGTTGGAGCTTCCTCTCCACGCTTGAGGGGATTGTCGGTCTTGACTACGTGCCTTCAACTTCTTCTCAACTCTCACAACGAGATGTAGTAGATCTGTCAGATTAGAATATGCATACAACTATATCTCGTGAGCTAAATAAGGGTGCAAAATCCTAAGATATCTCTCCATGGTAGCTTCTTCTTCTTCTTCCTGTACGTCAGCTCAAACAATAGCCATCTCCATGGATGCAAAATCCTCCTATGCACTCATAGAACCTTGCTTCAGGTTCTTTAGCTGTTAGCGTAGGTCTCTCCCATGATAGGGTGGGACAAAACGGCCTGTCATGATAGCCTTCATCTGCTCCCACATGGTGATAACCATGTCTAGAAATCTTCTCCTCTCTATCAACAAGTTATTCCACCACATTAAAGCATAACCAGTAAACTCAAGGGTAGCATATTGTACCTTCTTGAACTCTAGAACTTGATGACAACTCCAAATCTGCTCTACCTTTGCTTCCCAAACTAGATACAATTCAACATCATACTTTCTTTCAAATGGTGGTATTTTCACTTTGGTCTTGGAGTAGACTTCGGTTTCTAGCACAAAATGTTCTTCATCTGTTTATTCCTCAAAATCCAGCTCTCTCCTTATGAATCTCCTGGGTTGCATGATTCCTGGATTAGCTCGAGGTGGTTGTTGTCTTTGTGGTGGAGGGGATGGATTGTGCCTTGGTGACATCCTTTCATCCATCCGCGTCTCCAAACTGTCTAGCTTATCCTTAATCCTTGCCATCATGGGTTCGACGTCCACAACTCTAGAGGCGTCTGTTCCCCTGTTCTCGTTTTCCCTACCTGAAGTAGACATCACTCAAAACAAGCAAACACGTTAAGGTTAGTGAAAGAAAAGCCTAAAGCTACCCCTCACAAGTATATATCTCTTAACCCTTTCTCGTTTGCTTAGTCTTTGATCGATACAATTATACTTCGATTGAATCATGTCTATGTTTAGATCGATTAAAGGGTTTGATTTCGAATGAAATCGTAAAGAATCTGACATGATCATCTATGACCAAGGTTCTTAAAAGTGATCTGCTTAGTTATTTCTTGTTCAATTAGTCTTTTTATCGTCCAACTCAATTTCTTTCTCCTTTCATTTTCGTTTTCACCATTGATTTCCGTTGCTGATTTTTGTTTTTGATTGTGAAGAAACCGTATATTCGAAGAGTTGTAGGACTCATTGTCTAGGTCAAGTCATTGCTGCATCAACCACGCACCAGGAATGGTAAAGCCAAACAACTCCATCTATTTTGGAACACAATATGAGTAAGAAAGCCGAAACCCTTAACGAAGCGAGAGTGATAACCTTCGAGGGAAGACTGGACTCTAATAGGGTGTACTGAGAGAGGTTGATAGGAGCAGTTGACGACCTTGTAGCATTCGCGAACAGACTAGTTGATGAAGACATGAGAGGAAGAGTTGATTTAGAGACAGTTGATGGAACGAGAAATTATTAAAAAAAAAAAAAAAAACTGAGCTAGAATCCCCTAAAACTTGTTTCACCAAATTCTAAAATAAGATAAAAAAAACCCTACTCCCTAAAACTAAACACCCTACTAGTTTTATTGGCATAACACTAAGAATAAAACAAAAACCCTAAAACCTATAAACTACATCCACATAGAATTATGAAAAACAAAACAACTCACTCAAACAAACCTTAAGACCAAATTTTGAGTATATATCTAATTATGAGTTTCTTAAAGCAACTTACTCAAACTAAACACCCTACTAGTTTTATGTTGCATTTGTTTCTCTTTAGCAGAAATCTGAGACCGAAACCAAAACTGAATTCTCTTGATATTGAAAATTTATAATCCTTGAACAAGCAGTAATCACTCTCTTAAAAAATGGTTCCTCGCACTCACTCTAGCATTTGATTATGTAATATTAATTTCTACATCTATACTTATTAATTGATCGATTTCCTCGAGAAGACAATATTCAGTCCGCTAATGATCGATCATGCAACGCCACCCATCTCTGTATCGTCGGCAACTTTCTCCAAGGTCATACTCTTGTAACGCCTTGCACAAACAACATACATTCCCAGGTTTGCCGCAGTTAGCATCGCCGAGAGGAAGAAGAACTTGTCTAAGTGTCCCTCGTTCAAGATCGGCGGGACCCACCCGGCTTTTCCGCCTTTGGTTGTGATGTCCATCACTACTGACAAGATTATGCTACAAATGTAGCTTCCGACTGCTGACGACGACATGGACAAGCCCAAACCAATGCTCTTTAGGCTATCAGGTGTTTCTGATGCAAAGAACTCCCATTGTGCAACATAGACGAAGGCTTCGGATACCCCTACCAGGACATACTGTGGGATTTGCCAGAAAATGCTCAGTGAACTTATCTCTTGACCCGGTATGGCAAACCTGTAAATAATGTCCAACTCGATCAACATGACTGCTACGCTGAGACGGATCCAGTATTAAAATAAAAATTCTTGATAGGTTAAATTTGTCTTACTTGATAAATTAATGAATTGATTTCAATATATATATATATATATATATATATATATATATATATATATAAAGGGTAAAATCTAAAATAAATGAGTGTACTTAAATGATAGTTATTTTAAGTAACTATAATCAATTTTAATTCTAAAAATATATAATACTTCAAAATTTTGGTTGGACTCATCCCTATATCGGTGTCTGCTGTTACGTATATTATTGATGTTGATTGATATGAACATTGATTACCTTCTTCTTTGTTGCTCGACAAAGCCGGCTATAACCATGGCGACGACTGCAATGGCGAGCCCAATGCCAATCCTTTGCAACTCACTCGGAGGCTTAGGTTCCTTCTTAGTGAGCTTGACATATAGGGGAACTAGAAGCTTGTCGTACAAGATTATGAAGATGGAAGTACTCACAATGTCAAAGGAAGTCATGCTAGCTGGAGGGAAGCGGAAGGATGTACCGGAAACCATAGTGTCCATGGCAGCTCCTTGCTCGACGAACAAGGAAAGCATTTGGATGAATACAACAGAAGATAGGATGGTGCAAAGCCAAATAGGTATAAGTCTTAGCACACATTTCACCTCCTCCACTTGTGTCACCGTGCAAAGTCGCCATGGATCTCGACAAGCTTGGGGCGAATCCTCGTCCATGTCGAGTGGAGATAATATAGCTGCTCGGTCCAAAAACCTATAAAAATTCAAGTTAGTGATACAAGCATTATTAGAAGCATATACATTCCAAAAACTGCTAACCTTTTCTTAGCTATTTAAATTTTTAAAAATAAAAAATTAATGTTAAATTTGGTGGGAGAATAGAGATTATGAATTATGAGTGAAAAAAAAGTTTCCAATATAGAGATTTGAGGATGGTTATTGAAATTATACATTAGAAAACGTTTAAAGAAACTTGCTGAATTTTGGGATGAATTTTGGGATCAACAAGATAAGTTCTATAAATAATTTTATAAAAAAAATAATATAATCTAATAAAAAAAACTCATTTAGAATTTTTGGGATGCTGATGATCTAAGGCGTATATTTATAAATATAATATATATACTTACTTGAATCCATGAGTATGAGCGATTTGTCGATTCCCATTTGCATTCTTACCATCCCTTGGAAGAACCTCGTAGAGGTCTTGACCAGTGGAAGGAATGTGAAGTTTGAGGTTGCGGAAAGAAGCAACGATGACCTGTGCAAATCGGGAGAGAGGGTTGCCGCTAGGCTTGAAGTGCCTATACCTCAAAGTCCCGGATATAAGTAAGAGAAGGGCAGCCATTCCGCTACAAGTGGATATCCAAAATGCGAGAACCCAGTAACCCATGCTCTCCATGTAAACTAAGAGTGTCTCGGCGATCAAGGAGCCTAGGTTCAAGGCGACATAGAAGTAGCTAAAGAATGAGGTTTTGGCCTGCTTTTCTTGCGGATCATCCTCGTCAAACTGATCAGATCCGAATGTGGCCAAGGAAGGCTCCGGTGCGCCGTTTCCTAGAGCTATGAGATAGATTGATAGGTAGAATATCGCTATCTCTTGGTTTGAATGTGGGTCACATTGTTGATCGAGGGTCCCACAACCGCGAGGATTGAGTAAGGAAGTTTGTGTTACTAGGGAGCATGCTACGAGACCCTGTCAACTCAATATAATATCATAAATTAATTGGCGAATATATACATACATACATATAAAAAATTGATTAAGGAGGTACTTACGATTGCCAAGATGAGTTGGAAAATGAGACAAGTGAGGAATCTGCCCAAGTAAGAGTCACTTAGGAATGCACCTAGTAGAGAAAAGAGGTAGACTGTTCCCATCCATCTGCTGAATGTATTGGCTGCCTCCGCATTTGTTTCTCCTAAGACCGACTTGGAGAACACTACCATGTTCACCTCCACTCCACCGAACGCCAGTGTCGCTAGCCCTTGGTTCACTATATTGTCGTGTAGAAATTAATCTACAATATTAGTTTTCTCGAGAGTTATCGGGTAAGTTATTTGCTAATTTTAAAAAAATTTCAATCTTAGTTTTTGGAAGAATTTTTTAGTAGATTATTGTATTTGTTTAGAATTTTACCCAAAGAATTTTATTTTTTGTTATTTATGGTAATTTCATCATAAATATCTACTTTTACCAAATAATTATAATATTTTAATAAAAATTTATTATTTTAATCTAATTAAGTTGACGGATGTCATTGACTTAAATGCATCATACATGTATGTGTATTAAGGATCCATAGCAATAGTTGATGTCTGAGGGACCTACATGAGTAGATAGCTTTTCTATAATTTTGTCTATAGCAACAAGTATAACATAGTATATGAATGGTGATGAGCAATAATGATGATAACAAAAAAAAGTTATGCTACACATTCAAGTACGTAGCGATCTAAATTAAACGAATATTATGATTAAGATGAAGAAAATAATAATACTTTTGGTGTTGAATGATAATGTCCAGCCGAGTGGTCATTAACACATAATTTTGTCGAAAGAAAAAACATATTAAATGGATAAACCATATCTAGAAATTATTTTAAAAATAACACCAAATCCGAAAAAAATAGAGGCAAAAAGATAAATTTAGAATGATGAATGATGGTGATGATTGTTGAAGAGAATGAAAAACAAAACGTGGCACGCCACTCAAAGCAACCCAGATTCTGCAGATAACGCATGTTAAACTTATGATGATTTAATTGAAAACGAGAGTTATAAAGTTTGAGACACGTGGGGCCAAGGGAGTCTTATTTCTTGGATACGCACGTCACGCCAATATATATATATATTTAAAACCCATGTCAATTTTTAATGTCACGTCAATATTTTTTTAATTTATTTACATTAATGTTTTATTAAGTTTGTCATTCTTTAAAATTTGATATATTTAATTCAAAAATCTGTCTAGTTTAATTATTCAAATTTCTTTAAAATCGTTTCGATCAATGTAACAATAAAAAGTTATAATTGTTTTTATAATTATTCATGACTTATAATAACCGATTGATTCCAATTACAATCTCTAATTTTAGACCTGAATAAATCCGGGCTCGGGCCGGGCACGAGCCGGGCCAAATTCAAAATCTTGCCCGAAATGTCTGGGCCGGGCCGGGCCGCCTTGAACGGGCCTCCAACAAGGCCCGTGTCCGCACGCGTGTAAACACGGGCGGGCTGACGGGCCGGCCCGCCCGTGTTTACACTTAATCACTTTTATTTTTATTTTAATAGTATACATATAAATAAATATATATAAATATATAATATAGATATATATAAATATAGATATATATAAAAATATATATATAAATAAGTATATATAGATATATAAATAAATATATATATATATAGACATATATACGAGCCGGCCCGCGGGCTAAATTCAACACTCAGGCCCGTCCTGTGAACAAACGGGCCGGTCCTGGCCCGGTCCGAACGGGCCAATATGCTAGTCCATACCCGTGTTTTTTGGCGGGCGGACGGGCCGGCCGGCCGGCCCGGCCCGGATTTGTTCAAGTCTACTCTAATTCATGTTAATCATTGCTAATAACATTATATGATTACCAATTTTGTAAAAAAAACGTGTTTGGTTCAATATATATATTTTATTCATTTTAAAATTTTATTATAAATATTGTATCTCTAATTTGTGTTACTTATTTATAAAATTGATCAGTTCATTTATGTTACAATTTTAAAATTTTGATATATCATTATTTTTGCAATGATAAAATATTAAATAGATATTGCAAACACAAGTGAACTCACAAATCCCAACTGTTAGTAGATTCTCCTTTTTATCTTACTCTTGTACTTATTATCCACGTCAGCTAGGGTTTTCTTTCGGCGGCTCAATTTGATCTTCATTTTCATCATGTTCCCAACAACAACAATACAAATTCATTTCTTCTCTCCTTTATCGATATGTTAAAATTCATCAAAAACATCTTTTAACCGCGTTTAGTTGTAATTCCGAAAATAGAAACGAAATGAAAATAAATTTAGTTCACATTGGTACCTTATTTATGAAATCATTTTATAAGTTTCATGCAAAATGCACTTTCTTCCTCCCATTTTGTTACCCTATAGGGTATCAAAATCAATCAATTTCTACTACAATTACTTCAAACCACAAGGAATTATTCTCAAAAATTTCATAAAACATAGGTATACGTATGGACTAGATACGTTTCCATTCCGTTTCCGTTTCTGAAGTTCAAACCAAACGGACCCTAAATCTAACAACATAGAATCTCAAGTATTTTCAATATAAGATGAATTAAAACACAATTGAATTCCTATATCTTTATATTAGAAGTTGTAATTACATATATGATTTTACCGAGTCAAAAAGAGGGGTTTGGGATTTTGTTAAAACAAGAATGAATCGTGAATCATATTGTCCTGTTGTTTAGCATCAGACCAAACCATGATTAGTTTTGGTCAAAACTTTTCCCTACATCCACGTCAAAAAATCACTAAATATTACTCCACCTTCTACATATTGTCATTTTTAATTTATTTTATTTTATCTATTTTTCTTACACCGTTTTTTTCTGCTCAATAAAAATTTTGAAAATTAAAATTTAATTAGTTAATTAGTTTTTTAAGCATAGTCCAACGAACATAAGTAATTATATTTGAGTGAAACATTTTACTATTTTGTCAGTAGCAGGTAGTTTAATACAATTTTAAGATTGTATTAGCTAAATATAAATGATGATAAAATTTAGGGTAAATGACCAAAATAAAGTAATTATAAGACATGAACTAAAATTAATATAAACTTTAAATATTACTATACACAAACTATTTCACATTAGATCAATCTTAACATGGGTGAAATAGTGACAAAAGTTTATTATAAAACATCCCATAAATTTTTTAAATCACACTTGATTACCCATATATTATATATTTTTTCAAAACCCGTCCATATTTTATTTTTTAATTACTTAATAAATTGTGTTTTAAAGTTTAGTCATCACTTTACTTTTAACTATTTTTAGTAATTCTTTTAAAGTTAACAATTAAGAAGTTTTTAAAATTTTAAAAATTAAATTTTGGTCAAGATACTTATGTTTGATGCAATGATAGTTTTTATGAGTAGTTGGAGGGAGAGGAGAAAAAAAACATGTTTGTGGGTGAAATTACTAAGAAATAATATCAATTATCATTTATCGCCAAATTTATGTAACTTGATAATTTAGGAGTGATTTATTTCCCATAAAATTAAGAAAGAAAATATCCATTTTATATTTTAAAATTTTAAAATTTCACAACTAATCTTATTATAAATAAATTCTTTAAAATTCATGAAAATGTCACCAAGTATGGATAATTTAAAAAATGTTAATTTTTGAATTTTGAAATCTTCTCAATCGGCTTATAGATATACTTAAATAAATAAAATAGTTAAGAATAAATTGATTAATTACCTTTATTACATAATTCATTAAATATACTAAAAAAATAATGTGTGGTTTTCAAAAGGAAAAAAAATGTAGGGCGATTTTGACTGATTTAAAAAATTGTGGAAGTTTTCTGTAATAAAACTTGATTATATTTATCAAAATTGTTTTAAGCTCATTATAAATAAAATTGCCAACTTTTAACCAAGTTTTTGTTTTTAAATCTTGAAAACTTTTCAATCGGTCATATAGCTATGCTTTGAATAAATAAAATAAAATAAAATATTTAAGAATAAAGTGAATAAATAAACTTTATTATATAATTCATTAATTATATTAAAACAATAATGTGTGGTTTTCAAAATAAAAAATTATACTAATTTAAAAAATTGTGGATGTTTTTATAAAATAAATTTAGTTATAGATATCAAAATTGGTTTAATGTGAAATAATTTATCAGCAAAAAATTAATTTTTAATGTTTGGATTATTTGTTTCCGTATTTTGGTATTATTTGATCATTTTGCCTAAAATTTATATAATAGAGATATTTGTAAAGGATAAACATACCAAGAATAAGCAAAGCGGAGTTCCATCCACCCGTTTGTGATTTGATTGCAGGTCGTCCATGTCTATCAAGTGATCCATCTTTTGTGACGACGTCCCATGAACTGCGCTCATCCTGCACCATTCAAAATCTTTATACATGCATGCTAAATTGCTAATTAATAAACAATTAATAAACAAATTGAGGAATTGTTTGTACCTTGGGGAAGGAAGATTCACCAGAATCTTGCTGGTTCTCCATTCTAGCTCACTATCTCGAAGAAGAAGATACAAGATACAAGATTAATTGATGGACCTTACAAAAATATATAGTGTATATTTGTGGAGGGGTAGGGTTGCTATTACTAATATAATATCCTTCATTTTGCCATGCATGCATGGTCCTCATCATGATGCTTTTCAACCCTTTCTTAATCTTACACTCTTAGGGGACATATATCATTCATGCTAATTATACGATTGGCTCCACCCTTATGTAAATCAAATCATATGTTATGTCTACTCAAACTCACCTCCATACTCTACCTAAGATTTTGGATATTGATTGACAAACCGTCAACTCCTTACCTTAAGCCTTTACCAATACGGGCCAGGAGAGTGGTAAAGCCCATTTCACCCCTCACTGTTCATCCCATTAATCCGTCCCCTTCCCTACTCCATCCTGTCCCACTTTCCCGATAACAGACGTGGCCCAAGAGAGTATCCCCTTTCCAATCGTTTCGGACTCGTCTGACATGCCAATGCCAACCAAACGTAACGGTGGAATGAATGCTTCGTAACAGTGTTATTAAAGACCGAGTGAACGAGACAAAGAACACCGTGGAAACGCACATCCCTCACATCACGACATTGCACGTTTCACGATCTCCCTTCCTTTGTCTCGCTGTTGAATTACCGACGCAACTTTCTTCCTTTCCTCCCCGACAAAACACCGGTAGCTGTTGAAGAAGGCGGGCCAGTCTACCTAGCAGCCCTACTCCTTTCCCCGGCCGTGAGCAAGAGACGTCGCCACAACAACAGTCCTCGCCGGCGCCTGCAACGGTAATCTTCTTCTCCCCGACCTGGTTCCATATGTTGTAGTGTTTGAACGAAAATAACAAGTGGTCGGTTTGTAGGTAGTAGCGGGTATCGAACCTACGACCCCACGGTGTCCTCACGCCCAGAACTCCATTTCCTTGTTCCTAGGGAGGATCGAACCCCATACCCACCGTTTATCCCCTTATTTTGTTTAGCAACGCCTTTGTAGCTCCCGGGATTTGAACCCTGGACTTGTTGCATTGCTGCTGAGAGTGGGTGACAATCCTTACACTCCCCATGTATCGATCAGGTAACCTCTTGTTCTCTGTTGATGTGCCTTAGTATTTTTTTTTGGCCGTGGGATTCAAACCCAACATCTGTGAGTATAAGCTGAATTATTTTTTTTTACATGTTTTGCCACATCCGAGATTCGAACCCGGGACCTTACGTAACTTGTTGCCGACGCCCTCTACTGTCATTTAAACTAGTGGCTTGCTACCAATCCGATCCGGTTTGAACTGAACCCGTTCTTTTAACGTTGAACAAATTTCCGTTAAATTAATTATCGTTAGAATTTATTTATGACATATATAATAATTAATTAATAATTTTGCATGATAATGAAGTCTTATTTAGTTGATGGAAACATGGAAATAATGGATAATGTGGAACTAATTAGTGGAAAACCGAAACTTTAGTTTTAGCAGAATTGAGAAGGTGTAATTTTGGAACCAGACTGAGAAAGTAGAACATCGAACGGTTGATAACAGTAAATTAGTGAGGCCTTCCGAGTTAGGATATTTTAATGGAACGGTGATACTGTTGATAGGAGAACTGAAAATGGACGTATAAGTCCCCGAACCTGAGCGTTAAGGAAGGTCAGGGTATCGATGCTAGATATCATACCCTGATTATTTAGAATGCTAAGTCGAATAGTATTAAGGGTTGAACTCGTTCTAAGGGTGAATAAATGTGGAAAAGGATAATCGGAGATCTGACTGACAAGATCTTGAGATGTGGAGACCAGTATTGATAAGGTGAGTTCATAGGACTCACTTAGCTACCTTTTGATACCGAGTGTGCACTAGGGTAGTGTGTGTTATGATTGTGAAATAAAATGAACGAACTAGATCACTGCTTTTAAATTTCTAAAGAGAGGCACAAGTGTATTTAACGTGCCGTAGCTGTTTGTCTGGGCCCATGGTGCCGGAAGATTGCCCCGCGACCAGTCCAGTAGCGTATACGGGAGGAGCCTCTAACACCAGACCTACTGGTTAACGGGGACGGGGTCAAGAGTCGGGGGACTCTTGTGCTACCTTGAAAAGTTGGAAAAT
This sequence comes from Fagopyrum tataricum, assembly GCA_002319775.1. NCBI lineage: Eukaryota > Viridiplantae > Streptophyta > Magnoliopsida > Caryophyllales > Polygonaceae > Fagopyrum > Fagopyrum tataricum. The sequence continues at coordinate 25,427,438 of CM008283.1, read as the reverse complement.
AGAATGACCAAATCTACCAAAGAAAAGATAATAAACCGGGACCTTGAGTGTTGCATGCTGATTAATTTACCGTACTTTCTTCTATGTGTGTGCTTTAGTTACCTTAGTTTAGAATTGTAACTAACGGTTTTTACCGTGTTGTTTGACATTGCAGGTTAGATCTCTATAGAGAAATCGGGAGTGAAGTGGTCAGCCGGGTTTCCACACTAGGAATGGGGTTTATTTTATGCAGTTTATTTTATTGTTTTCAGACTTTCCCATTCCAGAGATTGGTTGTTGTTTTGTCGAGTTGTATCTTTTAGAACTTTTGGTTATTTTATAAAGATTTGCCTTTTAATATTTGTGCCTTGTTGCAAGGCCTGTCGTTATTATTGTCAAACTAAGGTTGAGACCCACTGTGAGGTCCTAGTTGTAACACCCCAAATCTGCGGGACTCGGGGTGCTACGGGCGAGACCTCACAATGGGTCCCGACCCTTAGCTTGACAACAATTTCACCAGACCTTCCAACAAGGCACAAATAAAGGCGAAAACTCAAAACGTTTTTAATGTATGCGAAAACCGAAAAGTAAGAAACTACAACTTGGAAACTCAGCCGAGTCCTCAAAACAACACAACTCTAAGACGAAACTTGAACCGTACAACATAAACCACAATACGAAAACATAACCCAAAAACATCCCCGTCCTATAATGTACGGAGACCCCGGCTGTCCATTCCTCCACCTCACTCGGCGGCATCCCTAACCTGCAAGTCATCTACACAAACGGTTTAAAACCGTTAGCTCATATTCTAAGCATTAGAAAAGCGGTGAAGGCACAAACACATACATATCACACATCATAAAACACGCAAGTCCCGTTTATTATCTTTTTATTACTTAGTCATATCCCGTTCTAATTCAACTTCGGTTGTGACACGAGACCACCGTGATCTCGCCTCGGTCCCTACTTACCGGCAAAGAATGGTACGGATGCACCCGACCATATCACCCGCCGGGCTAGTCGCCGAAATCTCCTAGACTAACGCCGAGTCAGGCAGATTGTCACCGCCCGTTATCATACACTTGGGCCAAACAATAATATAAGGTCGGTGGTCCTATTTACCGGTTTAGATGTTATAGCAAGAACATAAACACACACCACCAAGCACACATCAATGCTAATACGAAAATACGAGCTAAGTAAGTCCGGAGACTTACCTCGTCACCAAACCCAAGTCACCACACTCTTGCTTCCCTTAAGGAGGAAGCCCACAACCTGCTCACAAGAGATATGCATATCAATACATACTCACTCTCAAGAAGTCTTAGACTTCACTCTTAGTGATCTATGCAAGATCAACTAACCCTCAAACTAGGAATGCATCCTAGGTTCCAAGTACTCACCACACACTATCCACACATGATACATCCCACAACAATTCATAAATCCACAAGATATAAATCCTCAACCAAAGAGGCACAAGATAGCCTAGAAGATCCATCATGCTCACATGCTCATATCCATCACTTACATCAAGCCTTAAGGGCTCCTAGGTTCACAACCACTAAGTGGCATTCCAAGCTACTCTAGATCAATCCTAGGCATGCTACTAACATGATCCAACATCAATACTAAAGAAGGAACGAAGAGGAAAGGAGATGAGGAACCTACTGTCGAAGAAACGCAGTTGCGGAGTCAAGCTGGCGCCCCGGCGGAGCAGGAACCGCCCCTGTGGAACCAGAGGCCGCCCCCTACGGCACTGCCGGCCGCACCCGCGGCGGAAGGGAGCCGCCCCCGCGGCCGTCGTGTCCTGGAGTCCCGGAGCCTGCCGCCGTACCCGCGGCGGTGCCGAGGCGCTCCCGCGGCGGTGCCGAGGCGCTCCCGCGGCCGTGCCGAGCCACTCCCGCGGCCGTGCTGAGCCGTGACCCTGCCGCCGCCCCCGCGGCCATGCCGAGCCGCACCCGCGGTGGTGCTGGTCCGCTCCCGCGGCTGTGCTGAGCCGCCCCTGCGGCTGGCCGCTCCCGCGGGCGTGATGATCCGCCCCCGCGGTCGTGTTGCAAAACGTCGTCTTCTTCGTCTTCGATCGTGGATCCTTGGCTCCAAAGTCTTTCTTCTCTTCCTAGATCTTCTCTAAACACTCACCACTAGTCTTAGGCACCTCTCCTCGACCTAATCGAGCTAGGAACACAAGCATGCAAAGGACTGGAGTGAAAACCTCTCAAAGCTTCATCCATGGTCATGGATGAAGGAGGAAAGATGAAAGGGGTGAGCAGCCATGGAGAAGAAGGAAGAAAGGAAGGAAGGAAGCTTACCACACAGATTTGGAGCCTCCTCAAGCTGCAGTCCACCATCCAAGTGCTTCCATGGAGCAAGAAGATGATAGAGGCCAAAGAGAAGAGTGGAAGGGAAAGTAACGTGAAAGTGAAGGAAGGAGAGAGAAGGAGGGTGACAAGGGCTGCAAAGTCTTGAGGGGACAACAGCTGTCTTGTCCTCTTTGCCCGGAACGAGGGGTCGGAAATGACCCCTTGTCACTTCGACTCGGAACGAAGGGTCGGAACGCGTGGAAAAGGGGAAAAACAACGAGTCGGCTCGGGATCTTTCTTAGGAATAAATCCCGGCTCTCGGTATCTCGTGCGTACGGGAAGATCTATAAAACGCTCTAAGTCCGGAATAAAATTCCGGGCGTACACTAGCCAGTAACGCTACGGATTCCCAGAATTCGTGGTGTTACAACATGGTATGAGAGGTCTAGGTTGGTAACAATGGCACTCGAAATCATCTAAAAAGGCCAAGTATAAACAGAACCCGAAAAGGGATCTGTTTTTCATTTATGAATTTAAACTTTAATTTTTACTTAGTCGGTTTGGGTAGTAAGACGAAAATCACCGCTTCTCCCTGTAGATCTTGGTAGTACTAAGTTAGTGTGATTTTGTCCTTAGCATTATATGATACTAATCTTAGTCGTCTGTCTTGTACAAATAGAACGTGATAGCTTAGTACCCACTACGGGTAGGGGAAGAGGTCGTCCAACTCTTCACTCGCGACACCAGCAATTGGGTCACCCCGACGCCGGGGTAGACCCCCAATGGCTAGAGGCCGATGCCGAGTTGCTCTACTTGCACCCCAAAGAAAGGAGATAGTGGCCGATATGGAAGACAACTTAGAGGCCGCTGCTGAGGCCAATGTGGAAGCCCATGCCGGGGCCGATCCAGGTGATGAAGTTGCTGAGAGTGCAGCCCCCCGAGTGTAGGAGGGGAGCTACAAGTTTGTCCCGATCCGGACTGGATCATCGGCATCAAGCCGTATTGTGATGAATGCTACCGAGCTAAGAACCCATGTAGATGAGGTAGTTGAGGAAGCTTTGAGGGGTCGGGCGGCACCAGCCCCGCCCCCACTTGCTAGATCCGCCGCTGTGTCACAGGGAGTGACCCTGGTAAAAACCGAAGCAGAGAGGGTCGTAGAGGATGTCCAAGATAGAGAGGAGTCAGGGTTGCCTAGACCCGATGATTGGTTGAGGACTTTCAACCATCAGAGGGTGCCCACCTTTGACGGGACGCTAGGTTCGGAGGTGGAGCATTGGTTAGGACACATTGAGTGCTTTGGAGGCGATATGTTGCCCAGAGGAGAGACAGGTAGAGTTAGTACAGACCTTGTTCAAGGAACAGGTGCATTATTGGTGGAGTTAAGTTTGCATGAGTGTGACCACTTTTGCACAGATGAGAGAGCTAATACGGGGCCACTTCTTCGCTGCATCTGTGAGGAGGGAACGACTAAAAGACTTCTACAAGACCCGGTTTGAGGATTTGCTTATATTGGAAGCCATCAGGAGGTTCATGGAGGAGCTGGCCTTGTTGGGACCAACTGCCCCTTTAGAGGATCAACACATATACCACTTTTCGCTGAGAGTGATAGAGGACACCGGTTGTAAATAGCTGGATTTCGTTGTGAGACCTTGATGGAGTATCAGGATAGGGCTGCTGCTTATGAGTTAGATCGACCCCCCCACCGGAGAGCAGTTCAGTCAGTATGGCCCGATAAGAGGTAGAGAGTAGGACACTCGGGTTCTTCTAGCGGGTTTGCTAGTCAAAGTAGAGTTCCGACCTCCAAGAGCGTTAGGTTCCCACCGAGGACTCCGGTACCAGACCCTGGACGTCAGTGCCACAACTGTGGCCAACTTGGACATCTACAAGCCCAATGTCAGAAGCAGCTGGTCACCTGCTTTACTTACAGCAAATTAGGACATAGAGCCACATTCTGCCGTCAGGTAGCAACTCCACCAACACAAAGATCCTTCCACCCCGGAGCACAGAGTGATGGACATAGACCACCGACTACTTATAAGTCGGGATATCAGTAACAAAGAGCTCCAGGTTACTAGCAATAGAGGGCACCGGGACATCAGCAACAATTAGAGCCCTATGACACCTTCCACCTCAGAGTAACGCACAGGGAATGGGTCGTGGTAGAGTATGTGGTGATAGTGCAACAGGTACTAGCCAGGGAGGCGAAAGATCAGCCGAATACTCCTACGACCACAGGTACTATATGCATTAAGTACGCACTTGTCCGAGTTTTGTTTGATACAGGGGAAACCCATTCTTTCATATCAGATGCTTGTGTAGATAGGTTGCCTTAAGGATACTGATAACATGATTTATCACCCTAGTTTAGACATGCATTTAGGTAGATTTTCCCTTTTCGCATCCATGTTTAGGCCTTAGTTTGTGTCATTTATGCTTGTTTAGCTCTACTTTGCAAGAGAAGATGTCTACACACGCTATTTGTCTATTTGTAGGTGATTTGTCTCATTTCAGAGCTAAAAACGACGCATTTGAGGATCAAGAATCGGAGTGAATGCATTTGAGTGATCATTCATGCAAGGGAAAGAGCGAAGAATCGAGCCAAAGGCGTGAAGAAGGCAAAAGAAGCATCTCGGACCATCATCTCGGTCGAGACCCATTTAAATCAATTAATTCAGGGCGAGATTTACCATGTCGAGAGCAATCTCGGGGGGTATCTCGGCCCGAGATCCCAACATGGCCGACCGAGATTTCATGACGTTGAAGAAAAAAGAGTAGAGACCAAAATCTCGGGCCCGAGATTGCCTAAATTTCGGCCGAAATTGTCAACCAAGATTTTCCCTAAGCGTCAAATTATATTTTTTTCGGGCCTTATTTTATCCAGCCCATGTCTTTTGGCAGGTGGTTGAGTATAAAAGGAAAGTCCAATTAGTTTCCTAAGGGGGTTCAATTGAGTTCGATTAGCGCCCAGGGGAGGCGAAAGAGAGTTAGATTTTACCCTAGATTAGGATTCGTCTCCCACCTTGCTGTCATCTTCCAAATTTCTTCTTCATTGCATTTTCATAGTTTTAGATGAAAGATTCACACTTTGTTGTTGATTTTAGTTCGTAAACAGTTTGTGATTCAGATTTACTTCATTCGTTGGTTATTCAAGTCATTAAAGCTGAGTTCTTTCTTTTCCCTCTTTTGCACTTCTATTTCATGAATTGATTGTCTTTCTTTGAATTAATTGCTGAATTTGATACGATGATTGTTCGCTAGAACCTTTGTGACTCTAAGGTGAATAGATATTTGTTTATGGCTTGGATTATGATGGATTAGGTTGTATGTTAGTTTGGTTTGAAATAGCTTGAAACCCTAATGGTTGGTTTGGAATGAATCTAGGTTAGAACCTTCTAAGCTAGCAACCTGAGTTGGAATTGAGATTTACCTAGTGATATTCCTTCTTAGATACAAATGTCGATTGATCATAGGTAATAGAGGTAAAAACCTCTATTTCATTGAATGTGCCATATTACTATTTGAGTTAGGTAATTCCCGAGACTTACCCGGTAAGGGTTTACTTAGTCCTTAGATAGAGAATCCGGTTTGTGAAGAATTTTCATTATAGATACCTTGAGACTTTCCCAGTAATAGGTAGTTAAGATTGGAATTAGATGATCTTGAGACTTACCCGGCAATAGATCATCACTAGAGAAACGTTCATCCCTGTAGCTTTTCTACCATAGATCTTTATTTGTTATCCTGAGTCCAGTTGTCATAAACAATGATCTTGAACCCTTGGAATACATTCTTCCAAAATATTTTATTATCCTTTGTTTTGTTTTTATTAAATTGTTTTCTTTATTGAAATTGATATTCAATTGAGAACAACCCAAAAACTTTCCAAAAATATAAATCTTCTTTCCCTTACTCTTTTCTTCTATTTTTTAGTTTACATTTACAATATTCTTGATCATAATTGCAAATTGAACCACCATAGTCCTTGTGTTCGACCTTGGAATACTTGTTCTACTTTGTACGATCCATAAATTGTTGGTTCGCTACTTATAGAGTATTTATTACAAGTTATAACTTTAAAACAAGTATATCGTGTGTTGTGAGCTTAAGAATATTTATCATTATTGATACGGATTTAAGAGGTCACAATCTAGCGAACAAGTTTTTGGTACCGTTGTCGGGGACCTTGGTTTAATTTAATTTGTATCTCTGTGATTACCTATAGTGTAGGTCTTTCTTTTGCTTTTGATCTTGTTTTCGTGTGTGTCTTTGGAGTTTTCAGGATTTTAGGTTCTTCTTGTGGTGTATGCGAATATCTCGGGGTTCTAAAGAACTAGTTTCGTACGATCCCGAGCGTGAGAAGACACTTCGAGAAAGACTCAGAGCCTAGAAAACTTTAAAGATGCCAAAAGAAATCTTCAAGCTGAGCTAGATGAAGCTTTAGAACAATTGGAGAATGACAGACGGTTTGCCAGAGAAGACTTAGAGTATGAAAGACTGATGGCCAGAGAAAGAGAAGAGGCAATTAGGAGAGAAATGGACGAACTTAGAGAAGAAATGAGACGGGAGCTAGAATTCCGCAATGAAAGAGGAGCTCCAGTGAAACGAGAAGAGATTCCTCAAGCTATACCTCCTCCTCCTATTAGACCCATCCGTGTTGAGGAGTACGTGGAACCTCCACAAACTCTTTGTCAGAGAATGGATCCGGCTCAAAGGATCAACCGTCCGGGAGTTAATTTTGGAGATCCTGCAGCCCACGAGTATGAGCTACGCCCACAAGTCCTCTAGATGATCTGTCAAAATAAATTTGGAGGGATGGATGCAAAGTCTCCATATCAGCACTTAAAAAGTTATGAGACTTTGATGGAGACATTGATACCACCAAGAATAGAGGGCAATAATCATAAGTTGAGGGGTTTCTCATTTTCTCTCAAGGACAATGCACTTGCTTGGTATCAATCCATACCTTTTGGCAAAATTAACACATGGGAAGAGATGACTACCGAATTTCTTACTAAGTTCTTCCCACCTTCCAATAATACTTGTAACACCCCAAATCCGTAGAACTCGGGGCGCTACTAGGCTAGGATCTCACAATGGATCCTGACCCTAGCTTGACAACAAGTTCACTGGATCTTACAACAAGGCACATATAGATTAAAACCAAAACATCAAACTGTATATATATATCAAAAGGTTTACATGAGAATTGCTGAGTACAACCAAAACATGTATCTACATATACAAAAACATTCCCATATCCCACGCATATCCTAGTGTACGGAGCACTCAGCGGATCACCTCCTCTCGATCACTCTGCAGTTCTCCTAACTTGCAAAGGATCTACAATACGGTATAAAATCGTTAGCTAACCATACATATATAAGATAATACATAAGCACAAATACAAGTCAAGGAATATTAACACATCATCATGCTATCACACATTTACCCGGTTAATTATCTTTATAACGTCCAAGACTCAAATCGTATAAATATGAATATGAATATATGTGACACGAGGAATATAATCTTCGCCTCTCGGTGTTGTTGCCAGCTGGAGTGGTAATATGGGAACACTTCCCCATGCACCCTATGGGAGTGGAGAAAGTGCCCGTCCCGTTTACCAGATCTGGCCTGCCCGCAGAGAACCTTCCAGACTCCCATCGGGATGAAAGGACAAGTTGTCACGGCCCTACAATGGACAGTCACTAAACCATAGGTCGGTAATAATCAATATCACATGCTATCAAGCATATATCAAACACCACTCATGCATACATCCAATATAGGGATAGTAGCTAAGTAAGTCCTATGTACTTACCTCAACTTCAGAATATCCTCAACTTGATCAGCACCAAACCGGAGAACAGCACTGCCTATACAAGGCATACAGAGATATCAAATTTCCTATCAAACAAAGGTGTCACATCTAGACCCAAGGGATCCATAAGGATCATATCCAACTTATAACCTCGATAATCAACTAAACCTCAAAGCCATAACCGGCATATAACGATATCATACTCCTCATTCTATCCTCATACACATACCTAGCATGATACTAACCCGCTCATACTAGGAAGGAAAGGATCTACACTACTCTAGGTAGATCCGGGACAAGACGCACCTGCGTGACAAGAGGGCCGCAGGGGCGAAGCAAAGGCAACCGCAGGCGTGGCGGCACACAGACGCAGGAGCGGTGACCGTGGCCGCAAGGGCATCGGCTTCCGGGCGCGGGTGCGGTGACAAGGTCCCGCGGGGGCGGCGACGCTGAGGCACAGGGGCGGCCACGCTGCAGAACGTAACCTCTCGACTTCTCTTCCACTCTTCACGTGATCAAATCACGTCTTCTCCATTCCATATCCAAACACATACATATACATACACATTCTAACATCAATACACATCAACACATCTAATCTTAAGCTAAGGAAGGGGAATCAAAGGAAGAAAGAAAGGAAGAAGAAACAAGAAGCTTACCTACTGCTATGGTCAACCAAGGAAGGAACATAAAACACTCTCAGTTGGCTCTCAAGCTCAACAACCATACACAACATCAACCTCCACCAAAGCCACACAACGAACTCTTCCAAAACAAGGAAACTCAAGCATAAGATCAAGGAGAAGGCGAAGAGAGAAGAAGGACGTGAGGGTAGCTGGAGAAGTGAAGAAGAAACCCTTACTCAGCAAGCCAAGGGAAAGGCTAAGAAGGAAGGAAGGAAAGAGAGTAAAGCACGGATCAAGAGTCAACAAAGTCGGCTGCAACCGCAGGAAGCCGCAGGGGCGGGTTCCTTGACCGCAGGGGCAGATCACGGGCTCAGCCGCAGGGGCGGCTTTATTAACCCGCAGGGGCGGCTAAGTCCAGCCCAGCTCCAAAAGACTAAGGCTCTTACATCTCACCCCCCTAAAAACAAGTTTCATCCCGAAACTTATATAATCCAAATCCTCTCGGACCCATGTGCCGAGGTATCACTCTCTCTATCGGAGGCATCACATCTCCGCACATAAGATATCAACCTATATCCCTCTATAACCTCAAACACAAGTATGGAGGAAATCATCATACAACAAAAAGATCACTGTACTATCCAATTCATAGAGGAAAACCATCTCTAGCCAAACCATCATCATATCACAAAGGCATAGAGGAAAAACCATCTTTAGCCGTATCATACTCATAACAGAAGGGCATGGAGGAAAAACATCTCCAGTAATACTATGTCCATCAAATAGCATGAAGGAATAACCATCTTCAGCTGAACCTTAATCGTATCACAATAGCATGGAGGAAAGAGCAATCTCCAGCTATAATCAATCGTACTAACACAACAATATTTAATAAGATCACACATCACATCATAGCTAGTACGAAAATAAACACATCATAGCATATAAACACATAAGCATAACACTCACCAAGATAGTACTAAGATCTACTCGTCGATCCTACAAGTACATCTATCTCGGCATAGAACTCTAGATAGTTCCTTTGGATACTATCCTCAGTCTCCCATGTAGCCTCATCAGGTCCTCGTCTCGACCACTGTATCCTAAGCATAGGTATGTCCTTCAAACGCAGGCGTCTCATACCTCGTTCTAAGACTGCAATCGGATGCTCAACAAAAGTGTGGTCCGGCTCAACTACCAAATCCTCATAACTCACGATGTGTCTCGGATCTAGTATATACTCCCTCAGCCGAGACACGTGAAATACAGGGTGAACACCCTCCAATCTCGGAGGCAAGGCTAATTTGTAAGCTGCACTCCCAACTCGATCCAGAATCTCGAACGGTCCGACATGTCGGGGCTCAACTTCCCCTTAATGCCAAAACGCCTAACACCTCGTGTCGGGGACACTCTCAGCCACACATGGGCTCCAACCCTGAACTCTAGAGGTCTACGTCTCCTATCAGCATAAGACTTCTGATTCTGACGGCTCTGTGCAGTCAACATCCTCTCTCTAATCAGTGCTACACAAGCCACATCATCTTGAATCTAATCAGGCGTCAAACCACTAACGCTGTTCGGCTCATCCCAGCATAACGGAGTACGACATTTATGTCCATACAGTGCCTCCCAATAGATGCATGCCAGCTATTGTTGTACGAGAACTCAACTAGTGGGAGATAATCCGTCCACACTTGTCCCCAGTCCAACACACAAGCTCGCAGCATATCCTCCAGCGTCTGAATGGTCCCCTCTGACTGACCATCTGTCTGAGGATGAAACGCAGTCGTGAAGTGCAAACTCGTCCCCAGAGCAGTCTGAATATGCTGCCAGAACCTCGAGGTAAATCCTCCATCTCTGTCTGAGACGATCGTCCTCGGTACACCATGAAGTGTCACTATCTGTCTAGTGTACTCCTCAGCTAATCTGCTCACTGGCCACGTTTCCCGAATAGGGATAAAACGTGCCGTCTTCATCAGTCTGTCCACTATAACCCAGATGGCATCAAAGCTCCTGCTCGGTCTCAGCCCAGTTACAAAGTCCATGGTGACGTCCTCCCACTTCCTCTGTGTAACATGTAGTGGATGGAGTTCACCTCCAGGTCTGCAATGCTCAATCTTGACCTGCTAACAGGTCGCACACTGTGCCACAAATCTGGCCACGTCGGGCTTCAGCCCTCCCCACCAATATTAACGTCTCAAGTCCTAGTACATCTTACTCGTACCTGGGTGCACTGAATAAGGCGTACAGTGAGCCTCCTGTAATATCCTCTGTCCTAGATCCGCGTCAACGGGTACACAGACGCGACCGCGGCGTCTCAACACTCCATCTGCTCCTATAAGGAACTATGGTGCCTCATCCCGGGACACCCTCTCTCGAATCTTCATCAGTGTCGGGCAGGTTCCTTGCTTCTGTTGGATCTCACTCAACATATCAGGAATAACCTCTAAAGTACTCAACTGGGTATCATCATCAGGAAACTAGATGTCCAACTTTAACCAGACCAGGTCTCTCTGTAACTGATGATGAACTGTTAGCCTCGCAATCGCCTTCTCTCGAGGCGTCTTCCTACTCAGGGCGTCGACGACAATGTTCGCCTTTTCCGGATGATACAGAATCTCAAGATCAAAGTCCTTGATCAGCTCAAGCCACCTACGCTGGCAGTTATTCAATTCCCGCTGCGTGAAAATGTACTTCAGACTCTTATGGTCTGTGAAGATCTGACATGTAGCACCATACAAGTAATGTTTCCAGATCTTTAGTGTATGAACTACCGCTGCCAACTCCAGATCATGAGTCGGGTAGTTCTCCTCATACGTCTTTAGTTGTCTAGACGCATATGCAATCACTCTGCCTCTCTGCATCAATACATCCCAAGCGTAGCTTGGATGCATCACTGTAAACCACAAAATCAGTTGTACCCTCTAGTTGTGCTAAAATAGGAGCGGAAGTCAGACGTCTCTTTAGCTCCTCAAAACCCTGCATACATTGCTCCCACCATACAAATCTGGTAGTCATCCTCAGCAGACTCGTCAGTGGATGGGCAATAATAGAAAATCCCTCCACAAAGCTTCGGTAATAACCGGCAAGGCCAAGAAAGCTTTGTACTTCCTTGACGTTCGTCGGTGTCGTCCAGGCTGCTACTGACTCGATCTTCGCCGGATCATCCTTGATCCCCTCGGCAGAAACAATATGACCCAGGAATGCTACCTCTGACATCCAGAACTCGCACTTAGAGAACTTAGCATAAATTTCTTTATCTCGTAAAACATGTAACACAGTCCTCAGCTGTCCTGCATGCTCCTCTCTGCTGCGAGAGTATACCAAAATGTCATCAATGAAGACTACTACAAACTGATCCAGGAAGTCGACGAAGATGTTGTTCATCAACTCCATAAAAACGGCTGGGGCATTCGTAAGCCCAAATGGCATCACTACAAACTCGTAGTGTCCATATCTGGTCCGCAAAGCTATCTTGTGCACATCCTTCTCTCTCACCCTCAGCTGGTAATACCCTGAACGCAGGTCAATCCTAGAGAATACTGTCACTCCCTGAAGTTGATCTAATAAGTCATCAATACGAGGCAATGGATACTTGTTCTTGATGGTTACCTTGCTCAGCTCTCTGTAATCAATACACAGTCTCAACGATCCATCCTTCTTCCGCACGAAGAGGACAGGTGCTCCCCACGGGGATACGCTAGGGCGGATAAAACCCTTCTCATCCAACTCCTCGAGTTGCTTCTTCAGCTCCAACATCTCGACAGGCGCCATCCGGTATGGGGCCTTCGAGATCGGTCTCGTACCATGCTCTAAATCAATGCCAAAGTCTACGCTCATCTGAGGCGGAAAACTGGACGGCTCAGCAAATACATCTGTAAACTCATAGACCACTGGGATATCCTCTAATGCTGGACTCTCCCCCTCCTTCATGGCATAACACCAGAAGGCCTCACAACCCTGTGCAATCAGTCTCGCTGCCCGTATCGCACTGATAACCATACCTGAATTTCCAAGGTCCTAGCCTCGGAAAACCTCTATATGACCTAACTCGATAAAGAGGGTTACAATCCTCCTACCTACATCTAATACTGCTTGATGCCTATCCATCCAATCCATACCTAAAATGACTTCTTCATGCACTAATGGCATGACAAAGAAGTCAACAAGTAACACACGGGTCCCTACAGAAATGGGACAATCACAAATCTCACGGGTACCTCTGACCCTACTTCCGTCGGGTAACCCTATACTAAGGGGTATCTAGACTTAGACGCTCAACACATGCATCAGATATAAAAGAATGCGTAGCACCCGTATCAAACAAGACTCTAACAGATAAACCATGAATCAGAATGGTACCTGTAGCAGTCGGTGCAACTGGCTCCTCTACACTCCTCAGCTCAAAAACTCTACCCCGAGCTCCTCTAGTATCCGTGGTACTCCCACTACGACCTCTGCCTCTACTCGGCCCTGGAGCAGATCCCTGAGTCGTAGAGCGATCTGGGACTCTCTGCTATCCTTGTGTCTGCTGCTGCTGAGGTGGCCTCTACCCACCCCCAGCTACACTAGAAGGAGAAGAACCCTACTGAGATGATGCTCCACCCTGTCTACAGAAGACAACCCTATGACTTGGTCTGCCACAAGTGTAGCACATCACTGTCTGCCTCGTACACTTTGGTCGTATATGTCCATACCCACCACAGTTGAAACACTGTTGTCCCTTATCTTTAACTGGTGTAGATGAGGGATGACTCTGACGGCTCTGGCCTCGCCCTGAACTAGCAGCTCCACCAATACCACTGGTTTGCCCAATACGCTGTCTCTTCTCAGACCCTCCGGTCTGAGAAGCTCTCTTCTGTCCAGCCCGCTCTCGCTCATAGTCAGAGGCTATGTCCTGATAGTCCATCAAAGACTCACAATGAAATCCTGCCATGTAGGTCCGGGTAGTATCCCTCAGTCGTCGGGAAAAGAGATACACATGCTGATCTGCAGGAGGTGCAGCTGGACCCAGCAATGCCAGCTCCTCCTGGAATCTCCTGATAGCCTCTGAGACTGATACATCCTCGAAGCCAGCCTCAACAAAATCTCGCAATTTCTCTCTCCTCAGTGAGGCAGGGCAGAAACACTCTCTAATCATGCTCCTCATCTGACCATAACTAGTAGCCTAACCTCGTACAAATCTCCACCAGTGATGTGCCAAATCTCTGAATAGATTCTGCACTAACTCTATCTGTCTGTCAGCTAGACATCTAATAGACTCCAGAGCTGAGTCTACAATCTACATGTCCGATCCATAGCTCTACCTCTAACCCCACCTTCCTAGAGAAAGGGGGTACACCCATCTGATGGAATGCCTTTAACCAAGTATCTGGTTGAGGCCCTCTATGCTCCTCTGGAACCTGAGAAATCTCAGCAGCACGTGCCGGTACAACTGGCACCTGAGTACCCCACGGGATCTCCTAGATGATCCCTCCTGTGCTGGCAGATCAGGGGCACGTCTACCTTCTCTGGAAGCTCCTCAACTCGTTTGATATACTCGCGGAACGATGGTCCCTCCATAGAGACATGATCTAAGTCATCTGAGTGGACTCTCTGTGATCCCTGTCTCTCAGCTGCACCGTTCCCAGTCTCAGGAACGGCACTCTCAACAACGTCCTCGTGAATCTCCTCCACTGCAAGTGGATCAACAACGGGAATCCAACCCCGTCCTCTACCTACTGGATGAAGATGGGTCTACCCCTACCTCGTCCAACTGCAGATAAGGCTCTAGTCTGAACCATCTGCAAGGTATAAACCTAACTTAGAAGGCTATATATATGCCATATGTATAGATATATATAAAGTCAAACACAACATAATATCTATATATATTTATAATGTCGAGGTCCTCAGAGGGGTGCGGCTTTCCATACACACTATCCCAAAACATTTGTACTCATTTCAAAACCAAAACCTTTTGAAAAGTCAGACCCCTTTCGGGTTCTGTTTATTTATCTATTCGACCATTATTGCAGATTGCAAGTGCCATTGTTGTCAACCTAAGGCTCTAATACCAACTTTGTAACACCCCAAATCCGTAAGGCTCGGGGCGCTACTAGGCTAGGATCTCACAATGGATCTTGACCCTAGCCTGACAACAAGTTCACTAGATCTTACAACAAGGGACGGATAGATTAAAACCAAAACATCAAACTGTATATATATATATATATATATATATATATATATATATATATATATATATATCAAAAAGGTTTACATGAGAACCGCTGAGTAGAACCAAAACATGTATCTACATATACAAAAACATTCCCATAAACCACGCATATCCTAGTGTACGGAGCCGTTAGCGGATCACCTCCTCTGGATCACCATGAAGTTCTCCTACCCTGCAAAGGATCTACAACAAGGTATAAAACCGTTAGCTAACCATACATATATAAGATAATACATAAGCACAAACACAAGCCAGGGAATATTAACACATCATCATGCTATCACACATTTACCCGGTTAATTATCTTTATAACGTCCAACACTCAAATCGTTTAAATATGAATAAGAATATATGTGACACAAGGAATATAATCCTCGCCTCTCGGTGTTGTTGCCAGCTGGAGTGGTAATCTGGGAACACTTCCCCGAGCACCCTTTGGGAGTGGAGAAAGTGTCCGTCCCGTTTACCAGATTTGGCCTGCCCGTAGAGAACCTTCCAGACTCCCAGCGGGATGAAAGGACAAGTTGTTACAACCCTACAATGGGCAGTCACTAAACCATAGGTCGGTAATAATCAATATCACATGCTTTCAAGCATATATCAAACACCATTCATGCATACATCCAATATAGGGATGATAGCTAAGTAATTCCTATGGACTTACCTCAACTTCAGAATATCCTCAACCTGATCAGCTCCAAACTAGAGAACAACACTGCCTATACAAGGCATACAGAGATATCAAATCTCCTATCAAATAAAGAGGTCACACCTAGACCCAAGGGATCCATAAGGATCATATCCAACTTATAACCTCGATAATCAACTAAACCTCAAAGCCATAACCGGCATATAACGATATCATACTCCTCATTCTATCCTCATACACATACCTAGCATGCTATTAACCCTCCCATACTAGGAAGGAAATGATCTACACTACTCTAGGTAGATCCGGGACAAGACGCACCTGCGTGACAAGAGGGACGCAGGGGCGAAGCAAAAGCAACCGCAGGCGCGGCGGCACACAGACGCAGGAGCGGTGACCGTGGCCGTAGGGGCGGCGGCTTCCGGCCGCGGGTGCGGTGACAAGGTCCCGCGGGGCGGCGACGCTGCAGAAGTAACCTCCCGACTTCTCTTCCACTCTTCACGTGATCAAATCACGTCTTCTCCATTCCATATCCAAATACATACATATACATACACATTCTAACATCAATACACATCAACACATCTAATCCTAAGCTAAGGAAGGGGAATCAAAGGAAGAAAGAATGAAAGAAGAAACAAGAAGCTTACCTACTGCTGTGGTCAACCAAGGAAGGAACATAACACACTCTCAGCTGGCTCTCAAGGTCAGCAACCATACACAACATCAACCTCCACCAAAGCCACACAACCAACTCTTACAAAACAAGGAAACTGAAGCATAAGATCAAGGAGAAGGAAAAGAGAGAAGAAGTTCGTGAGGGTAGCTGGAGAAGTGAAGAAGAAACCCTTGCTCCGCAAGCCAAGGGAAAGGCTAAGAAGGAAGGAAGGAAAGAGAGTAAAGCACGGGTCAAGAGTCAACAAAGTCGGCTGCAGCCGCAGGAAACCGCAGGGGCGGATCACGGGCTCAGCCACAGGGGCGGCTCTATAAACCCGCAGGGCGGCTAAGTCCAGCCCAACTCCAAAAGACTAAGGTTTTTACATTACTGAGCTGAGAGGAAGGATTAATGCTTTTGTGATGAAGGATATAAAGAGCTTATTCAAGTCTTGGGAGAGGTTTAAAGATCTTTTTCTTGACTGTCCTCATCATGGAAATCCTAAGATTGAGTTGCTAGAGATCTACTTCAATGGTCTAGAAGAAGACATCTAATTTAAACTTCGGTCACTTTCATGGAGAAGAATGTTGATGAGGCTTGGGAGTTTGTAGAGAAGCTAGACTTGAAGTAGATATCTTCTCATGTGCATCAACCTTGAAGAATCAAAAAGCTGAAATTCATGTTGCATCCAAGGAGGAGGATGCAAATTTCATGGGTAAAGGTAATTTCCAAGGAAGTTACCAAGGGCAAACAATTTACAACAATAACAATTTCAATAGAAATTTTCAGGAAAATCATTTCAGGCCCAACCATAACCATATATGATTCTCTTACTCTAATCTGGATGGTGCATTGAATCCTCAGGCTTCCTCTAGTCAAGCAGCTCCTCCTTCCAAACCTTTGGAATCATCTCAACAAGCTCCTCCGGGTTTCCAATAACAACCCAAGGATCGAATGATGTTTGAGCAATTGATGGAAGAATGATTTATCTGGAAAGCATTGTCACTATCGTAACAAAAGCTCAGAAAGTGTTAGAGACACACGTATTTCAAAAGGCTGAAGAAGTTCAGAGAGATCCAGGAAGGTTTCCAAGAAAAACTAAAGACAATCCTAATAGACAATTAATGGCAATCTCAACAAGAAGTGGATTTCAAGCAAATGAGCCAAAATATGTGCGACCACCTCCATTCAAGCCTCCACTTCCATTCCCAAAGATCCCGGGCTAGAACTCAACTTGACAATTTCGGTAAATACCTAGACCTTATTAAAAATTTGCATATTAACATTCCGTTCATTGATGCAATTCTAAGGACGCTTGCATACGGGAAGTTCTTGAAGGAGTTCCTCTCTAACAAGAGGAAGTTGGAAGAATGTGGAGAAGTAAGGATGACTCAAAGATTTACCGAGCTCATTCAAATATTGAAGGAACTTATGAAGCTTTGTACGATCTTGGAACAAGTCTGAGCATTATTCCTCTCGCACTCCGCAAGGAAATTGGTCTCGGGAAACCCAAGCAGTAAAGGTGACCTTGTGCATGGCAGATAGGTCGACAACTAAACCGGTAGGCATTCTTGAAGATATTCCAATGAAGCTTGGGAAGTTTTATATCGCAATTGACTTTGTTGTCTTGGACATCCCTGTGGATTACCCAATTCTTATCATTCTAGGAAGACCGTTCCTTGCTACCTTGGGATGCCTTGTAGATTGCAAGAACACCTCCCTCACCTTTAATATTGAGGAGGACGATGTCCATTTTAAGCTTCCCAAGACCGTAGATACAACGGAGTTTGAAGACGGATCATTCCAAGTCCAAGAAGAGACTACATAGGAAATCTCGGTTAAAATCTCGGCCGAGATTGGAATTAATTTAATTAATTCGGCCGCGATTACAAATGCCGTAAGCAATCTCGGTCATGATCTCCGCCCAAGATCCCAACATGACCAACCGAGATTTCAAGCAGGTGTTTTCCAAAGAGAAAATCTCGACCTGGTCCACCAAAGTCTTGACCTGAGATTTAAGTATAGGGTACCGAGATTGCCTCAGAAGCCTCCTGAACCTACAAAACCTCCTGCCATAACCACTAGCTTCAAGAACGACGTCGGAAAAGCAGAAGAGCTAGTTCCACCAAAGCCGGTGAAGAGAGTTATAGGCTTTTTAGGGCAAGCCGGTTTCTACCGGCGATTCATCAAAGGTTTATGAAGACCTCCATACCACTCTCCTCATTGCTGAAGAAGGAGATCCGGCTAGACGCTTACAAAAGCGACCGAATATACATGGAGAACAAAAAGAAGAAGAAGCCTAATGAAGGTGATCTCGTTCTTCTATCAAACTCGAGATTTCACCTAATTCCAAGGAAGTTGAGAAAAAGGTGGACATGACCGTATGTTGTCAAGAAAATTCACCCCATGGAGCCATTGAAGTATGGGGTGAACATGCCAGAATATTTAAGGTGAATGAGAGTAGGTTGAGGTAGTACAAACCGGAAATTCCGGTGGAGTGGACTTCATCGACATCTCCAGGTTAAGGAATCCACATAATTAGGTTTGGCTAGAGACCTTAAACCAAGCGCTTCTCGGACGGCAACCCGATGTAATAGTCTTGTTGTTATTTTTTATTTTTGCTTTTATTTTTGTGTTTTTGCGTGTTTTTGTTTCTTTGTCTTTGTAGGTTTTAGGTGTAAAGTGAGAAGAAGACAAAAGGAAAAGGAATATTGCTCAAAGATGAGTTCGAGACGAGCTTAATAATATGGAGGAATGAAGAACGGAAGGAAAGATGACAGAAAGAGGTAAAACAAGCATATCGGGCTTCTCTCGGTCGAGATCCGAACAAGCCAACAAGATTTTATTAACTAAGAATAATCTATGGTTGATCTCGGACCGAGATCCTTATCGCTGTCCGAGATAATAACAACAGAAAGAAATCTCGGGTTCATCTCGGCCCGAGATCCAGAGACCCACCTGGTTTTCATATTCAGACAAAAAATCTCCATCCCGAATTTTGAAATCTCGCCCGATCCCACCAATTTACCCGAGATTTAGTGGAAATTAGCGTTTTTAACCTATTCTTCTTCCTTCTTCCCCATTCTTCATTCCATCACCTCCATAGCTCCAAAAATCGCCGATTTTTTGCCCATTACCCTCATTCACTCGATTCTCAACCAAATTTACTCTTTCTTCTCATAATCATCCACAAATCTTCAATCTAGTCCCCTTCAAGTACCAATTCCCATCAACAATCTGAAATTTCACCTCTCTCAAACCACAAACCCTAACCTCAAAAGCCACCAATTCCTCAAATCTCCTAAATCCATCAATTCATTGCAAGAAACAAGTTCTAGGGGTTCAAGGGAGCATTACTAGCACAAAGGATCAAGGAAGCAAGGAGAATCAACCTCGGTCGAAATCACCGACCCCGGGCGATTTCCAAAAATCTCTGTCATTGTGCTTAGAATTCTCGCACGAGTTCAAACATGTTCAACTGAGATTTTTGTTATGTTCAAAGATGACTAAACGTGTAAGGAAGTTGAGGCGCACCCTTCTCGGCTCCAGCTCCTCCCGGCCATCCCGGGATGAGTCCGCCCCAGCTCCATCACCCAAAAGGCTCCCCATCATCCACAATTCTTGTAAGTCAACGTTTAATCATCTTAAGAACTTACCGATTGATGCTCCTAAGTACATATATGTGAATGATCTTAATGCCTTGAACAGTGCTGAGGATTTGAATGCTATCATTGCTAAATGTCATTGGGAAGAATTGATAGCTATTAGGGAGCCTCCATATGATGAGATTACTAGGGAGTTCTTGAGTTCTTTCTGCTTCAATGGTGGGAAAGAACGTGGAAATGTCGTATTTAGGTTGATGAACAAAAAACACCGAATGGATACTGCTATGTTTGGAGCCATGTTTGGGTTCCCACCTAGTAATGAAAAATCATTTCTTGAGGTTTTTTAATCAAAAGAGGTTCTGGGATGAGATAGCGTTTGATATGGGTGGGAGAGATAAATGGAAGGCAGGTGAGTCTAAGTGCAAGTATATCTGTAATCTGTCTTTCCGAGTTGCCCACCGGATAATAAGTGAGGTGTTGTTCCCTAGGCACGAGACTACTCACAAGGTCTTAGCTGGGGAACTATTTATTTTGTGGGGTATTGACTGTGGTCCGACTCTAGATTCCGCTACATTGCTTTTGGAATATTTGAGCAAGGTTGCCAAGAAGCAATCGGGATGACTTTGTGTGGGTGGATTGATCACCAACATAGCTAAGAAATTGGAACTTAACTACTATGACTGCAAACTTGTGAGTGAAGCTAGACCGATAGGTAGATCTCAGTTGGTTTCCCGGGACATTCTGCTCCAGACGGGAAACGGTCCTTACAGAGTTTCTATGCCATGTGATGACACAGTTGGAATCCCATGAAAGTGTCAGTACTCCTACCTAGATAAGAGGAACTTGAAAAGGACATTTGAGGAGATGAGGGATTCGGACTCTAATGATGTGGTTATGGGAGATTCTGATGATGATAATGCAGAGAGAGAGGAGATTGACACCCGTGCTACTGATACTGAGATGAGGGAGGAGGAGTTGATGAACGTGATGATGGTGTGGATCTAGTTGAGGCGAGAGATATTATGGGCACCGTGTAGTTTGGGTTGCCATCTAGAGGAGCTTCATCTTCACGAGCTCCTAGACGTCGTTCCAAACACCGGTCCTCTATTGATGACATCTCGGCTGATATGCGGGACTTACAGGTCCATGTGGATGCAGAATTTACCTACTTCTAGGGGCAGTTTGACAAGATAGAGTCAGAGCACCAGAGGATTGAGCAGGAGCAGAGGCAGTTCCGTGAGAAGAGCAAGAGGTTCTATGAGGAGAGTAGACGGGCTCAGGAAGAGAACCAGAGGAGGTATTCGGGCTCTCTGAAGGGATGATGGGTGATATGTATCTCCAACTCTTCGGTGGTTATTATGATCTGACGCAACCTCGTTACCCAGCAGCTCCACCACCACCTCCATTCAAGTGAGCGCTCCACCAAATCACTGCATTTTACATTGTGAGTATTCTTTTTCACCTCTATTTATTTTTCACGTTGGGGACAATGTGAGATTTAAGTATGGGGTGGGATACCTGCAGTATTTTTAGCATGTTTATTTTCTATGTATTGCATTTAGTGAATAATTTTGAATTTTATTGTCACACGTTTGATTTTTCTTGTATGCAAAAAAAAAAAAAAAAAAACAAGAAAAATTTGTGCTTCTAATAATGATTTGATCCCTATGATGATAATTGTATAAGTGAATTGCCATTGATGTTTCTTTTGTGCTTAATTTGACTAATGACATATGTGGGATTTGAATACTTTGCTTGAATTTTGTATGGTTTGTGAAAATTGCCTTGTCTAAGTTGGATTGAGTTAGAATAGTTGAAGCTACATGATGAGTTCTTACACATTGCATAGGAATGATTTTGGCACTTTGATGTCATTCTTCTTCTATATCTTTATCATGCTTAGCACCTCAAACTTTGAAAAATATTGCCTCCTTTTTACCTATCCGGGAATTAGGAATGTGTGGTTTGAAGGTGTGTGTTGAAAACATGATGTGATGTGAGTTATGTGAAGAAGTTTGAGATATGTGGATAGTGACGTGTGAATGTAAGATATCAGGGGATTGTTGCGTATGAAGATGATTAACTCGGTACTATTCACATAGCCGGGTGTTTGTATCTTGCCAAAGTCTGATTAGCTAAAAATCATAACGAGTGGTTAGGTAATGTACGTGCATCCTGTGTGAGGTACGTGAAGGCCTAATGAGCACCAAGGTTTCATCTTTTGTGCACCAATGCCTTTCACTCAAGAAAAAAAAAAGAAAAAAAATATATGCAAGTGGTGGATGTTGAGTTGAAAATAATGAGTTTGTGTTGTTCTTCTTCCCGGATTAGCACCACACTACATGAAAACATCCTACCCTCATCACGTGTCTTTGGATTCTTTCTTGCTAAGTCCTATTGATCTTTGTATACATGTGTTTGGCTTAGTGGCTTAAACTTGAATTTCTCATGAACATTATGCATTGGTGATTAGAATGATGAATATGATTTTATTGCAAAGTGTGATTATCCTTTTTCATGCCTATCTTATTTGACCTTAAAACGAAAGATATCTTTTGCCATGAAACTGCACTTTGAGGATGATCATGAATAGAAGAACTACAAAAATATTTTCCTCCTTGTTTTTGCATGTATGAATCATGTTATCCTTGTCTTAGATTTAATTCTTTCTTGAGGACAATCAAGGAGTAAGTATGGGGTATTTTGATAACATGTTTTATCACCCTAGTTTAGGCATGCATTTAGGTAGATTTTTCCTCTCCGCATCCATATTTAGGCCTTAGTTTGTGTCATTTATGCTTGTTTAGCTATACTTTGCAAGAATAGATGTCGACACACGCTATTTGTTTATTTGTAGGTGATTTGGCGCATTTTGGAGCTAAAACGACACATTGGAGGACCAGGCCTAGGACTGGATGCATTGGAGCGATCATTGGAGCAAGGGAAAGAGCGAGGAATCGAGCCAAAGGCGCGAAGAAGGCTTAAGAAGCATCTCGGACCATCATCTCGGTCGAGACCCTTTAAATCAATTAATTAAGGGCGAGATTTACCATGTCGAGAGCAATCTTGAGTGGTATCTCGCCCCGAGATCCCGACATGACCAACCGAGATTTCACGACGCTGAAGAATAAAGAGCAGAGACCAAAATCTCAGGCCCGAGATTTTCCTTGAGCGTCATATTATATTTTTTCGGGCCTTCTTTTATCCAGCCAATGACTTTTGGCAGGTGGTTGGGTATAAAAGGAAAGTCCAATTAGTTTCCTAAGGGGGTTCAATTGAGTTCGATTAGTGCCCAGGGGAGGCAAAAGAGAGTTAGATTTTTTTCGGTCCTTTTTTTATCCAGCTCATGAATTTTTTGTCTTTCTTTGAATTAATTGTTGAATTTGATATGATGATTGTTGGCTAGAACATTCGTGATTCTAAGGGGAATAGAGATTTGTTTATGGCTTGGATTATGATAGATTAGGTTGTATGTTAGTTTGGTTTGAAATTGCTTGAAACCCTAATGGGTGGTTTGGAATGAATCTAGGTTAGAACCTTCTAAGCTAATAACTTGAGTTGAAATTGAGACTTACCCGGTGATAATCCTTCTTAGATACAAAATTAGTTTTAACCATAGGTAATAAAGGTGAAAATCTCTATTTGATTGAATGCGCCAGTTTAATATCTGAGTTAAGTAATTTCCGAGACTTACCTGGTAAGGGTTTACTTAGTCCTTAGATAGAGAATCCGGTTTGTGCAGAATTTCCATTCTAGAGATACCTTGAGATTTTCCCGGTAATAGGTAGTTAAGATTAAAATTAGATGATCTTAAGACTTACCCGGTAATAGAGCATCAATGGAGAAACGTTCATCCTTGTAGCTTTTCTACCATAGATCTTTATGAGTTATCTTCAGTCCAGTTTTCATAAACAATGATCTTTAATCCTTGGAATTCATTCTTCCATAATATTTGTTCATCCTTTGTTTTTTTTATTAAACTATTTTTTTTTATTGAAATTGATATTCAATTGAGAACAACCCAAAACCTTTCCAAAAATATAAATCTTCTTTCCCTTACTCTTTCCTTCTATTTCTTAGTTTAGATTTACACTACTCTTGATCATAATTGCAAATTGAACCACCATTGTGCTTCTGTTCGACCTTGGAATATTTGTTCTACTTTGTACGATCCATACACTATGGGTTCGCTACTTATTGAGTATTTATTACAAGTTACAAATTTAAAACAAGTATATCGTGTGTTGTGAGCTTAAGAATCTTTATCATTATTGATACT
Organism: Fagopyrum tataricum; assembly: GCA_002319775.1. Taxonomy (NCBI): domain Eukaryota; kingdom Viridiplantae; phylum Streptophyta; class Magnoliopsida; order Caryophyllales; family Polygonaceae; genus Fagopyrum; species Fagopyrum tataricum. The sequence goes on along the minus strand of CM008283.1, from coordinate 25,403,298 downwards.
GATTTAAGAGGGCACAATCTAGCGAACAGATACTTTAAGTGGGATACCCTTCGTAGTAGGGCTACCGAATGGGAACAAGGTCAACGGTACTTGGTAAATTCATAACTTCCCGATATGTTTGGGAAACATGGAATGGTTAGTGGACTTCCTAGTGATGCACTTGGTGCGTGAGGATGTCATTCTAGGAAAGGAGTGGATGGTCAAGTATGGAGCAATACTTGACATAGGCAGGAGGATAGTGACCGTTACATCGACAGATGGACAACTATAGATTTTCCGAGGGTGGAACTCGGGAAGGCATGAACTGTGATTAGTGCAGTCAGAGCAACATGACTGATCGGACAGGATTGTGAGGCCTTCTGGTGCTATTCCATGAAGGAACAAAAGGGTCCAAGGCTAGAGGACGTACCGGTAGTGAGTGAGTTCACAGAGGTGTTCCGGATGACTTCCCGGCCTACCTCCACAGCGGTATATAGATTTCAGTATTGAGTTGGAGCCTGGCACGAGACTGATCTCAAAGCCTCCCTACCGGATGGCACCTATAGAGATGGCTGAGATGAAGAAGCAATTAGAGGAGTTGACAGAGAAAGTGTTCCTTCGACCTAGTGTCTCTCCTTGTGGTGCCCCGGTACTGTTTGTGAGGAAGAAAGATGGATCTATGAGACTTTGTATAGATTACCGGGAGTTGAACTAGGTAACGATCAAGAACAAGTATCTTTTACCCCATTTCGACGACCTGCTGGACTAGTTGCAGGGACTCTTAGTATTCTCCCGGATTGACTTGAGGTCAAGATATCACCAGCTGAGAGTGAGGGACCAAGACATTCTTAAGACATCCTTCCGGACCAGGTACGGTCACTATGAGTTTGTGGTGATGTCATTCGGGCTCACCAACGCACCGGTCGTGTTCATGGAGTTGATGAATGGGATATTCATCGACTACCTAGATCAGTTTGTAGTAATCTTTATTGATGATATCTTGGTGTATTTCTGGAGCCGAAACGAGCATGCAGGACACTTGATGACGGTATTGCGGGTGCTACTAAACAACCAACTTTATGCTAAGTAGTCCAAGTGTGAGTTTTTTTATGTCGAGATAGCTTTTCTAGGTCATTTGGTCAAGGTTGAGGAGATCAAGGTTGACCCGGCCAAGATTGAGTTCGTCTTGTCATAATAACCTCCTAGGAACGTTAATGAGGGCCGTAGTTTTCTAGGATTAGCTTGGTATTATAAACGGTTTGTGGAAGGGTTCTCAGCTATCGCCTGACCACTCAATATTCTACTGAGGAAGACCATCCACTTTGTGTGGTCTTAGCCCTGTCCGAGGAGTTTTGAGGAGCTGAAGAGGAGGTTGACTTCCACTTCGATCTTAGCCCAGCCAAAGAGCTCATATGACTTTGTGGTGTACAACGATGCATTCAAACTGGGCTTAGGGTGCATACTGATGCAGAGGGGTAAGGTTAGAACATATGCGTCTCGCCAGTTGAAGACGTACGAGGAAAACTACCCCACACACGTATGAATGAGATTATCACCGAATCGAGGTGTTAGGTGTTTCGGCATTTAGGGGAATTTAAGCCCCCGATATGTCGGACCCTTTGAGATTTTGGAGCGAGTCAGAGAGGTCGCATACCGTTTAGCCCTTTCCCCTGCCTTGGAGAGCGTACATCCGGTATTTCATGTATCCCATCTCCAAGAATACATACCGGACTCATGACTTGTGGTCAACCATGAGGATTTGACGGTTGAGCCTGACCACACTTTTGCTGAGTACCCGGTAGCTATTTTAGAGAGGAGCGTTAGACAACTACGGTTAAAGGAGATTCCTATGCTTAAGATTCAGAGGTCCCGACGGGGAATAGATGAGGCTACCTGGGAGACAGAGGATAGTATTAGGAGCTCGTACCCGGAGCAGTATACCAAGCTAGTATCGACTATAGCTTTGACGAGTTAGTATGGAGACATTTATGTGTTACGTGTTTATTATATATTCCGCAGTTAGACCTTGAGTGATTATATTTATGTCGATGTTGCCCTCGGGATGTATGTAATACCGATTCGATCGGGTTTAAAAAAGAGAAAGTATTTACTAGAATAATAATACGTATAACTCGGGCGTCCGAAACTCGGACTAAACGTACGTCACCCTAAGTTTCGGGATAAACTATTTTTAAGGTGGAACTGATGTAATCACCGGAAAATTTTGGAAATTTAGTTAATCCTTTTAATTAAAATATTATTAAATTAATCCAAGATCCGAATCGAATTCATAGATTATACATCGGTTTAATTAAACCGAGCTCGAAACGGACCAACCGGTTTGCAAAACTAAAGCCAAACCGCTAGCTCCTTGCCTTTGTCCTTTACCAAGACCGGCCCACGAGAGTGGCCAAGCCCATTTCATCCCTCATTGTTCAGCCCATTAACCCGTCCCCTTCCTTGCTCCAACTTGACCCACTTCCACAATAACAGACGCGGCCAAAGAGAGCATCCCCTTTCCACTCGTTTCGGAGTCGTTTGACATGCCAACACCGGCCAAACGTAACGGTGGAATGAATGCTTCGTAATGTTTGTATTGAAGACCGAGTGAACGAGACAAAGAACAACGTGGAAACGCACCTCCCTCACATCTCTACATTGCACGTTTCACGATCTTCCTTCCTCCTTCTCGCTGCTGAATTACCGACGTAACTTCCTTCCTTTCTGATAACATGATTTATCGACCTAGTTTAGATAAGCATATAGGTATATTTTTCCTTTCCGGATGCACGTTTTATCCTTAGTCTGTGTCCTTTATGCTTGTTTAGTTCTACTTTTCAAGTATAGATGTCTACACTCGCTTTTGGTGTCATTGTAGGTAATTCGGTGCATTTTGGAGCTAAAACGATGCATTTGAGGATCAAGCCTCGGAGTGGATGGTTAGGAGCAATCATACGATTTAAGGAAAGGCGAAGAAGTCAAGTTAGGAACGCATGAGACGTTTTTGATCAACATATGTCAGGCATCTCGGCCGAGATATCCAAGCCGAGACAAGGCCCTAAGTGAAGAAAGTCGTCTCGGTCGAGATCCCAAAATCTCGGCCCGTGATGGTGCCTACTATTCAACATCTCAGTCAACATCTCGACCTAGATCCATGGGAGGCTTGACTGAGATCCCAAGAACGCTGAAGATCAAAGACGAAATCTTGGCCCCGGCCATGACAAATCTCGTCCGAGATCCAACCCGAGATTTTCCTTGAGTGTCGATTTTATTTTATATTCGGACCCTTTGGCTCATCCCATGTCTTTTGGAAGGTTGTTGGGTATAAAAGGAAAGCTCCAATTATTTCAAAAAAGGGCCGTTTTGTTTTCTTTCAGTTGAAGGTTTGTTCCCTTGCAGACCTAAGGAGAAGCCGTTTTGTTTTCCATTCAGTTGAAGATTCGTCCCTTACAGACCTAAGGAGAAGTCATCTCTTACCTTCTTTCTTTCACTTATCTACCTTCACCATTGTTAGATCATAGTTAGTTTTAGGAACGATTCAGCCCTTTTACATTTCATTCGGTTCAGATACGCTGCGCGATACTTTGATTCATCGTTTTGTTGGTTTTCGAGATAATAAATCTGAGTACTTTCGTTTTCCCCTTTGTTATTTCATCTTTTATGCATTCTTCAATTGAATTGATTATTAGTTTCATTATATTGATTATTGGCTAGAAACCTTTATGGTTCCAAGGTAATTAGAGATTTGTTTATACCTTGGACAATGATGGAATAGTATGACCTTAGAATTGGTGTGAATCGCTTTAAATCCTATATGTTGGTTTGAATTTAATCAAGTTTAAAAACCTTTTAAACTATCAACCTATGTTGGAATTGAGACTTAATAGTGATGTTCCTTCTTAGATACATAAGAGAATTGACCATTGGTAATAAAGGTGAAACCTTTATTGGATAGAATGTGTCATTATTCCTTTCTTAAGGCAAGTAATACCTGAAACGTAATCGTAGAGGATTACGTGATCCTTAATTTAGTTATGTGGTTTGCTTACAATTTCCCCCTCTTTACGTTAAGACATAACAGTAATAGGTATTTAGGAGTGGAACTAGATGTTCTTGAGACTTACCCGGTAATAGACCATCAGAGGAGAAATGTTCATCCTTATATGCTTTTCAACCATAGATGCATTTTGAGTTATCCTGAGTTCATGTGTATAAACAATGATCTTAAATCTTTGGAGTTACTTGCCTCCATTAATTGATTGTTGGTTTATTTGCTTTTAAACTGTTTTCAATCAAAGGTGACATTCGATTGCGAACTACAAAACCTTTCTCCAAAACCTTTGATTCTTCCTTTCCCTTCTTTTCCAATCTAATTCTTATTTTGGATTTTAACTATTCTAGATCAGATTTACAACTCATCTCACAAAGTCCCTGAGATCGACCTTGGAATACTTGCTCTACTGCGATTGATCCATACATTGTGGGTTCGCTGCAATTAAGTACATTATTACAAGTTATAAATTTAAAGCACACCGTTGTTTTACTACTCTGTGAGTTTCTATCATTATTGATAGGGATTTATAGGGGGGTAAAACCAGCGAACACTTTCATCCCCGACAAAACACTAGTAGTTGTTGAAGAAGGCGGGCCAGTCTACCTAGCGACCCTACTCTTTTGCCCGGCCGTGAGCAAGAGATGTCGCCGCAACAATAGTCCTCGCCGGAGCCTGCAACGGTAGTCTTCTTCTCCCCGACTTGGTTTCATATATTGTAGTGTTTGAACAAAAATAACAAGTGGCCGGGTTGTATGTAGTAACCTACGACCCCACGGTCTCCTCACGCCCAAAACCCAACTTTCTTGTTCCCACGGAGGATCGAACCCCAGACCCACGTTTATCCCCTTGTTTTGTTTAGCAACACATTTGTGGCTCCCGGGATTTGAACCCTGGACTTGTTGCACCGCTGCTGAGAATGGGTGACTATCCTTACACTCCCTAGGCATCGATCCCGTAACCACTCGTTCTCTATTAATGTGCCTTAGTTAGTATGGTTTTTTTGGCCGTGGGATTCGAACCCAACACCTGCGAGTATAAGCGGAATTATTTTTTTTACATGTTGTGCCACAACCGAGATTTGCATCTGGGACCTTACGTAACTTGTTGCCGACGCCATCTGGTGCCAATTAAACTAGTGGCTTGCTACCAGTATGATTCCGGTTAGAACCACACTCGTTCTTTTAATGTTGAACAAATTTCCTTTAAATTAATTACCGTTAGAATTTATTGATGACATATAAAATAACTAATTAATAATTTTGTATGATAATGTAGTCTTATATAGTTGATGAACATGTGGAAATAATGGATGGTGTAGAACTAAGTGGAAAACCGAAACTTTAGTTTTAGCGGAACTGAGAGAGTGTATTTTTGGAACCGGACTAAGAAAGTAGAACATTGAACGGTTGATAACAGTAAATTAGTGAGGCCTTCCGAGTTAGGATATTTTAATGGAACGGTGATACTGTTGATATGAGAACTGGAAATGGACGTATAAGTCCCCGAACCTAAGTGTTAAGGAAGGTCAGGGTATCGATGCTAGATATCATACCCTGATTATTAAGAATGTCAAGTCGAATAGTATTAAGGGTTGAACCCGTTCTAAGGGTGGATAAAACAGGAACAAGATAATCGGATCTCTGACTGGAAAGATCGCGAGACGTGGAGACTAGTATTGATAAGTTGAGTTCAGAGGACTCACTTAGCTACCTTTTAATACCGACTGTGCACTAGGGTAGTTTGTGTTATGATTATGAAATAAAATGAACGAACTAGATCACTGCTTTTAAATTTCTAAAGAGAGGAACAAGTGTATTATAATGCGTTGTAGCTGTTTGTCCGGGCCGAGGGTGCCAGAAGATTGTCCTGCGACCAATCCAATAGCGTATACGGGAGGAGGCACTAACACCAGACCTACTAGTTAACGGGGACGGGGACGGGGGCAAGAGCCAGGAGACTCTTGTGCTACCTAGAAAAGTTGGAAAATAGAATGACCAAATCCACCAAAGAAAAGATAATATACCGGGACCTTGAGTGTTTGCATGCTTATTGATTTACCGTACTTTCTTATATGTGTGTGTGCTTTAGTGACCTTAGTATTAGAATTGTTACTAACTGTTTTTACCGTATTGTTAGACATTGCAGGTTAGATCTCTACTGAGAAATCAAGAGTAAAGTGGTCAGCCGGGTTTCCGTACTAGGAATGGGGTTTTGATATGTAGTTTATTTTATTGTCTTCAGACTTTTTCATTCTAGAGATTGACTGTTGTTGAGTCGAGTTGTGTCTTGTAAAACTTTTGGTTATTTTATAAAGATTTGCCTAGCTTTTAATATTTGTGCCTTGTTGCAAGGTCCGTCGTTATTGTTGTAAAACTAAGGTCGGGACCCACTGTGAGGTCCTAACTAGTACCACTCCGGATTCGCGGAATTCGGGGTGTTACAAAACTTGACCCGAATCCGAAACACAAAGTAGTTTAATGGGTTTCGGATGCCCTGTATCAACATAAAAATATTTTATTACAAATTTTAAAAAATCATGTTTTATAAGGAAAAAACAAAAAAAGGACTGCAATTAGTTACGATAAAAATATATGAAAGAACTAAAATAAAAAGTCAAATGAGACTGTTTTTATATTATATATATATATATATATATATATATATATATATATATATATATTAATTTTTAGAAAAAAAATAAACAAAAGAAAAAAATAAACAAAAGAGAAAAATATTATAAAAACTAGTAAGAAGAGAAAATAAAAATATACATTATAAAACATGAATAGAAAAATATGGGTGAAAGTATAATGTATAAAAGAGATTTAAACTCATGGCAATCTACCCCTTATATTTGAGTCTTTAATCAATATGGAAAACAATTGATTGTTACATGAGCCTAGAGGTGTTAAATGGGGATGACGGGTCAGATTGGGTGCCGGGTTAAAACAAGACCCGGTTGATATTTGGTCAGGTTAGAAATAGACTTGGTTTTTATGCGGTTGGTTTAAGTCGGGTAATAATTATTCGAGTTCATGGTTTAGTTCTCCACTTATTTCGGGGGGTTACTTTAAATTTTTGACTGTTTTAGTTATATGTCCCAATTAGGACAGGTTAATCGGGTTAGAAGTCAAATTAATTTGTATTCAAATTGTGTCCAAATCGAGTCTAATTTAGTAACATCATGATTCGGCTCGGTTTTGGATCGGGTAATTTGTCGTGTTGAAATCCGGTTTGGTCAAGTAGCTCTTAGATATATTTTTATTAGAATTTGTGCGAAGATATTGAACTAATAAAATATTTTTGAGTCTTATATCGTTTATGAAATATTACAAAAGTTGGGAAACAGATTGACTTTATTCGAGTATGTGGACATTCGATCAATTTTAATTCGTAAGAAACATCATCCAAATACGATCCAGATCTGGTCGTGTATTAGGCTAACTATTCTTATAATCCATATTTTAAAACATCATATTCAAAGATGATTTTAGCTAGATTGGATAATTATCCGCGAATATGGGTGATCTGAATCACTTTAGTCAGATCCATTTAGTTGAAATTGACTATACTTGATTCGGATATCGGACTTGTTCACGAATCCGTTACATCTAAATGTCTAAGCAATCTATTTTACACGAATATTTTTTTTTTCTATTTTGTTTGCCATAAAATGTGAAAAAAAAGTCAAAGTCTCGTAACATAATCCAAATAAAAGTAAAAAACATATAGTTATAGTTTATGAAAAGAGACTTTTATTAGTTTAAAATATGGTTTCGTTATAATTTCATATATTAAACTAGAAATTAAATACTAACCCAATCTCACATATTGTTTGTTTTATAGATTTTCTTTTAATTATTAACATTTATTTGGTAATATTTAATTAACTTATTTTTTTACCTCTAAATTATTATCATATCATCATAACAAACGTTATCTCTGCACTTTTTGAGCTTTTTAATTACTAATATCGATTTATTGGTATATTAAGAAAATCAATAACAAAACTATATTAGGAGTTTAACAAAATTATATGTATAAGTGAAATAGATATTGAAGCCGATGATATTTAACACGGACGATAACTGCAATTATCATTATCATTAATTCATTATCATCATTCTTTGTATTAGTGAAAAACTTATACTTAGTACATCAATACATGTCATGTATTTAACTCGTACGAGTGATAACAATCAGAATTAAAACAACTCACTAAACACTTCTAGTACTTAATATGTATAATAAACCTTAAGTTAATAAATGAATTAGTAGAAGAGGAATATTCAAAATGTTGATTTTCTTAAATTCGATATTGAAGTTTATTTTATACGCGACAAAAAGAATATTTAAACTGTCAATTTTTTTTAAAAAAATTCATTTAAAAAAAAATGTATTTCAAGTTGGGTAACTTTAGGTCAAGTTACTTCGGATTATCAGGGCATTTCGAGTCGGCTTACTTCAGGCTATCAGATTATTTCGGGTCCGGTGACGAGTTATTTTGGGTCAAGTTACTTCGGCTAACAGGGCGGGTCGGGTTAATTTTGGTGTATTGGGTTGTTATCGGGTTATTCTAGTCGGGTTTTATGGGGTCTGGTCATTTCTGGATTTGTTTGTTTGGGTTATTTATTATTTCGGGTTAAATAAGTTTCAAGTAGGTTGGTTCCACGTATTCTCTTTTCAAAAATTTTGGGTCCAAATCGAATTTGGGTTCCTTTAGCTAATTTCAAGGGTTGGGTCATGTTTTGCCAACTCTATATGAACCAACTAAAAATAAATATAATGAGACCCAAAAGACGGAGAGTATTGTGTTGTTGGGCCGACTTAAACATGTTATTTGGAAGGATTTTCCGAGATATACCTGACATGAAAAATCTATCAACCTAGAATTGACCAAAAAAAAAAAAAATGACCTACTCAAACCTAAACCTGACCCGACCAACAAATTCATTAGAATATCACAAACGGTGACTCATTCTAACCCGGTAAAAATCAACACAAAATAGACGAAACCTATAACAAAAACAAACCCAAAACGTTCTAAACCCAAAAGTTCCCCTGTTTCAAATGGAACCGATCCAAAATAGACTTTATTACAAGACTCATATATGATTTTCTAGGGGTGGGCATGGGACGGGATGGGACGGGATTGAGGTCATCCCAGTTGTAAGAGCCTTAGTCTTTCGGACCGAGATCGGACCAAAGCCGAGATTGGCTTTGGGCCGAGATTGGCCAGCCGCACCCGCGGGCACATGGTGCCGCCCCTGCGGTTTACGGCGGCTGCAGCCGGATTTGTTGACTCCTTTGACCCGTGCTTTACCCTTTACTCTTCTTACTCCTTACCTTAGCTGATCAAGGGTTCCTTCTTCATCTTTATTCCCAGCTCTCACGCCTTGCTTGCCTTCTTGTCCCTTGTCCTTCCTTGATCTTGTTCTTGTTCTCTTTTGGCTTTGGAAGAGTTTTGAGTGTAACTTGTGTTAGTGGTGGATGGATGATGTATGTTGAGCTTGGAAGCCAGCTTCTGGGTGTGTTGATCTCTCCCTGCAGCTTAGGACCACAAGAGTGGTAAGTGCTTGCTTCTCCTTTCTTTCTTTCGTTCCTTCTCTTGGATTCAATCTTTCTAGCTTAGGATTAGATGTATGCTAAGGGTATTGATGCTAGTATGTGTATGTACATGTTTGTATGTGGCTTTGGAATAGAAGAGACGTTATTTGATCACGTGAAGAGCCGAGGAGAAACTGCGAAATCGCTCTCTGTAGTGTTGCCGCCCCCGCGTCAAGAAGTCACCGCCCCTGCGGACCTTGTGCCGCAGCGCCCGCGCCGTGCCAGCGCCGTGCCTGCGTTGCCAGGGCCCTTGTCACCGCCCCCGTGGCTGAGTGCCGCCGCGCCCGCGGTTTCCTGCGTTCCGCCCCTGCGTCTCCTTTATCACGCAGGTGCGTTTTGTTCCGGTTCTACCAAGAGTTAGGTAGATCCTTTCCTTTCCTAGTATGAGCGGTAGTAGCATGCTAGGTACGAGTATGAGGTTACAATGAGGTTGAGTACGGTATCGTTTATGCCGGTTACGGCTTTGAGGTTTACGAGTTGGAATATGATCCTTATGGATCCCTTGGGTCTAGGTGTGACCCTGTTATGGATATGAGTGTGATATATGTGTTATACCTTGTTTAGGCTGTGTTGATCTCCAGAGCGGAGCCGTTTGAGTTTGAGTCTGAGACTCCCGAGGTTGAGGTAAGCCCATAGGACTTAGCTACCATCCTTATATTGGATGTGTGCATGAGTGGTTTGTGTATATGCTTGATGGCCCGTGTTATGATATTGTTATTACCGAATAATGGTCTTTTGATTGCCCATTGTAGGGCCGTGAAAACTTGTCCTTTCATCCCGCCGGGAGTTTGGAGGTTCTCTACGGGCAGGCCAGTATGGTTCAATGGGCTGACCACCTGTCCACTCCCATAGGGTACACGGGAGGTGGGACCGGATCCCCACTCCAGCTGGAACTATTCCCGAGAGGCGAGGGTTATATTCCTCGTGTCACATACATTCACATTGAGATATTTATATATATGAGTTGAGTGTTGGACTATGATTATGAAGATAATAAATCGGGTAAATGCGTGATATCATGATGAGGTGTTTAGTACTTTTTGATGTGTGTTTGTGCTCCTGCATCTTCTTATATATGTGTATGGTTAGCTAACGGTTTTATACCGTGTTGTAGATACTTTGCAGGATAGGAGAACTGCAGAGTGATCCAGAGCGGGCGATCTGCTGAGGGCTCCGTACACTGGGGTCGTACTCGTGGGCTACGGGTTATTTTGACCATGTATATACGTTATGTTTTGTTTGTACTCAGCAACGTTGTATAAACCTTTTGATACTTTTATAACAGTTTGATGTTTTGTATTTAATCTATTGGTGCCTTGTTGTAAGATTCAGTGAACTTGTTGTCAGGCTAGGGTCAGGATCCATTGTGAGATCCTAGCCCAATAACACTCCGAGTCTTACGGATTTGGGGTGTTACAAAGTTGGTATCAGAGCCTAGGTTGACAACAATGGCACTAGTAATCTGCAATAAATTCGAATAGATAAATAAACATAACCCGAAAAGGGGTTTGACTTTTCAAAAGGTTTTGGTTTGGAAATGAGTACAAAATGTTTTGGAATATCGTGTACGTGAGCCATTGCCCATCTGAAGATCTCGACAGTATATATATATATAGATATTCTGTTGTGATTGATTTGATATATACATACGGCATATATATAGCCATCTGAGTTAGATTTACGTCCTCTGCAGATGGTTCAGACTAGAGTCTTACTTGTAGTTGGACAAGGTAGAGGTAGACCCCCTCTAGGTAGAGGACGGGGTAGGACTTCCGCTGTAGATCCACGTGCAGCGGAAGAGGTTCACGAAGACGTTGTTGAAAGTGTCGTTCCTGAGACTGGGAACGGCGCAGCTGGGAGACAGGGTCCACAACGAGTCAAGTCAGATGACTCGGATTATGTCTCCATGGGAGGACCTGAGTTTCGTGAGTATATCCGGCGAGTAGAGGAGGCTTTCATAACGGGTAGACCTATCCCGGATCTGCTAGTACATAAGGGATCATCTGAGAGATCCCATGGGGTTACACAGGTGCCAGCTGCACCGGCACTTGTAGTTGAGACTGCTCGAGCTACAGAGGAGCATAGAGAGCCTAGACTAGACACTTGGTTGAAGGCATTTCACCAGATGAGTGTACCCCCTTTTTCTGGGAAAGTGGGGCTCGAGGTTGAGTTGTGGATTGGGCATGTGGACTCAGCTCTGAAGTCCATTAGATGTCCAGTAGATAGGTAGATAGAGTTAGTGCAGAATCTGTTCAGAGACTTAGCACAACACTGGTGGAGGTCTGTACGAGCACAAGTTGACAGTTATGATCAGATGCGGACCATGATCAGAGAGCGTTTCTACCTTGCCTCACTGAGGAGGGAGAAACTGGGAGAGTTTATTGAGGCTGGATTCGAGGATGTGCCAGTCTCAGAGGCTATCCGGAGATTCCAGGAAGAGCTGGCATTGTTGGGACCAACTGCACCTTTTGTGGATCAACATGTATATCTGTTTTCCCGACGACTGAGGGATGCCACCTGGGCCTATATGGCAGGATTTCATTGTGAGTCCTTGATGGACTATCAGGATAGAGCCGCCGTCTATGAGCGTGAGCGGGTTAGTCAGAGGAGAGCTTCTCAGACCGGAGGGCATGAGAAGAGACAGCGTACTGGGTAGACCAGTGGTACTGGTGGTTCTGCTAGTGGTTGGTGTGGTCAGAGACGCCAGGGTCAGCCTTAATCTACACCGGTTGCTGAGAAGGGACGGCAGTGTTTTAACTGTAGAGATCCAGGGCATCTGAAGCCCGAGTGCACGAGGCCATTAGTGACGTGTTTTACCTGTGGTAGACAGGGTCATAGAGCCGTTTATTGCCGCCAGGGCGGAGCTGCATCTCAATAGGGTTCTTCTCCTTCCAGTGTAGCGGGAGGCGGGCAGAGGCCACCTCAGCAGCAGCAGCAGATACAGGGACAGTAGAGAGTCCCAAATCGCCCTACGACTCAGGGATCTGCTCCTGGGCCGAGTAAAATGTTACTCGATCTAGTGAACTTGGCTTCTCCTTTATGAGGTTTCCATCATCTTTGTTGGTTCTTTGCCTCTCTTAGCTCCATGTTCCAAGGCTTCTTGCTTCCTTTTTTCCTTGCTTTAATGATGATTTGAGGGATCCTTAGTCTTGATGGATTTTACTCCGTTTAGCTCCAACTTGGATCTAAAAAATGCAAGACACAAAACACAAGGCGAGTAGACATTCTTTGATGTATATAAGCATTAACAAAGATGTAAATGTCTTATATCATGCAAAAAAGCTAAGGAAAAACACATGATAACAACACTATTAAGATAGCTTAAAAACATGCTATTGTTGAGTAATTAAGTTCTCATTTCCATAATAAGCAGAAGATCCTTACCATATGATTTAGTGAAGATTTGGAGGAAATATCCCCAAACTCCTATTAGTTTCACATCCTTGATACTAAGTTTGTTACTTGTGAAGTGTTCTTTTTCAATCATTCTACACTGCTCTGCTCTATCTGTTGTCACTTGATCCACGTAGACAAAATCACTCGATCTACGTTGATAAATCACTTGGTCATATTTGACCAAAAACCAAAAGCTTGTGATCACTTGATTCACTTTTTTTTTTTGTTTCTTTTATTCATTCTACATTTGATTAGAGATATTTCTAGAGAAAAATAAAGATATACACGATCTTTTGGGAAACGACTGTTCGCTTGTTTTACACTCCTATAAACAACTATCAAAAGAGATAAAAATTCACAGGATAGCAAAACTAGGAAGGGATAGTTTTAAATTTATAACCTGTAATAATTCCCTAAATTGCAACGAAGCCACAGTGTATGAATCGTACGAAGTAGGACAAGTATTCCAAGGTCGATCTCAGGGACTGAGAGGATTAATATGCAGCAATGATTAAATATAAAATAGATCTCAATTAAAGACAGGAGGTTGGAAAAGATAAGGGAAAGAAATCAAAAAGGTTTTAAAGGACTCGTAATCAATTGTCACTATTGATTGAAAGTCAAAACAAACAAACAAAAAGGGAAAACAAAGATAATCAAAATTAAAGGGAAAAAAATGGATTTCAAGGGTTCAAGATCATTGTTTATACATATAGATTCAGGAAGATTCATAAAACTATATGGAAGAAAAGTCACAGGGATGAACGTTTCTAGGCTGACAGTCTATTACCGGGTAAGTCTCAAGACTATCTAGTTCGAAACCAACTACCTATTACTGGGTAAGTCTCAAGGTAGAGAGGTAGGAAATTCTGAACAAACCAGACTACAAACTAAGGGAAATGTAAACCATTACCGGGTAAGTCTCAAGTATTACCCTACTTAGGAAGGAATCTAAGCACATTCAACCAATAAAGGATAAACCTTTATCACCTATGATCAATCACTCATGTATCTAAGAAGGAATATCACCGGGTATGTCTTAACTCCAACTTAGGTTACTAGCTAGAAGGATTCTTACTAGATTCAAGTCCAAGCCAACCATTAGGATTGCAAGAAATTCATAGCCAAAACAAAGCACAATCTAATCCATCATAATTCAAGGCATAAACAAATCCCTACCAACCTTGTAATATAATAAATGTGTAACGTTCTTCTATAATTGAATTTTCACTTTATTTTCACATTAATTAGGTAGAATAGAATTAGTCAAATAGTTTTTAAGGGATTGAGTTTTCTCTTTATTTTCACATTAATTAGGTAGAATAGAATTAGTCAAATAGTTATTAAGGGAGTTGAGGGAATCTCTCCATCTTCCATTCCCATTATCTATTTCCTTGTATAAATATGTTAATCAGGTTAATGTGAAATAAATCAAAACATTGACAAAAAAACATCTCACCATCATCAATTTCTTCAATTGCATCAAACTTTTTCCTACAAACTATATCACTTGGAAGAACCAAGTTGAATCCTTGCTAATTGGCCATGACCTAATCAACTATGTCGATGGCACAAAAACTTCCCGTCCCTCTAATCCTCCTACGACCGACGACGGCGGCACTAACCCCACTTACACCACCTGGCGCCGTCAAGATCATGTACTCAAGGGTGGCTTGATCGGTACCCTCTCCTCCACGGTGTCCTCCCTGGTCACCCATGCTACCACCTCTCGTGAGATCTGGACCATTCTCGAGTCCACTTACGCAAAGCCCTCCCGGGCTCAAATTGGCCTTCTCAAAGAACGGCTCAACGCTGTCACCAAAGGCAATAGAACAATCACAGAATTCTTACATGAAGTGTCAGGCATAGTGGATCTCCTCGCCCAACTTTGAAAACCTCAGGATCCGGAAGACATAACGGAGGTTGTACTCAAGGGACTCGACTCGCCCTACCAAGCTGTCATTGACGGAATCCGAGCCAGAGACGATCCTATCCCTTTCGCAGATCTACATGAAAAACTTCTCACAAAAGAAACCTTTCTCCTCTTCAAAGATTCTTCCTCCACCTCCTCTCCCACCTTGGCTATGGCCTACGGACGACCAACTAGCCGATTGCTTAACCAAACCAATGTCCAAGGCTCGTCATGCTCGTCTTCTATCCAAGATTGGACTTAGTTAAACCTAGTCCATCTTGAGGGAGCATAATAGAATAAATGTGTAACGTTCTTCTGTAGTTGAATTTTCTCTATATTTTCACATTAATTAGGTAGAATAGAATTAGTCAAATAGTTGTTAAGGGATTGAATTTTCTTTTTATTTTCACTTTAATTAGGTAGAATAGATTTATTCAAATAGTTATTAAGGGAGTTGAAGGAATCTCTCCATCTTTCATTCCCATTATCTATTTCCTTGTATAAATATGTTAATCAAATTAATGTGAAATAAATTAAAAATTGATAAAAAAACATCATTCTCAACCTTGTAACCACAAGGTTCTAGCCAAAAACAATCATATCAAAGAAAGACAAATAAATAAATAAATAACAAGAGGGAGTAAAAAGAACTTAACTTCAATGACTGAAAACCTTCAATTGTATTAAATCTCAACTTAACAATGTCTTACAAACAAATCTGAATGTAAAAGTCTGAATCTTTAAGCTAAACTAATGAAGAACAATGGTGGAGAAGAAGGGAAAGGAAGGAGAGGGCTCAGCCCTCTAGGGCTAGTTTTGGGCGACTCCCAGCACAAAAAACGGACCCTTAGAAATTATTTGAACTTTCCTTTAATACCTAACAACCTTCCAAAGAATGAGCTGGGCTAGATCAGATCTAAAAATAAAATAAAATCGCCGCACAGGAAATCTCGGGCAGAAATCTCGGCCAAGATCAGGTGGATCTTGGCGAGATCAGGCCATTCTTCGTTCCTTCGTGTCTTTAGCTCGATTCCTAGCCCTTTCCCGTGCACATAGCTCGCTCCAATGCGTCCACTTCGAGGCTTGATCCTCAAATACGTCGTTTTAGCTCCATAATGTGCCAAATCACCTGCAAAGCCACAAATAGTGTATGTAGACATCTGTTCTTGCAAAGTAACACTAAACAAGCATAAATGGTACAAACTAAGGCCAAAACATGAATCCAGAAAGGGGAAATCTAACTAAATGCATGAGTGCAACAGGTCGATAAATCATGTTATCAAAATACCCCATACTTATCCTTGCTTGTCCTCAAGCAAGTAGTAAATCTAAGATAGGATAACATGAATTATCTATGCAAAACAAAAACAAAAATGTGTAGTGCTTCTAAATATGATCGCCCTCAATAGTGCAGTTTCATAGCCAAAGATATATTTCAATTAAGATCAAACGAAATAGACATAAAAAGGATAATCATACTTTACAAGAATTTAACATTCATAATCAAAATTGCTATATCTAATACAATTGAGAAATTCAAGTTTAAGCTTGTCAAGTCAAATACATGTGTACATAGATCAAAAGTACTTAGCAAATAAAATCCAACAAACGTGATATGGGTAGGATGCTCTTTTGGTCATGTGGTGCTAATCCGGGAAGAAGAAACAACATACTTCATCATTTCAACTCAACATTCACCGCCCTTGCAATATTTGCAGATTTTCTTATTTTTCTTTTCTTTTCTTTCTTTCTTTTTCCTGAGTGAAAGGCATTGGTGCACAATAGCCGAAACCTTGGTGTTCAGTTTCCTTCAGGTACCTCACACCAAAATGCACATACCAAAACAACTCTAAGGGAATGTTTTTAAAACTAATCAGACTTTGGCAAGGCACAAACACCCGGCTATGTGAATGGTACCGAATTACTCATCTTTCATAGCCAACAATCCCTTATAAGCTTTGCTTTTCTTCATCACATCACAATTCACATCCTTCAAACTTCTTCAAACAATTCACAACACAACATTTTCAGCACACACCTTCAAACTAAACATTCCTAATTCCCGGATAGGAGACACGAGATTCAATGTTTGAGGGACTAAGCATGATAAAGATAGAAGAAGAATGAAGTTGAATTGCCTAAATCATCCCTATGCAATGTATAAGAACTTATCATGAAGCTTCAACTATCCAAACTCAATCCAACTAGACAAGGCAATTTTCATAATTCACATAAAATTCAAGCAAAGTATTCAAATCCCAAATATTCCATAAATCAAATTGAGCTCAAAAGTAATAATCAAAAGCCAATTCACAAGCACAATACCATCATAGGGGTCATGTCATTCCTAGAAGCACTTTTTTTTTATGCATGCTAAAAGGAAACGTGTGACAAGAAAAGAAACATGTTAAAAGACTGCAAGTATCCCACCCCATACTTAAAACTCACATTGTCCCCAATGTGAAGAATAAATAGAAGTGAAAAAGAATACTCACAATGTAAAAATCAGTAATATGGCACATCCAAAAGGAAGTGGTGGAAACAAGCGGTTGTGCAACCTCCTCCAAGCATCTCTTCTTCATTTATTACCTAAAAACCTGAAAAGACAAAAGACACCAAATGCGCAGAAATGTAAAAGCAAAAAGAAAATACAATGTAACGCCCGGAATTTTATTAATTTTATTCCGGACTTAGAGCGCCTTGTAGTTTATCCCGTAGTCCCGAGATGCCGAGTGCCGGGATTTATTCCTAAGAAAATCCCGAGCCGACTCGTCGTTTTTCCCTTGTTCCCGCGTTCCGACCTTTCGTTCCGAGTCGAAGTGACAAGGGGTCATTTCCGACCCCTCGTTCCGGGCAAAAGAGGACAAGACAGCTGCTGTCCCCTCACTTTGCAGCCCTTGCCCCCCTCTCTCTCTCCTCCCTTTCTCTTTCACGTTCATTCCTTTCCCTCTTCCTCCCATGGCTCCATCTTTGCTCCTTTCTCTTCTCTTCTTCCATTTCGTGTGGAGATCTTGTTGTGGACAGCTTGGAGAGGCATTCCAGATCTGTGGTAAGCTCCTTCCTCTCCCTTACCTCTCTTCTTTGGCTAATCATCCTATCTTCTTTCCTCCTCTTCATCCATGGCCATTGATGAAGCTTTGAGAGGTTTTCACTCAAGTCCCTTGCATGCTTGTGATTAGCTCGATTAGGTCGAGAAGAGGCGCCTAAGACCAGTGGTGGGTGTTTGGAGAAGATCCAGAAAGAGAAGAAGCACTTGGGAGCCAAGGATCCACGATCGAGACGAAGAAGACGAGCTTCTGCAACGTAACCGCGGGGGCGGATCATCACGGCCGCGGGCGCGGACGGCCGCAGGGGCGGCTCAGCACAGCCACGGAAGCGGCACAGCACTGCCGCGGGTGCGGCTCGGCATGGCCGCGGGGGCGGCGGCAGACTCACGGCAGCACAAGGCCGCGGGTGCGGCGGCGGACGGCCGTGGGTGCGGCAGCACAAGGCCGCGGGTGCGGCGGCGGATGGCCGCGGGTGCGGCTGGGCTCCGGCGCGGGCACGGCTCGGCAAAACCGCGGGGGCGGCTCCTGGCAGGCGACGCAGTCCTCCGCGGTTGCGGCTCCTTGTTCCGCGGGGGCGGCTCCGCACCGGCTTGACTCCGCGGCTGCGGTTTCGGCAACAGTAGGTCCCTCCTCTCCTTTCATCTTCGTTCCTTCCTTAGTATTGATGTTGGATCTTGTTAGTAGCATGCCTAGGATGGATCTAGAGTATCTTGGAATGCCACTTAGTGGTTGTGAACCTAGGATCCCTTAAGGCTCGATGTAAGTGATGGATATGAGCATGTGAGCATGATGGACCTTCTAGGCTAGCTTGTGCCTCTTTGGTTGAGGATTACTATCTTGTGGAATTATGGACTGTTGTGGGATGTTGCATGTGTTGAGAGTGTGATGAGTACTTGGGACCTAGGATGCGTTTCCTAGTTTGAGGGTTAGGTGATCTTGCGTAGATCACTAGAGTGAAGTCTAAGACTTCTTGAGTGTGAGTATGTATTGATATGCATATCTCTTGTGAGCAGGTTGTAGGCTTCCTCCTTAAGGAAGCAAGAGTGTGGTTGACTTGGGTTTGGTGACGAGGTAAGTCTCCGGACTTACTTAGCTCGTATTTTACGTATTAGCATTGATGTGTGTTTGGTGGTGTGTGTTTATGTTCTTGTTATAACTATTAAACCGGTAAATAGGACCACCGACCTTATATGTATATTTTGGCCCATGTGTATGATAACGGGCGGTGACAATACTGCCTAGCCTTGCGTGGGTCTAGGGGATTCTCGGCGACTTGCCCGGCGGGTTAGATGGTTGGGTGCATCCGTACCATTCTTTGCCGGTGGGGGGACCGAGGCGAGACCACGGTGGTTCTCATGTCACAACCGAAGTTGAATTAGAACGGGATACGACTTAATGATGTAAAGATAATAAGACGGACTTGCGTGTTTTATGATGTGTGATATGTATGTGTTTGTGCCTTCACCTCTTTTCTAATACTTAGAATATGAGCTAACGGTTTTAAACCGTTTGTGTAGATGACTTGCAGGTTAGGGATGCCGCCGAGTGAGGTGGAGGAGTGGACAGCCGGGGTCTCTGTACATTATAGGACGGGGATGTTTTTGGGTTATGTTTTCATATTGTGGTTTATGTGGTACGGTTTAAGTTTCGTATTGGAGTTGTGTTGTTTTGAGGACTCGGCTGAATTTCCAAGTTGTAGTTTCTTACTTTTCGGTTTCCGCATACATTATAAACGTTTTTGAGTTTGCCTTTATTTGTGCCTTGTTGGAAGGTCCGGTGAAATTGTTGTCAGGCTAAGGGTCAGGACCCATTGTGAGGTCTCGCCCGTAGCACCCCGAGTCCCGCGGATTTGGGGTGTTACATACAAGAGTACAAAAGACTCTTACCTCGGGCTGCCTCCCGAGAAGCGCTTGGTTTAAGGTCTCTAGCCAGACCCAAATATGTGGTTGTGTTAGCTCACATCAAAAATCTTGGACTGCTCATCCAATCCTTTCAACTAGTCTTCACAGGACCCATAGATTTTCTTCTTAAGAACTCTCTTCATGTCATGTTGGAAGATCTCACTCTTCCTAGCAATTTAGGATGGTATGGAATAGTAACCTTGTGGGTTACCCCATACTTGAATGATAGCATTTTTCGATGAGGGAGAAGCTTTAATCTAACCTTGGGAGGTTCCTTTGGCACTGCCCTCCAGCTTTTAGGCGCACCTCGAGTAGGATGGAAGGATATGGGACGATTTTCAGCAAATCTTGGCCATCACTGGAGGAAACCTCGGCCGAGATTGGTACATAGTAGGCCGAGATTTTCCTTCTGTAAGGGAATCTCGGCTGAGATGGGTATGATCTCGGTCGAGATATCTTGGATCTCGGCCGAGATGCCGACCGAGATCAATCTCTGTCGTGAAATCTCGGTTGAGATAGGAATTATCTCGGCCGATATCGAGATAAGACTGTCCGATACATCGTCCTCCTTCGTCAGCTCTTCATCCTCGATGCGCTCTTACTTTGGTCGAACCTCTTCCCTGGGAGTAGAGATGCTTTCATATTTCTCCCTTGATCTCCACAATTGGCTCAGCGTTCGGGGTTCTTCCCTGCGAGTCAAGGTACTTTCAAGCTTGTCAAGCCTCTCTATAATACTTGCGCAGCAAAGACCCTATTGTTGTTTTTCTATATATCTTTGATAGTTCAGTTCGTCCTCCAAATAACGGATCTGCTCCAAGCTTTCTTCACTTTCTCCCAGTATGTTGACCGAATAAATCTCATACTCCAGGTTCTGCTCTAAATAATCAATTCGTTTTCAGGTTCCTTCAGCTCATCAAAGATTGTAGATGCCATTGTGTTGAACCTGGGGTACACAAAGACAAAAGGGAAATCGAGATCAAAATTAACAAGAAAGATATACACTATAAATAATTAAAACAAGCAAATTAAACTTTCTCAGTCCCCGGCAACGGCGCCAAAAACTTGTTCGCTTGTTTTACACCCCTATAAACAACTATCAAAATATATAGAAATCAACAAGATAGCAAACTTAGGAAGGGATAGTTTTAAGTTTATAACCTGTAATAATTCCTTAAATAGCAACAAACCCACAGTGTATGGATCGTACGAAGTAGGACAAGTATTTCAGGGTCCATCTCAGGGACTCGGAGGATTAATATGCAGCAATGATTAAATATAAAATATATCTCAATTAAAGACAGGAGGTTGAAAAAGATAAGGAAAAAAATCAAAAAGGTTTTTAAAAGGTTTTAAAGGACTCGCAATCAATTGTCACTATTGATTGAAAGTCAAAACAAACAAACAAAAAAGGAAAACAAAGATAATCAAAATTAAAGGAAAGAAAATGGATTCCAAGGGTACAAGATCATTGTTTATACATATAGATTTAGGAAGACTGATAAAGATATATGGTAGAAAAGCCACATGGATGAACTTTTCTAGGCTGACAGTCTATTACCTGGTAAGTCTCAAGACTATCTAGTTCAAAACCAACTACCTATTACCGGGTAAGTCTCAAGCTAGAGAGGTAGGAATTCTGAACAAACCAGACTACAAACTAAGGGAAAGGTAAACCATTACCGGGTAAGTCTCAAGTATTACCCTACTTAGGAAGGAATCTAAGCACATTCAACCAATAAAGGATAAACCTTTATCACCTATGATCAATCACTCATGTATCTAAGAAGGAATATCACCGGGTATGTCTCAATTCCAACTTAGGTTACTAGCTAAAAGGATTCTACCTAGATACAAGTCCAAGCCAACCATTAGGATTTCAAGCAATTCAAAGCCAAGAAAAGCACAATCTAAGCCATCATAATCCAAGGCATAAACAAATCCCTGTC
The DNA here is from genome assembly GCA_002319775.1 of Fagopyrum tataricum. NCBI lineage: Eukaryota > Viridiplantae > Streptophyta > Magnoliopsida > Caryophyllales > Polygonaceae > Fagopyrum > Fagopyrum tataricum. The sequence continues at coordinate 25,381,456 of CM008283.1, read as the reverse complement.
AACCTTGTAACCACAAGGTTCTAACCAATACCAATCATATCAAAGAAAGCCAAATAAATAAATAAAAAACAAGAGGGAATAAAAAGAACTTAACTTCAATGACTGAAAACCTTCAATTGTATTAAATCTCAACTCAACAATGTCTTCCAAACAAATCTGAATGTAAAAGTCTAAATCTTTAAGCTAAACTAATGAAGAACAATGGTGGAGAAGAAGGGAAAGGAAGTAGACGGCTCAGCCCTCTAGGGCTAGCTTTGGGCGACTCCCAACACAAAAGACGGACCCTTAGAAATTATTTGGAACTTCCCTTTTATACCCAACAGCCTTCCAAAGAATGGGCTGGGCTAAATTAGATCCAAAAATAAAATAAAATCATCGCAAAGGAAATCTCGGGCAGAAATCTCGGCTGAGATCAGGCCTGTCGGGACCGAGATTTGGCAACAGAACGCTCAGCGCATCGTGACTTCGGAAATCTCGGCCGAGATCAGGCCATCTCGGCCGAGATCACGTGGATCTTGGCCGAGATCAGGCCATTCTTCGTTCCTTCGTGTCTTTAGCTCAATTCCTAGCCCTTTCCCGTGCACGTAGCTCGCTCCAATGCGGCCACTTCGAGGCTTGATTTTCAAATACGTCGTTTTAGCACCATAATATGCCAAATCACCTACAAAGCCACAAATAGTGTGTAGACATCTATTCTTGCAAAGTAACACTAAACAAGCATAAATGGCACAAACTAAGGCCAAAACATGAATGCAGATAAAGGGGAAATCTAACTAAATGCATGAGTGCAACAGGTCGATATCATGTTATCAACGACCTTGATGTGTATCATCATACACTTACATTGACACGGTCGTGCACTTGCGATACTATATGGTCTCCCCAAAGTGTTCACTTCCTTTACTCATATCGGATACACATCACGGACATAAGAAGTCTAGCCATTACATACAAGATAAGATAGGATATAATATGATTTCGGAGTCTCAAGAGAGAAATGCAGTTTAATGCTAATGTCTATACGGCTTTTGGGCCGTATAATAACACGTAAACCGTATTTGCCTTTGTTCATAACTCGTATATTTCATTTGAAGTTTTTCGACAATTTAGTAAAACTTATTTTCCCCTGTTCTGATTGGAAGCACGAGACCCATGAATACAACTTTCAAATCTCTTTCGATGATCTACAACTTTGTGTATGGCCCAATTATCCAAATCAAAAGGGAAGATGATCGAAATTGGGAATCTCTCACAAGTCATCATGAAATGGCATCTAACATCAATGATCTTCACATTGTTCTTTAACTCTTCATTCTTCAACATAGATTTTTCTTGGAACTTATATCCTTAATCAATATAGATGTCTTCTATGATGTGCTTGACTTCAGGGAGGATAGAAATTCGTATTTTGGTAATCTGTCATCTATTCTAATCAATTCTGGCCTCGAACGCCTGAAATACAAAATAAAGCAAATTAGACACTACAATATGCAATAGCAAGGATTTATGTTCTATATGAACACAAATCAAAGGATAATGTGTTTCACTCAATCTCACATGATGTGTTTAGGCCTATATCAATAATAACTCAAACTCAACAACCATGGAAAGATCTTACCATAGGCTTGTCAAGACGTTCTTAACCTTCACCACCTGTCAAATAAAACGAAAAATACAAGATGTAACTCATGAGGTCTTTTCAAAGGGTGTAATGGGGTCACCGGACAAAGGAAAAATAGTATTGGTAGGGAAACATTTTGTATATATTGTGGTGCAATAAAAATATCAGGGGTACCAAATATGCGCAAACTCGAAACCTCTTTAATATTTCACCATTGAGGATTGAACGCACACTAATTGTTTGTACTATTCCAAGAGTTCATAACACTTGACTCTATAAGCTCTTTTAAAACCACTCTTTAGGGATAAACACTATAAAACTTCACATTCAACTTAATACTTACTTATTTGTTGCAATAGGGATGGCAGGAACATTTTTTTTCGCTCCTTTCACAAACTAAGAAAAGATCTTCATAATTCATATGACGATATATCATAGTTGTGAGGCATTTTGGCGGGAACATTTTTTTAAGCTCTTTTAAAAATAATCACGCATTAATTCATGTGAACATTCACACTTTTTTGGGGGAATAACCCGGACTTGATTTCTTCATTAATTATTTCATCAGAATCCCAAATAAGGTCATATGAGGCAATATCACGGGTGTGAGGCATTTTTGAGGGGCACTAAAGAAGGAAAAATAAAGGAAAAAGTGACTAATAGAAGGGAAACACATATGAACATAAGAAATGTCACCTAGGTTTAATAAAGAGGGTATCAATCATATTCACAAACAATTATATAAGATCAAATGAATGCGTAGTCTTCAAAAAGAGTCAATCACAAGTTCTAAAAGAAACTAAACATGTTAGAGATCACATAAAAATATGAAAGAAAGGACACATGAAAATGCATGTCCAAAGGTCAAGAGTGCTCACAATGGTACGTAATGTTTGGGTAAGTCAAAAATCATCCAAAAACTCATGTGCATAAACAATAGCAAAAAAAGTATAATCTAAAGCATTGTTGGCACGTCAATCATCAAATAGAATTTTTCCAATATATCATTTTGCTAAGGTACTACAAACTTTGTCCGACTCAACAACGCTAGATGCAAACATATATACAGGGTCAAGACTCAACAAAAACAAAAGATCAAGAAAGGAAACGTGCGATAGGAAGGGCATGCATGAATGTTTGAGTGAGTACAAACACCTCATACTTAAACTACACATATTCCCCAATGTGACAGAAATCTAATTAAAATAAAGAGATTACTGACAAAAAAATGATATGCAACATGCAGTGGTGGTGAAGAACGAAGAAAGAAGATCACTCGTCAAAATCATCATGCTTAAAACTATCATCCTCTCTCGCGAGAGGAGAGGAAGTAGCTACACTACTAGTGCTAGGATCAAAACATCTGCACTCAACTAAAAGATCGGTGTGTAGGATATGAAAGTCATCCTGGTGAGTGGATATATGTCGCATGTGAGAGGTAAGCTCAGTCACAACAATAGTAAGGGATGTGATGTGGCCTCTTTGCTCTTGACGAAAAGAAATGAAATAGGTTATATTTCTCCCCTTATTTTCTCTTTGGATCACTTCTCATCAATTCTTTCTTGTGTTTCTCCCCTTATTTTAGCCGTATAACCTTTTTATATAAAGCGTATAATTTTTGCAAGCAAGTTGTATTTCTCCCCTTATTTTCTCTTTGGATTACTTCTCAATAATTCTTTCTTGTGTGACTTCGAGGTAGGAATCCTATAAGATATTCAATGAAATTCGTATGGCAAACGAGTGTTCCTAGAAAAAAGATAAACAAAAACAAGAAAAGAAGAAGGGAAAGTATGATCAAACTCATGGGTTGCCTCCAATTAAGTGTTTGCTTACGGTCTTTAGCATGACCTAATTCCGCTCAGTCCGGATGTTCAACAATCCGATACTTCCAATGTAGAGACTTGTACCATCGTGTTCTTGGCTTTCCACAAAATACCCCATACATATTCATGAAGATCGGGAGGTGTTTAGCTTCATCAACACAAACTTCTCCTTTTGATGAACCTTCAACGAGGTATATACGGTGTAAGGCTTGGAGTAATATGGTGTGAGGCCAAAAAATTACAGCCTACAACCCATTGATTGAATTTGTATCTTAAAGTTGATGAAGTAAGACGGTCTAAGTGGTCTGTGTATACATCCCAAAATACGGTTTATGTGAAAAGACTTATACGGCTTTCTAACCGTATTTATGTGTTTAACACATAACCCGTATATGTCTCGTGAGAAAAAAAAAAATCTTCGTCTTCTTCAGCTTCCTCCAGTTGGCGAGCACATTGATCAACATTGTCTCTCAACGTAGCCTAATCTAGGCAAGAACTTCAACCTTGGTGTTGATGTTGATGAGCTTATCTTTAATCACAACGAGAAACTTTCCGATTTCACAAATCTCGGAAATCATAAAAACTTGAGAATCTACGAGCTTTCTCCAAAATTAATCCATAGGGATTCGATAAATTCAGGTGTTGACTTCTAGTGATTGTAACATTACTCCATCTTCCTTATCTTTCAAGATCTGGACCTTCGATACAAAGACAAAAAGAAAAACAAAAATCAAACGTAAAAAGATACTTATAATAATAAATATGAAACACAATCAAACTATCTACAATCCCCGGAAACGGGCCAAAAACTTGACCGTGGAAGTTTTAACCTGATAGTTTTCAAAAACCTATCCCACAAGTATTACGGGATCATATGTAGTATATCGGGTATCGAATGACGGGACTTCTTTTGTTTGGATATATATGATAGAAATTATGCTAAGTAAAGGGAGAAGAAAGAGAGAGAGAAAGGGAGAGGAAAATTTCTATGTTGGTTTATAAGAAAGGATAAAGAAAGCAAAGATGTAGTCATATAAATAAGGAGATAAGTGATATAATGAAATAAGGATCTCCACTATAATGAATAAAGTAAGATTACAAATATGAAACTCAAGAGCATTATATATGAATATTGCAATTATATAAACTAACCGGTATATCTCTGAAACACAAATATAAATGGGATATAGTGAGAAGCTATGTTATTATGCCCCAAAGAGTAAGCTAATGGAATAGAATGAGGGTGGTAAACACACTAACTTGAGTACTATTAATATAATATTATCCAATATTAATTTAAAAATAATAATTAGTATTTATTTAAATTGAAATAATAACAATTTTGTGAAATAATATAATCATTTTAAAGATAAATATAGAAATTACAATTTCATTAAAAATTTAAATATAATTTTAACCTTGACTTTTTTAACCGTAGGGAGATCTTTAGTGTGTTTGAGTTCATTCCTCTACAAATAAATCATTTAGGCTCCACAAATGCCTAAAATGTCTGCAAATTACAAACTAACCAGTAGATTACCAAAGCACAAATATAAATGAGACATACCGATAAACTATGTTAGTATGCCCCAAAGTCTAAGAGAATGGAATAGAACGAGGTTGAAAAACACCCTAACTTGAGTGTTATTTCTAAATTTAATATTAAAATAAATAGTATTTATTTAAATTAAATTCTATTTTGCAAAACTCTTCCAAAGCCAAAAGAGAACAAGAACAAGATCAAGGAAGGGCAAGGGAGCAAGAAGGCAAGCAAGGCGTGAGAGCTGGGAATAAAGATGAAGAAGGAACCCTTGATCAGCTAAGGTAAGGAGTAAGAAGAGTAAAGGGTAAAGCACGGGTCAAAGGAGTCAACAAAGCCGGCTGCAGCAGCCGGAAACCGCAGGGGCGGCAGCCAGGGCCGCAGGGGCGGCACCATGTGCCCGTGGGTGCGGCTGGCCAATCTCGTCCCAAAGCCAATTTCGGCTATAGTCCGATCTCGGTCCGAAAGACTAAGGCTCTTACACCTCACCCCCCTAAAAACAAGTTTCATCCCGAAACTTGTGACACCCTCAAACCTCTCGGACTCAAAAGCCGAGATAAACTCTCTCTACCGGAGGGATCCCATCTCCGCTCATAAGGTATCAACCTATACCACTCTATAACCTCAAGCACGAACATGGAGGAACTCATCATCTCCAGCCATAAGATCACTATACTATCCAGGGCATAGAGTAAAAACACCTCTAGCCAAAACCTCATCAACATAACCACGGGCATGGAGGGAAAAACATCTCCAACAATACTATGTCCACCAAAGTAGCATGGAGGAAAGAACCATCTCCAGCTAAATCCTGCACGTATCACAATAGCATGGAGGAAAGAACCATCTCCAGCTATAAATATCCGGCGTACTAGCACAACAAGATCTACTAAGATCACATACCACATCATAGCTAGTACGAAAATAAACACATCATGGCATATAAGCACATAAGCATAACATCACCAAGATAGTACTAAGATCTACTCGTCGATCCTACTGGTACATCTATCTCGGCATAATGCTCTGGATAGTTCCTCTGGATACTATCCTCAGTCTCTCATGTAGCCTCATCAGGTCCTCGTCTCGACCACTGTATCCTCAACATAGAAATGTCCTTCGAACGCAGGTGTCTCATACCTCGTTCTAGGACTGCAATCGGATGCTCAACAAAGGTGTGGTCCGGCTCAACCACCAAATCATCATAACTCACGATATGTCTCGGATCTGGTATGTACTCCCTCGGCTGAGACACGTGAAATACAGGGTGAACACCCTCTAACCTTGGAGGCAAAGCTAACCTGTAAGCTGCACTCCCAACCCGATCCAAAATCTCGAACGGTCCGACATATCGCATATCGGGCTTAACTTCCTCTTATTGCCAAATCGCCTAACACCTCGTGTCGCGGACACTCTCAGCCACACATGGGCTCCAACTCTGAACTCTAGAGGTCTACGCCTCCTATCAGCATAAGACTTTTGACGGCTCTACGCAGTCAGCATACGCTCTCTGATCAATGCTACTCGAGCCATATCATCCTGAATCTGATCAGGTGTCAAACCACTAGCCGTACTAGGCTCATCCCAGCATAACGGTGTACAACATCTCTGCCCATACAGTGCCTCATAGGGGCCATTCCAATAGATGTATGTCAACGCACAAACTCACAACATATCCTCTAGCGTCTTAATGGTCCTCTCTGACTGACCATCTGTCTGAGGATAGAACGCAATAATAAAATGTAAACTCGTCTCCAGGGCAGTCTGAATCTGCTGTCAGAACCTCGAGGTAAATCGTCATTCTCGATCTGAGACGATCATCCTCGATATACCATGGAGTCTCACTATCTTCCTAGTGTACTCCTCAGCTAATCTGCTCACGGCCACGTCTCCCTAATAGGAATGAAACGTGCCGTCTTCGCCAATCTGTCCACGATGACCCAAATGGCATCAAAACTCCGGCTCAGCCTCAGTCCAGTCACAAAATCCCTGGTGACGTCCTTCCACTTCCTCTGTGGAACAGGAAGTGGATGGAGCTCACCTCCAAGTCTAAAATGCTCGATCTTGACCTGCTGGCAGGTCACACACTATGCTACAAATCTTGCCACATCGGGCTTCAGCCCTTTCCATCAATATACACGTCTCAAGTCTTGATACATCTTACTCGTACCTGGATGTACCGAGTAAGGTGTACAGTGAGCCTCCTGTAAAATCCTCTGCCTCAGCTCTGTATCAGCAGGTACACAGACGCGACCGCAGCGCCTCAAAACTCCATCTGCTCCAAGCAGGAACTGTGGTGCCTCATCCCGAGACTTCCATTCGTTATCCTCATCAATATCGGGAAGGTCTCCTGCTTCTGTTGGATCTCGCCCAACAGATCAGGAAGAACCTCTAAAGTACGCAGCTGGCATTCCTCATCAAAGAAACTGGATGTCCAACTCTAACCAGATCAAATCTCTCTGCAACTGATGTTGAACTGTCAATCTAGCAATCGCGCTGCTCTCGAGGCGTCTTCATCAGCGACAACGTTCGCTTCCTTGATGGTACATAATCTCCAGATCAAAATCCTTGATCAGCTCGAGCCACCTACGCTGGCGGTTATTCAATTCCCGCTGCATGAAAATGTACTTCAGACTCTTATGGTCTGTGAAGATCTGACACGTAGCACCGTACAGGTAATGCTTCCAGATCTTCAGTGCATGAACTACCGCGCCAACTCCAGATCATGAGTCGGGTAGTTCTCCTCATACGTCTTCAGCTGTCGAGACACATATGCCAATCACCTGCCTCTCTGCATCAAAAACACATCCCAAGCCTAGCTTGGATGAATCACTGTAAACCACAAAATCCTCAGTACCCTCTGGCTGTGCCAAAATAGGAGCAGAAGTCAAAAGCTTCTTCAACTCCTCAAAACTCTGCCTGCACTGATCAGACCACACAATCTGTAGTCTTCCTCAACAAACTCGTCAGTGACGGGCAATCACAGAAAATCCCTCCACAAACGTCTGTAATAACCCTAGCAAGAAACTACGTATTCTTGACGTCGTCCGGTGTCGTCCATGCTGCTACTGCATCAATCTTCGCTGGATCCACTCTTGACCCCTCAGCTGATGATATCCCGAACGCCCGATCAATCCTGGAAATACTATCGTCTTGAAGCTTGACAACAAGTCAATCCATAACACGGCAATGGATACTTATTCTTAATGGTCACCTTGTTCAGCTCTCTGTAATCTATACACAGTCTCAACGATCCGTCCTTCTTCCTACGTAGAGGACAGATGCTTCCCATGCGAATACACTAGGGTGAATAAAACCGTTCTCGGCAACTCCTCAAGTTGCTTCTTCAGCTCAACATTCAACAGGCGCCATCCGGTATGGGGCCTTCGAGATGGGTCTTCGTACCAGGTTCTTAACTCGATACTGAAATCCACACTCCTCTGAGGCGGCAAACTGGACGGCTCAACAAAAACATCAGTAAACTCACAAACAAACTGGGATATCCTCTAACGTGGACTCTCCCCCTCCTTCATGGCATAACACCAGAAGGCCTCAACCTTGTGCAATCAGTCTAGTTGCCCGTATATCGCTGATAACTGTGCGTACCTTTCCAAGGTCCTAACCTCGGAAAACCTCTATCTGGCCTAACTCAGTAGAGAGGGTAACAGTCCTCCTACCTACATCTAGGACTGCAGAATGTCTAGCCATCCAATCCATACCTAGAATGACTTCTTCATGCTCTAATGGCATGACAAAGAAGTCAACTAGTAACACACGGGTCCCTACAGAAATGGGACATCCGTGAATCTCACGGGTACCTCTAACCCTACCACCATCGGGCAACCCTATAATAAAGGGCATCCCCTCAACTGTATCTAAACCTAGACGCTCTACACATGCATCAGAAATAAAAGAGTGCGTAGTACCATTATCAAATAAAACTCTAACAAGTAAACCATGAATCAGAATGGTACCTGTAGCAGTAGGTGCAGCTGGCTCCTCTGCACTCCTCAGCTCAAAAACACGACCCTGTGGGCCTCTGGTATCACAGGTGCCCCCACCACGGCCTCTGCCTCTACTCGGCCCAAGAGCAGATCCCTGAGTCGTAGGGCGATCTGGGACCCTCTGTTGTCCCTGCTGTTGTTGCTGAGGTGATCTATGTCCACCTCCTACTGTGATGAAGCTCTCCCTCGTCTACAGAAGGTAGCTCTATGACCAGATCGGCCACAAGTGAAACATGTCACCGACTGCCTAGTACACTCTGACCTCATATGCCCATACTCACTACAGTTGAAGCACTGCACTCCCTTATCTGCTCCCGGTGCAGATGGCGGACGACTCTAGCGACTCTGGCCTCGCCCTGAACCAGCAGCTCCACCAGTACCACTGGTCTGACCAGTCCTCTGTCTCTTCTCAAACCCTCCGGTCTGAGAAGCTCTCCTCTGGCTAGCTCTCTCCCTCTCGTAGTCAAAAGCCCGGTCCTGATAATCGACCAAGGTCTCACAGTGAAAACCCGCCATATAGGTACGGGTAGTATCCCTCAGACGTCGGGAAAACAAATACACGTGTTGATCTGCAGAAGGTGCAGCTGGACCCAGCTCCTCCTGGAATCTCCCGATTGCCTCTGAGACCGGTACATCCTCGAACCAGCCTCAACAAGGTCTCGCAGTTTCTCCCTCCTCAACGAGGCAGGTCAGAAACGCTCTCTAATCATCGTCTTCATCTGGTCATAACTAGTAACCTGACCCCGTACTGATCTCCACCAGTGCTGTGCCAAGTCCCGGAATAAAGTCTGAACCAGCTCAATCTGTCTGTCAGCTGGACAGCGAATAGACTCCAGAGCTGAGTCTACATGCCCGATCTAGAGCTCAATCTCCAACCCCACCTTCCCAGAAAAAGGGGGTACACCCATTTGATGGAACGCCTTCAACCAAGTATCTAGTCTAGGCCCTCTATGCTCCTCTGGTGCTCTGGCCATCTCAGCAGCAGGTACGTGTACAACTGGTACCTGAGTAACGGCGTGGGACCTCTCAGATGGTCCCTCCTGTGCCTGTAAATCTGGGGCACGTCTACCGGCTCTGGCAACCTCCTCAACACGTCTGATATAAGCATGAAACTTTGATCTACCCATAGAGACACGATCAGACTCACCAGAATGGGCTCTTTGTACCCCCTGTCTCTCAGCTGCCCCGCTCCCAGTCTTAGGAACGGCGCTCTCAGCAACCTCCTCATGTATCTCTCCCGCATGTGAACCGCCAGCAGGAGTCCTACCCCGTCCTCTACCTAGAGGGGGTCTACCTCTACCTCGTCTTGCTGCAGGTAAGGCTCTAGTCTGAACCATCTGCAGAACACGTAAACCTATCTTAGAAGGCTATATATATGCCATATGTATAGATATATCACAGATCAATCACAGCAGAATATCTATATATATCTCTACTGTCGAGGTCTTCAGAGGGGTGATGGCTCCCGTACACGGTATCCCAAAACATTTATATTCATTTCAAAACCAAAACCTTTTGAAAAATCAAACCCCTTTTCGGGTTCTGTTTAGTTATCTATTGGACCTTTATCACAGATTACTAGTGTCGTTGTTGTCAACCTGGGCTCTGATACCAACTTTGTAACACCCCAAATCCGTAGGACTCAAAGTGCTACTGGGCTAGGATCTCACAATGGATCCTGACCCTAGCCTGACAACAATTTCACTAATCTTACAAAAAGGCACCGATAGATTAAAACAAAACATGAAACTGATATATATATATATATATATATATATATATACCAAAAGGGTTGTATTCACCCTACCGCTGAGTACAAACAAAACCATACTGTACAACAAAATAACCCATATCCCCAATAATGCCCCATTGTACGGAGCCCTCAGCGGATCACCCACTCTGAATCACTCTGCAGCTCTCTTATCCTACAAAGTGTCTACAACACGGTATGAAACCGTTAGGTAACCATACACAAATATAGGAATATGCTAGAGCACAAACACACATCAGAAATCTTAACACATCATCATGCTTTCACACATTTACCCAGTTCATTATCTTTATAAAGTCCAGCAATCAACTCATATATAAATATCCATATAAACATAAGCGACACGAGGAATATAACCTTCGCCTCTGGGTACTATAACTAGCTGGAATGGTGCCTGGAACACCTCCCCGTGTACCCTAAGGGATTGGAGAGTGCCCGAACCGTTTACCAGGTCTGGCCTGACCACAGAGAACCCCCAACTCCCAGCGGGATGAATGGAAAAGTTGTCACAACCCTATAATGGGCAATCAATACATCATAGGTCGGTGACCATCATAATGCATTCTATAAACATATAACAAACACCACTCATGCACAACATCCTATAAAGGAATGGCAACTAAGTAAGTCCCACGGACTTACCTCAACCTCGTAGTCGTCTCACTGGATCAACCCTCTACTCAGTCCACTCCAACTGGAGGATAACACGGCCTATACAAGGCATACATAAATATCAAACTCCTATCACGCAAAGGGTCACACCTAGACCCAAGGGATCCATAAGGGATCATATCCAACTCGCAAACCTCAAAGCCCTAACCGGCATTTCCGTATCATACTCGTCAACATCCGAATCCTAGCATGGTACTAAGTTCCTCATACTAGAAAGGAAAGGAACTACCTAACTATAGGTAGTCCCGGAACAAGACGCACCTGCGTAAACTAAGGACGCAGGGGCGGAAGAGATCACCCGCAGGCGCGGCAAGTAGAATCCGCAGGGGCGGTGACAAGGCTGCAGGCTAACGCAGGCACGGCGCAGACGCTGGCGCGGGCGCGATGACACGGTCTGCACAGGGGCGGAGGTTTCCAAGCGCAGGGGCGGCGACACTGCAGAATGCAATCTCGCGGCTTCTCTTTAGCTCTTCACGTGATCAAATCACGTCTACTCTCTTCCAAATTCATACACAAGCATAAACATACACATTTCAACATCACCCTATGCTCAATACATCTAATCCTAAGCTAGGGAAAGAAGAAGCAAAGGAAGAAGGAAGAGAAGAAGGAGAAGAAAATATACCACTGTTGAAGGTCTAGGCAGGCAAAAACATAAGCACAACTCAGCTGGCTTCACAAGCTCAGGGGCGGATTTCCTGGCCACAGGGGCGGAACAACAGGGGAGCCGCAGGGGCGGCCTCACAGACCCGCGGGGGCGGCTAAGGCCAAAACTAGCTCCCAAAACTAAGGCTCTTACACAGGCTAGGGTCAGGATCCATTGTGAGATCCTAGCCTTGTAGCACTCCGAGTCCTACGGATTTGGGGTGTTACAAAGTTGCTATCAGAGCCCAAGTTGACAACAATGGCACTAGTAATCTGCAATAAAGTTCGAATAGATAAATAAACAGAACCCGAAAGGGGTCTGACTTTTCAAAAGGTTTTGGTTTTGAAATGAGTACAAAATATTTTGGGATATCGTGTACGTGAGCCATCGCCCCTCTGAAGATCTCGACAGTATATATATATATATATATATATTATGTTGTGATTGGTTTGATATATACATACGGCATATATATAGCCTTCTGAGTTAGGTTTACGTCCTCTGCAGATGGTTCAGACTAGAGCCTTACCTGCAGATGGACGAGGTAGGGATAGATTCCCTCTCCTCCAGTAGATGTAGAACAGAGTCAAATTCCCGTTGTTGATCCACCTGCAGCGGAGGAGGTTTGTGAGGTTGTTGTTGAGAATGTTGTTCCTGAGACTGAGAACGGTATAGCTGGGAGACGTACATCACAGCGAGTCCGGTTAGATGACTCGGATCGTGTCTTTATGAGGGGACCAGATTTCCGCGCGTATATCAGGCAAGTGGAGGAAGCGGCCAGAGCAGGTAGACCGACCCCAGATCTGCCAGTACAAGAGAGATCCTCTAAGAGATTCCATGGAGTGACTCAGGTGCCAGTTATACCGGCATGTGCTGCAGAGATCACCCAAGTTCCAAAAGAGTATAGAAGATCTGAGAAGAGACAGCGGACTGGAGAGACCAGTGTTGTTGGTGGAGTTGTTAGTTCCGAACGAAACTAGGGACAATCAAGTTACCCCGTACCTACACAGGTTGCAACTATGGGTCAACGATGTTATAACTGTGAGGAACCTAGACATATACGACCAGCGTGTCCGAGGCCGTTGGTGACTTGCTTTACTTGTGGTAGACAAGGTCACAAAGCTATTTTCTGTAAACGGGCCAAAGATTTATCTCAGCAGGATACTGGTGGGGTTATTGGTTCAGGGCGAGGCCAGAGCCGCCCGCGTCATCCTTTATCTACACCAGTTGCAGATAAGAAACCACAGTGTTACAACTGTGGTAATTATGGACATATGTGGCCAGAGTGCCCGAGGCAGACAGTGATGTGTTACACTTGTAGCCGATTAGGTCATAAGGCTGTTTTCTGTAGATAGAGTGGAGCTTCATCTCAGCAAGGTTCTTCACCTGTCAATGTAGCGGGAGGTGGGCAGAGGCCGCCTCAACAGCAACAGGTGCAGTGACGGCAGAGAGTCCCAGATCGTCCTACTTCTCAGGGATCTGTTCTTGGGCCGAGTAGAGGCAGAGGTCGTGGTGGGAGCACCACTGACACCAGAGGGTCACAGGGCCAAGTTTTTGAGTTGAGGAGTGCAGAGGAGCCAGCTGCACCACCTGTTACAGGTACCATTCTGATCCATGGTTTACCGGTTCGAGTTTGTTTGATACTAGAGCTATGTCTTCTTTTATATCTGATGCTTGTATTGAGTGTTTGAGTTTAGATATGATTGAGGGGATACCCTTTAGTATAGGGTTACCCGATGGTAGTAGGGTCAGAGGTACCCATGAGATTCATGACTGTCCCACTTCTGTAGGGACCCGTGTTTTACTAGTTGACTTCTCTGTCATGCCATTAGAGCATGAAGAAGTCATACTAGGTATGGATTGGATGGACAGACTTTCTGTAGTCTTAGATGTAGGTAGGAGGACTGTTACCTCTCTACCGAGTTAGGACATATAGAGGTTTTCCGAGGTTGGAACCTTGGAAAATCTGGCATGGTTATCAGTGCGATATGAGCAGCTAGACTGTTTGCACATAGATGTGAGGTCTTCTGGTGTTATGCCATGAAGGAGGGGGAGAGTCCAACATTAGAGTATATCCCAGTCGTTTGTGAGTTGCAGATGTGTTCGCTGAGTCGTCCGGTTTGCCGCCTCAAAGGAGTGTGGACTTTGGTATCAAGTTAGAGCCTGGTATGAGGTAGATCTCGAAGGCCCATATCGGATGGCGCCTATTGAGATGTTGGAGCTGAAGAAGCAACTCGAGGAGTTGGCCGAAAAGGGTTGTATTCACCCTAGTGTATCTCCATGGGGAGCATCTGTCCTCTTCGTACGGAGGAAGGACGGATCGTTGAGACTGTGTAGTGATTATAGAGAGCTGAACAAGGTGACCATTAAGAACAAGTATCTATTGTTGCGTATGGATGACTTGTTGGATCAGCTTCACGGAGCGACATTATTTTCCAGGATGGACCTGCGCTCAGGATATTACCAGCTGAGGGTGAGAGAGCAGGATGTGCACAGGACAGTATTCCGGACCAGATATAGCCACTACGAGTTTCTAGTGATGTCATTTGGGATTCCGAATGCCCCAGACGTCTTTATGGAGTGATGAACAGTATCTTCATCGACTTCCTGGATCAGTTTGTGGTGGTCTTCATAGACGATATTCTGATGTACTATTGCAGTAGAGAGGAACATGCAGGACAGCTAAAGATTGTGTTGCAGGTTTTGCGGGATAGAGAACTTTATGTTAAGTTCTCTAAGTGTGAGTTCTGGATGCCAGAGGTAGCATTCTTGGGTCATGTGGTTTCAGCTGAGGGGGATCAAGGTGGATCCAGCGAAGATTGAGGCAGTAGTAGCATGGACTACACCGACGAACGTCAAGGAAGTACGTAGCTTCCTTGGCCTAGCCGGTTATTACAGACGCTTAGTGGAGGGATTCTCTGTGATTGCCGTCCACTGACGAGTTTGCTGAGGAAGACTACCAGATTTGTATGGTTTGATCAGTGTGTACAGAGTTTTGAGGAGTTGAAGAGGTGTTTGACTTCTGCTCCTGTTTGGGCACAGCTAGAGGGTATTGAAGGATTTGATCTAGTTAGAGTCGGACATTCAATTTTTGGATGAGGATACGAGATAGGATGTCTCGGGATGAGACACCACAGTTCCTGTTGGGAGCAGATGGAGTTTTGAGACGCCGTGGTCGCGTCTGTGTACCAGCTGACACAAAGCTGAGACAAAGGTTTTTACTTGAGGCTTACTGTACACCTTACATCGTACATTCAGGTACGAGTAAGATGTATCAGGACTTGAGACGTTTATATTGGTGGGAAAGGCTGAAGCCGATGTGGCCAGATTTGTGGCACAGTGTGCGACCTGCTAGAAGGTCAAGATAGAGCATTGCAGACATGGAGGTGAGCTCCATCCACTTCCTGTTCCACAGAGGAAGTGGGAGGACGTCACCATGGTTTTTGTGACTAGGCTGAGACTGAATCGGAGTTTTGATGTTATCTGGGTCATTGTGGATAGATTGACGAAGACGGCACGTTTCATTCCTATTAGAGAGACGTGGCCGGTGAGCAGATTAGTTGAGGAGTACACTAGGCAGATAGTGAGACTCCATGGTGTACCGAGGACGATCGTCTCTGACAGAGATGGACGATTTATCTCGAGATTTTGGCAGCAGATTCAGACTGCCCTGGGGACGAGTTTGCACTTCACGACTGCGTTTCATCCTCAGACAGATGGTCAGTCAGAGAGGACCATTGAGACGTTGGAGGATATGCTACGAGCTTGTGTGTTGGATTAGGAACAGGTGTGGGAACGGATCATCTTCCACTAGTTGAATTCTCACACAACAATGGTTGGTATGCATCTTTTCGGATGGCCCTAGGAGGCACTGTATGGACAGAGATATCGGACTCCGTTAGGCTAAGATGAGCAGAGCAGTGGCAGTGATTTGACACCTGATCAGGTTTAGGATGATGGGATTCGAGTAGGCCCTGGTTAGAGAATGATTATTGACTGTGCAGAGCCGTCAAAGGTCGTATACAGATAGGAAGCGTAGACCTCTAGAGTTCAGAATTGGACCCTAGTATGGCTGAGAGTGTCTCTGACACGAGGTGTTTGATGCTTTGACATTAAGAGGAAGTTGAGAGCGTAGCTGGCCTTAGAGTTCAGAGTTGAACCGTTTGAGTTGCTGGATCGGATTGAGAGCGCAGCTTACAGATAGCCCTGTCTCCGAGATTCGAGGATTTACCCTGGGTTTCATGTGTCTCGGATGAGGGACTACATACCAGCTCCGAGACACACTGTGAGTTATGATGGTTTGGTGGTTGAGCCGGACCACATCTGTATCAAGCATTTTATTACAGTCCTAGGCAGAGGCATGAGATGTTTGCGTTTATAGAACATTCCTGTGTTGAGGATACAGTGGTTGAGACGAGAACCTGATGAGGCTACAGGAGAGACTGGGGATAGTATCCAGAGGAACTATCCAGAGTTATAGGCGGAAATAGATATACCTATAGGATCCAGGAGTAGATCTTAGGACTAGCCTGAGGAGCAATATGATTACGTGCATATGTGCTTATGTGCTTATATGCTATGTTATGTTTATTTTCGTGCTAGCTATGATGTGTTTATGATCTTACTAGATCCTATTGTGCTAGTACGACTGTTAGGTATAGCTGGAGATGGTTCTTACCTCCATGCTATTGTTATACAACTGTTAGGGATAGCTGGAGATGGCTCCAACCTCCATGCTATTTTGATGGACATAGTTTGGATGGAGATGTCTTCTCCATACCCCGATGATGGTTTGGCTAGAGATGTCCCTGTACGCCCCGAATAATAGTGTGATCTTTTGAGGTATAGTGTCATATGGGTTGATACCTTATGTACGAGATGTGATACCTCCGATAGAGAGAGTGTATCCTGATGCTTAGTCCGAGAGGTTTCCGTGTTTGTACAAGTTTCGGGACAAAACTTTTTTTAGGGGGGTGAGGTGTAAGAGCCTTAGTCTTTCGGACCGAGATTGGACCTTAGCCGAGATTAGCTTTGGCCGTGATTGGTCTTTCCGCACCCGCGGGCACGACTGCCGCCCCTACGGGTTTCCGCCCCTGCGGCTCAAGGGACCGCCCCTGCGGTTTCCTACGGCTGCAGCCGTTTTTGTTGACTCCTTGACCCGTGCTTTACCATTTCCTTCTCTTATTATTTCCCTTGGCTGATCAAGGGCTTCTTCTTCACTTCTTTTCCAGCTTCCTTCACATCCCCTTGCTTTCCTTGTTTCTCTTTGATCTTGTTCTTGGTTTTGGAAGAGTTTGGCTTGAGAATTGTGTGTGGTGGCTGTTGTTGTTGATGGTTGTGTATATGCTGGACTTGGAAGCCAACTTCTGGGTGTGTGACCTTCCCCTGCAGCCTAGGACCACAAGGGTGGTATGTGATCTTGCTTCTTCTTCTTTCTTTCCTTGATTCCTTCTTCCTAGCTTAGGATTAGATGCATGTTTAAGGGTGTTGATGTTAGTATGTGTATGTATATGTATATGCTTAGTTTTGGTGAAGAGGAGACGTGAATTGATCACGTGAAGAGTGAAAGAAGAACCGCGGGATCATCTTCTGCATTGTCGCCGCTCCCGCGGCCAGAAGCCACCGCCCCCGCGGACTTTGTCTCAGCGCCTGCGCCAGAGTCAACGCCTTGCCTGCGTTGTCAGCGGCCCTTGTCACCGCCCCCGTGGCTGAGTGCCGCCGCTCCCGCGGTTGCCTGCGTTCCGCCCCTGCGTCCCCTTTATCACGCAGGTGCATTTTGCCCCGGTTCTACCTAGAGTTAGGTAGATCCTTTTCTTTCCTAGTATGAGCGTTAGTAGCATGCTAGGTACGAGTATGAGGTTAGAATGAGTTTGAGTACGGTATCGTTTATGCCGGTTACGGCTTTGAGGTTTACGAGTTGGAATATGATCCTTATGGATCCCTTGGGTCTAGGTGTGACCCTGTTATGGATATGAGTGTTATATATGTGTTATACCTTGTTTAAGCTGTGTTGATCTCCAGAGCGGAGCCGTTTGAGTTTGAGTCTGAGACTCCCGAGGTTGAGGTAAGTCCATAGGACTTACTTAGCTGCCATCCTTATATTGGATGTGTGCCTGAGTGGTGTGTGTATATGCTTGATAGCCGTGTTATGATATTGTTATTACCGACCTATGGTCTATTGATTGCCCATTGTAGGGTCGTGACAATTTTTCCTTTCATCCCGCCGGGAGTCTGGAGGTTCTCTACGGGCAGGCCAGTATGGATCAGTGGGCCGTCCACCTGTCCACTCCCATAGGGTACACAGGAGGTGGGACCGGATCCCCACTCCAGCTAGCACTATTCCCGAGAGGCGAGGGTTATATTCCTCGTGTCACATACGTTCATATTGAGATATTTATATATATGAGTTGAGTGTTGGACGATGATTATAAAGATAATATACCGGGTAAATGTGTGATATCATGATGAGGTGTTTAGTACTTTTTGATGTGTGTTTGTGCTCCTGCATCTTCTTATATATGTGTATGGTTAGCTAACGGTTTTATACCGTGTTGTAGATACTTTGCAGGATAGGAGAACTGCAGAGTGATCCAGGGGGAGCGATCTGCTGAGGCTCCGTACACTGGGGTCGTACTCGTGGGCTACGGGTTATTTTGACCATGTATATACGTTATGTTTTGTTTGTACTCAGCAACATTGTATAAACCTTTTGATAATTTTATAACAGTTTGATGTTTTGTATTTAATCTATTGGTGCCTTGTTGTAAGATTCAGTGAACTTGTTGTTAGGCTAGGGTCAGGATCCATTGTGAGATCCTAGCCCAGTAGCACTCCGAGTCCTACGGATTTGGGGTGTTACAACTTCATCTCCTTCCCTACGTGTTGCGGTCCTGTAAACCCATTTCCCTTTTGACTATTATCCTTTAATTAACCTTCCGCCTCACTAATTAGGCCCAAATCACCTCCTCTTTCCTTGGACCATGGCCCACCTCGTCTTCCAATCTGGCGTATCGAAGTCCTCTTCCTCTCCTTCCTTCTTTGTAACCGATAGTTACCGTTCTTAATGGCCATTACTCCGACGTTGAACCCACAGTAAATACACATACCACGTAACTCCCCCTTCCGATCGAGATCGTCGTCCACTCCCTGGAATTAGACACGTTACCTTACACTAGTGATTTCGCCTCCCTTCCTAACCTCTCCTCTTTCCCATCCAGACTACACTATCTTCACCACGACGCCGACTCCACACGTAGCACCACCGAGACATACGACTTTTGTCACGTGCACCATATCTGGCGAAGCTCGACCGATCCTCCATCTCGATTGTTCCTTACTAGTGAGATGCCACCCACCGCTCGACCTTGGCTTACCGGCGTCACCCTTCTACCGTGCGCTTAGTTTCCGACGAAGAACACACCAATGACAAGCATTTTGTCTCCAATATTGGTCAGTTTGATCCTTTACACTTGCGGATACTGGATTGTAGCATCGTTGTCTTGCGTACAGCCTGGTCCGAAGGTGAGACTCATGGCTTCTTGACGGCTAATCCTGCACTTGGTTTGACACAAGAAGTACACCAAAGCCGTGTATACCCCAAGCCGACGCGAGTAAGTGTAGTTAGCACGCATCGAACCCATGACCAAGACTCCACAACTCATCCTGCACAAGCTCCGTCGGTGAGTCTTGAGCCTTTGTCCTATTACACTAATTGTGAACTTGTGTTGATGAAGAGAATCAAAGTGGTCTCGGGCAATCTGTTTTGGCAGGTATCGAACCAAAACGTAGTGGGATACTAGAGTAGGGTTGTTATGTGCCACTTCTGTGAATCGAACTGCCGGCCACCGTCATTTTCCTGAATCATTACCTTGCGATCCATATTATCCGGTTAGATACGAATCCGAGCCTTACGTTAATTTAATTACTTAGTGTGTATAACAAATTATTATATATTTTTATTTGTTAAATGTATGATAATGTAGTCGTATATAATTAGTGGAAATATTGGAATAAGGATTTATAGGTATCGAAGTAGGAACCGATATCTTAAGTTAGTGGATTCGAAGACGTGTACTATTGAGACCGGAACAAGGATAGAGAATAGATGAACAATCGTTAACCTTAGATAGATGCGTTCCGAGTTAAGTATAAATTAATAGGATTACGAGACTATGAATAAGAAAACGTGAATGGACGTGTAGGTCACTAAACCAAGGCTGATAAAGAATGCCCAGGTATGGATGTTAGATATCCTACCCTGACTATTCAGAACTATAAATCAGGTATTATTACGAGCCAAGATGATTCTAAAAGATGATAAATTTTTAATAAGGATAATCGGATATTTGACTGGCAAGATCGCGAGACGAGGAGACCAGTATCGATAAGGTGAGTTCGTAGGACTCCCTTAGTTACCTTTTAATACCGAGTATGCACTAGGGTAGTGCGTGTTATTCTTTTGAGATAAAATGAACGAACTAGATCATTGTATTATAATTTTAAAGAGAGGCACAAGTGTATCATAAATTGCCGTAACTGTCGGTCCGGGCCGATGATGCCGGAGGATTTACCCGCGACCAGTCCAGTAGTGTATACGGAAGAGGTACAAACACTAGTCCTACTGGTTAACGGGGACGGGGGAAAGAGTAAGGAGACCCTTGTGTTACAAGAAAAAGATGGAAATTAGAATGACTAAATCCACCTAATGAAATCGAGAGTGAGTGTGCATGCTGATTGATTTACCGTACTTCTCTGTCTATGTGATTGTGCTTAAGTGACCTTAGTATTAGAATTATAGCTAATGGTTTTCACCGTGTTGTTAGATATTGCAGGTTAGATATCTGCCTAGAAATCGAGAGTGAAGTGGTCAACCTGGTTTCCATACTAGGATCGGGTTCTTTTGTTATTTATTTATTTATGTAGTATAATTATTATCGTTAGACTTATTCCGTTCTAGATATTGGTTGCTATATGTTTAGTTGGATCTGCATTACTTTTAGTATCTTTTATTAAGGATTGACGTTTTAATATTTGTACCTTATTGCAAGGTCCATAGTTGTTGTTGTCAAACTAAGACCGGGACACACTGTGAGGTCCTAACTAGTGACGCTCCGGATTCCCAAAATTTGGGGTGTTATAACATGGTATCAGAGCTCTAGGTTGACAACAATGGATCGAGTTTTCAAAGATGAATATAAAGTTTAACTTTTTGCTGAGTCGGGTTGGGTAGTAGTATGAAAATCACCAATTCACTCTGCAGATCTCGGTAGTAGTAAGCTAGTGTATTTTTGTCCTTAGCATTATATATTACTAATCTTAGTCGTCCATCTTGTACAGATGGCACGTGATAGCGTAGTACCCACTACGGGTACAGGGAGAGGTCGTCCACCTCTTCACCCCACGACAACAGCGATTGGGCACCCCGACGCCGGGGTAGACTTGCAATTGCTAGAGGCCGAGGCCGAGCTACTATACTTGCACCACCACGAGAGGAAGTAGTGACAAATATAGAGGATAATGTGGAGGCCGCTGCTGAGGCCACTGTGGAAGCCCAATTTGGGGCCGTTCCAAGAGAAGAAGTTGTTGAGAGCCCAACCCCCGAGTCGAGGGGGAGCTACACGTTCATTTCGATCCTGTGGGACTAGATCATCGGCGTCGAGCCGTATTGTGATGAGTGCTACTGTTCTTAGAGCCTATGTGGATGAGGCAATTGAGGCAGCTATGAGGGATATGGTAGCCCCAGCCCCGCCCCCACTAGCAAGAGTATGTCACAAGGAGTGACCCCGACAAGAGCCGGACTAGAGAGATCTGTAGAGGATACCTGAGTTGGAGAGAGCCACGGTTACCTAAGCCCGATGATTGGTTGAGAACTTTCAACCATCAGAGGGTGCCTACTTTCGACGGGACGCTAGGATTGGAGGTGGAGCATTGGCTAGGACACGTTGAGACTGCTCTAGAGGCAATACGTTGTCCTGAGGAGCAACAAAAGGAGTTGGTGCAAGCCCCTTTCAAGGAACGGGCGCAATACTGGTGGATGACGGTTCGCAGGAGTCTGACCACTCAAGCACAGATGAGTGAGCTGTTTTGGGGCCACTTCCGCCCTGCGTCTTTGAGGACGGAGCGACTACGAGTTTTCTATGACGCCCGATTTGAGGATGTGCCTATATTTGAGGCCTTCAAGAGGTTCAGAGAGGAGCTGGCCTTTCTAGGAACAACCTCCCCTCCAAAGGACCAACACATATACCTCTTTTCACTGAGGGTGAGAGAGAACACCCGATCGTACCTAGCTAGAATCCGTTATGAGACCTTGATGGAGTTTCAGGATAGGGCTGCTGCTTATGAGAGAGATTGACCACTTCAGCGGAGAGTATCGCAGTTAGTAGGGCATGATAAGAGACAGAGAGTTGGACACTCATGTTTTGCTCGCGGATTTGTTAGTCAGAGTAGAGCCCAGACTTCTAGGAGTGTCTAGTTTCCACCGAGGGCTCCGGTATCAGACTTGGGACGTTAGTGCCACAACTGTGTCCAGATTGGACATTTCCGAGACTAGTGTCAAAGATAGTTGGTCACCTGTTTTCCTTGTTGCAAGTTTGGACACTGGGCCACATTTTTCCGTCAGGGAGCAGCTCACCCGCACAAAGATCTTTCAATCCCGGAACTCAAAGTGTTGGACAAAGACCTCCAGTTACTCATATGCCGGAGTATCAGCAGCAAAGAGCTCCAGGTTACCAGCAGCAAAGGGCACCGGGGCATCAACAGCAGTACACAGCCCTAGGGTATGATCTATCTGAGGGTTCCGCGCCAGGTATAGACCGTGGCAGGGGCCATGGTGATAATGCAGCAGGGACTAGCGGAACTCAAGCTAAAGCATTTGAGTTGAGGAGTGCAGATCAATAGAACGCTTCTACGACCACAAGTACTATTTGGATTAAGGACGCACCTGTCCGAGTTTTGTTTGATATTGGGGCAACCCATTCTTTCATATAAATTACTTGTGTAGATAGGTTGTCCTTGGACACTGTAGTTGGGATACCTTTCGTAGTAGGGCTACCCAATGAGAACAAGGTCAACGATACTCGGGAAATTTATAACTTCCTATCCGTTTGGGAAACTGGGAATGGTTAGTGGACTTCCTAGTGATGCACTTAGTACATGAGGATGTCATCCTAGGAATGGACTGGATGGTCAAGTATGGGCATTACTTGACATAGGCAAGAGGACAGTGACAGTAACATCGGTAGAGGGACAACTACAAATCTTTCAAGGTTGGGACCTCGGAAAGGCAGGAGTAGTGATTAGTGCAATCAGAGATCCACGACTGATCGAACAGGGTTGTGAGGCCTTCTAGTGCTATGTCATGAAGGAACAAAAGGGTCCAAGGCTAGAGGACGTACCAGTAGTGAGTGAGTTCACCGAGGTGTTCCGGGATGACTTCACCGGCCTACCTCCACAGCGGAGCGTAGATTTCAGCATTGATTTGGAGCCTGGCACGAAACCGATCTCGATGGCTCCCTACCGGATGACACCTATAGAGATATCAAAGCTCAAGAAGCAGTTGGAGGAGTTGACAGAGAAAGGGTTCATCCGACCCAATGTATCTCCTTGGGTACCCCTGTACTGTATGTGAGAAAGAAGGATGGATAGATAAAATTTTGCATATATTACAAATAGTTGAACTGGGTAACGATCAACAACAAGTATCCGTTACCCCGTATCAACGACATGCTAGACCAGTTACAAGGGGCCTCAGTCTTCTCCAGGATCGACTTGAGGTCAGGATATCACCAGCTAATGGAAAGGGATCAGGATATCCCTAAGACAACTTTAGATATGGGCACTATGAGTTTGTGGTGATGCCATTCGGGTTCACCAACGCGCTGGCCGTGTTCATTGAGTTGATGAATGGACTATTCATCGACTATTTGGATCAGTTTGTAGTAGTTTTTATTGACGATATCTTGGTGTATTCCCGGAACCGAGATGAGCATGCAAGACACTTGGGAACGGTGTTGCAGGTACTACTGGACAACCAGCTCTATGCTAAGTTATCCAAGTGTGAATTATGGATGTCGGAGGTAGCCTTTCTGGATCATGTGGTTACGGCTGAGGAGATCAAGGTTGACCCGACCAAAATTGAGTCCGTTTCGTCATGGCAACCTCCTACGAACGTTATGGAGGTGCACAATTTTCTAGGGCTAGATGGGTATTATAGACGGTTTGTGGAAGGGTTCTCAGTCATTGCCCGACCACTCACCAATCTACTGAGGAAGACCACCCGCTTTGTGTGGTCTAAGCCCTACCGGAGGAGTTTTGAGGAGTTAAAGAGGAGTTTAACTTCCGCTCCGATCTTAGCACAACCAGAGGGCACAAAGGACTTTGTGGTGTACAACGAAGCATCCAACCCAGGCTTGGGGTGCGTATTGACGCAGAGGGGTAAGGTTATAGCATATGCGTCTCGCCAGTTAAAGACGTACAAGGAGAACTACCCCACACATGACCTGGATTTAGCAGTAGTGGTGCACGCCCTTAAGATCTGACGCCACTACTTTTACGGGACTACTTGTCAGATCTTCACATATCATAAGATTTTGAATTATATATTCACTCAACGGGAGTTGAATTACCGGCAGAGGAGATGGCTTGAGGTGATCAAGGATTTCGACCAGGAAGTTATGTATCACCCGGGGAAGGCGAATGTAGTCGTCGACGCCTTGAGCAGGAAGACGTCTCAAGAGAAGGCTATAACTCGTTTGACGGATCTGCCCGAGCTACTGTGGGATCTTGCCCGGCTAAAGGTGGAGATTCAGTTCCTAGCTAGATGCCGAACGGCACCTAGGTGCATTGGAGCTGGTGCCGGACTTGTTGGACGAGATCCGATAAAAGCAGGACACCTGCCCTTCCATATCCAGGATCCGGGAGAGGAAATCCCGGGATGTGGCGCCACCGTATATGGTAGGGGGGATGGAGTGATGTGACGCCAAGGGCGGATTTGTGTTCCTTTTGATGAGGAGTTGAGACAACAGACACTACATGAAGCTCACTCTACACATTACTCAGTATACCTAAGTGCCCGTAAGATGTACAGAGATATCAGACGTTCCTACTGTCAAGATACAATGGTACCCGGTAGCTATTTTGGAGAGTAGTGTTAGACGACTACGATCGAAAGAGATCCCTATTCTCATGATACAGTGGTCTCGACGGGGAATAGATTAGGCTACCTGGGAGACAGAGGATAGAATTAGGAGCTCGTACCCGGAGCATTATAGCCAACTAGTGTCGACTTTCGTTTCCGCGAGTTAGGTTGAGACCATCTATGTGTTATTTGTGTATAATACATTTCCGCATTTAGACCTTGAGTGATTATTTATATATTGATGTTTGTCCTCGGGATGCATGTGATAGTGGTTCGATCGGTTTTAAAGAAAAGGAACGACTTCTTAAGATAATAATTATGATGAGTTGGGAGTCCGGAACTCGGACTAACCGTACGCCACCCTAAGTTTCGGGACGAAACTTATTTTAAGGAGGGACTGATTTAATAACCGAAAAATTTCAGAAAATAAATTAATAATATTATTTATAAGTTGGTAAATTATTTCAGATCCTAACCGAATTATGTAAAGCAAACCGAAGTTATTTCGGTGAACCGGGCTTACCGGTTTATTAAGCATAAACCTCACCACGCCTTAGTCTCCTTTTTACCGGCCGGAGCATCAACAAGTCATCGTTGGGCCACATCATATCCTTCCCTGCGTGTTGCGGCCTTTTCAGCCCATTCCCCTTTTGACTATCCTATCCCATCCCTAAATTAACCTCCCGCCTCACTAATTAGGCCCAGATCACGTCCACCTTCCTTGGACCATGGCCCACCTCGTCTTTCAATTTGGCGTATCGAAGTCTTCTCCCTCTCCTTCCTTCTTTAAAACCGATAGCCACCGGCCTTAATGGACATTACTCCGACGTTAAACCCAAAATGAATACACATACCACATTATTCCCCCTTCCGGTCGAGACCGTCTTCCACTCCCCGACATCAAACACGTTACCTTACACTAGTGATTTCACCTCCTTTCCCGACCTCTCCTCTTTCCTGTCTGGACTGCACTGTCTTCACCACGACGCCGACTCCACACGTAGCACCACCGAGACATACGACTTCTGTCATGTGCACCATATCCGGCGAAGCTCGACCGATCCTCCCTCCTGATTGTTCCTCACTAGTAAGACGCCAACCACCGCTCGACCTTGGCTTACCGGCGTCACCCTTCCACCGTGGACTGAGTTGCCGACGAAGAACACACCAGTGACAAGCATTCTGTCTCCAATTTCGGGGAGTTTGATCCTTTACACCTGTGGTTACTGGATTGTAGCGTCGTTGTCTTGCGTACGGCCGAGTCCGAAGGTGATACTGATGGCTTCCTGACGGCTAATCCTGCACTTGGTTTGACACAGGAAGTACACTGAAGCCGTAAATACCCCAAGCCGACGGGACTGAGTGTTGTTAGCATGCATCGAACCCAGGACCAAAACTCCACACCTCACCCTGCACAAGATCCGTTGGTGAGCCTCGAGCCCTTGTCCTATTACACTAATGTAAACTTGTGATAATGAAGAGAATCGAAGTGGTCCCGGGCTGTCTGACCGAGATTGGACCGAGACGGGATCCATTTTGGACCGAGATTTTAACTGTTGCATGTTTTGGCAGGTATCGAACCAGAATGTAGTGGGATACTAGAGTAAGGTTGTGTTGTGTTGCTTCCGTGAATCGAATTGCCGACCACCGTCATTTTCCGGAACCATTACCTTACTATCCATCTTATCTGGTTAGATACGAATCCGAGCCTTGCGGTAATTTAATTACCGAGTGTGTAATAACAAATTATTGTATATTTAATGGTTAAATTTATGATAATGTAGTCGTATATAATTAGTGGAAATATTTGAATAAGGATTGATATGTATCGAAGTAGGAACCAGAATCTTAAGTTAGTGGATTCGAAGACATGTACTATTGAGACTGGAACGAGGATAGAGAATAGACGATCCAGTGAACTTGGCTTCTCCTTTATGAGGTTTCCATCATCTTTGTTGGAAACAACTCGAGGAGTTGGCTGAGAAGGTCTTCATTCGCCCTAGCGTGTCCCCATGGGGAGCACCTGTCCTCTTCATTCGCCTGCGGGTGATCTCTTCCGCCCCTGCGCCCTTAGTTTACGCAGGTGCGTCTTGTTCCGGGACTACCTATAGTTAGGTAGTTCCTTTCCTTTCTAGTATGAGGAACTTAGTACAATGCTAGGATTCGGATGTTGACGAGTATGATACGGAAATGCCGGTTAGGGCTTTGAGGTTTGCGAGTTGGATATGATCCCTTATAGATCCCTTGGGTCTAGGTGTGACCCTTTGCGTGATAGGAGTTTGATATTTATGTATGCCTTGTATAGGCCGTGTTATCCTCCAGTTGGAGTGGACTGAGTAGAAGGTTGATCCAGTGAGACGACTACGAGGTTGAGGTAAGTCCGTGGGACTTACTTAGTTGCCATTCCTTTATAGGACGTTGTGCATGAGTGGTGTTTGTTATATGTTTATAGCATGCGTTATGATGGTCACCGACCTATGATGTATTGATTGCCCATTGTAGGGTTGTGACAACTTTTCCATTCATCCCGCTGGGAGTTGAGGGTTCTCTGTGGTCAGGCCATACCTGAGAAACGGTTCGGGCACTCTCCATTTCCTTAGGGTACACGGGGAGGTGTTCCAAGCACCATTTTAACTGGTTATAGTACCCAGAGGCGAGGGTTATATTCCTCGTGTCACTTATGTTTATATGGATATTTATATATAAGTTGATTGCTGGACTTTATAAAGATAATGAACCGGGTAAATGTGTGAAAGCATGATGATGTGTTAAGATTTCTGATGTGTGTTTGTGCTCTAGCATATTCCTATATTTGTGTATGGTTAGCTAACGGTTTCATACCGTGTTGTAGACACTTTGCAGGATAGGAGAGCTGCAGAGTGATTCAGAGTGGGTGATCCGCTGAGGGCTCCGTACACTGGGGCGTTATCGGGGATATGGGTTCTTTTGTTGTACAATATGGTTTTGTTTGTACTCAGCGGTACATTGTATTACCTTTTTGATATATATATATATATATATATATATATATATATATATATATATATATATATATATATTAGTTTCATGTTTTGTTTTAATCTATCGGTGCCTTGTTGTAAGATCAGTGAAATTGTTGTCAGGCTAGGGTTAGGATCCATTGTGAGATCCTAGCCCAGTAGCACTCTGAGTCCTACGGATTTGGGGTGTTACAGCCTGACAACAAGTTCACTGAATCTTACAACAAGACACCAATAGATTAAATACAAAACATCAAACTGTTATAAAATTATCAAAAGGTTTATACAACGTTGCTGAGTACAAACAAAACATAACGTATATACATGGTCAAAATAACCCGTAGCCCACGAGTACGACCCCAGTGTACGGAGCCCTCAGCAGATCGCCCTCTCTGGATCACTTTGTAGTTCTCCTATCCTACAAAGTATCTACAACACGGTATAAAACCGTTAGCTAACCATACACATATATAAGAAGATGTAGGAGCACACACACACATCAAAAAGTACTAAACACCTCATCATGATATCACGCATTTACCCGGTTTATTATCTTTATAATCATCGTCCAACACTCAACTCATATATATAAATATCTCAATATGAACGTATGTGGCACGAGGAATATAACCCTCGCCAGCCGGGAATAGTGCCAGCTAGAGTGGGGATCCGGTCCCACCTCCCGTGTACCCTATGGGAGTGGACAGGTGGCCGGCCACTGATCCATACTGGCCTGCCCGTAGAGAACCTCCAGACTCCCGGCGGGATGAAAGGACAAGTTGTCACGGCCCTACAATGGGCAATCAATAGACCATAGGTCGGTAATAACAATATCATAACACGGCTATCAAGCATATACACACACCACTCATGCACACATCCAATATAAGGATGACAGCTAAGTAAGTCCTATGGACTTACCTCAACCTCGGGAGTCTCATACTCAAACTCAAACGGCTCCGCTCTGGAGATCAACACAGCCTAAACAAGGTATAACACATATATCACACTCATATCCATAACAGGGTCACACCTAGACCCAAGAGATCCATAAGGCTCATATTCCAACTCGTAAACCTCAAAGCCGTAACCGGCATAAACGATACCGTACTCAAACTCATTCTAACCTCATACTCATACCTAGCATGCTACTAACGCTCATACTAGGAAAGGAAATGATCTACCTAACTCTAGGTAGAACCGGGGCAAAACGCACCTGCGTGATAAAGGGGACGCAGGGGTGGAACGCAGGCAACCGCGGGAGCGGCGGCACTCAGCCGCGGGGGCGGTGACAAGGGCCGCTGACAACGCAGGCAAGGCGCTAGCTCTTGCGCACGCGCTGAGACAAAGTCCGCGGGGGCGATGACAGTGGAGAAGATGATCCCGCGGTTCTTCTTTCACTCTTCACGTGATCAATTCATGTCTTCTCTTCACAAAAACTAAGCATATACATATACATACACATACTAACATCAACACCCTTAAACATGCATCTAATCCTAAGCTAGGAAGAAGGAATCAAGGAAAGAAAGAAGAAGAAGCAAGATCACGTACCACCCTTGTGGTCTTAGGCTGCAGGGGAAGGTCACACACCCAGAAGCTGGCTTCCAACTCCAGCATATACACAACCATCAACAACAACAACCACCACACACAATTCTCAAGCCAAACTCTTCCAAAACAAAGAACAAGATCAAAGAGAAACAAGGAAAGCAAGGGGGACGTGAAGGAAGCTGAAAAAGAAGTGAAGTAAAAGCCCTTGATCAGCCAAGGGAAAGAATAAGAGAAGGAAATGGTAAAGCACGGGTCAAGGAGTCAACAAAAACGGCTGCAGCCGCAGGAAACCGCAGGGGCGGTCCCCTGAGCCGCAGGGGCGGAAACCCACAGGGACGGCTGTCGTGCCCGCGGGTGCTGAAAGACCAATCACGGCCAAAGCCAATCTCGGCTAAGGTCCAATCTCGGTCCGAAAGACTAAGGCTCTTACAGAAGTGGCCCAACGATGGTTTGTTGATGCTCCGACAGGTTAAAAGGAGACTAAGGTGTGGTGCAGTTTATGTTTAATAAACCGGTAAGTCTGGTTCACCGAAATAATGTCGGTTTGCTTTACATAATTCGGTTCGGATATTGAATAATTTACCAACTTATAAATAATTTAATTAATTTAATTTTTGAAATTTACCGGTTATTACAACATAGTTAAGATATTATCTTTAAGACCCAAGTGTACGTGTACCTATTTATGGCATCATTACCGCAACCAAGCATGGTTGGGGATGTTTTTTTACGACTAATACATGTAGTTATGTGATGATATACATATCCACTCATGTTGCTATAAAGGGAAAAAAGCGAGGGTCGAGTTCAACTTAGAGTGAATCACGTAAACAAAGATAGTGACGAGGTTGTGTGTGAAAGCATGCTTATTTTGTAATCATTCGTTCTCGTGTTGTTTTGCTATTCTTAATACTTAGCACCGTAAATTATGATTATTACCTAATGATTTTACCGTTTTTATTGTTAGATTCTTTGTAGGGTATTAAGGTAGACTTCTTTGATATTGCAATTCTGAATGTCTACACACGAGCTTTTATTGTGTTGCAAACGTTGAGACCTTATCGAGCACCGTATTTCTATTTCATAAAGGTTAATCTACTTTGGCTCTTTGAAATATAGCTTTATTAGGTTATGTAATTTAATGTTAATATGTTATATGTCGAAGTAATTATTAGTATCTTTTTAGATATTAAACTATATAGTACCCGTGCCTTGTACGGGATGTCAAAAAATTAATTACGGGATGTCAAAAAACTAATTATAAGAGTATACATATATTTTAATCATAATATATATATATATATATATATATATATATATATATATATTGTTTAAAAATAAAAAAAAATTTAAACTTAGTATATATGTGAGAGATAGTCTATTAGAATATCCGACAAATCTATTTTATATTTAAGCAAAAAATTATTATTAATTTATTTAAAAATAAATACAAAATTTAAAAATATCTAAAAGAAAATTGTATAGGATTACCTTATTATAAGGTTATCCAAAATAAGAAATATGAATAATACTAATAATGTAATATCTTTATTGGTTATAATAGGTTTCAATATTTCCTTTTATGTAATAATTGACTATGACAAAAAAATTTTTGATAAAATACACTTATATGAAATAAAATAAACCGATTACTAAAAAAATAAAAATAAATAATATGATATTGAATAAATATCCAAAATATCCGATTATTAAAATGGAAAAAGTAAATGATCAATCATATATATTGTTTTAAAAATAACTTGATCGAGTTAAGAAAATCTATATAATATAATCTTCTAACACATAAATAGTATAATATTTGTTAAATATAGTAAGTTATTTTTTATATTATAATATTTTCTTATATCTCATATCATACCTTTAATTAAGAAACAAAATAAAATAAAAACAGAAACAATTGACTTTATATATGTAACACCCCGAATCCGCGGGACTCGAGGTGCTACCGGGCTAGGATCTCACAATGGATCTTGACCCTAGCCTGACAACAATTTCACCGATCTTACAACAAGGCACAAACAGATTAAAACCAAAACATAAAACTGATATATAAACATGTCAAAAGGTTTATACAACTGTTGAGTACAACAAAACATATCATATATATATACATATCCAAAATACCCATCCACGAGTATAACCCCAGTGTATGGAGCCCTCAGCAGATCGCCCCGTCTGGATCACTCTGCAGTGTCCTAACCTGCAAAGTCTATAACACGGCATTACACCGTTAGTTAACCAAATACATACAAAGGAAGATGCTAGAACACATGCACACGTCAGAACTTAAACGTATAAACATGTTGTCACACATTTACCCATTTTATTATCTTATAATAATAGTCCGGCGCATACAGCGTATAAATAATAACTCAATATGAACGTATGTGACACGAGGAATATAACCCTTGCCTCTCGGGAATAGGGCCAGCTGGAGTGGGGATCCGGTACCACCTCCCGTGTACCCTATGGGAGTGGACAGGTGTCCGGCTCACTGAGCCATACTGGTCTGCCCGTAGAGAACCTCCAGACTCCCAGCGGTATGAAAGGACAAGTTGTCACGGCCCTACAATGGGCAGTCAATAGACCATAGGTTGGTAATACAATATATCATACTGGATATAAAGCATAACATCCACCACTCAGGCACACATCCAATATATGGAGGGCAACTATGTAAGTCCTATGGACTTACCTCCACCTCGGGAGTCACAGACTCAGAATACTCAGCTCCGCTCTGGAGATCAACTCAACCTAAACAAGGTATAACGCATACATCATATACATATCCATACAAGGGGTCACACCTAGACCCAAGGGATCCATACGGATCATATTCCAACTCGTAATCCTCAAGGCCGTAACCGGCATAATAGTTTCGTACTCAACTCATTCTAACCTCAACTCACACCTAGCATGCTACTAACACTCATACTAGGAAGGAAAAGGATCTACCTAGCCTTAGGTAGATCCGGGACAAAACGCACCTGCGGGTCACAAGGGACGCAGGGGCGAAAGCAGGTGGCCGCGGGCGCGGCGGGATGTGGCCGCGGGGGCGGTAACACGGAACGTGGGTGGCCGCTAGCACGCCGCTGGCGCCTGGACAATGTCGCCGCGGGGGCGGTGACTCACGGCCGCGGGGGCGGCGACCGCGCAGAGCGTGATTCTGCGTTTCTCCTCGGTCCTTCACGTGATCAAATCCCGTCTTCTCTCATCCAAAGCGAATCCCAAACACATACATACACATACCAGCATCAAAACGTGCCTAGGCAATCATCTAATCCTAAGCTATGAAGGAAGGCAAGAAAGAAGAAGAGTGGAGAAGAAACCTTACCACACTTGTGGTCTAAGGCTGCAGGAGAGCTCAACTGCTACCAAGGCTGGCTTCCAAGCCTAGCATATCCAAAACCACAGCTTACACAAGCACTACACACTTCCAACTCTCACAAACTCTTCCAAGCTAGAACAAGATCAAAGGGGAGCAAAGGGAAGCAAGGATGCGTGGAGAGAATCTGGAGCAAGAGGATGAAGAAACCCTTGATCAGCGAAAGGTAAGAATGGGTGAAGTTAAGGGTAAAGCAAGGTCAACAAAGGTCAACAAAAACGGCTGCAGCCGCGGAAACCGCGGGGGCGGTCCAAGCAGCCGCAGGGGCGGCGCCACTCACCGCGGGGCGGCAGGACCAACCTCGGCCAAAGCTAATCTCGGCCAAGGTCCAGTCTCGGCCCGAAAGACTACTGCTCTTACATCTCTCCCCCCTAAAAACAAGTTTCGTCCCGAAACTTTCATAAACCTCGAAAGCACATAACCTCAAAACCGGGATACACTCTCTATCATAGAGGTATCATAACACATACCTGGCCTCAACCATATGCTATAACCTCAACACGGGCGTGGAGAAACATCATCTCCCGCAAAAGATCACAATCCTATCCGTGGCATAGAGAGAAGCGTCTCTAGCCAAACCAACATTGGGGCATGGAGAAAATATCTCCATCCAATCCTACATATCTCGAGATAGCATGGAGGTAAGAACCATATCCAGCTATACCTATCGGTCGTACTAGCACAACAGGATCGGTAACAGTACACACATCACAGCTAGCACGAAATAAACACAGTATGGCATATAAGCACATAAACACATAAGCATATAACACTCACCGAGGTAATACTAAGATCTACCCGGCGATCCCACCGGTACCTCTATCCCAGCATAGAACTCTGGATAGTTCCTCTGGATACTATCCTCAGTCTCCCAAGTAGCCTCCTCAAGTCCACGTCTCGACCACTGTATCCTCAACATAGGAATGTCCTTCGAACGCAGGCGTCTCATACCTCGCTCTAGGACTGCAATAGGATGCTCAGCAAACGTGTGGTCCGGCTCAACCACCAAATCATCATAACTCACAATGTGTCTCGGGTCTGGTATATACTCCCTCAGCGGAGACACGTGGAACACAGGGTGAACACCCTCTAATCTCGGAGGCAAAGCCAATCTGTAGGCTGCGCTCCCAACCCGATCTAGAATCTCGAATGGTCCGATATATCGGGGGCTCAACTTCCCCTTAATGCCGAATCTCCTCACACCTCGTGTCGGGGACACTCTCAGCCACACATGGGCTCCAACTCGGAACTCTAGAGGTATGCGCCTCCTGTCTGCATACGACTTCTGACGGCTCTGAGCCGTCAGCAGTCGCTCTCTAATCAGGGCTACTCGGGCCATATCATCCTGAATCTGATCAAGGGCTATACCGCTGACACTGCTCTCCTCATCCCAGCATAACGGAGTCCGACATCTCTGTCCATACAGTGCCTCATATGGGGCCATCCCAATAGATGTCTACACATGGGCTCAACTTGGGCTCAACTTCCCCTTAATGCCAAAACGCCTAACACCTCGTGTCGGGGACACTCTCAACCACACATGGGCTCCAACTCTGAACTCTAGAGGTCTACGCCTCCTATTAGCATACGACTTCTAACGGCTCTGCGCAGTCAGCATACGCTCTTTGATCAATGCTACTCGAGCCATATCATCCTGAATCTGATCAGGTGCTAAACCATTGACACTGCTCTGCTCATCCCAGCATAACGGGGTACGACATCATTGTCCATACAGTGCCTCATATGGGGCCATCCCAATAGATGCATGCCAGCTGTTGTATGAGAACTCAACTAGTGGGAGGTGATCCGTCCACACTTGTC
This sequence comes from Fagopyrum tataricum, assembly GCA_002319775.1. Taxonomy (NCBI): domain Eukaryota; kingdom Viridiplantae; phylum Streptophyta; class Magnoliopsida; order Caryophyllales; family Polygonaceae; genus Fagopyrum; species Fagopyrum tataricum. Next base: position 25,346,464 of record CM008283.1, on the reverse strand, counting down.
CCCAATCCAACACACAAGCTCGCATCATATCCTCCAGCGTCTGAATGGTCCTCTCTGACTGACCATCGGTCTGAGGATGAAACGCCGTCGTGAAATGTAAACTCGTCCACAGGTCTGAAATGCTCGATCTTGACCTGCTGGCAGGTCGCACACTGTGCCACAAATCTTGCCACATCGGGCTTCAGCCCACCCCACTAGTATATACGTCTCAAATCCTGATACATCTTACTCGTACCTGGATGTACCGAGTAAGGTGTACAGTGAGCCTCCTGTAGAATCCTCTGACGTAAATCTGCGTCAGCAGGTACATAGACGCGACCTCGGCGTCTCAACACTCCATCTGCCCCCAGAAGGAACTGTGGTGCCTCATCTCGAGACATCCTCTCTCGTATCCTCAGCAACATCGGGCAGGTCTCCTGCTTCTGTTGGATCTCCCCCAACAGATCAGGTAGAACCTCTAAGATACTCAGTTGGGCATCCTCATCAGGAAACTGGATGTCCAACTCTAACCATCTCAGGTCTCTCTGCACCTGAGACTGTACTGTCAATCTCGCGATCGCCTGCTCTCGAGGCGTCTTCCGGCTCAGGGCCTCGGCGACAACGTTCGCCTTTCCCGGATGATACAGAATCTCCAAGTCAAAATCCTTAATCAGCTCGAGCCACCTACGCTGGCGGTTATTCAACTCCCGCTGCATAAAAATATACTTCAAACTCTGATGGTCGGTGAAGATCTGGCATGTGGTACCATATAGGTAATGTCTCCAAATCTTCAGTGCATGAACTACCGCGGCCAACTCCAGATCATGAGTCGGGTAGTTCTCCTCATACGTCTTCAGTTGTCGAGACGCATAAGCAATCACTCTGCCCCGCTGCATCAACACACATCCCAATCCAAGCTTTGATGCATCACTGTAAACCACAAAGTCAGCTGTACCCTCTGGCTGTGCCAAAACAGGAGCAGACGTCAAACGTCTCTTCAGCTCCTCAAAACTCCACATACACTGATCAGACCACACAAATCTGGTAGTCTTCCTCAGCAAACTCGTCAGTGGACGAGCAATCACGGAAAATCCCTCCACAAAGCGTCTGTAATAACCGGCTAGGCCAAGGAATCTACGTACCTCCTTGACGTTCGTCGGTGTCATCCATGCCGCTACTGCCTCAATCTTCGCCGGATCAACCTTGATCCCTTCGGCGGAAACAATATGACCCAGGAATGCTACCTCTGGTATCCAAAACTCGCACTTAGAGAACTTCGCATAAAGTTCTGTACCCCGCAAAACCTGTAGTACCGTCCTCAAATGTCTTGCATGCTCCTCTCTGCTGCGAAAGTACACCAGGATGTCATCTATAAAGACCACCACAAACTGATCCAGGAAGTCGATGAAGATGTTGTTCATCAACTCCATGAAAACTGCCGGGGCATTCGTGAGCCCGAATGGCATCACTACAAACTCGTAGTGTCCATAACGCGTCCGAAATGCCATCTTGTGCACACCCTGCTCTCTCACCCTCAGCTGGTGATATCCTGAGCGCAGGTCTATCTTGGAGAACACTGAAGCTCCTTGTAACTGATCCAGCAAATCATCAATGCGCGGCAACGGATACTTGTTCTTGATGGTCACCTTGTTCAGCTCTCGGTAATCTATGCATAGCCTCAACGATCCGTCCTTCTTCCGTACGAAGAGGACCGGTGCCCCCCATGGGGATACGCTAGGGCGAATGAAGCCCTTCTCAGCCAACTCCTCGAGTTGCTTCTTCAACTCTAACATCTCGACAGGCGCCATCCGGTATGGGGCCTTCGAGATTGGTCTCGTACCTGGCTCCAAATCAATCCCAAAGTCCACACTCCTCTGAGGTGGCAAACTGGACGGCTCAGCAAACACATCCACAAACTCATCAACCACTGGGATATCCTCTAAGGTTGGACTCTCCCCCTCCTTCATGGCGTAACACCAGAAGACCTCACAACCCTGGGCAATCAACCTAGCTGCCTGTATAGCACTGATAACCATGCCTACCTTCCCGAGGTTCCAACCTCGGAAAACTGCTAACTGACCAGACTCGGTAGAGAGGGTGACAGTCCTCCTACCCACATCTAAAACCGCAGAATGCCTATCCATCCAATCCACACCAAGGATGACTTCCTCATGCTCCAGCGGCATGACAAAGAAGTCAACTAAAAGCACACTGGTCCCTACAGAAATGGGACAGTCATGGATCTCACGGGTACCTCTGACCTACCCCCATTGGGTAGCCCTATAATAAAGGGAATCCCCTCTACAGTGTCTAGACCCAGACGCTCAACACAAGCAACAGATATGAATGAGTGCGTAGCACCCTTGTCAAACAAAACACGAACAGGTAAGCCATAAATCAGAATGGTACTTGTAGCAGTAGGTGCAGCCGGCTCCTCTGCACTCCTCAACTCAAAATCTCGGCCCTGAGGGCCACGGGTGTCAGTGGTGCTCCCACCACGACCTCTACCTCTCCTCGGCCCAAGAGCAGATCCCTGAGCCGATTGACGATCTGGGACCTTCTGCTGTCCCTGTGTCTGCTGCTGCCGAGGTGGCCTCTGTCCACCCCCAGCTCCACCAGCAGGTGAAGAACCCTGCTGTGAAGAAGCTCCGCCCTGACGGCAGAACACTGCTCTGTGACCTCGCCCACCACACGTGAAGCAAGTCACCGGCTGTCTCGGGCACTCTTGCATAATATGTCCCTGCTCTCACAGTTATAGCACTGTCGAGCTCTACCAGTAGCCGGTGTAGGCGAAGGCTGACTCTGGCGACTCTGACCTCGCCCTGACCCAGCAGCTCCAGTCGTACCGCTAGTCTGTGTAACGTTCGGAATTTTATTAATTTTATTCCGGACAACCTGAACCTGAACCTGAACCTGAACCTGAACATTAGATCACTTTGTAGTTTTCCGTAATCCCGAGATGCTGAGAGCCGAGATTTATTCCTAAGAAAATCCCGAGCCGGCTCGTCGTTTTTCCCTTTTTTCGCGTTCCGACCCTTCGTTCCGGGTTAAAAATAACAAAGAGGTCATTTGCGACCCCTCGTTCCGTGGGGAGGGACAAGAGGTCAGCTGACCCCTTGGTCCCCTCACCCCTTTTTGTCAGCCAAATCTTTCCTCTCTCCTCCCTTGGATCTCTTTTCACGTCACTCCTTCCTTCCACTTCATCTCTTCCCTCTCTTCTCTTCCTTCTCATCTCTTCTCCATGGCTTCTTTAGGATCCAAACTGTGAAACTGCAGAAGAAGATCACAGGCTGTTGGTAAGCTCTTCCCTCTTCCTTTCCCCTCTTCCTTGCTGCTCTTTCCCTTCTTCTTCCTTCCTCCTTCATCCATGGCCATGGATGAAGCTTGGAGAGGTTTTCACTCAAACCTTGTGCATGTCTAGTTTCTTAGCTCGTTTAGGTCCAGTAGAGGTGCCTAAGAACCGTGGTGGGTGTTTGGAGAAGATCCAGCAAGAGAAGAAGGACTTTGGAACCAAAGATCCAAAGTCGAAGACGAAGAAGACGACGTTCTGCGCAGAACCCGCGGGGGCGGCTCAACAGGACCGCGGGCACGGCCAGCCGCAACGGCAGACCAGCAGGCCGCGGGTGCGGCTCAGCACGCCGCGGGAGCGGCTCAGCACGCCGTGGGAGCGGCTCGGCACGGCCGCAGGGGCGGCTCGGACGGCAGCGGACGGCCGCGGGTGCAGCGTGGCTCGGGCGCGGGGGCGGTTTCTGGCAGGCAACGCAGTCCTCCGCGGGTGCGGCTCCTTGTTCCGCGGGGGCGGCTCCTGTGTCCGTAGGGGCGCCGGCTTGACTCCACGGCTGCGGTTTCGGCAACAGTAGGTTCCTCATCTCCTTTCCTCTTCGTTCCTTCCTTAGTATTGATGTTGGATCATGTTAGTAGCATGCCTAGGATGGATCTAGAGTAGCTTGGAATGCCACTTAGTGGTTGTGAACCTAGGAGCCCTTAAGGCTCGATGTAAGTGATGGATATGAGCATGTGAGCATGATGGACCTTCTAGGCTAGCTTGTGCCTCTTTGGTTGAGGATTTCTCTTGTGGAATTAGGGACTGTTGTGGGATGTTGCATTTCTCTTGTGGAATTAGGACTGTTGTGGATGTTGCATGTGTTGAGAGTGGATGAGTTAATCGGGACCTAGGATGCGTTTCCTAGTTGAGGTTAGTGATCTTGCGTAGATCACTAGAGTGAAGTCTAAGGTTCTGAGTGTGAGTATGTATTGATATGCATATCTCTTGTGAGCAGGTTGTGGGCTTCCTCCTTTAAGGAAGAAAGAGTGTGGTTGACTTGGGTTTGGTGACAAGGTAAGTCTCCGGACTTACTTAGCTCATATTTTACGTATTAGCATTGATGTGTATTTGGTGGTGCGTGTTTATGTTTTGTTATAACTATTAAACGGTAAATAGGACCACCGACTTATATGTATAAATTTTGGCCCAAGTGTATGATAACGGGCGGTGACAATACTGTCTAGCCTTGCGAGGTCTAGGGGATTCTCGGCGACTTGCCCGGCGCGGTCAGATGGACGGAGGCATCCGTGCCATTCCTTGCCGGAGGGGGGACCGAGGCGGGACCATTGGGGTCTTGTGTCACAACCGAAGTTGAATTAGAACGGGATATGACTTGATGATATAAAGATAAAGAAACGGACTTGTGTGATTTATATTATGTGTTATGGGTGTGTTTGTGCCTTCACTGCTTTTCTAATGCTTAGAATATTAGCTAACGGTTTTTAAACCGTTTGTGTAGATGACTTGCAGGTTAGGAACACTGCCGAGTGAGGCGGAGGAGTGGACAGCCGGGGTCTCCGTACATTATAGGACGGGGACGGTTTTTGGGTTTATGTTGTTTATGTCTAGTTGGATGTTGTTGCATGATTAAACATTATTATTGTGGTTTGTCGTTTGAGGACTCGGATGAGTTTCTAAGTTGTACCTTTTTCTTTCGTTTCCCCATACATTAAAAACGTTTGAGTTTTTGCCTTTATTTGTGCCATGTTGAAAGGTCTGGTGAAATTGTTGTCAGGCTAAGGGTCGGGACCCATTGTGAGGTCTCGCCCGTAGCGCCCCGAGTCCACGGATTTGGGGTGTTACAGTCTGCCCGGTACGCTGCCTCTTCTCAGACCCCCCGGTTTGAGAAGCTCTCTCTGACTAACTTGCTCACGCTCATAGTTAGCGGCTCGATCCTGGTAGTCCATCAGGGACTCACAATTAAAATCCCGCCATATAAGCCCGGGTGGCATCCCTCAGCCGTCGGGAAAACAGATACACATGCTGATCAGCAGGAGGTGCAGCTAGTCCTAACAGTGCCAGCTCCTCCTGAAACCTCCGGATGGCCTCAGAAACTGGCACATCCTCAAACCCGGCCTCCACAAAATCCCTCAGTCTCTCCTTCCTCAGCGAGGTAGGGCAGAAACGCTCTCGGTCATAGACCTCATCTGCTCATAACTGGTGACCTGACCTCGTACGGATCTCCACCAGTGCTGCGCTAACTCCTTGAACAAGCTCTGCACTAACCCGACCTGTCTATCAACTGGACACCTAATAGACTCCAGAGCCGAGTCTACGTGTCCTATCCACAGCTCTACCTCCAACCCCACCTTCCCAGAGAAAGGGGTACTCCCATCTGATGGAAAGCCTTCAACCAACTGTCTGGTCGAGGCCCTCTATACTCCTCCTGTACTCGAACGACCTCAGCAACAGGTGCCGGTGCAGCTGGCACTTGTGTAACGGTGTGGGACCTCCTGGCAGATCCGGGGCACGTCTACCTGCCTTGGCAACTTCCTCAACCCGCCGGATGTAATCACGGAAGGTTGATCCCTCCATGGAGACACGGTCCAAGTCTGTTGACTGGACTCGCTGTGGACCTTGTCCCCCAGTTGTGCCTTCCCCCATCTCAGGAGCGGCACTCTAAGCAATCCCTCCATGGAGACACGTTTTGTACTCATTTCAAACCAAAACCTTTTGAAAAGTCAGACCCCTTTCGGGTTCTGTTTATTTATCTATTCGACCTTTATCGTAGATTACAAGTTCCATTGTTGTCAACCTGGGCTCTGATACCACCTTTGTAACACCCGAATCGCGCGGACTCGAGGTGCTACCGGGCTAGGATCTCACAAATGGATCCTGACCCTAGCCTGACAACAATTTCACCGATCTTACAACAAGGCACAAACAGATTAAAACCAAAACATAAAACTCATATATAAACATGTCAAAAGGTTTATACAACTGTTGAGTACAACAAAACATATCATATATATATACATATCCAAAAATACCCATCCACGAGTATAACCCCAGTGTACGGAGCCCTCAGCAGATCGCCCCGTCTGGATCACTCTGCAGTGTCCTAACCTGCAAAGTCTACAACACGGCATTACACCGTTAGCTAACCAAACACATACAAAGGAAGATGCTAGAGCACATGCACATGTCAGAACTTAAACATATAAACGTGTTGTAACACATTTACCCATTTTATTATCTTATAATAATAATCCGGCACATACAGTGTATAAATAATAACTCAATATGAACGTATGTGACACGAGGAATATAAACCCTCGCCTCTCGGGAATAGTGTCAACTGGAATGGGGATCCGGTACCACCTCCCGTGTACCCTATGGGAGTGGACAGGTGTCTTGCCCACTGAGCCATACTAGTCTGCCCGTAGAGAACCTCCAGACTCCCAAAGGGATGAAAGAACAAGTTGTCACGGCCCTACAATGGGCAGTCAATAGACCATAGGTCGGTAATACAATATATCATACGGGCTATAAAGCATAAGATCACCACTCAGGCACACATCCAATATATGGAGGGCAGCTAAGTAAGTCCTATGGACTTACCTCCACCTCGGGAGTCACAGACTCAAAATACTCGGCTCCGCTCTGGAGATCAACTCAACCTAAACAAGGTATAACGCATACATCATATACATATCCATACAAAGGGTCACACCTAGACCCAAGGGATCCATACGGATCATATTCCAACTCGTAATCCTCAAGGCCGTAACCGGCATAACAGTTCCGTACTCAACTCATTCTAACCTCAACTCGCACCTAGCATGCTACTAACACTCATACTAGGAAGGAAAAGGATCTACCTAGACTTAGGTAGATCCGGGACTAAACGCACCTGCGGTCACAAGGGACGCAGGGGCGAAAGCAGGTGGCCGCGGCGCGGCGGGTTTGGCCGCGGGCGGGCGGTAACACGGAACGTGGGCGGCCGCTGGCACGCCGCTGCGCGCCTGGACAATGTCGTTGCGGGGGCGGTGACTCACGGCCGCGGGGCGGCGACTGCGCAGAGCGTGATTCTGTGTTTCCTCCGTCCTTCACGTGATCAACTCCCGTTTTCTCTCATCCAAAGCCAATCCCAAACACATACATACACATATCAGCATCAAAACGTGCCTAGGCAATCATCTAATCCTAAGCTATGAAGGAAGGCAAGAAAGAAAGAAGAGAGGAGAAGAAACCTTACCACACTTGTGGTCTAAGGCTGCAGGAGAGCTCAACTGCTACCAAGGCTGACTTCCAAGCCCAGCATATCCAAAACCACAGCTTACACAAGCACTACACACTTCCAACTCTCACAAACTCTTCCAAGCTAGAACAAGATCAAAGGGGAGCAAAGGGAAGCAAGGATGCGTAGAGAAAATCTGGAGCAAGAGGATGAAGAAACCCTTGATCAGCCAAAGGTAAGAATGGGTGAAGTAAAGCGTAAAGCAAGGTCAACAAAGGTCAACAAAAACGGCTGCAGCCCCCAGAAACTGCGGGGCGGTCCAAGCAGCCGTAGGGCGGCCAGCCGCAGGGGCGGCGCACTCACCGGGGGCGGCAAGACCAACCTCGGCCAAAGCTAATCTCGGCCAAGGTCCGGTCTCGACCCGAAAGACTACGGCTCTTACAATATAAATAATACATGACAAAAATCCGACGTGGCTTAATGTGTTGGTGACACGTAGCAAAATTCTAGGTGGCTTAATGTGGTGGTGACACGTGAAAAAATCCAAGGTGGCTTAATGTAACAACGACATGTCGACGACATGTTATGTGTAGTTAATAGATTTGTATCATTAGTTGGTTGCGTAAAGATATTTATGGAATATATTGAAAAATATAAGATTATTCTATATTAGATAGATAAGATGCTCTTCAAATGCTCAACTTTTACGAAAAAGAATATAACTGTTTTTATGAAAATTCCACAAGATATATTTAAATGGATAACATTAATTGGTTGGTAAATAGGGGTAGTCTTATGACTAAATGTAATTTGTAAGAATGAATATTCTATAATCTTACGAAAAAGAATATAACTGTTTTTTATTTAGCCTTATGACTAAATAAAAAAAATATAAATTCTTGTACACATTTTTTAAGATTACATAATACGACATTGGTAGAAGTGGACAAGTTCTACAAATTTATCCAAAAAATATGACTAAATGTAATTTGTAAGAATGAATATTATAAAACAATACCATAAGTTATATTCTTTAAATATACAATCTTCATAAAATTAAAAATAAAGTTGGAGATGAATTTATCTACAATTATAAGATTAACTATATTTTTTTAAGATTACATAAGTTGGAGATGAATTGAAAATTTAAGGCCCGGAAAGATATTCGTCTTGGAGTCTCCGTTTCTTGGTGTTTCTTGGTCTGACCCGCTGTCAGTTCGTCCTCTTGTTGGGGTTTATGCTGTTCTTCGTTTTTTTCGTCCCTCTTCCGCTATTCTTTGCGCTACTCTACTTCTTCTCTAGCCGCTCTGACAAATTGTCCTCTACTGTCATGCTCCCCTCTACTTTACTAGTATGATCTTTCTTCTCTGCTTTTCTCATTTTGCTTTTAGTTTTTGTATAATTTAATGATGTCTTTTCTTTTGTTACCTTTGCTTTTCTCTGCTTTACTCGCTTAATTTGACTTTCTGTCCTTGTTTTTCTTCTTTCTTGTTTTCTTCCCCCGTCTTTTCTCTGCTTTGCTCATTTGTTTTGTTTTTTTGGATCTCTTTTTGCTCTTTCAGTTTTTGTAGGGCTTTGTTTTTCTTTTCCTGGTTTTAGGGCTTTTTGTTTTAGTTTTTGGTTTTCTCTGTTTTCTTGTTCTCATGGAGTCTCTTCAACATGCCTGGAATAATTTCAAGCTTTCTGATAATGAGCAACGCATTGTTAATCTTCCTAATCAAATTTCTAATAACAAAAACTAAACGTATTAATCATTGCTTAATTGGTGTTATTCTTTCTTCAAAAAATTCCAATTCCATTGCTTTTAAGACCTCATTAAGGAAAATTTGGAAAACTAATGATGAAATTGCTATACAAAATCTAGGTCCTAATAGATCTTTTCAAATTTTTTAACAATGAAGATAAAATTTTTTAACAAGAAATTTTACCTCATCAATCTCTTGAAGATATTGAAATCACCGCTTCTCCTTTTTGGGTTTCAATTTCAAACATCCCTCTTGGCTTTAGATCTGAATCAACTGCTGAAACAATTTGGGAAAATTCTTACAAATTGATACTAATAGTCTCAATAATTTTGGAAATAATCTGCGTATACAATGTGAAATTGATTTTACCAAGCCTCTTATGAGAGGAATTATGCGCAATATTGGTCAACTTAATCGTATAGTTAGCTTCAAATATGAGAGGTTGCCTCGTTTTTGTTACATTTGTGGTATTATTGGGCACATCATTAAAGAATGTCCTTGTGCAACAAAGAAAACCCAACCACTTCAGATTTACAATATGGACCTTGGCTACGGCTATCTCTACTGGATTCACGGGCTGAATTCTTCAAAAAAAAAAAAGACATTTCAGAAAAATGGGAAGCAACTATGGATCAGTCTAGATCAAATGAAGACCAAAATTCAAAGCAACATCAAAATGCAGAAGTGCCAAAGGAAGATATCTTCACACCTACTGAAACAGATTTCAATCTAGATCTTTGTAAAGCTTCAAGTTCAAAGGTGACTCCAGGAAGAGAGAGTTAAATGTCATCTATTCGATAATGAAGAGTTGGTCTCCCTTGTTCCGACTTGCCAAAAAAATCAAAGTCAGTTAAGGTTACTAATTCTAACTCTCAAGTTCACAATCAAGTAGTGGTATTGGGTTCCCCCTTTACCATGAACAACCATGAAAATTCTCAGTTGGAACTGTCAAGGAATTGGTAATCCTAAGACAGTTATTGCTCTCAAAACAAAAGTTTTGTCTCTTAATCCTTCTATTGTTTTTCTTATGGAAACTATTATTAATAAATGTGATGTTGAAAAGGTTATGCATAAGTGTGGTTTTAGAAATCATCTTAATGTCCCTTGCTTAATGTCCCTTGCTTAGGGCATTCTGGAGGGCTTAGTCTGTGGTGGAGAGGTAATGAATGCTCACTCATTTCTTTCTCTGATAGACATATTTTTGCTGAATGGGAAGATCCTATTAATTTTGAAAAATTTGTTGTTGCTGGTATTTATGGTTATCCAAATTCTTCTGAAAAAAAAGATACTTGGGCTTTTATTCAAAATTTAAGATCTACTTACAATGGGCCTTCGGTCTATTTTGGTGATTTTAATCAAATCCTCTTTCATCACGAAAAAGAAGGAGGTATTCCTAGATCTTTAAAAGACTTGTTGGATTTCCAAAACACTGTTGATGATTGTAGTCTTGCGGATGCAGGATGGAATGGACAAAAATTCACATGGGAGAGAGGCAAAAATGATTTTAATTTGATTAGAGAAAGGCTTGATCGGTTTTTCTTTTCTGAAGATTGGAAACTCCTTCACCCTCACTCTTCTGTTTTTGTTTATCCTAGATATTGTTCTGATCATAGTATAATTTTTCTTAATACCAATCATCATAATAATTATCATGTTAAGGGTCATAGAACTCATTTTGAAAAATGGTGGCTTAATGAACCTTCTAGGATGATATAGTTTTACAGACTTGGAATCAGGATAATAGCAATATTCCGACTAAACTATCTAAGGTTTTGCAGGTTTTCTCTAAATGGGGACGCTATGACCTCAATAAAAGAAAAGAAGAGATTAAAAGTTTACATCTCCGCTTGGCTTCCATACAGAAGAGCCACATTTCGAATGCCCTTATTCAGCAGGGTAGAGAAATTCAAGCAAGATTGGACAAACTTCACAAGGATGAGGAAAGTTATTGGTTCATGAGATCTCGAGCTATTGAGATGAGAGATGGTGATCTCAATACGGAGTATTTTCACAATAAAGCCACAAAAAGATTCAAAAATAATAAGATTCACAAATTGGAAATTGGAGATGGTACGTGGGTTGTTGATGATGCATCTATTACTAAAGTAGTTGTAAGTTTCTACTCTGATCTTTTTAAAAGTTTGGATACTAATAATAACATGGATCAGATTATTAGTGATATTGATCCTAGAGTCACTCATCAAATGAATGATGTCCTTATCCGGACTCCTAGTCATGAGAAAGTCACTTTGGCACTCAAAAACAGTAAGTCATGGGCTGCTCCTGGCCCGGATGGAATTCATGCGGGTTTCTATAAGAGATATTGGAACATTATTGGTAAGGATATCACTTCTTTCATACAATTATGGTGGATTGGGGATTGTAGTTTGGACAATATCAATCATACAATCATTTCTCTTATACCCAAAATTAATTCCCCTACCAATGTTAAGGATTTTAGGCCTATTAGCCTCTGCAATGTAGTCTATAAATTGATTACTAAAGTAATGGTTAATAGGCTTAAACCTATGCTTCCTCATATTATATCCAATGAGCAAAGTTCTTTTGTTAAAGGTAGACTTGTCTCTAATAATTCTCTTATTGCTTTGGAATGTTTTCATTACATGAAAAATAAGAAGAAAGGCTTGGGCTCCATGGCTCTTAAAATTGACATGGCTAAGGCTTTTGATCGTGTTGATTGGAGTTTTTTAAATGCTATTTTGACTCAACTTGGCTTCTCCTCTGCTTGGATTAACTTAGTTATGAAATGCATCACTACAATCACCTATTCTTTCAAAATTAATGGTAGCATTAATGGTTTTGTTGCTCCTACCCGAGGTATTAGGCAAGGGGATCCTCTTTCTCCTTTTCTTTTTATCATTTGTCCTGATTTATTTTCTCATCTTATTAGTAAAGTTGTGGTAAATAAGACTTTAAAAGGGATTAATATCTGTAATGGTTCTCCTTCGATCTCTCATTTACTCTTCGCTGATGATTCTCTTCTTTTTTCTCATGCTACTATAGATAATTGCAATGTTATTTTAAACATCATTAACACCTATGAAAGTTGTTCTGGACAACTTATTAATCGTGCTAAGTCTAGTATTACTTTTAGCAAAAATGTTCAGGAAGATGAGAAATTTTTCTTAGCTTCTGTTTTGGATTTTCATATTGTCACGGGGCACACTAAATATCTTGATATCCCCATTCTGGCTGGTAGATCTAAGAGCTCTCTCTTTCTTGACATCAAAGATAGAATCAGGAAAAAACTTTAAAATTTGAAGGGTAAGCTTCTCTCTCAAGCTGGTAAAGAAACTCTTATCAAATCTGTTGTTCAAAGCATTCCTATTTATGTTATGAGCATCTATAAAATTCCTAATTTTACTATCGATGATATACATAGTCTTTTAGCTAAATTGTGGTGGGGTTCTAATTATAACAAGAGACGCATTCATTGAAAATGTTGGGAAGATCTTTGTTTACCTAAAAACCTTGTAGGCTTGGGTTTTCGTAATCTTAAAATTTTCAATGATAGCTAAGCAAGGCTGGAGATTGTTAAATTTTCCTAACTCCCTCATTAGCAAAGTTTTCAAAGCCAAATATTATAAAAATTGTAATTTTCTGGAGTCCTCTATTGGTTGGTCTCCTAGTTATGCTTGGAGAAGCATTTGGAATGATAAGAGCCTTCTCACTAAAGGCATAGGATGGCGGGTAGGTAATGGTAGATCTATAAATCTCTGGCAGGATCCCTGGATCCTTAACGCCTCTGGAAGGCCTGTTGCACCTTCTATTCATATGTCTCTTTCTCCTGATATTTCCTTAACTGTTTCTCATCTAATTGACAACAGAGGTAACTGGATTTATCCGCTTATTTTTGATATGTTTAGTAATGCAGATGCTCTTTCTATCCTTGGATTGCCTGTAAGCTTACGTTGTCCAGAAGATACAAGATTTTGGTGGCCTGAGAAAAATGGTGTTTTTTCTGTTAAGAGTGCTTACCTTTTAGGACGTTGCAGTCAGATCAATAATTGGAGAAACAGAATTCTGAGAACAGATGAAGATTTTTGGAGCAAAATTTGGCGCCTTAATCTTCCAAGGAAAGTCCTTCTCTTTCTATGGCGGCTTTGCTCTAATATTTTAAGTGTGGGAGAGAATTTAATAGTGCGCAAAGTCACTCAATCCTCGTTATGTGCACGTTGCAACCTAGTTCCAGAAGATTGTCTACATGCTGTTTTTTGTTGTCCAATGGCTATGGATGTATGGTGGGGTTCTATGAGCTACCCAATTGTGCAGGACTTCATCTCTAACATTGCATCTGTCAATATAAAGGATATCTTTTTGCATTTATGGGAAAATTTTGGGCTCTCTATAGTCTCAGATTTTGTAGTTCATGCTTGGATAGCATGGACTTGCCGTAACAAAACTCTCTTTGATGAGCAGCTGCCGAATATTGCTATCATCCGGGAGAACTTCAAGCACTGGATTAGAGATTTTTGTTCCATTAAAGACAATATTTCGACTTCAGTAAACACCAGCATTACTATGATTGACTGTAAATGGACAAAACCACCAGTGAATTCTTTCAAAATCAACACAAATGTATCTTTGGGGAGCTGCTGGTATGCTGGAGGTGTAGCAATTCGGGACTGTCATGGAGAGCTGACTGCGGCATTTTCTTATCGCAACAATGGTATTATTGATTCTATTTAGTTGAGGCTATGATTATAAGATATGGACTCTCAAGTGCTTTATCCCTTGGTATCTCAAATGTATTGGTGGAATCTGATTGTCAAAGTGTCATTACTAGCTTGAGTTCTCAAGACATGCATCTCTCTCCTTTAGGTCTTCTTATAGATGATATTTCTAGCTTAGCCTCTCTTTTCACTTTTTGTACTTTCACTTTCATTCCTAGGCATTGTAATAGGGTTGCTCATGCTTTAGCTAAACTCAGATCTTTTGTAGAAAGTTCTTCTTTGAATATGGCTTTATGTCCTCCTAATATTGTAGCTCTCATTTTAACAGATTTGGAATAAATTGGTATTTTTGTGTCAAAAAAAACTATATTTAATTCATAAATCCGGTCTTTTTTTTTAATTTCTACCATAAATCATTTTATAAAATATTCTATAATGTTTTACACTTTGATTCATATTTAAGCATCATCAAATACTATATTAATAAGAATGTATTTCGTGCTTTTATGAGATTTTGGATTATAAGATTATGATTGTACGTAGGATATAATACATATTATTGAAATGCTCATGAATTTGAAAGCCGTGTATAGTACGAATAGTGCACGAGTTAATTTATAAATTAAGACCGTAACTTATTATATACAAGATCTTCTTATAATTTAAGTTAAAACAACATAAATATAAATTAAAAGAAATATATACAATTCATATGATTACCATAAACGGTTCAATTTATAAGGTTGATGATTAACTTTCTAATTTAGACCATAAATTATCTTATCAAATATTCTACATTGACTTGATTAATCTATCTATATCTTTTATCTTATTATTACTATATATTAAAGCAGAGGCCTCTATTGCCACGTGTCGCTCCCAGGATTTACCTCAGCCAACGAAAATTTTACAAGCCTCTACTGCCACGTGTTGTTCCCAGATTTAACGTCAGCCCAATAAAAAAAATCATTTAAATCATAATTTAATCAAATTTTTTTTAAAAAAAAATGGAAATTGATCATTCCAAATTTGTTAAAATTTAAATTTTCAATCTTATCTTTAACGTATCTTCTTAAAATCAAGGCCCACAATTAATCTCAAATTTTTTTTTAAAAATATTTTGTTTTAAACAATTGAAAAACTTAATTTATAAAAATAATTCAAAGTAAAAAATTATTTACGATAAAATCATGTCACTTTTTTTTTGGAAAATAAGTTTAAAGAATTTTTGATTACTTAGTTTAATCTCACGTTTGTTTTTATTTTTACGTTAAATTAGATATTTAAATAATTATATATGTTTCAAGTAAAATATATCAACTAAAAAATTTGTTTGAAAAAAATTTGAAACCAGATAGCAACCAAAATAATTATATATGTTTGAAAAATTTTGTTTAAATTATATATGTTTCAAGTAAAATATATCAACTAAAAAATTTGTTTCAACCAAAATAATTATATATGTTTATAATTTTATCTTATCTTATATATATATATATATATATTAAATTCTTTTAATTCAGTAATTTAAATAAATTGTTAATATACAAAATAAATCAACAATTTAAATTAATTTGAGCAAAATACAAACGTAATTCTCTGTTAATGTTTTATGATTTCAGATAGCAACCAAAATATTTAACTTTATAATTTACGCTAAAAATTTCAAAATTAATCATAGAAAATTTCAAAAAATGTTGAGTATCCCTCCATTCTAGCATGTATATCTATAATTCAGTTTTCTTTCACATGTATATAAGTATTTTCCAATCTCTCTTCTCCCTTCATCCGTCACTTGGTGCCGTTCTTCTTCTAGGTAAGTGAGAAAGTTATCTCAAAAAAATTTCTACGACTACAATCTATCCTTACTTTTTTTTGAGGTTTGATTTCAACTTGATAAATAGGAATGTCTCATCTTTAGATATAATTCGGCAACCGTGTTGCCGTCAACAATTTGATCCTTAGTGTTTTCCATTGTTCAACTTCCCCAACTCGAGCAAATAGAAACAAACATTCGCCTTTGTTTCAGGATTCTTGGTTATTTCACAACTTCTTCTTCCACCAGCGATGGATTGGAGTGTAAACAATTGGGGTTCCAGATTCTACAAGATTTATGTTCCTAATACGAATAAGCTTTCACGATTTTTTTTAAATCATTATATTGTAATTTATATTAAAAGATGGGTTTTGCATGTACCTATTTTGTGAATAGGTATTTCATTCATATTGTTTGTTATAAACTTCATGTTATTTATTTCAAGTTATTTATTTACGTATTTGTTTTTTGATTATTGTGTTACATTTTGAATAATCATTTGGTATTTTTTTTCATTGTATTAAAATGTATATTTATTTTCAATGATGAGAGTGATTCAAGTGAATACCTTGGTTTAGTACAAGAAATACCTTTGTTTCTTTTACGAAGTTGTAACCCTTCAATGAGGAAAATATTATACAATGATCTCATTATATATATAATATTATGACAATAAACTCATTCACTTATAAATGTTTACTTGTTTTTAATTAGGTGACCTACGCCATGCAACATTCACCTGGAACATATTATGTTTACTTGATTTTTCTATAATTAGGGTTTGTTATATTTACTTGATTATCAAGTGACCTAATGTATATTACCCTATTTATTAATGTAGAATTTCGTGTAAATATATGATATCTTGAAAATATTTGTATGTAGTAAATTAGTAAAGTGGTATTTAGTAAAATGTTTCTGTTAGATTGACAAACTTAGCATAGAGTATTTAATATCCCTTGAAGAAAATTATGTTGCTTTTTAATAGAAAAATACTTTGACAAATTTCGTAACGAAAACTATAACTATTAGAAGCGAAAAATACTTAAAAGAAAATTAAAAGTCATAATAATATTAACTATAATATCATTCTCCATATTTTTTCCAAAATATAGATATGAATAAATAAATATATAAGTATTAATCATTTATTAAAATTCAACCCGCACAAGGTGCGGGTAATACACTAGTATATATTAAAGCAGAGGCCTCTATTGCCACGTGTCACTCCGAGAATTTTCCTCAGCCCAACAAAAATAGCAAAAAGATATTGCATTTGCAACGTATGATAAAAATTTGCATTTGAAAATCAGATTTTATAATTAATAACGTATGGAATGACATTAATTCTTCAGAAATAATTGTGTAAAAACCATCATATATTTATAATTGGAAGAAAAAAAATTAAATAAAAACAAAAAATTTTGTTAGCCATTATAAAAAAAAGGTTGATCATATCTCCTCCTAATCATATCTTTGTAAACTGGATTTTTTTAATATATATTTTTTTAGAAAAAATAGCAATGATAAATTGCATTAGAATTATTTTTTTTCTATCAAAATTAATGTTAATCTGATGATTAAAATTAATTATAATTAACCAAAAACACACTATAATTAATAAAAAAATTATCATTTAATTCATCACGTATTTCACACACAATAAAAGAAATGAAAAGCTAAAAACAGCTTGCAAGTTGCAAGGTATATTTTTCCAAGAAAGACATATGCAACATTTTAGGTCACTAGCATATACCCTCACTACAATTTGCAAATAAGGAAAATGTTACTCAACGGTTCTAATCATATGGTCAGTTCCTTGCTGCAGAAATTAATCACGTATTTCACACAAAGATTATTATGTAAATAAGAAATTAATCACTTAATTAATCAGTTCAAATTTTTGTATAAATTCAGTAATTATTCATTTTAGTTTTTAAAAATTGAAAGAGAAAAGAGAAAGAAATATATTAACGCAAATCTTTCTCTCCAACTAAAATATGTTGTATCATCCGATTCTTGCTCATTTTTTTATAAATTCAGTAATTATTCATTTTAGATTTTTAAAAATTGAAAGAGAAAAAAGAAAGAAATATATTAATGCAAATCTTTTGAATTCAGCCCAAAATATAATGCAAATCTTCCTCCAACTAAAATATGTTGTATCATCCGATTCTTGCTCATTTTGCTAATTGTAAATTTGTATTCTCTTTTGTTATCTGATCTTTTGTAATCTTCACTCCTAAAATTGCTAAGATTTTTTTATTTATTAATATTTATCTCTAACAAATTTTGTTTTATGTGCCACCTATTTAACAATTACTCCCGTAGTCTCTCTTCCTTTATATTGTTGTTGATGCAGGTTAGCACCAGAAGTTTTTGTTTCCCTTCTATCTTTGGATTTCTTTAGATCAATGCATTCTCTTTTGCCCATTCATCTATTAGCCTTTTTCCCCTAAATTTGTTTATAAGAGTTATTAACTATTTTTGTGTTTCTATTTGTATACAGTAATTAAGATAGTTCGGAAGGATGGTAAGTTATCTGGATTCAACAATAAGTTTGGAGAAGAGGGATGTAACACCCCGAATTCTGGGAACCCGGAGCGTTACTGGCTAGGACCTCACAGTGGGTCCCGGCCTTAGTTTGACAACAATTTCACGGACCTTGCAACAAGGCACAAATATTAAAACATTAAATCTTAAATAAAAGTACTCAATGTATAAAGACTCCACTAAACATATTAGCAGCCAATCTCTAGGACGAGTAATTCTAACGATAAAGGCAACTGCAGAAATAAATAACTGAATTAAAATAATCCAAACGTCCGATCCTAGTACGGAAATCCCGGCTGGCCACTTCACTCTCGATCTCTCGGTAGAGATCTAACCTGCATCATCTAACAACACGGTATAAACCGTTAGCTACAATTCTAATACTAAAGTGTCACTAGAGCACAAACACACACAAGGGTATATATAGTAAATCATTCAGCATGCACACACACAAATCCCGGTTTATTATCTTTTCATTACGTGACTTGATCCAGTCTAATTTCCATCTTATATTGTAACACAAGAGTCTCCCGACTCCTGCCCCCGTCCCCGTAAACCAGTAGGGCTGGTGTATGTACCTCTTCCCGTCTACCTACTGGACTGGTCGCGGGGCAATCTTCCGGCACCATCGGCCCAGACCGACGGTTACGGAACGTTATCATACACTTGTGCCTTACTTAACAACAAAGTACCGTGATCTAATCCGTTCATTTTATTTCTCATAATATAACACACACCACTCAAATGCACACTCAGTATAAAACGGTAACTAAGTGAGTCATACGAACTCACCTTATCTGTACTGGTCTCAAAGTCTCGTGATCTTGCCAGCTAAAGATCCGATTATCCTGTTCCATAATTTTATTCATTCTTAGAATCATTTCAATCTTAATTTCCTTTAACTTATCCTTCTCACAATCACGGTATGACGTCTAAACTCAATACCCTGATCTTATTTAACATCTCAGTTCGGGGACCTACAAGTTCATTCGCATTCTCTTAGTCATAGCATACTCGTTCCATTGGACTATCTACCTGGAAAGTGTTATTATTCTAATAACATAAATAACTCGTCTATTCTTTAAGCTTGTCTCGGTCTCTGGAATACACTAGTTCATTCGGTCCTCTTCCCCATTACTTAGAAAAAGTGCATCGAAACATATAAATGTTGACTAATCTGGCTATTCCGCTAACCTAGGTTTCGATTCCTTTCCAAGAGATTATTATTCACTTAATTAGATTTTTCGAGTTCATTTAACTTCCAAACTTGTTTCACAAAATTCGTTCACCTCGGGATTTCATACCTTATTTTAACCTCTCGACTATTTATAGTTCTAACACTGATTCTATACGACTACCTTATCACGTACTAAAAATAATTAATTATATAATATTTCTTTATTAAATCCCACGTGATTAAATTAACCGAAATGACTTGGATTCGGGACTAACCGGAACTGGGTCGAGTATACGTTAACGAGTCTGGTTAATGTCGGTTGGTACGGCTCACACGGTTCGAATCCTGTTTCAACCGACATATACAGATTAGTATTACGGCAGGTGTCTCGGTCCTATCTCTTCCCTATCAACAGCCCGGAATCGCCCATTATGAAACTGAGAAGAACGACTCACCGAGCGGTTTAAGCAGGGTGACCTCTTTGTCCAGAGTTCATGCCTATCCTACTATCCTGGTGGCGCCGGTGAAACTGCGAGGTGGCGGAGCGGGGCGGCGAGAGTTGCGACCCCCACGGGGTACGCCGGTCTGTACACTGAGAGGTAGCGTGGACGAGGGACAGTACGGATCCAGGCGGTCTTATTGTGAGGGATGGCAGTGCGAGGTGATGGTAGTAGAGGTGTATCAGTGGGGACGAAGGAGGCGGAAGTCGTGATGGTTTAGCGAGGCAGGTCGACCGAGATTAAGGTATTACAGAGGAGGAGGGAGGTCGGTCAGCGCCAAGTTCGTTATCACTGTCAAGAGCAGTGTAAGGCAAAGTGACGGGATGAGTGTATCACAGTCAGGCGGGAGTTAAGCGTTGGTGGTTCCTTCGCAACGTAACGTTCCCGACATTTATTCACTCTTGAATGCTGCGTTGACGTTCCTCGTTTAAAGCTCCAGTAACGCTTTTCCGATTGAGGCACAAAATGCGGCAGGGAGACGAAGAGGGCGTTTCGATCGGCTTCTCCTGAACGGCCCAGAGGTGAGCAAAGGAGGCCGGCCCAGAGATTACAGTAGCTTCCTCATTTGTTAAATAAAAGAACGTGGGCCAAGGAATAGATCTGCTGGAGCGTGGCCCACGAAGGATAAGGTGTGGTTCAGGAGAAATTAAAACAGGTTCAGTCGGACCGGTTCGGTTCAACTAGAGAAGAGGGTTTAGTTTAGTTTTCTTTTTATAATAATAATAATAATAATAATAATAATAATAATAGTAATAATAATTATTATTATTATTATTATTTTTCCGTTTCCGCTTCGACTTCCGGATTAAATAAAATAAAAAAAATATTAAATTCTGAACATAACTAGTAAAATTCTTAAAATTTTTCCGGTTATTACATTAGTCCCCCCTTAAATTAAGTTTCGTCCCGAAACTTAGAGTGACGTACGGTCAGTCCAAGTTCCGGACTTCCGAGTCATAAACGTTGTTATTCATATAATTACACTCATTTCTTTAAACCTGGTTGGACCGGTATCACACGCATCTCGAGAATAAACATCAATATATCAATAATCACTCAAGGTCTATATGCGATAAACATATGGAACACATAATACATACATAGTGATTTCAATCTAACTCGTCAACTGAAAGCCGACACTAGCTCGGTAAATTGCTCCGGGTACGAGCTCCTAATGCTATCCTCTGTCTCCCAAGTAGCCTCATCTATTCCCCGACGGGACCACTATATCTTAAGCATAAGAATCTCCTTCGACCGTAGTCGTCTAACGCTCCTCTCTAAAACAGCTACCGAATACTCAACAAAAGTCTGGTCCGGCTCAACCGTCAAGTCCTCGTGACTGACTACGTGTCGCGGGTCTGGTATGTATTCCCTGAGCTGGGATACATGGAATACCGGATGTATGCTCTTTAAGGCAGGTGGGAGGGCCAACCGATATGCGACCTCCCCAACTCGCTCCAAGATCTCAAAGGGCCCGACATATCGGGGGCTTAACTTCCCTTTAATGCCGAACCGCCTAACCCCTCGAGTCGGTGATACTCTCAGCCAAACGTGTGAACCGACTCGGAACTCTAACAGTCTGCGCCTCTTATCAGCATAAGACTTCTGGCGACTCTGAGCGTCTACCATGCGATCTCGGATCAAGGCTACTCTAGCCATATCATCCTGGATCTGCTCCGGAGCAACTCCTCCGGCCTCACTAGAATCCTCCCAACATAATGGTGTACGGCATTTCCGCCCATATAACGCCTCATAGGGAGCCATACCAATAGACGAGTGATAGCTATTGTTGTATGAAAACTCCACTAAAGGTAGGTGATTAGGCCATACCTGTCCCCAATCTAGTACACATGCCCTAAGCATGTCCTCCAAGGTCTGAATGTTCCTCTCGGACTGACCATCTTACTGCAGGTGGTAAGCGGTGGTGAAATGTAAACTAGTCCCTAGAGCAGTATGCACCTGCTCCTAAAATCTCGAAGTGAACCGTCCATCTCTATCCGAGACAATGGTCCGGGGCACTCCATGCAATCTCACAATCTACCTCGTGAACTCCTCTTCTAATCGACTCACCGGTCATGTCTCCTTAATGGGAATGAAACGGGCGGTCTTGGTGAGTCGGTCCACCACAACCCAAATAGCGTCAAAACTCCGGCTCGGCCTCAACCCGGCGACAATGTCCATCGATATATCCTCCCACTTCCATTGCGGAACTGGAAGTGGGTGGAGCTCGCCTCCTGATTGGTGATGCTCAATCTTGACCTGCTGACAGGTCGCACACTGGGACACAAACTTACTCACATCCGGTTTCAGACCGCTCCACTAGTAGGAATGTCTGATATCTCTATACATCTTACTCGCACCTGGGTGGACCGAGTAAGGAGTAGCATGAGCCTCCTATAGGATCCGATGCCTCAGCTCCTCATCAAAGGGAACACAAACACGCCCTTGGCGTCTCATCACTCCATCTCCTCCTACCAAAAATTGCGATGCCTCATCCCGAGACATCCTCTCGGATCCTGGATATGGTAGGGCAGCTAGCCTACTTTTGTCGGATCTCATCCATCAGATCCGGCACAAGTTCCAAAGCACCTAAGTGCCGATGAACATCCGGAAACTGAATCTCCACCTCTAGTCGGGCAAGATCCCTCTGTAGCTCGGGCTGAGCTGTCAACCGAGCTATAGCCTTCTCCTGAGGCGTCTTTCTGCTCAAAGCGTCGGCGACTACATTCGCCTTTCCCGGGTCGTACAGAACTTCCAGATTGAAGTCCTTAATCAACTCTAGCCATCTTTTCTGTCGGTTATTCAACTCCCGCTGAGTGAATATGTACTTCAGACTCTTATGGTCTGTGAAGATTTGACAAGTCGTCCCATACAAGTAGTGACGCCAGATCTTAAGGGCGTGCACTACTGCTGCTAACTCCAAGTCATGAGTGGGGTAGTTCTCCTCGTACGTCTTCAACTGACGAGACGCATACGATATCACCTTACCCCTCTGCATCAACACGCACCCCAAGCCTAGCTTGGATGCATCACTGTACACCACGAAGTCCTTTGTGCCTCCTAGCTGGGCTAAGATCGGAGCAGTAGTCAATCTCCTCTTCAGCTCCTCAAAACTCCTCTAGCAAGAGTCAGACCACACAAAACGAGTGGTCTTCGTCAAAAGACCGGTAAGTGGTCGTGCAATGACTGAGAACCCTTCCACGAACCGTCTGTAGTATCCAGCTAACCCCAGGAAGCTGCGCACCTCCTTGACATTCTTAGAAGGCTGCCATGACGAAATGGACTCAATCTTGGCCGGATCCACCTTGATCCCCTCGGCTGTCACCACATGTCCAGAAAGGCTACCTCTGACATCCAAAACTCGCACTTGGACAACTTAGCATACAGCTGGTTGTCCAGTAGTACCTGCAATACCATCCTCAAGTGCCCGACATGCTCATCTCGGTTCCGAGAGTACACTAAAATATCGTCTATGAAGACTACCACGAACTGATCCAGGTAGTCGATGAATATTCCATTCATCAACTCCATGAACACGGCTGGCGCGTTGGTGATCCCGAATGGTATCACCACAAACTCATAATGACCGTATTTGGTCCGGAACACCATCTTAGGGATATCCTGATCCCTCACCCTCAGCTGGTGATATCCTGACCTCAAGTCGATCCTGGAGAAAACTGAGGCCCCCTGCAACTGGTCTAGCAGGTCGTCGATACAGGGTAACGGGTACTTGTTCTTGATCGTTACCCGGTTCAACTCTCTGTAATCTATGCACAACCTCATAGATCCATCCTTCTTCCTCACAAACAATACCGGAGCACCCCAAGGAGAAACACTAGGTCGAATAAACCCCTTCTCTGCTAAATCCTCCAACTGCTTCTTCAGCTTCACCATCTCTATGGGTTCCATCCGGTAGGGAGCCTTTGATATCGGTGTCGTACAAGGCTCTAAGTCGATGCTGGAGTCTACACTCCGCTGTGGAGGTAGACCGGGGAAGTCGTCCCGGAACACCTCAGTGAATTCCCTCACTACTGGTACGTCCTCTAGCCTCGGACCCTTTTGTTCCTTCATGGCATAGCACCAGAAGGCCTCACATCCCTGTCCGATCAAACGTACTGCTCTGACTGCACTGATCACTGTTCCCGCCTTTCCGAGGTCCCACCCTCGAAAGAGCTGTATCTGTCCCTCTGTCGATGTAACTGTCACTGTTCTCTTGCCTATGTCAAGTATAGCCCCATACTTGACCATCAAATTCATCCCTAGAATGACATCTTCATGCACCAAGTGCATCACTAAGAAGTCCACCAACCATTCCCGGTTTCTCAAACGGATCGGAAAGTTATGAATTTCCCGAGTACCGTTCACCTTGTTCCCATTCGGTAGCCCTACTATGAAGGGTATCCCAGCTACAGTATCCAAGGACAACCTATCTACACATGCATCTGATATGAAAGGAATGGGTTGCCCCAGTATCAAACAAAACTCAGACAGGTGCGTCCTTAATCCAAATAGTACATGTGGTCGTAGGAGCATTCGGCTGATCTGCACTCCTCAACTCAAATGCCCTAGCCTGAATCCCGCTACTCCCTGCTGCACTGTCTCCACGGCCTCTGTCATGGCTCACACCTGGTGCGGAACCCTGAGATGGGGCATACCCCGGGGCTCTATACTGCTGCTGCCCCGATGCCCTCTGCCGCTGGTGACCTGGAGCTCTCTGCTGCTGATATCCCTGCGTCTGAGTCGCCGGAGATCTCTATCCACTACCCTGAGCTCCGGGGTGGAATGATCTCTGCACTGGTGCAGCTGCCCCCTGACGGGAAAATGTAGACTTGTGCCCCAACTTGCCACAAGTGAAACATGCGACCAACTGCTTCTGAAACTGAGATCACAGATGTCCAACCTGGCCACAGATGTGGCACTGACGTCCTGCGTCTGTCACCGGAGTCTTTGGTGAAACCCGACCCTCTTGGAAGTCTGAGCTCTACCTTGGCTCCCAACTCCACTAGCAGAACTTGATTGCCCCACTCTCTGCCTCTTATCAAGTCCTCCTGACTACACTGCTCTCCGATGAAGTGGTTGATCTCTCTCATAAGCAGCAATCCTATCCTGATAGTCCATCAAGGTCTCACATCAGAATCCGGCTAAGTAAGACCGGGTGTCCTCTCTCACTCTCCGTGAGAAGAGATATATATGTCGATCCTCCGGTGGGGTAGCTGGTCTTAGCAAGGTCAGCTCCTCCCTGTACCTCCTGATAGCCTCAGATATCGGCACATCCTCAAATTGGGCCTCATAGAAGTCCCGCAGTCGCTCAGTCCTCAATGACGCAAGGCAGAAGTGGCCCCGAATCATCTCTCTCATCTGTGCAAAGGTAGTCACACTCCTGCGAACTGCCCTCCACCAGTAATGTGCGTGTTCCTTGAACGGGGTCTGTACCAACTCAACCTGTCTCTCCTCAGGACAACGTATCACCTCCAAGGCAGTCTCTACGTGTCCTATCCAATGCTCCACCTCTAGTCCTATCGTCCCGTCAAAAGTGGGCACCCGCTGATAGTTGAAAGTCCTCAACCAATCATCGGGTCTAGGCAGCCGTGGCTCCTCTCTAGCTCGGGTCTCCTCTACGACCCTCTCCGGTATAGCTCTGACCGGGGTCACTCCCTATGACACAGTGGCCGATCTAGCTGGTGGGGGCGGGGCTGGAGCTGTACTGCCCCTCATAGCGGTCTCAACAGCCTCATCCACATAGGCTCACAGCTCAGTAGCACTCATCGCAATGCGACTCGATCCAGATGATCTGGTCCCACGGGATCGAAGTGAATGTGTAGCTCTTCTCCTAGACTCAGGGGTTGGACTCTC
>CM008283.1:25085768-25320458 GCA_002319775.1 Fagopyrum tataricum | reverse complement strand
CGTCTCAGATCCTTATACATCTTACTCGTACCTAGATGTACCGAGTAAGGTGTACACTGAGCCTCCTGTAATATCCTCTGCCTCAGCTCTGTATCAGCAGGTACACAGACGCGACCACGGCGTCTCAATACTCCATCTGCTCCCAAAAGAAACTGTGGTGCCTCAACCCGACACATCTTCTCTCTGATCCTCATCAAGGTCGGGCAGGTCTCCTGCTTCTGTTGGATATCACCCAATAGATCAGGTAGAACCTCTAAAGTACTCAGCCGGGCATCCTCATCAGAAAACTAGATGTCCAACTCTAACCAGATCATATCCCTCTGCAACTGATGTTGAACTGTCAGTCTCGCAATCTCCTTCTCTCGAGGCGTCTTCCTGCTTAGGGCCTCGGCGACAACGTTCGTCTTTCCCGGATGATACAGAATCTCTAGATCAAAATCCTTGATCAAATCAAGCCACCTACGCTGACGGTTATTCAACTCCCGCCGTGTGAAAATGTACTTCAGACTCTGATGGTCTGTGAAGATCTGACATGTAACACCATACAAGTAATGTCTCCAGATCTTCACTGCATGAACTACCGCTACCAACTCCAGATCATGAGTCGGGTAGTTCTCCTCATACGTCTTCAACTGTCTAGACGCATATGCAATCACTCTGCCCCGCTGCGTCAACACACATCCCAAGCCTAGCTTGGATGCATCACTGTATACTACAAAATCCTTTGTACCCTCTAGTTGTGCCAAAACAGGAGCAGAAGTTAGACGTCTCTTCAGCTCCTCAAAATTCTGCATACACTGATCAGACCACACAAATCTGGTAGTCTTCCTCAGCAAACTCGTCAGTGGATGGGAAATCACAGAAAATCCCTCCACGAAGCGTTTGTAATAACCGGCTAGGCCAAGGAAGCTACGTACTTCCTTAAAGTTCGTCGGTGTAGTCCATGCAGCTACTGCCTCTATCTTCGCCGGATCAACCTTGATCCCATCGGCGGATACAATGTGACCCAGGAATGCTACCTCTGGCATCCAGAACTCGCACTTAGAGAACTTTGCATAAAGTTCTCTATCCCGCAAAACCTGCAATACAGTCCTCAGATGTCCTGCATGCTCCTCTCCACTGCGAGGGTATACCAAAATATCATCAATGAAAACCACCACAAACTGATCCAGGAAGTCGATGAAGATACTGTTCATCAACTCCATAAAGACGGTTGGGGCATTCGTAAGTCCAAATGGCATTACTACAAACTCGTAGTGTCCATATCTTGTCCTGAATGTTGTCCTATGCACATCCTGCTCTCTCACCCTCAGCTGGTGATATCCGGAACGCAGATCAATCCTGGAGAACACTGTCGCTCCCTGTAGCTGATCTAACAAATCATCAATACGCGGCAGTGGATACTTGTTCTTGATGGTCACCTTGTTCAGCTCTCTGTAATCAATACACAATCTCAACGATCCGTCCTTCTTCCGTACAAAGAGGACAGGTGCTCCCCATGGGGACACGCTAGGGCGAATGAAGCCCTTCTCAGCCAGTTCCTCCAGTTGCTTCTATCTCGACAGGCGCCATCCTGTATGGGGCCTTCGAGATCGGTCTCGTACCAGGCTCTAACTCGATGCCAAAATCCACACTCCTCTTAGGCGGCAAACTAGACGGCTCAGCAAACACATCAGTAAACTCACATACCACAGGAATATCCTCTAATGCTGGACTTTCCCCCTCCTTCATGGCATAACACCAGAACGCATCACAACCCTGTGCAATCAATCTCGCTGCCCGTATAGCACTAATAACTGTGCCTGTCTTTCCAAGGTCCCAACCTCTGAAAACCTCTATCTAGCCTAACTCAGTAGAGAGGGTAACAGTCCTCCTACCTACATCTAAAACTGCAGAGTGTCTATCCATCCAGTCCATACCTAGAATGACTTCTTCATACTCTAACGGCATGACAAAGAAGTCAACTAGTAACACACGGGTCCCTACAGAAATGGGACAGCCGTGAATCTCACGGGTACCTCTGACCCTACCACCATCGGGTAACCCTATAATAAAGGGCATCCCCTCAACTGTGTCTAAACTAAGACGCTCTACACAGGCATCAAAAATAAAAGAGTGCGTAGCACCCGTATCAAATAAAACTCTAACAGGTAAACCATGAATCAGAATGGTACCTGTAGCAGTAGGTGCAGCTGGCTTCTCTGCACTCCTCAACTCAAAAACTCGGCCCTGTGGGCCTCTGGTATCAGTGGTGCCCCCACCACGTCCTCTGCCTCTACTCGGCCCAGGAGCAGATCCCTGAGTCGTAGGGCGATCTGGGACCCTCTGTTGTCCCTGACTTTGATGTTGCTGCTGAGGTGGCCTCTGTCCACCTCCTGCTGCACTAGCAAGAGAAGAATCCTGCTGTGATGAAGCTCTCCCTCGTCTACAGAAGGTAGCTCTGTGACCAGGTCTTCCACAAGTGAAGCAGGTCACTGGCTGCCTCGTACACTCTGATCTCATATTCCCATACTCACTGCAATTGAAGCACCGCACTCCCTTATCTGCACCTGGTGCAGATGGAGGACGACTATGGCGACTCTAGCCTCGCCCTGTACCAACAGCTCCACCAGTACCACTGGTCTGCCCAGTCCGCTGTCTCTTCTCAGACCGGAGGTCTGAGAAGCTCTCCTCTGGCTAGCTCTCTCCCTCTCGTAGTCAGAAGCCCGGTCCTGATAATCGACCAAGCTCTCACAGTGAAAACCCGCCATATAGGTACGGGTAGTATCCCTCAGACGTCGGGAAAACAAATACACATGCTGATCTGCAGGAGGTGCAGCTAGACCTAGCAATGTCAGCTCCTCCTAGAATCTCCTGATGGCCTCTGAGACCGGTACATCCTCGAACCCAACCTCAACAAAGTCTCGCAGTTTCTCCCTCCTCAACGAGGCAGGGCAGAAACGCTCTCGGATCAGAGTCCTCATTTGCTCATAACTAGTAACCTGTACTCGTACAGACCTCCACCAGTGTTGTGCCAAATCTCTGAACAAGGTTTGCACCAGCTCAATCTGCCTATCAACTGGACATCTAATAGACTCCAGAGCTTAGTCTACATGTCCTATCCAGAGCTCCACCTCTAGCCCCACCTTCCCAGTGAAAAGGGGTACTCCCATATGATGAAAAGCCTTCAACGAAGTGTCTGGTAGGCCCTCTATGCTCCTCTGTCGCTCGAGCAATCTCAGCGGCAGGTGCCGGTGCAGCTGGCACCTGTGTAACTGCATGGGATCTCTCAGATGATCCCTCCTGTGGTGGCAGATCAGGGGCACGCCTACCTGCTCTGGCAGCCCCCTCAACACGTCAAATGTACTCACGGAAGGCTGGTCTCTCCATGGAGACACGATCAGGCTCCCCAGACTAGGCTCTTTGTGGCCCCTGTCTCTCAGCTGCACCGTTCCCAGCCTCAGGAACGGCACTCTCAGCAATCTTCTCGTGGATCTCTTCCGCTGCATGTGAACCACCAGCAGGAGTCCTACCCCGTCCTCTACCTAGAGGGGGTCTACCTCTACCTCGTCTAGTTGCAGGTAAGACTCTATTCTGAACCATCTGCAGAAGACATAAACCTAACTTAGAAGGCTATATATATATGTCATATGTATAGATATATATCAAATCAATCACAACAGAATATATATATATATATATATATATATATATATATATATATATATATATATATATACTATCGAGGTCTTCATAGGGGCGATGGCTCACGTACACGGTATCCCAAAACATTTGTACTCATTTCAAAACAAAAACCTTTTGAAAAGTCAGACCCCTTTTCGGGTTCTGTTTAGTTATCTATTCGACCTTTATTGTAGATTACTAGTGTCATTGTTGTCAACCTGGGCTCTGATACCAACTTTGTAACACCCCAAACCCGTAGGACTCGGAGTGCTACTAGGCTAGGATCTCACAATGGATCCTGACCCTAGCCTGACAACAATTTCACTGATCTTACAACTAGGCACCGATAGATTAAAACAAAACATGAAACTGATATAAATATATATATCAAAAGGTAATACAATATACCGCTGAGTACAAACAAAACCATACTGTATGACAAAAGAACCCCATATCCCTGATAACGCCCCAGTGTACGGAGCCCTCAACGGATCACCCACTCTGGATCACTCTACAGCTCTCCTATCCTGCAAAGTATATACAACACGGTATAAAACCGTTAGCTAACCATACACATATATAGGAAGATGCTAGAGCACAAACACACATCAAAAATCTTAACACATCATCATGCTTTCACGCATTTACCCGGTTCATTATCTTTATAAAGTCCAGCAATCAACTCGTATATAAATATCCATATAAACATATGTGACACGAGGAATATAACCCTCGCCTCTAGGTCCAATAGCCAGCTGGAATGGAGCTTGGAACACTACCCCGTGTACCCAGGGAATGGGGAGTGCCCGAACCGTTTACCAGGTCTGGCCTGCCTACAGAGAACCTCCCAGACTCCCGGCGGGATGAAAGGGCAAGTTATCACGGCCCTACAATGGGCAAGCAATATACCATAGGTTGGTGACCATCATAACGCATGCTATAAAACATATAACAAACACCACTCATGCACAACATCCTATAAAGGAATGGAAACTAAGTAAGTCCCACGGACTTACCTCAACCTCGTAGTCGTCTCAACTGGATCAACCCTCACTCAGTCCACTCCAAACTGGAGGACAACACGGCCTATACAAAGCATACATATATATATCAAACTCCTATCACACAAATGGTCACACCTAGACCCAAGGGATCCATAAGGATCAAATCCAACTCGTAAACCTCAAAGTTATAACCGGCATATCTATATCATACTCATCAACATCCTCTACCAAGCTTGCTACTATCGCTCATACTAGGAAAGGAAAGGATCTACCTAACTCTAGGTAGATCCGGGACAAGACAAACCTGCGTAAAATAAGGGACGCAGGGGCGGAGCAAGCAACCCGCAGGCGCGGCGGAACTCAGCCGCGGGCGCGGTGACAAAGCTGCAGGCAAACGCAGGCACGGCGCAGGCGCCGGTGTGGGTGCTGCGGTACGGCTTCCGCAAGGGCGGCGGCTTCCAAGCGCGGGGGCGGTGTAAGTGCAGAACGTGATCCCGCGACTTCTCTTCGGCTCTTCCCGTTATCAAATCACGTCTATTCCAATCCAAAGTCACACACATGCCACAACATACACATTACAACATCACCCTATGCTCAATACATCTAATCTTAAGCTAGGGAAGAAAGAAACAAAGGAAGAAGGAAGAGAAGAAGGAGAAGAAGACTTACCACTGCTGAAGGCATAGGCAAGCAAGAGCACAAGCACAACTCAGTTGGCTTCACAAGCTCAGCAACCACATCACTAGCATCATCATCAACCACAAAGCACACTACTCTCTTCAATCTCTAAGGAATCCAAAACAAGATCAAGGAGAAGAAAGGGAGAAGCAAGGAGGACATGAGACTGGATTAAGAAATGTGATGAAACCCTTGCTCAGCAAGGCAAATCGGGAGAAGTAAGGCAAGGTAAAGAACGAGTCAAAAGAGTCAACAAAACCGGTTGCAGCCCCCGGAAACCGCAGGGGCGGTTCCATGTGCCGCAGGGGCGGCAATCGTGCCCGCGGGTGCGGAAAGACCAATCTCGGCCAAAGCCAATCTCGACTAAGGTCTAATCTCGGTCCGAAAGAATAGGGCTTTTATAAAAACATTTATTTTTAGCAAAGTTTGATACATTTAACTAATGTCACTTTGTACTACATCTTTTATAATTTTAAAATGATATTATTTCATTGTATCCATTTTATATATTAAAATATCAATATCTTTAATATTTTAATTATTTGAGATCATATAAAGTAAACAAGCTAGCTTAAAAAATATTAGGATTTCTTATAATTGGTTTGATACATTTCCGCTCTATTTTGATCAAATTTATGAGAGTAAGAGTTTGAATATAATAAATGGAGTTTCTTATAATTAATTTAATAATCTCCTTTAAATATAATTGTCACATTATTATTAGTTTATTACTATTGTTGTAAGTGTATTTTAGTTTGATACGCATTATCTTCAATATTTTTAACCACCATTAGTTTTATATAGTCTTAATTAATCAAATCTCTATATTTTAATCATGTACGTTTTTTCAACATAAGATTTTTTTTCTCATTTCAAGGTTAATTAAAAAATTTTATTTAGTGGTTTATATAGATTAATATAATCACTTTTACAATTTTACAATTTCTATTTAGTGGATGGAGTGAATTCTCAAATTATTTAATTTGATTAATATTTATACTTTATTTATTTTATAATATCATATTGTGAGTCTTTACTTAATTTTTTTATAATAATATTTTATATTTACCTTTTATAAAAATTATTTATTATACAATCAACAAAACCTCATTGTAGATAGATATAACGTGGTTAAAGTCCCTATATTTCTTCAATTAATTTTTATTAATTTTTTTTCAATTAGTTAACTTAATAAACTATAATATCACTAATTATCAACTCTAACAAAATCTTATGTTAACAAAAAAAATATAACTAGGCTTTTGATAAGGCCATAAAATATTCTTTATATTAATCGTTTACTTTTTGAACAATTAAATTTGGCAAATAGATAATATAAGTTCCTTATTTTTATTTTTATTAAAATAAGATAATCTAATTTTATTATTTGATTTCATTATCCGCCTCTTTATCTCCCAAAATATACATATAAATCAGTAAGTATTACTTTCTTTGATCACAAAAAATGACTTTCTAGCCATTGACACGATTATTAAGAAACCTATTAGGATTTTTTATAATTGGTTTGATACATTTCCGCTCTATTCTAATCAAATTTATGAGAGTAAGAGTTTGAATATAATAAATGGAGTTTCTTATAATTAATTTTATAACCTCCTTTAAATATAATTGTCACATTATTATTAGTTTATTACTATTGTTGTAAGTTATTATTAGTTTATTACTATTGTTGTAAGTGTATTTTATTTTGATACACGTTATCTTCAATATTTCTAACCACCATTAGTTTTATATAGTCTTAATTAATCAAATCTCTATATTTTAATCATATACGTTTTTTCAACATAAGATTTTTTTTCTCATTTCAAGGTTAGTTAAAAAAATTTATTTAGTGGTTTATATAGATTAATATAATCACTTTTACAATTTCTATTTAGTGGGTGGAGTGAATTCTCAAATTATTTAATTTGATTAATATTTATACTTTATTTATTTTATAATATCATATTGTGAGTCTTTACTTAATTTTTTTATAATAATATTTTATATTTACCTTTTATAATAATTATTTATTATACAATCAACAAAACCTCATTGTAGATAGATATAACGTGGTTAAAGTCCCTATATTTCTTCAATTAATTTTTTTTAATTTTTTTTCAATTAGTTAACTTAATAAACTATAATATTACTAATTATCAACTCTAACAAAATCTTATGTTAACAAAAAAAATATAACTAGGCTTTTGATAAGGCCATAAAATATTCTTTATATTAATCGTTTACTTTTTGAACAATTAAATTTGGCAAATAGATAATATAAGTTCCTTATTTTTATTTTTATTAAAATAAGATAATCTAATTTTATTATTTGATTTCATTATCCGCCTCTTTATCTCCCAAAATATACATATAAATCAGTAAGTATTACATTCTTTGATCACAAAAAATGACTTTCTAGCCATTGACACGATTATTAAGAAACCTATTAAACAAAATTATTTTATAATTTTTTTTCTTAATTTTACCACTTATTAAAAACATAAAACAAAATTTAAATTTGCTCAAAATTTAGATTGTACAAAGTCATTTATTAACATTTTATTAAAATTTAACCCGCACAAGTATACTATTAAAGGCAAAGCATTTTTTTTCATGTGGTGCTTTCTCAAATATTTTTTGCCACATGTCTTTTTCTTAGAATTTTGAGTTTTGATAAAATTATATATATTTTGTGTTGCCATATAACATATTAAAACTATTTATATTAAAACTAAGTGGCTATTTTAATTGATACATAAAAAAATTTGAACATTATATTGCACTATTTATATTAAAACTAAGTGGCTATTGGTTTACATTTGTACATTCATTGCTAATAAAATTTATACATAAATCTAAGTTGATTGTAACAAAGTACCCTGTATCCCATTTTCTAAATCAAAAAAAAATTATGTAATGAAACAAATTAACCAAAACATTTTTATTTTTTGCAGAAATTCAATTAAAAATTTAGAGCTCGAAATCTGATTTTTTAAAATAATATATCTTATGAGTTCGAATTTCAAACAAAACAATATGTATGATATGAGGTTCATTAACAAGATATTTATATACGTTATTTTATATTAAAGATTTAATATTATTTTGTTTTACAAATAATCGTATTTAAATCATTTATTTGTAATCAAAATTTTAAAAATATTTTCAAATTATTTAACCAAACCCAAAATAAAGTTAAAACTTATATATTTTAAACTTAGTCATATAAAAAGATCTGATTTTAACGGAATATCTTTCCTAAAATAAAATTTTGTTACCAAATATATTTAAACAAAATATCTTCAACAATGTAATTGAATTCCGATTTTTTTTCTAAAATAATTTTGGTAACTACCTAATTATATTAGTTTTGAATACATGTAGGGGTATGATACAGTTTCCTTTCTAGCTAGACTAAAATTTTGTATTGATTATTTTTTCTTTCTAAGATCTCCATTTTATGGATATTTTTTGTTAACTATAATATCTCTTATTTATATTTTACTTTTTAACAAGTAAGCATGAATATATACTTAAAGGCCAAAACACCTATTTAAGAAGATGTCATTTACTCTACTCAACTTACCACTGCTCGATACTTATTTTTCCATTAAGTTCTTGGTCATTAATATGTGTTTTGGTTGTTATTGTTGGTTTTTTTTTGTTTTTTCTTGTAACGTCCGGGAATTTTAAAAATAAATATATCTTTTTATTTCTCCTTCCGTAAATTATTTTACGGAAATGTTCGGAAAATATTCCGACCCGTAACCCATAAATAAATTTTACGAGAATGTCGGAAATTATTCCGACCCGTAACATCCGTTACGGAATTATTTTAACGAGTTTTGAACCCATTCGTTTATCTCTTCCTTTTTCCCCCTCCTTTTCCACCTCAGCCTTGGCCCCACGCCATGTTGGAGCCACGTCACCCAGGGCCCCCTGCCACGCTGGCACTTTTCCTCTTCCTTCTCTTCTTTTCCTTTTCTTTCCCGCTTCCTTCTCTTTCTCCTTCTTTGTTTCTTTTTGGAGCAGCTACTGCTGCCGCCTACGCCCGCCCGCCTACCCTGGCTAAGACTGTTGCGTTTCCCCGACCCCTCGGTCTTGTCCCCTTCCCCTAGCCCAGCTACTCCCTCGGCTTTGCTCCCTCTTCTGTCCCAGCAGTGACCACCTCCCTCTCTTGCTTTCTCTCTCGGCCTCGTCTTTCCCTCAACCTTCCTTTCTCCCCGCTCCAGATCTCTGCAACCACATCACTCCCAAACCTCTCCTCTCACTCCCTCCACTGCCACCGTCCTCCCGGCCACTTCTCGGTTAACCACCACCACCTCTATGTCCTTCTCCTCCTCTCTTCGAACTCTCATCACCGGGAAACCTCTGCGTCATCTCTACCTCCCTGCACCACTATCACTCCACCACTTCCTCTTCTCCCTCTGGTTATCAACACCACTGGAACAACCACCGCAACCTCGCCATCGCCGTTGGCCGGAACCAGAAGACAGGCGAAGGCCGCGAGCCTCCGTTGTCCCTCCTTTTTTTTCCTCTGGATCGAGTCGCCGGAGAACACGCCACCGGGAGCCACCACCTACGGAGAAGACCGCCATCACACCGGGGGACCTCCACGCCTCCTTCCCCTGCCGGAGCACCCCCCCCTCGCCGGCGTCCAAGGACTGCAGAACCGGCTGGAGCACTTTCCTCTTAATTACAGTCGGGCCCCCTCACTTTTGGTATAATTACATTTCGGCCCCCTCAGTTTTATGCTAATTGCTGACTGTACCCGGTGTTTTGAGTTATTGCAGTTTTGGCCCACATTTCTGAATTTGTTGCAATTATACCCTTTGTTGGGTTTTTTTTCCGGAAATTGCCCAAAATTTTAATTACAGTTTTGACCCATATGTCTTAGGAAATGTATAATTGCCCCGGAAAATACGTTATCGAGTTTTAAACTCAGAAATTATGGACGAGTTTTATAATAGGTTTCGATATATTATATTTGATGATCAATTTAGCGTATGGGCTAAATTGTGTAGTATCATGATAGGTTGGAATTAGCATAACTTAGAGGAAATGCCAAGTAGCGGCTTTTGGGACCTTAGGAGAATGTGATGAGTGTGTTTAGACCTCGTTGGCTTTTACCGTCTTTATTGACGGTAATCATGGTAGACTCTAGGATGCAGTCCTAGAATGTGAGTCAAATGATCCTGCGTAGATCATTTGTGTAGAAGTCCTAGACTTCTTGAGTTGAGCGGGTTTTTATGGATACCTTGTTGTGAACAGGTTGAGTACTTCTTCCCAAGGGAAGCGTGAGCATTGTGTGAGTTAGCGTTTGGGACGAGGTAAGTCTCCAGACTTACTTAGCTCGTATTGTTTGTATTAGCATTGATGTGTGTTTGGTGGTGTGTGTTATTTTATGTTATAACAATGAAACCGGTAATTAGGACCACCGACTTTATATTTATATATGTGTTGGCCCAAGTGTATGATAACGGGCGGTGACATCATCTGCCTAGCCCTGGCGGGGTCTAGGAGGTTCTCGGCGACGAGTCCGGCGGGTATACGGGCGGATGCATCTGCACCATCCCTTGCCGGTAAGGGACCGACGCGAGACCACTGGGATCTCGTGTCACAACAGAAGTTGAACTAGAATGGAATACGACTTAATAATGAAAGATAATAAACCGGACTTGTGTGATTTATGTTTTGTGTATGGATGTGTTTGTGCCTTCACCGCTTTTCTAATACCTGGAATATGAGCTAACGGTTTAAAACCGTATGTAGTTGACTTGCAGGTTAGGGATGCCGCCGAGTGAGGTGGAGGAGTGGACAGCCGGGGTCTCCGTACATTATAGTTTTGACCCATATGTCTTAGGAAATGTATAATTTCCCCGGAAAATACATTATCGAGTTTTAACCTCGGAAATTATGGACGAGTTTTATAATAGGTTTCGATATATTATATTTGATGATCAATTTAGCGTATGGGCTAAATTGTGTAGTATCATGATAGGTTGGAATTAGCATAACTTAGAGGAAATGCCAAGTAGCGGCTTTTGGGACCTTAGGAGAATGTGATGAGCGTGTTTAGACCTCGTTGGCTTTTACCGTCTTTATTGACGGTAATCATGGTAGACTCTAGGATGTAGTCCTAGAATGTGAGTCAAATGATCCTGCGTAGATCATTTGTGTAGAAGTCCTAAACTTCTCGAGTTGAGCGGGTTTTTATGGATACCTTGTTGTGAACAGGTTGAGTACTTCTTCCCAAGGGAAGCGTGAGCATTGT
The DNA here is from genome assembly GCA_002319775.1 of Fagopyrum tataricum. Lineage (NCBI taxonomy): Eukaryota > Viridiplantae > Streptophyta > Magnoliopsida > Caryophyllales > Polygonaceae > Fagopyrum > Fagopyrum tataricum. Next base: position 25,308,836 of record CM008283.1, on the reverse strand, counting down.
GTGAGTTAGCGTTTGGGACGAGGTAAGTCTCCGGACTTACTTAGCTCGTATTGTTTGTATTAGCATTGATGTGTGTTTGGTGGTGTGTGTTATTTTTTGTTATAACAATGAAACCGGTAATTAGGACCACCGACTTTATATTTATATATGTGTTGGCCCAAGTGTATGATAACGGGCGGTGACATCATCTGCCTAGCCCTGGCGGGGTCTGGAGGTTCTCGGCGACGAGTCCGGCGGGTATACGGGCGGATGCATCTGCACCATCCCTTGCCGGTAAGGGACCGAGGCGAGACCACTGGGATCTCGTGTCACAACAGAAGTTGAACTAGAATGGAATACGACTTAATAATGAAAGATAATAAACCGGACTTGTGTGATTTATGTTTTGTGTATGGATGTGTTTGTGCCTTCACCGCTTTTCTAATACCTAGAATATGAGCTAACGGTTTAAAACCGTATGTAGTTGACTTGCAGGTTAGGGATGCCGCCGAGTGAAGTGGAGGAGTGGACAGCCGGGGTCTCCGTCCATTATAGGACGGGGATGCATTTGAGTCATGTTTCATATTCTTGTTTATGGATATTGTCGTATGTTTAGAATTCGGATCTAGTTATGTCATTTTGAGGACTCGGCTGAGTTTCCAAGTTGTAGTTTCTTACTTTCGATTTCCGCATACTTTAAAAACATATTTGAGTTTTCGCCTTTATTTGTGCCATGTTGGAAGGTCCGGTGAAATTGTTGTCAGGCTAAGGGTCGGGACCCATTGTGAGGTCTCGCCCAGTAGCGCCCCGAGTCCCGCGGATTTGGGGTGTTACAAAAGTGGTATTAGAGCCAGGTTGACAACAATGGCACTCGCAATCTTTTAAAGGCCGAATGAGGTATAAAACAGAACCCACAAGGGTTCTGACTTTTCGTTTTCAAAATCATATGCATGAGTCGGGTTTGGGTTAGAATGTACGGGACCACCACTCCTTCCGCAAACCTCGGCGACATAGATCTCTGGATTAGAAATAGGTATATATAGTTATATATATATATATGACATTAGGATATTTGTGGATATTGTACGTACCTAGCTATGTATGTGACCTTAGGATGTTTGGGCTTGCATGCCTTGGATATGTATTATGATCATGTTATATTTATGTTTTTAAGTTATTATACCGGATTATAAGTAGTACCACGCATTTATACTTACGTGAATGCAATACGAAATCAGATGGCACGCACGAGAGTGACCGCATACGTGGGACCCGCCAGGGGTAGACCACCACTTCCCCCTACCGCCCCAGGAAGGGCGGGGACGAGTAGGAAGACCTCCAGGTACGAGGGGTAGAGGGCGGGGACGCATCCCGTTGCGGACCCACCAGTTGTGGGTGCATCAGCAGCAGAGGCCCCAGTAGAGGAGGTCGCAGAGAGCATCATTCCCGAGGCTAGGGATAGGACCGTGGTTAGGTTCGGGGCGCAGGGTTATCCATCTGCCAGGACCGAGGGAGCGTCCATTAGAGCTACTGTATTTGAAGACTATGTACGACGGGTTGAGGAGGCATTTAGGATTGGAGCACCACCTCCCGCACCGCCGGTGCCTACACCTACACCAGCGAGATCAGCTGAGGTCACACAGAGGGTGACCTAGATTCTGGTTGCACCAGAGATAGTTGCACCCGAGCCAGTTGTGGAGGTTGCTAGGACGAGAGACGAGTTGAGGTCTCCGAGACCTGATTCATGGTTGAAGGCTTTCAACCAGCAGCATGTACCCTACTTCGACGGGAAGGTAGGGTTAGAGGTGGAGCACTGGATTGGGCACGTAGAGTCAACCTTAGAGGCGATCCGTTGCCCAGAGGAGAGACAGGTTGAGATAGTTCAAACCCTGTTCCGAGAGCAGGCCCAGTATTGGTGGAGGATAGTTAGAGACGGTGTGACCAGGATGGATCAGCTACTAAGCCTCGTCAGGGAGACCTTTTGCCCAGCTTCACTGAGGAGTGACAGAGTCCAGGATTTCCTGGAGGCAGGATTTGAGGACGTCCCAGTCATTGAGGCGATTAGGCGGTTTTGGGTAGAGCTAGCCTTGTTGGGACCCTCTGCACCCCCAGCAGACCAGCATGTCTATCTCTTTTCCAGGAGACTGAGGGAGTCCACCCGTGCTTACCTTGCGGGATTCCGTTGTACCTCACTAGCGGAGTACCAGGACCGGGCTTCGGCCTATTGGAGAGACCGCCTAGGGTCTAGGAGAGCAGCGTAGTCCGGGGGACCAGACAATAGACAAAGGACAGCACCAGCTGGTCAGGGACGTAGCCAGACACAGGGACGTTCTGGCCCTCAGACATCGAGACAGACATCAGATGGGGGACGACAGTGCTATGGTTGTGGAGAGTTTGGACATCTGAGGCCGGCTTGTAGGAAGCCACCCGTGGCTTGTTTCGCTTGTGGTCGGATGGGCCACCGAGCTGTTTTTTGCCGTCAGGGCAAGTCCCAGTACAGTAGGGTTCTTCGCCTGCTAGTATAGCAGGGGGCAGTCAGAGGCCGCCCCAGTATCAGGCATAGGGCTCTCAGCAGAGGAGCTAAGGTCAGGGTCAGACCCGCACTCAGGGATCAGCTCAGGGACAGGGCCGAGGTAGAGGCCGTGGTGGAGGTACCCAGGAGAATAGAGGCACACAGGCCAGGGTATTTGAGCTGAGGGGTGCTGTTGATCCTCCAACACCGGCAGCCCCAAGTACTATTTAGATTCACGGCTTTTCGGTCCGAGTTTTATTTGATACGGGTGCTACGCACTCGTTTATATCCGATGATTGTGTAGCTAGGTTGTCCTTATCTACGATAGAGGGGAGACCCTTTATTATAGGGTTTCCCGATGGAGGTAGGCTTAGTGGTACCGGAGAGGTACGCGGTTGCCCCATTCGTTTGGGAAACTGAGATTGGTTAGCCGACTTCTTTTTCATGCACTTAGTGCATGAAGAAGTCATCTTGGGAATGGATTGGATGGACCACCATCATGCCGTTTTGGACATCAGCCGGAGGACTGTGACGATTTCCACGAAGACGGGGCAGGAGGTGATTTTCCGAGGTTGGGACCTCGGGAAAGCCGGTACAGTCATTAGCGCCATTCGAGCTGCTAGACTTATCGGGCAGGGATGCGAGGCTGGTGTTATGCCATGAAGGAGGAGGAGACGGGACCCTCACTAGAGGCGATCCTTGTGGCATGCGAGTTCGAGGACGTTTTCAGGGAGCCACCTAGGCTACCACCGCAGAGGAGTGTTGACTTCGCTATTGAGTTGGAGCCCGGCACGAGGCTGATCTCCAAGGCTCCATACCGCATGGCGCCGATCGAGATGCTGGAGCTGAAGAAGTAGCTCGAGGAGTTAGCCGAGAGGGGTTTCATACGCCCGAGCGTTTCCCCTTGGGGTGCACCGGTCCTCTTCGTTAGGAAGAAGGACATATCTTTGAGACTATGCATTGATTACCGAGAGTTGAACAAAGTCACCATCAAGAACAAGTACCCGTTACCGCGCATTGATGATTTGTTGGACCAGTTGCAGGGAGCCTCCGTATTTTCACGTATTGATTTGAGGTCGGGATACCACCAGCTTAGGGTGAGAGATGAGGACATACCGAAGACGGCATTCAGGACGAGATACGGCCATTATGAGTTTGTCGTGATGCCATTCGGGCTCACGAACGCACCCGCCGTCTTCATGGAGTTGATGAACGGCAGCTTCATCGACTTCTTGGACCAGTTCGTGGTGGTATTTATTGACGACATCTTAGTCTACTCCCGGAGTAGGGAGGAGCATGAGGAACACTTGAGGACGGTACTTCGAGTCCTCCAGGATAGAGAGCTTTACGCTAAGCTCTCTAAGTGTGAGTTTTGGATGTCCGAGGTGGCATTTTTGGGATATATAGTTTCCGCCGAGGGTGTCATGGTCGACCCGGCGAAGATAGAGTTTGTTTCCTCATGGCCGCCCCCTAGGACGGTCAAGGAGGTGCGCAGTTTCTTGGGCTTAGCGGGATACTACTGCCGTTTTGTTGAGGGTTTCTCCGTGATTGCACGACCGCTCACTTCCTTGCTGAGGAAGTCTACTAGGTTCGTCTGGTCCGAGCCTTGCCAACGCAGCTTTGAGGAGCTGAAGAGGAGGTTGACCTCAGCTCCTGTGTTAGCCCAGCCTGAGGGCATAGAGGACTTTGTGGTTTATAGTGACGCCTCCAAGCTAGGCTTGGGGTGCGTCTTGATGTAGAGAGGTAGGGTTATTGCGTACGCTTCTCGGCAGCTGAAGCCGTACGAGGAGAACTACCCTACCCATGATCTCGAGCTAGCGGCAGTGATTCACGCCCTGAAGATATGGCGACACTACTTGTACGGGGCTATGTGCCAGATCTTCACAGACCATAAGAGTCTGAAGTATATATTCACTCAGCGGGAGTTGAATAACCGCCAGAGGAGATGGCTGGAGTTCATCAAGGACTTTGACTTGGAGATTTTATACCATCCCGGGAAGGCGAACGTAGTCGCTGATGCTTTGAGTAGGAGGACACCTCGGGAGGAGGTGATAGCTCGGCTTACGGTTCAGCCTCAGCTGCAAAGGGATTTGATGGGTTTGGAGTTGGATATCCGATTCCCGGGTACGGACGGTCGTTTATCCGAGTTAGAGGTGTTACCTGACCTGTCCAGCGAGATCCTGCAGAAGCAGGAAGGATGTCCCCTTTTGATGAGGATCCGGGAGAGGATGTCCCGAGGAGAGGCACCGCAGTTTGTCACGGGAGCAGATGGGATATTGAGACGTCAGGGACGTATTTGTGTACCGTCGGATCAGGAGCTTAGAGAGCGGATTTTGCACGAGGCCCATTCCACACCTTACTCAGTGCACCCAAGCGCGAGTAAGATGTACCAGGACATTAGGAGATCCTATTGGTGGGGCGGGCTCAAGCCCGATGTAGCTAGGTATGTGGCCCGATGCACGACCTGCCAACAGGTCAAGATCGACCACCATAGACCCGGAGGAGAGCTTCACCCACTGCCCGTGCTGCAGTGGAAGTGGGAGGACATATCCATGGACTTCGTAACCGGCCTGAGACCGAGTAGGAGCTTTGACGCGATATGGGTGGTAGTAGACCGGCTGACGAAGACCGCACGTTTCATTCCTATACGGGAAACGTGGCCGGTTAGTCGTTTAGCCGAGGAGTTTACCCGTGAGATTGTGAGACTACATGGAGTCCTGAGGACCATCATCTCGGACAGGGACGGGCGTTTTACCTCGAGGTTCTGGCAGCAGGTACACGCCGCCCTAGGTTCGAGTCTCCATTTCACCACCGCATACCATCCCCAGACCGACGGCCAGTCTGAGCGGACTATTCAGACTTTAGAGGATATGCTACGAGCATGCGTACTAGACTGGGGTCAGGTATGGCCAGATCACCTCCCGTTGGTCGTGTTTTCGTATAATAACAGCTGGCACGCTTCAATTGGGATGGCACCTTATGAGGCATTGTATGGACGGAGATTCCGTACTCCTTTATGTTGGGACGAGCCCGGGAGCTCTAGCATTGTAGCACCGGATCGGGTACATGACGACATGGCGAGAGTCGCTTTGATTCGGGAGAGGATGTTGGCTACGCAGAGCCATCAGAGGTCGTATGCGGATAGGAGGCGTAGACCTCTCGAGTTCAGGGTAGGAGCTCAGGTATGGTTGAGGGTATCACCGACGCGGGGCGTTAGACGATTCGGCATTAAGGGGAAGTTAAGCCCCCGATATGTCGGACCATTTGAGATCTTGGAGAGAGTCGGTGAGGTGGCATACCGGTTAGCATTGCCACTGCGGTTGGAGAGTATACACCCGGTCTTTCATGTCTCTCAGCTGAGAGATTACATACATGACCTGAGACACGTCATTAGTCATGAGGACCTAGTGGTCGAGCCGGACCACACTTTCGCAGAGCACCCGATAGCGGTCTTAGAGCGGAGTACAAGACGCCTTCGATCGAAGCAGATACCGATGCTAAGGATCCAGTGGTCGAGACGAGGAGCCGACGAGGCTACATGGGAGACGGAGGATAGTATCCGGAGGAACTATCCCGAGTTTTATGCAGACCTAGCGACATCGATAGGACCATCGGGTTAGTCCCGAGATCTTCCGTGTTTGCTTTATATGTTATGTGACTTTGTTTGAGTTATGAGTACCTTACGAGGTCGTGATATGATTTATATACACAGACTTGATCTAGAGCCGATAGTTGACGTTTTATGAGTTATACAGGGTTACGAGACGGGATTGTTGGAGAGTGTTGGGTTTAGCAAGTTTCGGGACGAAACTTGTTTTTAGGGGGGTTAGTTGTAACGTCCGGGAATTTTAGAAATAAATATATCTTTTTATTTCTCCTTCCGTAAATTATTTTACGGAAATGTTCGGAAAATATTCCGACCCGTAACCCGTAAATAAATTTTACGAGAACGTCGGAAATTATTCCGACCCGTAACATCTGTTACGGAATTATTTTAACGAGTTTTGAACCCATTCGTTTATCTCTTCCTTTTCCCCCTCCTTTTCCACCTCAGCCTGGGCCCCACGCCATGCTGGAGCCACGTCACCCGGGCCCACTGCCACGATGGCACTTTTCCTCTTCCTTCTCTTCTTTTCCTTTTCTTTCCCGCTTCCTTCTCTTTCTCCTTCTTTGTTTCTTTTTGGAGCAGCTACTGCTGCCGCCAACGCCCACCCGCCTACCCTGGCTAGGCTTGCTGCGTTTTCCCGAGCCCTCGGTCTTTTCCCCTTCCCCTAGCCCAGCTACTCCTTCGGCCTTGCTCCCTCTTCTGTCCCAGCAGTTACCACCTCCCTCTCTTGCTTTCTCTCTCGGCCTCGTCTTTCCCTCAACCTTCCGCTCTCCCCGCTCCAGATCTCTGCAACCACATCACTCCCAAACCTCTCCTCTCACTCCCTCCACTGCCACCATTCTCCAGCCACCGTCCTCCCGGCCACTTCTCGGTTAACAACCACCACCTCTATCTCCTTCTCCTCCTCTCTTCGATCTCTCATCACCGGGAAACCTCTGCGGCATCTCTACCTCCTTGCACCACCATCACTCCAACACTTCCTCTTCTCCCTCTGGTTATCAACACCACTGGAACAACCACCGCAACCTCGCCATTGCCGTTGGCCGGAACTAGAAGACGGGCGAAGGCCGCGAGCCTCCGTTGTCCCTCCTTTTTTTCCTCTGGATCGAGTCGCCGGAGAACATGCCACCGGGAGCCACCACCTACGGGGAAGACCGCCACCACACCGGGGGACCTCCACGCCTCCTTCCCCTGCCGGAGCACCCCCCCCTCGCCGGCGTCCAAGGACTGCAGAACCGGCTGGAGCACTTTCCTCTTAATTACAGTCGGGCCCCCTCACTTTTGGTATAATTACATTTCGGCCCCCTCAGTTTTATGCTAATTGCAGACTATACCCAATGTTTTGAGTTATTGTAGTTTTGGCCCAGATTTCTGAATTTGTTGCAATTATACCCTCTGTTGGGTTTTTTGTCGGAAATTGCCCAAAGTTTTAATTACAGTTTTGACCCATATGTCTTAGGAAATGTATAATTTCCCCGGAAAATACATTATCGAGTTTTAACCTCGGAAATTATGGACGAGTTTTATAATAGGTTTCGATATATTATATTTGATGATCAATTTAGCGTATGGGCTAAATTGTGTAGTATCATGATAGGTTGGAATTAGCATAACTTAGAGGAAATGCCAAGTAGCGGCTTTTGGGACCTTAGGAGAATGTGATGAGTGTGTTTAGACCTCGTTGGCTTTTACCGTCTTTATTGACGGTAATCATGGTAGACTCTAGGATGCAGTCCTAGAATGTGAGTCAAATGATCCTGCGTAGATCATTTGTGTAGAAGTCCTAGACTTCTTGAGTTGAGCGGGTTTTTATGGATACCTTGTTGTGAACAGGTTGAGTACTTCTTCCCAAGGGAAGCGTGAGCATTGTGTGAGTTAGCGTTTGGGACGAGGTAAGTCTCCAGACTTACTTAGCTCGTATTGTTTGTATTAGCATTGATGTGTGTTTGGTGGTGTGTGTTATTTTATGTTATAACAATGAAACCGGTAATTAGGACCACCGACTTTATATTTATATATGTGTTGGCCCAAGTGTATGATAACGGGCGGTGACATCATCTGCCTAGCCCTGGCGGGGTCTAGGAGGTTCTCGGCGACGAGTCCGGCGGGTATACGGGCGGATGCATCTGCACCATCCCTTGCCGGTAAGGGACCGACGCGAGACCACTGGGATCTCGTGTCACAACAGAAGTTGAACTAGAATGGAATACGACTTAATAATGAAAGATAATAAACCGGACTTGTGTGATTTATGTTTTGTGTATGGATGTGTTTGTGCCTTCACCGCTTTTCTAATACCTGGAATATGAGCTAACGGTTTAAAACCGTATGTAGTTGACTTGCAGGTTAGGGATGCCGCCGAGTGAGGTGGAGGAGTGGACAGCCGGGGTCTCCGTACATTATAGGACGGGGATGCATTTGAGTCATGTTTCATATTCTTGTTTATGGATATTGTCGTATGTTTAGAATTCGGATCTAGTTATGTTGTTTTGAGGACTCGGCTGAGTTTCCAAGTTGTAGTTTCTTACTTTCGATTTCCGCATACTTTAAAAACATATTTGAGTTTTCGCCTTTATTTGTACCATGTTGGAAGGTCCGGTGAAATTGTTGTCAGGCTAAGGGTCGGGACCCATTGTGAGGTCTCGCCCAGTAGCGCCCCGAGTCCCGCGGATTTGGGGTGTTACATTTCTTATTATGACGATATATCTAAGTCAATTCATCACCGAAGATTTGAGTTCGCATTTTGTGTTTATTGGGCCGTATGAGATATCAATCATAACAATGGTGAGTAAGCGGAAAAGTAATGGTTTTAGTTGATGATGCATCTTGTATTTTGTTTGTGTTTTTTTTACGATTTTTCATCGTTTTCTTATATGATTCTGATAAGATGCATAATTGCATATACAACCATACGATCATAGTAGATTCCGATTTGGTGGTTACAATTCTAGCGCAATGCCTTTGGAAAACGATTCCACCTTCGTCGTTGTGTTTGCAACACTCTTCGGTTTGTTAATAAAGAATTGTGTGGTGTTTTGGAAAGAGTGAAAGAGTGTGGGGAAGAAGACGAAGAGAGGTATATAGATGCGTGTATATCTAAGGAAATGAAGAAGAAAGACAAAAAGAAAGAGTTTGGTGTATTGATTTCTGTTTCCTTTTTTTTTTGTTTTACAAAATAATTTATTTTATTTTTAATGGTATAAATTGTGTAAGTATTTCATAACTACATGTAGTACCAAATTATATAATAAGTATATTTATTATTCTACACGGAATACCAAATTTATTTAACAAGTATACTTATTTGTAGGTGATTTCACGTTTTAAATCCCTTCAAAAAAATTTTAAAAGTAATAATTTCGGTAGATCATAAAATAAAAACTATATTTTATTACCCTCAATAACTACATTTATGTATAATGAAATTAATACGATTAAATTGATCGACATAAATAAAACTTGGTTATATATAACTTACAAATAAATAAATAAAAAATACGAATCATAGATATTAACAAATGTAAAATCCGATATAGCCAAAATATTTGAGGCGACAATTTATAAACTTGTTTAAAACATATAGAGATGTCACATTAATTGTTATAAAAAGTTAGAATAAGTAGATGGATCAAAATGACATATGGCATTTGGTGTAACAATAATTGATAAGGAAAATGATTTATAAGCCTCATTGTCACCATTAGTTTCATATTATAAAAGTGGCTCATTTTAAAGATACTTTGACCAAGAGATGTTTCTCATTTTTTATTTTTTTTTATGTACGGTACATACTATAAATAGCCATGTATTCATGACCTTTTTTTTTACACCAAACCACACCAATCAACTAACAATGAAGCTCGTATTTGGTTTTACAAAGTATTTTACGTTATTATCTTGTTGGTTTGTGTTATTTTCCACCCGGTTGCATGCACAATCAAATGTTTTTGATTTGACAAAGTATGGAGGAATTGCCAACGGAATTTTTGACAACAGCAAAGTAGTACATGTTCATATGTATAAAATATATTTATTTGTGTCAAAGTCACTGTTCGCACGGACGGAAAATTACTAACACGACTATAAAAGCGGATTCCGCTTCTACCTCAAGTTGGGTCGGATGCAGAATCTGCTTTCGTCTTGTCCCGTTAGTAGTTTTCGGTCGCCCGGATAACATCACTCTTATTTGCGTGCCGTAATTAAGTTTCACTAATTAACGATTTTCCGACTGTTTTGATTTACGACAGGCATTACTTAGTGCATGGAATGATACTTGCAAATGGCAGGGTCAAGGTGAAGCGCAACTTGTGATTCCACAAGGGAATTACTTTTTGAATCCTAGTGTTAAGTGGGCCATGTAAAAGCCCAATTAAGTTCGTCAATAACGGCCAATTTTTGGGCCCTCTCGGCCCAACGGATAGTACTCACTGGGTTGAATTTCGCTATCTTGATGGATTGACCGTTTTTGGTGGCTTATACAATGGTCAAGGTCAATCCACTTGGAATCACTCCAATTTGGTCAACTCTGGTTATGCGGTAAGTCAATCACTTCTCCCTTCACATCCATTATAAGCATTTAATACCCGTTTGATTGGAGTTATGGAATGCAAACGGAATGAAATCGGTTAAGGGGAAGAAATGAAAATGAAAATGATTAGGTTAGTTTTATGTGTAAAAAGACCTCTAAAAAAACATAGTTTTTAATGATTTGGAATCATTCCATTATCAGAAATGATTCCTAACAATACCAAACGAGCCCTTAATTCAAGCACTCAAAATGTGTTTGTTAATTTTGACCGCAAACTAATCTATACTAAAAATTATAACTATTTACTTGTAAAAAGTAAGCTCACATTATGCAAAATTGATTTGACTAGATATATTGACATGTGTTATGATTGATAAATTGAATTGACCAGATTATGAACCTCGCTTTTGTAAACAATACAAGCATTCAAAATGTGACTCTTCAAGACAGCAAAAAGACCCACCTCTCCATATTCGCTTGTAATAACCTCGAGATCTCCCATTCGGCAATCTCAGCCCCACAAAATAGCCCTAACACTGATGGTATAAGGATCGGGCTCTCAAATGCCACTATAAGAAAGGATACAAACATAGGATCAGGAGACGATTGTATTACCATCCTAACGGAAACCAATACTGTTAACATTACTAGGATTCATTGTGGGCCCGGCCATGGAATCAGCATCGGAGGCATGGGGTATAATCCGGGAGACGAGGTGAAGAATATTTTTGTTAGAAATTGTACCTTCACGAGGACACTAAATGGTGTTAGGATTAAGACAACGGCAAATAAAAATTCGGGTATTTGCCCAGGTATTTCATTTGTGAATATCATCGTGGAAGATGCTAGTAACCCCATTATCATAGACCAAAATTATTGGCCAACTACAAAATATCCGGTACGTTCTTTCTCTTTTTGATAATTTAAGCAAAGTTGTTCTTTAGTATACCGCTACATGAAAAATCACCCGTAATATAATTTAACAAACTAAATATAATTTAACAAACCAACGTCTTTGTTTTGACATGTTTAGTCCTAAATAAAACATAAATAGTGTAATATATCCAATACATTAATGCTACCATGAATATTATACTTTTTAATGAAAAGTATATTAATGACGATACCATTAACAAAGAGTATATCACATTATTTATATTATTATGAGATACATATCTATATTGAGATATAACAAGTGAATTTATTAATTTTGTGTTTTTTAAACATTCATCTCTTTAACAATCATTTAATGATTAAATAATTGTGTGTGGATGGCATTTGTAAGTGTAATTTAATTTGTATCGATAATTTAAATTAAGATATACTCTAGTCAGTTATTAATTTTTTATTATTTAAATTTTTATACATAGGGAGCTTCACACGGCAAATAGAAGACGTGGAGTTTGTAAACATCAAAGGGACGTCAGCTTCAGATTTAACGATAAACTTGCAGTGTAGTGACAACAACCCTTGTAAAGATATTAGGTTGGACGATATAGACATCACTTATGGAGTTCCAAATGGTAAATTACCTACTACAAATTGCACCAACGTTAAGGGTACCGTTACTCGTGTCCAAAATCCCGGTTCTTGTTCAACATTAAATTTTATTCATTAGTGAAATCGGTTTAGAACTCCGTGCATGATAATTGCAAAAATTTGTAAGTTGTGGGTAAAACCCTTGACAAGATACTTCATGTGGCACAATGCAATTTTGTTTCGATTATGATTTTACGAAATTAATGTAATAACCGGAAAATTTTAATAATATTCCTTTTTTTTATTTTAATTTAATTTTAATTATTTTATTTAACCGAGAACTCGAATTGAATACCAAAGAAATAAATCAAACGGATCCAAACCCGATCGGTTAGTAAAACCAAACCGAGTCCCTTAATTGTTTAACTAAACCGCCAGCCCTTTTTTTTTGTGTTGAACCAAACCAGAAGAGTTGGGCCCAATTAACAAGGCCTATAATGAGGCCCGAAGTACCTTACCTCCTCCGTTGGGCCCTTTCTTGTTGGCCAAGTGGGAACAAAAATATTTTGGGCCTTTCCTTGCTCCAGCCTCGACTCAAGCTCAGCGTTTGCACTGCACTGCTTCGTCTTCCTCATGCCTCCAACAGGACACAATCGTTACTCGAGATGCCTTGAAGACGGACGTTGACGACGACATCAAGGCGCACATTGAAGACTAGAGAACGGCTTACTCTTGGACCATCCCACATCGACTAGCTCCACTCTCCCTGCCTCGCAAGGTCTGTCTTCCCCTACCTCGACACCGACACCAACTCCGGCGAGCTCCCCGTTGCAACCACCTCCGAGCACGTCTCCCTCTTCCTTCTGCACCAATAAAACCGCCGGCGAATCTCTCTCACCTCCCCTCCCTTCCTTCTCTCTGTTTCCTCCGCCGGAATCCATACCACCAGTCACCTGCATCTCTACTCCTTCTCTCTGTCACCTCCGGGCCCCTCTCTCACCTCCTCCTCCTCTGTCGTCGACTCTAACCTCCCGAGCCTCTGCAACTCTCTGTCACCGCACCACCATCTTTCCTCTGTTCCTCCCTCCCTCCCTCTTTCCACGCCGTGACGCCATCGGTACCAAGCCTCCCTCTCCCTTGCTCGAAAAAAAAAAGATTACAAACCGACGACCCTCTTCCGACCGGCCAAAAAACGCAGGATACGAGAACCGAATCGAGCTTCAAAGTGCCGGGTAGGAGAAGACGAGGAGCGATTCACTAGTATCGATCTTTCCACGTCACCTTTTCCCCCTGTGAGCAATTGGCTGCTCAAGGGTGACGAACATATGACTTCGTCATTCATGGTGAGTGTTCCCCTCCCTCTCTTCTTGGTTGTAACGAGGTGTCGATCTCGCGACCAGCCGCTCACATTAGCCAAACGAATAATGGCCTTTCTTGTTATCGACAAGACTCGAACTTGGATCCCTAGGAACTGAGGAGAATAAGAACGCCACTTAGTTGCATACCTCCGGACTTGAAGTCGAGACTAGTTGTCATCGGATACCACTTGGTCAAGTCGAGACTAGTTGTCATCGGATACCACTTGGTCAAGTCGAGACTAGTTGTCATCGGATACCACTTGGTTACGGTTAGACCCGAAACTCAATTAATTCCTTAATTTTAACTTCTGATAAATTAATTTCCGCAAATATATAATCATGTATTATAAATATCTAATTAAATATTGTGGTGATAACTTAGTAATACTTAAGGGATGAGTTTAGTTAAGTATAAACCGTTGGAAGAAATGATGGTTGTGGAACTAGTCGGAAAAACCGGAAAGTTGGAAGTAGAAAGATTTTGAGGAATTTTATGGTAGAAACCGGAAATGTTGGATTTAACGGATTTGAGAAAGTGTATTATTAGAACCGAACCGCTCAACCTCGTAAATTTAAATTCCGCTAGATTAATTTCTTGATGGTAAATAATTAATTATGCAATTATTTTAATTAGTTAAAGGTTGAGTTATATTGCTAGAGAAATGAATTGGTGGCACGATGTTAAAGAATTATTTTAGAATGTTAAAAACGACATAATATATGGATGGAAATGTTAAGATAATTGAGGATGTGAATCCGAGTAGAAATCGGAACCATAAGTTAGCAGATTCGAGAAAGGGTACGGAGGAGGCCGCATTGAGAATTGGAATAGTCGAACGGTGATAACAGTAGATTAATGATGTTTTCTAAGTTAAGTATATATTATGATATGCCCATGTTATGGATAAGAGGCCGTGAAATGGATGCGTAGGTCCCCAAACCGAAAAGTTAAAGAATGTCCAAGTATTGATGCTAGATGTCATACGGGATTATGAGAATGATAAGTCGAGTAATACTAAAGGTTGAAATGGTTCTAAGAGTGGTTAAATTATTGATCATGATAATCGGATCTTTGACTGGCAAGATCGCGAGACGTTGAGACCAGTACCGATAAGGTGAGTTCGTAGGACTCACTTAGCTACCTTTTTGATACCGAGTGTGCGCTAGGGTAGTGTGTGTTATTCTTGTAAAATAAAATAAACGAATTAGATCACTGTATTTTTATTATGTAAAAGAGGCACAAGTGTATGATAACGTGCCGTAACCGTCGGTCAGGGCCGATGGTGCCGGAGGATTGTCCCGCGACCCGTTTAGTAGTGTATACGGGGGAAATGCATCAAAACCAATCCTACTAGTTAACGGGGACGGAGACAAGAGTCGGGAGACTCTTGTGTTACAAGTCAAAGTTGGAAAATAGAATGACCAAATCCACCTAATGAAAGATAATAAACAAGGACATTGAGTGTGCATGTTGATTGATTTATAGTACTTCTTTATATGTGTGTGTGTTTTAGTGACCTTCGTATTAGAATTGTAGCTAACGGTTTTACCGTGTTGTTAGGTTTTTGCAGGATAGATCTCTACCGAGAAATCTGGAGTGGAGTGGCCAGCCGGGTTTCCGTACTAGGAGTTTGGGTGTTGGGTTGTTATATATTATGTGTATTCATTTTATTACAGTAGAGTTATTTCATTACCAATTGACTGATGTACGGGTCGGAGTTTGTCTTAGTTAAATACTTATTTCTGAAAGGATTTGATTTAAAATATTTGTGCCTTGTTGCAAGATCTGACATTATTGACGTCAACCTAAAGCAGGGACCCACTGTGAGGTCCTAGCCAGTAACACTCCAAGTTCTAAGAATTTGGGGTGTTACAACATGGTATCAGAGCTCTAGGTTGGCAACAATGACACTCACAATCTTCTAAAAAGGCCAAGTATAAACAGAACCCGAAATGGGATCTGGTTTCCAAAATGAATTTGAAAGTTTATTTCCTATCAGTCAGGTTGGGTAGTGGTACGGAAACCACCACTCCACTCTACAGATCTCGGTTGTAGTAAGTTAGTGTGATTTGTACTTAGAAATAACAATACTAGTTATAGTCGCCTGTCTCGTATAGTCGGCGCACACCAGGATAGTAACCGTGTCGGGTTGGGGTAAAGGTAATCACCTTTCTACCCTTCCCGCACGGAGTAGAATTAATAAGGCGCTACAGGTTAAGCACGCGAGTGGAGGAATAAAAGCTTTCCAAAGACGAGAGGACGGAGTGTAGGATTGCTGAAAGTATGACCCGATGGTACTAGGAATTCGAAGACACGACCAATCTGACCAGGTCACACTACGAAGAGAGCCCAAAGTTCACATAATGATTCCGGATTCTAGAAATACAATTGTCATGACCTTCTAAGAATATAAGGATAACGAACGGAACCGCAGTAACAGTAATTACAACAAGTGTTCCATAAGAAGGAAGAGCAAGTGAAATGATACGAAACAAGAACAAGAGCCAATAAAGACGTCCTTTGGGAAAGGACTCGATGTTCCAACATCAAGAGACATCTCCAAGAAACGGTAGATAGAAGAAGAGAGCATCATAGTGCTTAGAGGAACGCGAGAGTAAGTCATCACATGGTGTCATGAAGTACGATCAAGAGACATTGTCCCTTCCTCCAATCATCATAAGAACAATCCAAATCACAATATCAAAAGATGCTCGAGCAATCTTTATTTCAAAACTGTTTTCAAAAACAATTTGTAAAGTGCTAATTTAGAGAAGGTTCAAGCCTATTTCTTGAACATGAAGGTACCTCCTAAACCCCTACCACGGGATGGACATAGTAAACACAGATCAGGTGAATTGATACGGGGATTAGCCGTGAGGCTTCCCAATCTTTCAACACCAAGAATTGAAGATTGAAAGAGAGATGGATAGGCGTGGGAATGGTGTAGAAAACGTGTGATGGATGGTTGAATGATCCGATGACTGGGGATGGATCGTTCTGGATAGACCGGTTCAATCTCCTAGTCGCAATTCGATTCTTCCGCTCTAATCTTATGCAGATGGGAAAGAGACGAGATTGTTCCTAAAACACAAGAAGTCGTTTGAAGATTGAAGAGAAGCCTATCTTAGAGTCTCACCAAGTAGGACGGCTCTTCTATGGTCCAAACTAGGGTTTGAATAGGAGTCACACTTATTTGTTCTCGAGTCTCACGAGAAGAGAAAATACTGAAAAGTATCAAATGTACATTAAAGTCTAAATGATGTCAAGTCAAACGTCCAAATGGCCTTGTATAGGCACATATGGAACGTCCAAATTGAGTACACAGGTCTTGGGCTGGATCTAATATCGAGCCCAAGATAATTAAAAGAAAAGAAAAAAATCCGAAAAGATAAAATCGAATCTTTAAGAGATAAGACCTTCTAACAAACGGATAAGGTCAAATCTTGAAGAGATGAGACCTTCTAGAAGGAAATAAAATAACAATAAAATAAAACAAAAACCAATGTTAAAATTGTTTAAATATGGGCTGAAATAAAATGAGAAATTGGGCCTAATTTAATTACTTAAATTAGCCCGAGTACTGCAAAGTATAACCGGTCTTCTTCATCTAGCCCTTCGGCCTACTTGTCTACTCCATCTCGTCCATTTCCTCCATTTGCACGTGGATATGGGCTGACAGACTCTCGATCCAATCCATCTTCATTTCCCTTGGGCTCACTATCATTTATGGCTGACTTAAGCTCTTGATCACAACTGTCCTTAGAATTAGTCTCATATCTGGTCGAATTACTTCCTCGATCACAACTGGTATCTTGGCTGCCTAATGTCACACTTTGATCCTTGCTTTCCTTAGTCCCTTCCTCAAAATTTAACCCTTCCTCATACTCGAGTTGTCTCTTCTTTGTAGACCTATTCGTTCTACATGTTGAGATTAAGCTTTCGGATGCTCCTGCATCATCCTCCCTTTCTTGAAAATGATTCGACCTCGAATCCACGAAAATTGGACTTGATTTCTGCTGTAGTGGTGTTACTGACTTCGTGGGGTTCGGGGGTCTACCTCCTCACGTGTCTGCTCTTTGCGCCTCTTCTTTTCCCCTAGAACAAAAAAATGTGAAAACTGTCGAGTCCTCTTTTCTCTCTGGATCGGCATCTCCTTCTCGACTGGTCTTTCTACTCCTGAAGTACCAACACGGAGGAATAAAACGCAGCAATTATTCGGATAAGGTGTAAAAGTAGCACCGCATAACTTCAACGTCTTGTCCCGAATAGATGAGAAAAGTTTCCTATTCTGACTATTATGCATATAGGGCGTGAGAATGAGGTCTATAAGATCAACCTGTACATTAACCTTTAAATGAAGATCCTTAAAGTACGTAACAATACTCAAATGAGGATATATAGTAGTCAGGTATCTCCAATTATAGATGGATATTGCCTCATGTATGTTCTTGATAGCTCCTCCGAGACTCTCCAACATACCAATCTCAAACATGGAAGCTATAAATTCTCGGCAAACAAAGCTATAGATAGGACATGAAAACGGATCTACATGTGGTGGTCCTGCATCATATCTATCACCCTCATAATGCAATTCTCTCCGTACGAGCCTTTTAGGCACGTAACCTTCCCTGTTCCCGTTATCTCTCTCTACAGGATACATATCAAGCAATCTAGACTCGCCTGCAAATTCTCAACTAAAATCAATTAATCTTGAGAAAAGAAAATTAAAAGTAGCTTGAAAAATTAAAAGGCAAGGTAAGGCTCAAAAGAAACAAAAGGTTGAAAGCAAGTGAATTTGAGCAGTGCCTGCAAGGAACCCAAAATGGAAAAGGGGAAATTTTAAAAAAAAAGGCAAGGGACAAAAATAATCAAATGACTCCCTTTCTTTGGAACGAAAAGGGTATTTAGCGTAGAGTACTAAAAAAGGCCAAAAGATGATTGAAGCTCCGTTCCCTTTCTCTTTCCCGTTTCTTCTTCTTCTTCTTTTTTTTTTTGATAGGCCAAAACCTTAGGAAGGCCGGCAAGGGGCTGCTGAAGGGGGTGGTGGCGGCTGGGGGTTCTGCAGCGGCGCAAGGTGGCGGCGGACTGCCAGCGGCGGGCGGCAAGGGTGACGGCGGCTCCCACGGCGGGAACCGGCGGGTTCAGGGATGAACCGGGGATTCCAAGGGCGGGTAGACGGTTGTGGGTGGTGGTGGAGGGCTGGTGGTGGCGGAGAGGTGTTGTAGGGGCCGAAACCGGCGACCGGCGGCGGCAGAAGGCGACGGCAGGGCACCAGCGGCGGGAATCCGCCAGGGAAGAGGGAAAAACCGGGGGCTTTTGGTGGTGCTGGGGTGGCTCTTGGGGTGGTAGAGGGCCGGCGGGGTCCGGCAGAGGTGTGGGGGGTGCTGGGCGGCACGAGGTGGTGATCGGCGGAGGTCTGGCAGGCGACGGGCGGCGGAACAGTGTTTTCGGCGCCGATTTTTTTTTTGTAGGGCAACGCCTGTTGCGGGATAGGGAGTGGTGACTCGAGAGCGAACCGTGGCTAAAAGGATCGTCTTGGTTGGTTTAACCGCGATCTAGCCCAATAGGTTGACACAAAAGGAATCAAAGGTATGGGTTCGAGAAAAAGATTGGATCTTGGCTGAGTTATGCTGAGATAATTTAGGCCACAATTAATCTTTTTAAAGAAAATTGAAATTAGATTGTAAGAAAAAGTAGTGTGTCAACGAGAATAGATTACTAACCATTGTTCTTCCTGCTCCCAATCGCTTGTTTTTGTAGAACCTCCTCGACGGGTCTTGAAAGCTCTGATTTTTCTTCTTTTTGATGGTGCGGTTGGTGTTGATGAACCTTAGCTCTGATGCCAATTTGATACGGGGATTAGCCGTGAGGTTTCCCGATCTTTCAACACAAATAACTGAAGATAGAAAGAGAAATAGATAGGCGTGGGAATGGTGTAGAAAACGTGTTATGGATGGTTGAATGATCCGATAATTGAGGATGGATCGTGCTGGATAGACTGGTTGAATCTCCTAGTCGCAATTCGATTCTTCCGCTCTAATTTTATGCGGATGGGAAAGACGAGATTGTTCCCAAAACACAAGAAGTCGTCTGAAGATTGAAGAGAAGCCTATCTTAGAGTCTCACCAAGTAGGACGGCTCACCTATGCTCCTAACTAGGGTTTGAATAGGAGTCACACCTATTCGTTCTCGAGTCTCACGAGAAGAGAAAATACTGAAAAGTATCAAATGTATATTAAAGTCTGAATGATGTCAAGTCACACGTCCAGATGGCCTTATATAGGCACATATGGAATGTTCAAATTGAGTACACAGGCCTTGGGCTGGATCTAATATCGAGCCCAAGATAATTAAAAGAAAAGAATAAAATACGAAAAGATAAGATCGAATCTTTAAGAGATAAGATCTTCTAACAAATGGATAAGGTCAAATCTTGAAGAGATGAGACCTTCTAGAAGAAAATAAAATAACAATAAAATAAAATAAAACCCAATATTAAAATTGTCTAAATATGGGCTGAAATAAAATGAGAAACTAGGCCTAATTTAATTACTTAAATTA
Organism: Fagopyrum tataricum; assembly: GCA_002319775.1. NCBI lineage: Eukaryota > Viridiplantae > Streptophyta > Magnoliopsida > Caryophyllales > Polygonaceae > Fagopyrum > Fagopyrum tataricum. The sequence goes on along the minus strand of CM008283.1, from coordinate 25,288,811 downwards.
GCCCGAGTCCTGCAAAGTATAACCGGTCTTCTTCATCTAGCCCTTCGGCCCACTTGTCTACTCCTTCTCGTCCATTTCCTCCATTTGCACGTGGATATGGGCTGACAGACTCTCAATCCAATCCATCTTCATTTCCCTTGGGCTCACTGTCATTTCTGGTCGACTTATGCTCTTGATCACAGGTGACCTTAGAATCAGTCTCATATCTGGTCGAATTACTTCCTCGATCACAACTGATATCTTGGCTACCCAATGTCACACTTTGATCCTTGCTTTCCTTAGTCCCTTCCTCAGAATTTAACCCTTCCTCATTCTCGAATCGTCTCTTCTTTGTAGGCCTCTTCGTTCTACATGTTGAGATTAAGTTTCCGGATGCTCCTGCATCATGAATCCTCACCATCCACTAAGGTCGGGCACAACCATCGGCCCGCTCAAACCATATACCACTGGTAATCATGGTCCGCCCTAACCGAGGAGTGAATAAGAATAATGAAAACGGTATCACCGACAACAATATCGTCATGGTCATAGAACACATAAATAACAAGGGAAATTGCCCGCTATGGTCATACACAAATCATCTCAGATATATATGGCAAAAGCCGATTAGGTCAAAGACCAAGTCATCTCAAATCCACAATATCCTAACCGGTTCCTTTTGTAAAATATTTTGATAACACCTCTTTAACTAATCTCAATCAATTATCATGTAATCCCAAGGCTTCCTAAACCGACTCCTCAAATCATACCATACTCATAACTCAATTGTAATATCACACATTCTGATACGGGGATTAGCCGTGAGGATTCCCGATCTTTCAACACCAAGAACGTAGGATAGAGAGAGAGGATGGATGAGACGTTGGAAATGGATGAAAGACGTGAATGTGGATGGATGAAGGATCCGATGATTGGGAATGGATCGTGCTGGATAGACTGGTTGAATCTCCCCTTCGCAAGTTGATTCTTCCGCTATAATCTTGGTCGTACGGGAAAGAACGAATGTTCCCGCAAGCACAAGAAGTTCTTTGGAGATCGAAGAGAAATTGCTCCAAGCTTCGCACCGGGATGGACGGCTCTTCTAGCTACCAAACGAGGGTTTGGACGTGCTTCTCACCCGTCCAGGGTTTTGAATAAGCTTCGCACCTATTCAAGTCTCGCTTCACACGAGGGAAAATACTGAAAGTATTCAAATGTTTATTAAAAGTCTGATCATCAAATCACACGTCTAGATGACCTTATATAGGAACATATGGGACGTCCAATATGAGTACATGGGCTATGGGCTGGATCTAAAATCGAGCCCAAGATAAATAAAAGAAAAGAATAAAATACGAAAAGATAAGATTGAATCTTTAAGAGATAAGATCTTCTAGCTAAAAGATAAGATTAAATCTTTAGGAGATATGATCTTCTACAAAAAAAATATGATCAAATCTTTAAAAGATAAGATCATCTAAAATAATAAAAATAACAAATTAAAAGGCTGAAAATTAAACAAGTCCTAATTTAACAATAAAATATGGGCTGAAAATAAAACAGCTAATTGGGCTGAAAATAATAGATCTAATTAAGGCCTAATTTAACAATAAAATATGCCCAACTAGATATATTAAAAACGTCCAACGTCCTCTAAAACACGCAACTCCTTGCACTTCCTTCGAGCTCTTCTTCTGGCCCATGCATACGTGCTCTTGTATGCACGTGTACTGATGCATCTCTCCCATGTGAATATCGGCCTTCTCCTTGCATATTTAGGACAACTTCTTCTTTGTGCTTCACATGTATTCTTAACTTCAATGGCTATCTCCCATGCACATGATCTCCATGTCTTCTCCCATTTCCAATCAATGGTCTTCAATGTATCTCCGGAAATGGTCTTCACATCACTCCTAGGGATAATCTCGACTCGGAATAGGTCTTGAGATGCTCCTTCATCACATTCCCCATGGACTCCAAGATCATTCATCTTTAGAAATCACAACATATATATTTATGTACTTATCATGCTCATCATGCCAAAACGTAAGTTAAGACATCCCAACCATACATATGCAATATCATGAAGGCTTAAACTTATTCATTCTCATCATGCCAAATCATAATTTAAAAAATCCCAATCATACATGCAATATCATGAAGGCTTAAACTTAATCATGCTCGTCATGCCAAATCATAATTTAAAACATCTCAATCATACATGCAATATCATGAAGACTTAAACTTAATCATACTCATCATGTTAGATCATAATTTAAAATATCCACATTATACATACAACATCATGAAGACTAACTTAATCATGCTCATATACAAAAGCTCACAAGTACTTGCCTCGATAAAATCTCATTCAATGACTCTAATTCAAAACGACAAAGTCAACTAAACTCGTCAACAACCTAACAATCAAGAAATCACATAATTAATCAACCCACATATAATATATATACATAATCACAACACCATCTAATGGGTGTAAAAGTGACTTACGTGGTCCCAACTCGTATTTCAGTGGTACTTTTCTTACGTGGTCAGGTTGCGTGGCCAAACCCGACTGAGCCCAGGACAACATGGCACTAACTGGCGTGAAGATGGGGCCCAGATGAGGTGGAAATTAAGAGGGAAAAAGGGGAAAAAAATGAAATAAGGAATAAAGGAAAAATAAAATAAAATAGATTAAATCAAAACACGTTAAAATAATTATGTAACGTATGTTTCGGATCAGAAAACTTTTCGAACTTTTCGTAAAATAATTTACGATATATATGTATACACTTATTTAAATTTATAAATATAATATAAACTCATAAAATTTTTAGATTAGGGTATAGGAATAATAATAAAATACGAAATAATATTTATATAAAATGCACCATATATAAGAGCGTTTCAGTAACAAGCGAATCAAATAAACACGCAAAAGGAAGATGTTAGTAAATTATCAGAAAGAGATTCTAAGGTTTCAAGATCGTTATTCATGGCATCGGACTCAAGATAGTTGCAATCGAATAAGGTAAAGAACGCTACAAAGACGGGTGTTTCCTCATTGACGAACTATTACGGGGGAGGTCTCAAGATCGTCTAGTTTCAACCCTAACTTCCTATTACCGGGTAAGTCTCAAGGGCAATAGGATGGAAATTCGGCGCGGATTGGATTCTCTACTTAAAGACCAAACCATTCTGATGCGGGAGCATCTCACAGCCCGACCTCATCCCCATGCATCGAGGAGTACACAAGCAAGAGGCGACGAGTTGTTACCAAGGGAGATCAAGATCACGAGTTGGACGTGGAGAGAGTGACCAAAAGAAGATGCCGAGATGAAGACCGAGATTTGGAGAGGAGCAGCCGAGATCATGGCCGAGACGTGGGAGAGAAGATGGGTCATGATCCACTTGATCCATATGAAGAGGAGGTCAGTCGGGCTGCATTTGAAGGAAGAAGATTTCGGGCTAATTTAAGTGGCTAAACTAGGCCCAACTTGCTTATTGTTTTAAAGCCCATTCTTGGACATCTTTTAAATAAAAGATGGGCTTGCTTTTAATTATTTGTTTTGGACTCTTTAAGACTTATTAGTTTAGCCCACTAGTTTATTTTATTTCTCTTCTATTTTTTGATCTAATCTCTTGGAGATTTGATCTTATCTTTTAAGCTAGATTGGGCTCGATCTTGGATCAAGCCCATAGCCCGTAGGAAACCCTAGAGGACGTCCAACATGCCTATATAAGGCCCTCTAGGACGTCATTCTTGGTTACCTTTGAATGAATTAAACACAAGTACTTTCGAGTATTGTTTCTCTTCTATCCCATATTCTCCTCGTGGAATCGAGACACCTTACTGTGTGAGCGGAATCCGTTGCCCAACAAGTTTGGCGCTGTTTTGAGTTGTGTCACTTGGATTGGCAAGTTGGTGCTCTCAATCATCTCCGGGTGACTTCTCGTGCTTTGGGGACAATCGCTTTCCCCTCTGTGTGAGATTATAGCGGAAGGGCTTCTTCAAGTCATTCCAAGTTGTGTGTTAGGGCCTTTGTTTCCCTATCGTGCTCTTGGTTGCCTTAAGGGTTCGACCAGATCTATCCATCTACCGATCCTTCACAATCATTGGATCATTCCTCCATCTTTTTATTTCAAGTTTTCATCTTTTTATTCGTTTTCTTCATTGCGAGTCTTGGTGTTGAAAGATCGGGCCAACTGACGGCTAACCCCATATCAAATTGGTACCAGAGCTTCAGGTTCATCAACACCTTCTCACGTCCCATATAAAACACAAAAAAAATTCAAGCTTTCAAGATCCGTCAAGGAAGTTCTACACAAAAAGAGTCACCGGAGCAGGATCCGTAATGGTTAGTTCTACTATTCTCGTTATTTTTTCTGCGATTTTCAATTCCGCATTCAATTTCTTGAAAAGAAGGATTTTTGTGGCCTATTGTTGATTTGAATACATATTTTTGCCTAAGATTCGATCTTTTCTCGTTTTGATCGGAATCTCACCCATCCACCACCACAAAACACCCCGCCTCCGCCTTCCCGCCGTCTTTTCGGCCGCCCCTATCCCCAGCCGTTGCTTCGCCGGCCGCCGCCCAACCCAGCCTTGCCGCCGCCTTCAGCCGCTGCCCTACCCGCTGTTTTCGGCAGTCCCGGCGCCGCTTCCCCGGCCTTTCGGCCTTTGTTACGCCGCCCGAGATCCCAGACGCCGCCCCAACCCTCGGTCTCGGCCGAGACCCAAACCCCTATTCCGGCCGAGATTTGTTCTCTACACCGCAGCCGTCGCCCCCTCGAAACCCTACCCGAAACCTTAGCCGTCGCCTCAGGCGTCGCTAAACCCTAACCCTAGCCGTCGCCTCCGGCATCGCTAAACCCTAACCCTAACCCTAGCCGTCGGGCCTCGTCAAACCGGCCCAACCCGACCTATCTCGGCCCATCAACCGAGATCAAAAAAAAAAAAAAAAAATTTTGGAATCGAACCAAAGAGGTTCAGCCGCCGCTCTGCCGCCGCCGGCCCGCCACTCCGCCGCTCCGCCACCGCCGTCTGTCCGCCAGCCCGCCGCCGTCGGTCCGACGCTCAGCCACCGCCGCCGCCCCGCCACCGCCCTTGGTTAGTCTTGCAAGTGCTTAGTTAAAAAAAAAAAAAAAGGAAGAAGGCGTAAGGCCGTACAAAAAAAAAAGAAGAGACGTTACTTGCGAGCTAAGTTATTCAGTTTCCGCGGTTGTGCATCTTGTGCGAGTTTTGTTTTGGCAGGCGTCCCTTTTGAGCGTGATTGATATATATTTGCTTCCTTGGGAGCTCCCTACATCGCTGCAGGGCAAGTTGGACAACCATAAATTGCACTCCTTCCCTTTTTCCTTTCCTTTTTTTTTTCCTTTTATTTTTCCCTTGTTTCCTTTTGCCAACCCTTTCCTTTTTACTTGTTTCTCTTTTCCCTTACTGCCTTTTCTCTTTTATTTCCCTTTCCCTTTTGTATTTTAATTTTCAAAAGCCGCAAATTATCTTTTCTATTTTGAGATTATTAATTTGTTGGTTGAGAATATTGCAGGCGAGTTTAGTTTTGCTTTTCTTGCTAGCACCACATAAAAAGGCCTTTTTCCTTTTGAGATCTGGTTCGTTCACCTTGTTCTCTTGCCTGAACGCATTAACCTGTTGATTGTTTGAGACATCTTTCTTATAGATTCACAGTGATCCTCGCAAACCGGCTAAGAGGAAGTTGCGAAGCTTACGAGATAGGTTCCGAGCGAGACACTTGAAGAGGGTAGCCTACGAGTTTATCTTTAACTAACCTTAACAAGTTTGTTTGCTTTGAGTCATGTCTGCAGGAAGAGAAAACAGGAACCGGATACCTGACGCGCCACGAGTTGTGGGCCCTGAGGCTATGCTAGCCCGTATCTTGGAAAGATTAGATAGGCTAGAAGCACGGGATGAGAGGATGACAGATCAGGACGAACGCGTTCCAGGTGCCACGTGGAGGAGAGAGAGACGGCCGAGACTACGGCCGAGATTTCGGCCGTTCCGGCCGAGATGTGTTCCACCTGAACCGAGACGAAGGCCGAGACTTCCGAAGACCACACCGGGCTGCACTTACCTTGGACAGAGCTACTACCTCGACACCGCAGAGAACCAGATTTGGTCCGACCATAAGAGCTAGAGATATCCAGTGTTCCAAGTGTCAAGGACGAGGTCACACAAAGCAGGAATGTCCCAATAAAAGGACAGTGATCATTAATGATCAAGGATATTACGAGTCAGATTCCAACTCCGACGAAGAAAACGAGAATGACGGTGGAAAAGGATATGCTTCCGGAAAATGCCTTCACTTAAGTAAGATCGTTCCTGACCCTTACCCCATTTTGAGAAATTTAGATTATGTATCTCCTATGATTCATACTGATGAGCATAAACTAGAAATACCTGCTAATTTTTCTAGTCATAAAAAGGAGATGTCTAAGTGCTTAAGGAATGATACCATTACTGAAATAATTGTGCCTTCACCTATGTGTTTAAGTGATGAAATGCTTCCTACTATTAATGCTGAAATTGGGGGCATATTACTGAAATTAATTCACATGCACTAGGCCCTGTTGATACGATTGATTCACTTACAAATTTTGTTGAGCATCTAGCTGATTTTAAGACAGAGGAAGCAACGGAAGATAACAAACAAAGAGTTAACTTGTTCCATACACGCTGTTTGGTTCAAGGAAAGGATTTTCACATGATCATTGACAGTGGGAGTTGCAGCAATCTAGTGAGAACGGAGGTTGTTAGCTAGTTACAGTTGGATACCATACGTCACCCACAACCCTATAAACTTGGGTGGATGAGTGCGTGTGACGGACTTATGATCAACAAACAAGCTTGTGTCATGCTAAAGATTGGAGCTTATGAGGACACGGTCTTGTGCGACATTGCACCTATAGACTCATGTCACATCTTGCTTGGTAGACCATGGGAGTACGACAAAGATGTAACCCGCGCAGGGAAAACTAATCAGTATTGTTTTACTTTTCAGGGAAAAGACTTCATTTTAACGCCCATGACTCCCGCAGAAGCTACTATTAAGAAGAATGAAGAAAATGTTGAGAAAGAGGCGTTGCTTGTCTCTAACATAGATCCTCCTAGGAATTCAATTCCTGACCCTTATACATGCCCTACATACAGCTATGTCTATAAGGAAATCTTATCTTTTGGGCAAAGTGTTGGCATGGTAGAAAGTCTAGTGGAGACGTTCCATGGACTTCGTAAAGCATTGTCTATTTACCATTGGAGTTATATGGCTATTGAATACCCAAATTTGGATATTTTCACCGATTTTAATGATCTTGATGTACATGTGATTGCGCGGATTGAGTTATCCACACGTATACCCACGGATTATCCATACAATATGGAAAATAGGGAGACTTTCTCATCTCTTTGAAATAGAACATTAAGAATTATGGATGTCGACCTTGTGCCTAAGACTGATGGATATTGTACCTTGACCATTGATGTAGGAACCGATGAATGGATGGAAGACGAGGAGCAATCGGATCACGAGGGTAGCACGTCCCAGAAGGATCCAGAAACGAACATCCCGGAACTAGAAGTAACACCCGAGGAGGATATTGAGTTGGATATCATGGCACCCGACTACATAGTAGTTCCACCTGTTCCAGAAATGGAGGTAACACCCGAAGAAGATGATGAGTACGTGGACATTATGGAGACTTCACATGAAGAATTTGTAGATTGAGAGATGCAGGAACTAGATGAGGTGCATGACGAGGAAGAAGATCCGACAGAGCCATCTTACTCTAGTCGCACTACTAGAGATTCAGACGAAGATTCCCCAAGCTCGAGTGACTCAGTTGATCTATCTCAACACGGTTCAAGTCTATACTCTGCGGATTTGTGGTCGAATCCTTTTCAAGAGAGGGAGAATGATGCGGGAGCATCTCACAGCCTGACCTCATCCCCATGCATCGAGGAGTACACAAGCAAGAGGCTGTAACACCCCAAATCCGTAGGACTCGGAGTCCTACTGGGCTAGGATCTCACAATGGATCCTGACCCTAACATGACAATAATTTCACTGATCTTACAACAAGACACAAATAGATTAAAACAATACATGAAACTGATATATATATATATATATATATATATATATATATATATATATATATATATATATATATATATATCCCAAAAAATAATACAAGATACCGCTGAGTACAAATAAACCTCACTGTACAACAAAAAGGTCCCATAACCCCGATAACGCCCAATGTACGGAGCCCTTAACGGATCGCCCACCCTGGATCACTCTGCAGCTCTCCTATCCTGCAAAGTATCTACTACACGGTATAAAACCGTTAGCTAACCATACACATATATAAGAGATGCAGAGCACAAATACACATCAAATAATACTAAACATGTCAACATGATATAACACATTTACCCGGTTCATTATCTTTATAAAGTCCAGCAATCAACTCATAGATATATCCATATAAACATCTGTGACACGAGGAATATATAATCCTCGCCTCTGGGTCCAATAGCCAGCTGGAATGGTGCCTGGAACACCTCCCCGTGTACCCTAAGGGAATGGAGAGTGCCCGAACCGTTTACCAGGTCTGGCCTGCCTACAGAGAACCTCCCAGACTCCCAGCGGGATGAAAGGGCAAGTTATCACGACCCTACAATGGGCAAACAATATACCATAGGTCGGTGACCATCATAACGCATGCTATAAAGCATATAACAAACACCACTCATGCACACATCCTATAAAGGAATGGCAACTAAGTAATCCCACGGACTTACCTCAACCTCGTAGTCGTCTCAACTGGATCAACTCTCAACTCAGTCCACTCCAAACTGGAGGATAACACGGCCTATACAAGGCATACATATATATCAAACTCCTATCACACAAAGGGTCACACCTAGACCCAAGGGATCCATAAGGATCATATCCAACTCGTAAACCTCAAAGCCGTAACCGGCATAACTATATCATACTCAACAACATCCGTTACCTAGCATACTACTACCGCTCATACTAGGAAAGGAAAGGAGATACCCAACTATGGGTAGTCCCGGGACAAGACGCACCTTCGTGATCAAGGGACGCAGGGGCGGAGCAAGCAACGCGCAGGCGCGGCGGAACTCAACCGCGGGCGCGGTGACAAGGCTACAGGCAAACGTAGGCACGGCGCAGGCGCTGCGGCACGGCTTCCGCAGGGGCGGCGGCTTCCAGGCGCGGGGGCGGCGACAGTGCAGAACATAGCCCCGCGAGTCTTCTTTCACTCTTCACGTGATCAATTCACGTCTTCTCTCATCCAAAGTCACATATATGCATAAACATACACATTTCAACATCACCCTATGATCAACACATCTAATCCTAAGCTAAGGAAGGAAGAAACAAAGGAAGAAGGAAGAGAAGAAGGAGAAGAAGACTTACCACTACTGTGGCCTAACTAGGAACTGCTCACCACTAGCACCTCATCTGGCTTCCAAGCTCAGCCATGCACATAGCTCATCAACAACCACAAAACCACACAAAACTCTTCCAACTCAAGGGAAAACCAAACTCAAGCTCAAGAAGGATGAAGGAGAAGCAAGAAGGACGTGAAGGCTGTAATGGAAATGTGATGAAACCCTTGCTCAGCAAGGTAAAACGGAAGAAGTAAGAAAAGGTAAAGCACGGGTCAAAGGAGTCAACAAAACCGGCTGCAGCCGCCGGAAACCGCAGGGGTGGGTTTCTTGGCCGCAGGGGCGGAACAACAGAGGAGCCGCAGGGGCGGCCTCACAGACCCGCGGGGGCGGCTAAGGCCAAAAACGGCTCCAAAGGCTAAGGCTCTCACAGAGGCGACGAGTTGTTACCAAAGGAGATCAAGATCACGAGTTGGACGTGGAGAGAGTGACCAAAAGAAGATGCCGAGATGAAGACCGAGATTTGGAGAGGAGCAGCCAAGATCATGGCCGAGACGTGGGAGAGAAGATGGGTCATGATCCACTTGATCCATATGAAGAGGAGGTTCGTCGGGCTGCATTTGAAGGAAGAAGATTTCGGGCTAATTTAAGTGGCTAAATTAGGCCCAACTTGCTTATTGTTTTAAAGCCCATTCTTGGACATCTTTTAAATAAAAGATGGGCTTGCTTTTAAATATTTGTTTTGGGCTCTTTAAGACTTGTTAGTTTAGCCCACTAGTTTATTTTATTTCTCTTTCATTTTTTGATCTAATCTCTTGGAGATTTGATCTTATCTTTTAAGCTAGATTGGGCTCGATCTTGGATCAAGCCCATAGCCCGTAGGAAACCCTAGAGGACGTCCAACATGCCTATATAAGGCCTTCTAGGACGTCATTCTTGGTTACCTTTGAATGAATTAAACACAAGTACTTTCGAGTATTGTTTCTCTTTTGTCCCATATTCTCCTCGTGGAATCGAGACACCTTACTGTGTGAGCGGAATCCGTTTGCCCAGCAACTTTGGCGCTGTTTTGAGTTGTGTCACTTGGATTGGCAAGTTGGTGCTCTCAATCATCTCCGGGTGACTTCTCGTGCTTTGGGGACAATCGCTTTCCCCTCTGTGTGAGATTATAGCGGAAGGGCATCTTCAAGTCATTCCAAGTTGTGTGTTAGGGCCTTTGTTTCCCTATCGTGCTCTTGGTTGCCTTAAGGGTTCGACCAGATCTATCCATCTACCGATCCTTCACAATCATTGGATCATTCCTCCATCTTTTTATTTCAAGTTTTCATCTTTTTATTCGTTTTCTTCATTGTGAGTCTTGGTGTTGAAAGATCGGGCCAACTGACGGCTAACCCCGTATCACATTCATTACCAAGTAAGTCTCTAAATTAAATAACTTAGATAGTAACCCAACACACCAAAATCCAATAGAGGGATTTTACTCCTATACTACCTAGAGTTCATCATCTTCGATATCTAAAGTAGGAAATTAATGGGTAAGCCTCTTTCCTAACTTAGCTTGTTAGCTTAGAAGAGTTCTAACCTAGATTCAGTTTAATAAACTTAGGATTTCCACAATTCTATACCTAAATCTAACATGCAACTAGTCCATTATAGTGCAAGCCACAAATAACTTTTCATTCACCCTAAAATCACTAGGATTCTAGCAAACAATAATCATACTAAAATCTGGAAACATAACAGAAGAAAACATGTCAAACATTATATTGAAATGCAAGAGAAAGAAGGGAACAAACTGAATAGTTTCAGTCTTCATACTCCAAGAAAAACCAATATAACAACTCTAATAATCCACTAGAATCTGCTATAGAATGAGGGAGAAGAAAGAAGTTTGAAAGATACCAAGGGAAATCTAAAATCAGATCGAAGGGTTTTTTCAACAGCCAGCCTCCTTGAACAATGTCTTCCATTGTCCATTTTATACTCAACCTCTACAAAAAGAAAATGTCGGACGAAAAGCGTCTGAAAAAGTGAGTTGGCACATTTCAGACACGGAATCTCAGCCAAAAAGTCCCAAATGTCGGCCAAAGGTTAATCTTTGTTGTGAAAATCTAGGCTTCAACTAGATCCTTCCTTGTGGATCTCGGCCGAAGTGTGAACAAGTCCCCCCGAGATTTCTCACAAATTATTGCTTTGCTCCAAGGCTCGATGTTTTTCCCTTCCTCCTTTCATGTGGGCTTCTCCTTGGCTTCCACGGCTCGCTCCACTGCGAGGCTTGACCCTTAAATGCAATTTTTAAGTTCGAATTGCGTCATTTCACCTACAACACCTACCAAAGTATGTGTAGACATCTATACTTGCAAAGTAAACCAAAACAAGTCTAAAAGGCAGAAACTAAGGCTTATTCATACTATAGGAAAGGGAAAATCTATCTAAATGCATCCCGTAACTAAGGCAATTTACCAGGTTATCAAATACCCCATACTTGCTCCTTGCTTGTCCCCAAACAAGAACCAAACCAACAAAGACAAAGGATAACAAGGTTCATGCATGAAAAAACAAAAACACCAAATATTTTTCAAGTGCTTCTAGTAATAGATGACCCTCAAAGTGTAGTTCACAACCAAGGAGATATGTCGATAAAGGTCAAATAAGGTAAGCATGAAAAGGATAATCACACTTTGCCTCAAATTCATGTTCATCTAATCAATTACCATTGTCTAAGAAGTTCATGAGAAAATCAAATCTAAGTTGCCAAGTCAAACACATGCACATAGTTCTTATAAACTTAGTAAAAGAAAGGCCAAGAAATGTGATGAAGGTACGATGGTTTTTAGGTATTGTGGGGCTAAATCCGGGAGGGAGAACAACACCAAAACTTTCAGCTCAACATCCACCTTTACTTGATTGCTCATTACATTTTCTTCACTTTTACTTTTTCTCTCTATTTTTTTTTTTTGGGGGGGGGGAGGCATTGGTGCACAATAGCCGAAACCTTTGTGATTAGAAAACCTTAGGGGTAATCCAAGGTGCCTCATACCGGATGCACATATCAACCACTCGTTAGGACATTAGCTATTCCGACTTTGGCAAGATACAAACACCCGGTTATGTGAATGGTACCGAGTACTCATCTTCATAGCCAATGTCCCCTAATACACTTTTATTCAAAAATTTATCACATTTTACATCCTTCAAAATTCTTCAAGCAATTCACCTACACTTAGTTTTCACAGACACCACATTAAACCACATAAATCTTAATTCCCGGATAATTCAAATGAGACAATATTTTTCATGTTTGAGGGGCTAAGCATGATCAAGATATAGAACAAGAATGAAATCGAATTGCCTTAATCAACCCTATTCAATGTGCAAGAACTTATCATGTAGCTTCGAAAATCATAACTTAATCAAGCTAGACAAAAGAAATTTACACAATTTCAAGCAAAGTATTCAAATCCCACGTATTCCATTAATCAAGTTAAAGCTCAAAATCTTCACCCAAGGTTAATCAACACACACAATTTCATCATATCAATCCTAGAAGCACAACTTTTTTTCTTTTGCAATTTTTTTTTACTATGCAAAAAATATATATAAACATGTGACATGAAATTTGAAACTACCTAAATGCAATGCAATGAAACAAACATGCTAAAATAATGCAAATAACAACCCATACTTAAAAATCATATTGTTCCCAATGTGAAAAATATATAAAGAAGTGTAAAAGAATACTCACATTGCAAAAACGGTGAAATCGCTCATTCCGGAGGTGGTGGAGGTGGGTAGCGAAAGGCTCCTGGTCGTAGTGGGAACCGAAGAGATAGTGATACATATCACCCCACATGCCTTCAGAGACCGAGTTCCTCCTTTCTATTCTCCTCCTCAATGCGATGAAAACGACGATCGACGTGCATCTATAAGTCCTCGAACTTGGTATAGAGGTCTTCATATGAAACCCGGTGTCGGGAACCACATTGAGGTGCATGTCAGGAGGATGCTCCCGTGTCCGCCGATGTAATCTAAACATGACCTGCACCCATAGTGTATCTACCCTCATCGGGGTCCATGTCATCATCATCATCACCTTCTTCATGAACGGTATTCATGGCATGAGCAACATCTTCCTCCTCTTCCTCCGACATCTCCTCAAAAACATATTTCCAATTCTTGTTATCTTGGCAAGCTATGATGCACGGACACGGATACGGGAAACGGACACGGGCACGGCGAGAAACGGGGAAGCGGCAATACTCAAAAGTATAGGAAACGGGGACACGGCTAGAAAAACAATTAATATATCATTTTGAAGCCATTGAAATGTAGAATTCATATATCATAATGAGATGCATATATATGAAAAACTCAATGATATATAAATAGATAAAAATATTAATATGACAACAAAATAGCCGAAATAAAATCTTAGAAACAAACATTTTCAATCTTACAAAATATAGAAATAAACATATTTAGTCTTACAATCTAAAATAAACATATTAAGTTTTAAAATTTAAGAACGAACCATTCATTTTGAAAATCAACAACAATTGAACAACATAATCAACTAAGGAAAACAATAATAAAAATTTATAAATAAGAAAAAAGTGAAAGAATTGGAATAACACACTCAACATTTAACAAAAAAAACTTACGCAATAAATTAGTAATCAAAGTTTCAAAATCAATTTATGAAATCATAAGAAGAATGAAGAGAAGAGCCGTCCGGCGGAACAACAACATTTTAACATTGAAATCGAAGAAGAAGATAAGTGTCTTGGTTCCAACAACCACAACATCGCAGGTGACTGTATGGGATAGGGTTAGTCGGAAAAAATGCGAGAGAGAAGAAATATTACGGTAAATCAAATTTTAATTTTTTTTAATATTTGTTTTTTATCATTAAAAAAATAGGAAAAAACTTTCGTCGACCGTGTTTTGACCAAACACAATCAGTTATCCTCGCCGTGTCCTAGACGTGTCCTACCTCTGAAACGTGTCTTAACCGTGTCGGACCATATTTAACCGTGTTTGAGCCGTGTCCAGGTGTGTCCGCGTGTCCGACACGGCGGGACACGAAACACGCCACCTTCTAAAAGTGTTCATGCATCATAGTTGGCAAGTGTATTCCCCATTCCAAGCAATACCATGCCTATCATCCCAAGGCATAGCCACCCTATAACTATCATCGACCTTTTGAATCAAGATATCCCGGGCAACGGCGCCAAAAACATGTTCGCTACTTTAGGAGCACACAAATCCCCTATGATGCACGGACACGGATACGGGAAACGGACACGGGCACGGCGAGAAACGGAGAAGCGGCAATACTCAAAAGTATAGGAAACGGGGACACGGCTAGGAAAACAATTAATATATCATTTTGAAGCCATTGAAATGTAGAATTCATATATCATAATGAGATACATATATATGAAAAACTCAATGATATATAAGTAGATAAAAATATTAATATGACAACAAAATAGCCGAAATAAAATCTTAGAAACAAACATTTTCAATCTTACAAAATATAGAAATAAACATATTTAGTCTTACAATCTAAAATAAACATATTAAGTTTTAAAATTTAAGAACGAACCATTCATTTTGAAAATCAACAACAACTGAACAACATAATCAACTAAGGAAAACAATAATAAAAATTTATAAATAAGAAAAAAGTGGAAGAATTGGAATAGCACACTCAACATTTAACAAAGAAAACTTACGCAATAAGTTAGTAATCAAAGTTTCAAAATTAATTTATGAAATCATAAGAAGAATGAAGAGAAGAGCCGTCCGGCGGAACAACAACATTTTAACATTGAAATCGAAGAAGAAGATAAGTGTCCTGGTTCCAACAACCACAACATCGCAGGTGACTGTATGGGATAGGGTTAGTTGGAAAAAATGCGAGAGAAGAAGAAATATTACGGTAAATCAATTTTTAATTTTTTTTAATATTTGTTTTTTATCATTAAAAAAATAGGAAAAACTTTCGTCGACCGTGTTTTGACCAAACACAATCAGTTATCTTCGCCGTGTCCTACCTCTGAAACGTGTCTTAACCGTGTCGGACCATATTTGACCGTGTGTGAGCCGTGTCCAGGTGTGTCCGCGTGTCCGACACGGAGGGACACGAAACACGCCACCTTCTAAAAGTGTTCGTGCATCATAGCAAATCCCCGGCAAAGGCACCAAAAACATGTTCGCTGATTTTTTGAATGTACAAATCCTTAACGAAAATGCCCAAAACTTTTTCGCTCACAAAATACGAGATGCTTATTTTTAAATTTATAATTCTCGTGATAAATATCGAAACTAATAGGGAACCCACAATGTATGGGTCATTACATAGTACAGTAAGTATTACGAGGTCGAACACAAAGACTATGCCGGTTCGATTTGCGTACAATTGATCAAATATAGTAAAGATCTAGGATAAGAAGTAAGGGGAGAGAAGAAGGGTAAGGGATTTCATGATTTTGATTGGTTTTGATTTTTGTTAGATTAAGGATCAAAATTAAGTAACAAGCGAATCAAATAAACTCACAAAAGGAAGATGTTATCAAATTATCGGAAAAGAGATTCTTAGGTTTCAAGATCATTATTCATAGCATCAAACTCAAGATAGTTGCAGCCGAAGAAGGTAAAGAATGCTACAAAGAAAGGAGTTTCCTCAATGATGATCAATTACGGGGGAGGTCTCATGATCGTCTTAGTTACAATCCTAACTTCATATTACCCGGTAAGTCTCAAGAGCACCAAGACAGAAATTTGGCACGGAATGGATTCTCTACCTAAGGACCAAGCTATTATTACCAAGTAAGTCTCCAAATTACTTAACTTAGAGGGATTTTACTCCTCTACTACCTAGAGTTCATCATCTTCAATATCTAAGGTAGGAAATTGCCGGGTAAGTCTCTTTACTAGCTTAGCTTGCTACCTTAGAATAATTCTAACCTAGATTCAGTTTAATAAACTTAGGTTTTCCACAATTCTATACCTAAAATTAACATGCAACTAGTCCATCATAATCCAAGCCACAAATAACTCTTCATTCAAAACTAGAATCACTAGAATTCTAGCCCACAATAATCATACTAAAATCTGGAAACATAACAGAAGAAAACATGTCAAACATTATATTGAAATGCAAGAGACAAACTCAATAGTTTCAGTCTTCATACTTCAGGAAAAACCAATATAACAACTCCAATAATCCACTAAAATCTGCTATAGAATGATGGAGAAAAAAGAAGTTTGGGAGGTACTAAGGGAAATCTAAAATCAGATCTAAGGGTTTTTCTAACAGTCGGCCTCCTTGAACAATGTCTTCCCTTGTCCATTTTATACTCAACCTCTGCAAAAAGAAAACGTCGGACGAAAAGCGTCTGAAAAAGTGAGCTGACACATTTCAGACACGGAATCTCAGCCAAAAAGTCCCAAATCTCGGCTAGAGGTTGCTCTTTGTTGTGAAAATCTAGGCTTCAACTAGATCCTTCTTTGTGGATCTCGGCCGAAGTGTGAACAAGTTCACCCGAGATTTCTCACAAGTTGTTGTTTTGCTCCAAGGCTCGATGTTTTTCACTTCCACCTTTCATGTGGGCTTCTCCTTGGCTTCCACGGATCGCTCCACTCCGAGGCTTGACCCTTAAATGCAATGTTTAAGTTCGAATTGCGTCATTTCACCTAAAACACCTACCAAAGTATGTGTAGACATCTATACTTGCAAAGTAAACCAAAACAAGTCTAAAAGGCACAAACTAAGGCTTATTCAGGCTATAGGGAAGGGGAAATGTATCTAAATGCATGTCTAAACTAAGGCAATAAACAATGTTATCAAAAACTTGTTCGTTACTTTAGGAGAACACAAATCCCCGGAAACGGCGCGAAAATTTTGTTCGATCGAAAACGACTACATAGGTTTACAATTTATAGATGCTCGTAATAAATACCGAAACCAGTAGCGAACCCACAGTTTATGGGTCATTACGTAGTATGGTAAGTATTCCAAGGTCGACCACAAAGACGTTGGTGAGATTGATTTGCACTAGAGATTGAGAAATAGTAAAGATCTAGGATAAGAAATAGAAGGAAGGAGAAAGGGTTAGGAAATTCATATGTTTGGTTTGGTTTTGGTTTGTTCTTGATCAAATATCGATTACAAACAAAAAACAGATAATAAGACTAAGACACACGCACTTTATATCAAATTATCGAGAAAAGGGATTCTAAGGTTTCAAGATCATTATTCATGGCATTGGACTCAAGATAGCTTGCAAAAGCTTTGGTAAGAAATGCTACGAGGATGGATGTTTCTTCGGTGATGGTCTATTACGGGAGAGGTCTCAAGATCATCTAATTCCGATCCTAACCACCTATTACTGGGTAAGTCTTAAGGTAACTAGGACGGAAATTCGGCACAAATTGGATTTTCTATCTAAGGACCAAGTAACCCCTTATCGGGTAAGTCTCAAAAATGACCTAGCTTAGAGAGCAATCCAACACATCTCAATCCAATAGAGGGTTTTTCACCTCTATTACCTATGGTTCATGAACTTCTATATCCAAGAAGTAACATTACCAGATAAGCCTCTATTCTAACGCCATTTGCTACTTTAGATGATTCTAACTTAGATTTAACCCAATCAACACTAGTACAAATCTTAAGTCTCTAGGGACTTTTTTTGCATTACGGTAGGGAGTTTTTGAAGTCCCCTAATACCTTTGGCCGAGAGCTTTATCTCGGGAGTTTATGTCGAAATCCTGAGAAACAAAAACACTATAGGGACTTTTTTAAAAAAAGTCCCTAGAGATATCTCTCGGGACTTGTTAAAAAGTCCCAGCTAGAGATGTCTCTCGGGACTTTTAAAATAAAGTCCCTAGAGATGTCTCGGAACATTTTAAAAAAAAAACTCCCTAGAGCCGTTTCTCTAAAGTTTTTCTAAAATGTCTTGAGAGACATCTGTAGGGAGTTTTTAAAAAAAATCCCCTGAGTTGTTTATACGGACTTTTTTAAAAATGAAATCTTCTAGGGACCTTTTTTTATAAAAATGTCATAAGCTATTTATATTTGCTAGATTCAACATCAGATACACTTACAATAACAATCAAATGCACTATTTCGATTGTTCCAAGATTCAACTGTAACGCCCGGAATTTTTATTAATTTTATTCCGGACTTAGAGCACTTTATAGTTATTCCGTAATCCCGAGATGCCGAGATGCCGAGATGCCGAGAGCCGGGATTTATTCCTAAGAAAAATCCCGAGCCGACTCGTCGTTTTTCCTCTTTTTCCTCGTTCCGGGTCGAAGTGACAAGGGGTCATTTCGACCCCTCGTTCCGGGGTGATGTGACATGACAGTTGTTGTCCCCTCTCCCTCTGACAGCCCTTGTTCCCTCCCTCTCTCTCTCCTCTCTTTCTCTTTCACGTGATTTTCCTTCCCTCACTCTTCCTCTCTTTTCTCTCTTGGCTTCCCTTCTCTTCTTCCATTTTTGTGTGAAGATCTTGGTGTTGGGCAGCTTGAGGAGGCTCCAAATCTGTTGGTAAGCTTCTCCCTCTTCCTTCCTTCTCCTTCATTGCTGATTCATCCCTTTCTTCTTTCCTCCTTCATCCATAGCCATGGATGAAGCTTTTGGGAGGTTTTTACTCAACTCTTTGCATGGCTGCGTTCTTCGCTCGATTAGGTCATGGAGAGGAGCCTAAGATCAGTAGGGAGTGTTTGGAGAAGACCCAACAAGGAAAGGAGGACTTTGGAGCCAAGGATTCACGATCGAAGACGACGAAGACGACGTTCTGCACAGAACCCGTGGGGGCGGCTCAGCACAGCCGCAGGGGCGGCCAGCACCGCCGCAGGGGCGGCCAGCACCGCCGCGGGGGCGGCTCCAGGGCTCCAGGACACGGACGGCGCGGGCACGGCTCCTTCCGCCGCGGGTGCAGCTGGCAGCGCCGCTGGGGGCGGCTCCTGGTTCCGCAGGGGCGGCCTCTGCTCCGCCGGGGCGCCAGCTTGACTCCGCGGCTGCGTTTCTTCGACAGTAGGTTCCTCCTCTCCTTCACTCCTCGTTCATTCCTTAGATTTGTTGTTGAATCATGTTAGTAGCATGCTTAGGATGGCCTAGAGTAGCTTGAGAATTCCACTTAGTGGTTGTAAGAGCCTTAGTTTTGGGAGCTAGTTTTGGTCTTAGCCGCCCCTGCGGCTCCCCTGTTGTTCCGCCCCTGCAGCCAGGAAACCCGCCCCTGCGGTTTCCGGCGGCTGCAGCCGGTTTTGTTGACCCTTTGACCCGTGCTTTACCTTACCTTACCTCCTTCGTTCCACCTTGCTGAGCAAGGGTATCTTCACATTTCCAATCCAGTTTCACGTCCTTCTTGCTTCTTCTTCTTCTCCTTGAGCTTGAGTTGGTTTTTCCTTGAGTTGGTAGAGTTGTGTGTGTGGTGGTGTGGTTGTTGATGCTATTTGTAGCATTGATCAGAGAGCGTATGCTGACTGCGCAGAGCCGTCAAAAGTCCTATGCTGATAGGAGGCGTAGACCTCTAGAGTTAAGAGTTGGAGCCCATGTGTGGCTGAGGGTGTCTCCGACACGAGGTGTTAGGCGTTTTGGCATTAAGGGGAAGTTGAGCCCCCGATATGTCGGACCGTTCGAGATTCTGGATCAGGTTGGGAGTGCCGCTTATAGATTGACCTTGCCTCCGAGATTAGAGGGTGTTCACCCTGTGTTTCACGTGTCTCAGCTGAGGGTGTATATACCAGATCCGAGACACATCGTGAGTTATGAGGATTTGGTGGTTGAGCCGGACCACACTTTTGTTGAGCATCTGATTGCAGTCTTAGAACGAGGTATGAGACACCTGCGTTCGAAGGACATACCTATGCTTAGGATACAGTGGTCGAGACGAGGACCCGAGGAGGCTACGTGGGAGACTGAGGATAGTATCTAGAGGAACTATCCAGAGTTCTATGCCGAGATAGGTGCACTAGTAGGATCACTGAGTAGATCTTAGTACTAGCTTGGTGAGTCTTATGTGCTTACATGCTTATATGCTATGATAAGTTATTTCATGCTAGCTTGTTGTGACTATGATCTTATTAGATCTTGTTGTGCTAGTATGATTTTGTTTATAGCTGGAGATGGCTCTTTCCTCCATGCTATTGGGATATGTGATGATTTGGCTAGAGATGGTTTCCCTCTAGGCCTTGGACAGTATAGTTACTGCTGGAGTGGATGGTTTCCTCCATGCTTATGTTGAGGTTGTAGAGAGAGTTGTACCTCGGCTTGTGAGTCCGAGTGGTTTGAGGATTTTACAAGTTTCGGGACGAAACTTGTTTTTAGGGGGGTGAGGTGTAAGAGCCTTAGTTTTGGGAGCTAGTTTTGGTCTTAGCCACCCCTGCGGGTCTGTGAGGCCGCCCCTGCGGTTTCCGGCGGCTGCAGCCGGTTTTGTTGACCCTTTGACCCGTGCTTTACCTTACCTTACCTCCTTCGTTCCACCTTGCTGAGCAAGGATTTCTTCACATTTCCAATCTAGTTTCACGTCCTTCTTGCTTCTTCTTCTTCTCCTTGAGCTTGAGTTGGTTTTTCCCTTGAGTTGGTAGAGTTGTGTGTGTGGTGGTGTGGCTGTTGATGCTAGTTGTGGCTGCTGAGCTTATGAAGCCAGCTGAGTGTGCTTATGCCTTTGCCTACCTAGACCTTCTGCAGTGGTAGGCTTCTTCCTCCTTGCTTCTTCATCCTTTCTTCTTCCTTTCTCTTCCTTCCTTAGCTTAGGAATAGATGTATTGAACATAGGGTGATGTTGATATGTGTATGTTTATGCTTGACTATGAATCTGGAAGAGAGTGGAAGTGGTTGATCACGGGAAGAGCTAAAGAGAAGCCGCGAGGTTTCATTCTGCGTTGTCGCCGCCCCCGCGGCCGAGAGTCACCGCCCCGCGGTTACCGTGTCATAGCGCCTGCGTCGTGCCAGCGGCGTGCCTACGCTTGCCAGCGTTCCTTGTCACCGCCCCTGCGGATTGTACTTGCCGCGCCTGCGGGTGATCTCCTCCGCCCCTGCGTCCTTAGTTCACGCAGGTGCGTCTTGTCCCGGGACCACCTATAGTTAGGTAGTTCCTTTCCTTTCTAGTATGAGGAACGTAGTACCATGCTAGGATTCGGATGTTTACGAGTGTGATATGGAATTGCCGGTTAGGGCTTTGAGGTTTACGAGTTGGATATGATCCCTTATGGATCCCTTGGGTCTAGGTGTGACCCTTTGTGTGATAGGAGTTTGATATATATGTATGGCTTGTATAGGCCGTGTTATCCTCCAGTTTGGAGTGGACTTAGTTGAGGTTGATCTAGTGAGACGACTACGAGGTTGAAATAAGTCCGTGGGACTTACTTAGTTGCCATTCCTTTATAGGATATTGTGCATGAGTGGTGTGTGTTATATGTTTATAGCATGTGTTATGATGGTCGCCGACCTATGATGTATTGATTGCCCATTGTAGGGTTGTGACAACTTTTCCATTCATCCCGCTGGGAGTTGGGGGTTCTTTGTGGTCAGGCCAGACCTGGTAAACGGTTCGGGCACTCTCCATTCCCTTAGGGTACACGGGGAGGTGTTCCAGGCACCATTCCAGCTGGTTATAGTACCTAGAGGCGAGGATTATTTTCTCGTGTCACTTATGTTTATATGGATATTTATATTCGAGTTGATTGTTGGACTTTATAAAGATAATGAACCGGGTAAATGTGTGAAAGCATGATGATGTGTTAAGATTTCTGATGTGTGTTTGTGCTCTAGCATATTCCTATATTTGTGTATGGTTAGCTAACGGTTTTATACCGTGTTGTAGACACTTTGCAGGATAGGAGAGCTGCAGAGTGATCCAGAGTGGGTGATCCGCTGAGGGCTTCGTACACTGGGGCGGTATCGGGGATTTGGGTTATTTTGATGTTCAGTTTAGTATGTTTGTACTCAGCGGTACAGTGTATTACCTTTTTGGATATATATATATATATATATATATATATATATATATATATATATATATATATATATATCAGTTTCATGTTTTGTATTAATCTATTGGTGTCTTGTTGTAAGATCTGTGAAATTGTTATCAGGCTAGGGTCAGGATCCATTGTGAGATCCTAGCCCAGTAGCACTCCGAGTCCTACGGATTTGGAGTGTTACAAAGGTGGTATCAGAGCCCAGGTTGACAACAATGGCACTAATAATCTGCAATAAAGGTCGTATAGATAACTAAACAGAACCCGAAAAGAGGTATGACTTTTCAAAAGGTTTTGGTTTTGAAATGAGTACAAATGTTTTGGGATACCGTGTACGGGAGCCATCACCCCTCTGAAGACCTCGACAGTATAGATATATATAGATATTATGCTGTGATTGATCTGTAATATATCTATACATATGGCATATATATAGCCTTCTAATATAGGTTTACGTCTTCTGCAGATGGTTCAGACTAGAGCCTTACCTGCAGCAAGACGAGGTAGAGGTAGACCCCCTCTAGGTAGAGGACGGGGTAGGACTCCTGCTGACGGTTCACCTGCGGGAGAGATACATGAGGAGGTTGCTGAGAGCGCCGTTCCTGAGACTGGGAACAGGGCAGCTGAGGGACAGAGGCCACAGAGAGCCCAGTCTGGTGATTCTGAGCGTGTCTCTATGGATAGATTAGAGTTTCAGTCTTATATCAGACGTGTTGAGGAGGCCGCCAGGACAGGTAGGCGTGCTCCGGATCTGCCAGCACAAGAGGGACCATCTGAGAGGTCCCACACTGTCACTCAGGTACCAGCTGTACAGGTACCTGCTGCTGAGATTGCTCGGGCTCCAGAGGAGCATAGAGGGCCTCGACCAGACACTTGGTTGAAGGCTTTTCATCATATTGGAGTACCCCCTTTCACCGGGAAAGTGGGGCTAGAGGTGGATCTGTGGATAGGACATGTAGACTCCGCTCTAGAGTCTATTAGATGTCCAGTTGATAGGCAGATTGAGCTGGTGCAGACCTTGTTCAGAGATTTGGCACAACACTGGTGGAGGTCTGTGCGAGCACAGGTTACTAGTTATGAGTAGATGAGAACTCTGATCCGAAAGCGATTCTGCCCTGCCTCTTTGAGGAGGGAGAAACTGCGAGACTTTGTTGAGGCTGGGTTCGAGGATGTGCCGGTCTCAGAGGCCATCAGGAGATTCTAGGAGGAGCTGGCATTGATGGGTCCAGCTGCACCTGTTGTAGATCAGCATGTGTATTTGTTTTCCCGACGTCTGAGGGATACTACCTGTACCTACATGGCGGGTTTTCACTGTGAGACCTTGGTCGACTATCAGGACCGGGCTTCTGACTACGAGAGGGAGAGAGCTAGCTAGAGGAGAGCTTCTCAGACCGGAGGGTCTGAGAAGAGACAGACGACTGGTCAGACCAGTGGTACTGGTGGAGCTGCTGGTTCCGGGCGAGGCCAGAGTCGTCCTCCATCTGCACCGGGTGCAGATAAGGGAGTGCAGTGCTTCAACTGCAGTGAGTATGGGCATATGAGGTCAGAGTGTACTAGGCAGCCGGTGACCTGTTTCACTTGTGGCCGACCTGGTCATAGAGCTACCTTATGTAGATGAGGGAGAGCTTCATCACAGCAGGATTTTTCTCCTGCTAGTGGAGCGGGAGGTGGACAGAGACCACCTCAGCAGCAGCAGAGTCAGGGACAGCAGAGGGTCCCAGATCGCCCTACGACTCAGGGATCTACTCCTGGGCCGAGTAGAGGCAGAGGCCGTGGTGGGGGCACCACTAATACCAGAGGCCCACAGGGCCGTGTTTTTGAGTTGAGGAGTGTAGAGGAGCCAGCTGCACCTACTGCTACAGGTACCATTCTGATTCATGGTTTACCTGTTAGAGTTTTATTTGATACGGGTGTTACGCATTCTTTTATTTCTGATGCCTGTGTAGAGCGTCTGAGTTTAGATATAGTTGAGAGGATGCCCTTTATTATAGGGTTACCCGATGGTGGTAGGGTCAGAGGTACCCGTGAGATTCACGGTTGTCCCATTTCTGTAGGGACTCGTGTGTTACTAGTTGACTTCTTTGTCATGTCGTTAGAGCATGAGGAAGTTATTCTAGGTATGGAGTGGATGGCTAGACATTTTGCAGTCTTAGATGTAGGTAGGAGGACTGTCACCCTCTCTACCGAGTTAGGCCAGATAGAGGTTTTCCGAGGTTGGGACCTTGGAAAGGTAGGCACAATTATCAGTTCTATATGGGCAGCTAGACTGATTGCACAGGGTTGTGAGGCCTTCTGGTGTTATGCCATGAAGGAGGGGAGAGTCCAGCATTAGAGGATATCCCAGTGGTGTGTGAGTTTATTGATGTTTTTGCTGAGCCGTCCAGTTTGCCGCCTCAGAGGAGTGTGGATTTCAGTATCGAGTTAGAGCCTTGTACGAGACCCGTCTCGAAGGCTCCATATCGGATGGCGCCTGTTGAGATGCTGGAGCTGAAGAAGCAACTCGAGGAGTTGGCTGAGAAGGGCTTCATTCGCCCTAGTGTGTCCTCTTGGGGAGCACCTGTCCTCTTCGTACTGAAGAAGGACGGATCGCTGAGGCTGTGTATTGATTACAGAGAGTTGAACAAGGTGACCATCAAGAACAAGTATCCACTGCCGCGCATTGATGATTTGTTAGATCAGCTACAGGGAGCGACTGTGTTCTCCAGGATTGACCTGCGATCCGGGTATCACCAGCTGAGGGTGAGGGAGCAGGATGTGCACAGGACAGCATTCCGGACCAGATATGGCCACTACGAGTTTGTAGTGATGCCATTTGGGCTTACGAATGCCCCAGCTGTCTTTATGGAGTTGATGAACAGTATCTTCATCGACTTCCTGGATCAGTTTGTGGTGGTTTTCATTGATGACATTCTGGTATACTCTCGCAGTGGAGAGGAGCATGCAGGACATCTGAGGACTATATTGCAGGTTTTGCGGGATAGAGAACTTTATGCAAAGTTCTCTAAGTGCGAGTTCTGGATGCCAGAGGTAGCATTCCTGGGTCACATAGTATCGGCTGAGGGAATCAAGGTGGATCCAGCGAAGATAGAGGCAGTAGCTGCATGGCATACTCCGACGAACGTCAAGGAAGTACGTAGCTTCCTTGGCCTAGCCGGTTATTACAGACGCTTTGTGGAGGGATTTTCTGTGATTGCCCGTCCACTGACGAGTTTGCTGAGGAAGACTACCAAGTTTGTGTGGTCTGATCAGTGTATGCAGAGTTTTGAGGAGCTGAAGAGACGTCTGACTTATGCTCCTGTTTTGGCACAGCCAGAGGGTACTGAGGATTTCGTAGTATACAGTGATGCATCCAAGCTAGGCTTGGGATGTGTGTTGATGCAGAGAGGCAGGGTGATTGCATATGCATCTAGACAGCTGAAGACGTATGAGGAGAACTACCCGACCCATGATCTGGAGTTGGTAGCGGTAGTTCGTGCACTGAAGATCTAGAGACATTACCTGTATGGTGTTACGTGTCAGATCTTCACAGACCATCAGAGTCTGAAGTACATTTTCACGCAGCGGGAATTGAATAAACGCCAGTGTAGGTGGCTCGAGCTGATCAAGGATTTTGATCTGGAGATTCTGTATCATCCGGGAAAGGCGAACGTAGTCGCCGATGCCCTGAGCAGGAAGATGCCTCGAGAGCAGGCGATTGCGAGGCTGACAGTTCAGCAGCAGTTACAGAGGGATTTGATCTGGTTAGAGCTGAACATCCAGTTTCCTGATGAGGATGCCCAGCTGCGTACATTAGGTCTTTCCTGATCTGTTGGATGAGATCCGACAGAAACAGGAGACCTGCCCGACTTTACAGAGGATCAGAGATAGGATGTCTCGGGATGAGGCACCACAGTTCCTGCTGGGAGCAGATGGAGTTTTGGGGTGCCGCGGTCGCGTCTGTGTACCTGCGGATATAGAGCTGAGACAGAGGATATTACAGGAGGCTCACTGTACACCTTACTCGGTACATCTAGGTACGAGTAAGATGTATCAGGACTTGAGACGTTTATATTGGTGGGGAGGGTTAAAGCCCGATGTGGCCAGATTTGTGACACAGTATGCGACCTGCCAGTAGGTCAAGATCGAGCATTTTAGACCTGGAGGTGAGCTCCATCCACTTCCTGTTCCACAGAGGAAGTGGGAGGACGTCACCATGGACTTTGTGACTGGACTGAGGCTGAGCCTGAGTTTTGATGCCATCTGGGTCATAGTTGACAGACTGACAAAGACGGCACGTTTCATTCCTATTCGAGAGACGTGGCCGGTTAGCAGATTAGCAGAGGAGTACACTAGGCAGATAGTGAGACTCCATGGTGTACCGAGGACGATCATCTCTGATAGAGATGGACGATTTACCTCGAGGTTCTGGCAGCAGATTCAGACTGCCCTGGGGACGATTTACCTCGAGGTTCTGACAGAGAGGACCATTCAGACGCTGGAGGATATGCTGCGAGCTTGTGTGTTGGATTGGGGACAGGTGTGGATGGATCATCTACCACTTGTTGAGTTCTCCTACAACAACAGCTGGCATGCATCTATTGGGATGGCCCCATATGAGGCATTGTATGGACAGAGATGTCGTACTCCGTTATGCTGGGATGAGCAGAGCAGTGTCAGTGGTTTAGCACCTGATCAGATTCAGGATGATATGGCTCGAGTAGCATTGATCAGAGAGCGTATGCTGACTGCGCAGAGCCCTCAGAAGTAGTATGCTGATAGGAGGCGTAGACCTCTAGAGTTCAGAGTTGGAGCCCATGTGTGGCTGAGGGTGTCTCCGACACGAGGTGTTAGGCGTTTTGGCATTAAGGGGAAGTTGAGCCCCCGATATGTCGGACCGTTCGAGATTCTGGATCAGGTTCGGAGTGCCGCTTATAGATTGACCTTGCCTCCGAGATTAGAGGGTGTTCACCCTGTGTTTCACGTGTCTCAGCTGAGGGTGTATATACCAGATCCGAGACACATCGTGAGTTATGAGGATTTGGTGGTTGAGTCAGACCACACTTTTGTTGAGCATCCGATTGCAGTCTTAGAACGAGGTATGAGACAGCCTGCGTTCGAAGGACATACCTATGCTTAGGATACATGTGGTCGAGACGAGGACCCGAGGAGGCTACGTGGGAGACTGAGGATAGTATCTAGAGGAACTATCCAAGAGTTCTATGCCGAGATAGGTGCACCAGTAGGATCACCGAGTAGATCTTAGTACTAGCTTGGTGAGTCTTATGTGCTTACATGCTTATATGCTATGATATGTTATTTCATGCTAGCTTGTTGTGACTATGATCTTATTAGATCTTGTTGTGCTAGTATGATTTTTGTTTATAGCTGGAGATGGCTCTTTCCTCCACTGCTATTGGGATATGTGATGATTGGCTAGAGATGGTTTCCCTCTAGGCCTTGGACATTATAGTTACTGGCTGGAGTGGATGGTTTCCTCCATGCTTATGTTGAGGTTATAGAGAGAGTTGTACCTCGGCTTGTGAGTCCGAGTGGTTTGAGGATTTTACAAGTTTCGGGACGAAACTTGTTTTTAGGGGGGTGAGGTGTAAGAGCCTTAGTTTTTGGGAGCTAGTTTTGGTCTTAGCCGCCCCGCGGGTTCTGTGAGGCCGCCCCGTGGCTCCCCTGTGTTTCCGCCCCTGCGGCCAGGAAACCCGCCCATGCGGTTTCCGGCGGCTGCAGCCGGTTTTTGTTGACTCCTTTGACCCGTGTTTTACCCTTTCCTTACCTCTTTCGTTCTTCCTTGCTGAGCAAGGGTTTCCTTCACATTTCCAATCCAGTTTCACGTCCTTCTTGCTTCTTCTTCTCTCTCCTTGAGCTTGAGTCTGGTTTCCCTTGAGTTGGTAAGAGTTGTGTGTGTGGTGGTGTGGCTATTGATGGCTAGTTGTGGCTTGCTTGAGCTTGTGAAGCCAGCTGAGTGTGCTTATGCCTTTGCCTGCCTAGACCATCTGCTAGTGGTAAGCTTCTTCCTCCTTGCTTCTTCATCCTTTCCTTCTTCCTTTGCTCTTCTTCCTTAGCTTAGGAATAGATGTATTGAACATAGGGTGATGTTGGATATGTGTATGTTTATGCTTGTGTATGAATCTGGAAGAGAGTGGAAGTGGATTGATCACGGGAAGAGCTAAAGAGAAGCCGCGAGGTCTACGTTGTCGCGGCCCCGCGGCCGAGAGTCACCGCCCCGCCGCGGTTACCGTGTCACAGCGCCTGCGTCGTGCCAGCGCGTGCCTGCGCTTGCCAGCGTTCCTTGTCACCACCCTGCGGATTGTACTTGTCGCGCCTGCGGGTGATTCTCCTCCGCCCCTGCGTCCTTAGTTCACGCAGGTGCGTCTTGTCCCGGGACCACCTATAGTTAGGTAGTTCCTTTCCTTTCTAGTATGAGGAACGTAGTACATGCTAGGATTCGGATGTTTACGAGTATGATATGGAATTTCCGGTTAGGGCTTTGAGGTTTACGAGTTGGATATGATCCCTTATGGATCCCTTGGGTCGAGGTGTGACCCTTTGTGTGATAGGAGTTTGATATATATGTATGGCTTGTATAGGCCGTGTTATCCTCCAGTTTGGAGTGGACTGAGTTGAGGTTGATCTAGTGAGACGAACTAAGGTTGAGGTAAGTCTGTGGGACTTACTTAGTTGCCATTCCTTTATAGAATATTGTGCATGAGTGGTGTGTGTTATATGTTTATAGCATGTGTTATGATGGTCACCGACCTATGATGTATTGATTGCCCATTGTAGGGCTGTGACAACTTTTCCATTCATCCCGCTGGGAGTTGGGGGTTCTCTGTGGTCAGGCCAGACCTGGTAAACGGTTCGGGCACTCTCCATTCCCTTAAGGTACACGGGGAGGTGTTCCAGGCACCATTCCAGCTGGTTATATACCCAGAGGAGAGGGTTATATTCCTCGTGTCACTTATGTTTATATGGATATATTTATATACGAGTTGATTGCTGGACTTTATAAAGATAATGAACCGGGTAAATGTGTGAAATCATGATGATGTGTTAAGATTTTCTGATGTGTGTTTGTGCTCTAGCATATTCCTTATTTGTGTATGGTTAGCTAACGGTTATATACCGTGTTATAGACACTTTGCAGGATAGGAGAGCCTGCAGAGTGATCCAGAGTGGGTGATCCGCTGAGGGCTCCGTACATTGGGGCGGTATCGGGGATTTGGGTTATTTTGATGTACAGTTTAGTTTGTTTGTACTCAGCGGTACAGTGTATTACCTTTTTGAATATATATATATATATATATATATATATATATATATATATAAATATATATATTATATCAGTTTCATGTTTTGTTTTAATTTATTGGTGTCTTGTTGTAAGATTTGTGAAATTGTTGTCAGGCTAGGGTCAGGATCCATTGTGAGATCCTAGCCCAATAGCACTCCGAGTCCTACGGATTTGGGGTGTTACAGTGGTTGTGAACCTAGGAGCCCTTAAGGCTCGATATAGTTGATGGATATGAGCATGTGAGTATGTTGGATCTTCTAGGCTAGCTTGTGCCTGTTTGGTTGAGGATTAATATCTTGTGGAAATTATGAATATTGTGGGTTGTTTCATGTGTGGAGAGAGTGTGGTGAGTACTTGGGACCTAGGATGCAATCCTAGTTTGAGGGTTAGGTGATCTTGCATAGATCACTAAGAGTGAAGTCTAAGACTTCTTGAGAGTGAGTATGTATTGATATGCATATCTCTTGTGAGCAGGTTGTGGGCTTCCTCCTTAAGGAAGCAAGAGTGTGGTGACTTGGGTTTGGTGACGAGGTAAGTCTCTGGACTTACTTAGCTCGTATTCTATGTATTAGCATTGATGTGTGTTTGGTGGTGTGTGTTTATGTTATGTTATAACAATTAAACCGGTAATTAGGACCACCGACCTTATATGTATATGTTGGCCCAAGTGTATGATAACGGGCGGTGACATCACTGCCTACGACCGAGTGAGTCTAGGGGGATCTCGGCGACTGGCCCGGCGGGTGATATGGTCGGGTGCATCCGTACCATTCTTGCCGGAAGGGGGACCGGGGCGAGACCACGGTGGTTCTCGTGTCACAACAGAAGTTAAATTAGAACGGAATACGACTTAATAATAAAAAGATAATAAACCGGACTTTGTGTGATTTATGTTTTGTGTTATGTATGTGTTTGTGCCTTCACCGCTTTTCTAATGCTTCGAATATGAGCTAACGGTTTAAAATCGTGTTGTAAATGACTTGCAGGTTAGGGACGCCGCCGAGTGAGGTGGAGGAGTGGACAGCCGGGGTCTCCGTACATTATAGGACGGGGATGTTTTTGAGTCATGTTTCATATTGTTGTTCTTGATGTTGTCGTACGTTTAGACTTCGTATCAGGTTATATTGTTTTGAGGACTCGGCTGAGTTTCCAAGTTGTAGTTTCTTACCTTTCAGTGTCTCGCATACATTATAAACGTTTTCGAGTTTTGCCTTTATTTGTGCCTTGTTGGAAAGGTCCGGTGAAATTGTTGCCAGGCTAAGGGTCGGGACCCATTGTGAGGTCTCGCCCATAGCACCCGAGTCCGCGGGATTTGGGGTGTTACATCAACAACACATATACTCAAATATTGTTTCATCATATATGGTTAAAACGTACAAAATATCTATACATAGCAACAAAAGAGTCATATGGTTTCTCAACCTTCTAATTACTAACTTGTTGTAGGGTGAAACACTACTATTGTGTGTCTAAATAATGTAGTCATTCCTCTCGTAACTCATCAATAAGTTCTTCGTTGTAGGTGTTATGTGAACCTCGAAAGTACTACAATATTAATTCAATTTCATGTTGAAATACAATAGTATAAATACACATTTGATGTTTGACTAAAATTAATATATTACATTGATGGGAATGACGCTACATTGATCCATAATCTCTCTCATATACCGACATATGTAATAACCGGATTCCACAATGTCTTGTTGTTTAGGACTTCATAATAAAGCAAAATAATGTCATATTAATGAAAAATGTAAGAAAAATGAATCAATCCAACCAACAAAAACTCTTCAGACTTACCAAATATTTACGCAACGTGTCTTTTTTCTATTGACTTTGCTCTTTTGTACAAGAACATAGAAAGTGTTCTAAGAGAGAAAATGAGAATATTAGAATATATATATATATATATATATATATATATATATATATATATATATATATATATATATATATGTATAATATACTAAAATAACAACAACTACATGTTATTGTAACTTTACGTCTCAAGCATAGATTTGAATGTCTTGTTTACGTCCATCGTTAATGGATCTAGCCAAAATATTATATTATCCATTGACTTTATAACATCTAACATTCAATAAGTCTACAAAATAACATTCAATAAAGTCTACAAAATATAAGAAAAAAAATAAATCGTATGCATGTTATGGTTCATTCTTGAACACTTGTGGTCATAAATATATCATGCAATGTAAGAGTTGAATGAATTATGCAATTATATAGTCAGTAATATATATATATATATATAGGGTCAGGATCCGTAGGAACCTCCCTTAGAGTAGGGAATAAGAACTTCTAAGATCCGTTAGATTAAATAATGAACGTTAAAAGGAAACTCGATATCTTATTTTAATTCACTAGCCATTAATATATCTTTTTTTTGGATGAACAAATCTTCAAATCGGTATAATTATATGTTAACGAACATTAAAAAAAATAACGATCATTAAAATAACGTAAAAATATAGTATGTCAGTCCTTAAAAATATAATATAACAATCGTTAAATTTTATTTTGACCGTTAAAATATAGTATATCAGTCGTTAAATTTTGTTTGGTCGTTAAAATATAGTATATCAATCATTAATATTTTGTTTGGTCGTTAAAATATAGTATACCAGTCGTTAAATTTGGTAGTTAGAATTTGGTCGTTAAATTTATGCTGGTTAAATTTTTTAGGATTGGTCGTTAATTTATTTTTCTTTGGTTCGTTAAATTTCGTGGTTAAAATTTGGTCGTTAAAATTAGACGTTAAATTTTATGATGGCTAAATTTTTTAGGAATGGTCGTTAATGTATTTTTTTTTGCTCGTTAAATTTTATGCTGGTTAAATTTGTTAGGATTGGTCGTTAATTTATTTTTTTTGCTCGTTAAATTTGGTGGCTAAATTTTGGTCGTTAAAATTGGTCGTTAAATTTTATGCTGGTTAAATGTCGTTAATTTAGGGGATTATTAGACGTACCGGTGAAAATCACTATTTGTCACCGTAACTACGCACTTCGCGTGCGTAGTTCACGGGTTTCCAATTACGCATATGGCGTGCGTAGTTGGAGTCGGAGAAAAAAAAAATTGAAAAAATTGAACTACGCACTTGGGGTGCGATCGTAGTAAGCAATTTTTTTTTTTTTTGTAATATTAACTACGACTACGCACCTCAAGTGCGTAGTTGAGTAAGTTTTCAACTACGCACGCGAAGTGCGTAGTTACGGTGTCAAATAGCAATTTCCACCGGTACGTTTAAAAACCACGTTAATTTATTGTTTTTGGTCGTTAAAATTTATTTTGGTCGTTAAAATATGTAATATGAAAAGAATGTTGGTCACAATTGGTCGTTAAAATTTTATGAACATTGATTCCATATATTTTAGTCAAAAAATTGATGAATGTATATTTCTATTAAGGAATGAACATCAATTGATGAATATTTTTGTCAGAAATTTAAAAAAAAAACTAAAATATGTTCCTACATGATCCTAACTATATATATATATATAGTTATATATATATATATATAATATGAATAATAGTGAATATTAACATTACCGAAAGAGTAGCCATAAGAATAACATATTTTCTTATCAGGATTAACAGTACAAACAACTAAAATATTTCAATGCAACAGAACAGGTATTTAAAATTACTCACACAATGATTGTCAATGAGAGTATAAATGGTGCAAAGTCAAACCGGAAGGATCAAATCTTTCAATGCAGCAAAGGCCGTTGTTTGATATATGTATGTTGTCCTCTTCAGGTTGTGTACTTGAAGACTAATGCACCTCCAGAACTCAAACTTCAGGTACTCGTTATTTTTATATCATTAATTATTTATCAAAGAAAATGAAAAAAAGAAGATATTTTCTAGTTTCTCTTTATAATTAATGCAAAACTTATTAATGAATTAAAAATCGACTTAATATACTATATGAAGTTGACATTATTATTAACTTAAGCGAAATTACAAAATATAAAAGCTAAGCAGCCAGCCTTATTACTTTCGCTTTCCTTTGACTCTATTTCCATGTCATTTCCTATATTAGACAAAAACAATAAATCTATTAAAAAAGCCCTAATTAATTGAAACTGTTTTTCATAGGAACAAAATTAGGAGTGTTGATGTTGTCTAATCCAATACTTGACAAACTTTGAAGAATGTTTAAATAAATTAAACCTTGTGCAACATACCTCCAACAAATTTTAGTGAAGATTATGATTTGGGATTTTCAATAATGTAATCATGTTTAAATTAAGTCTGGTTGTTAAGAGGAGTGTTGATGAAATGAAGTGCAAGTTGGCAGAAGGCAGCCAAATTTTGGATATATATATATATATATATATATAATAATAATAATAAAAAATAAAAAATAGTGATAAGCAGAGAGCACTCATGGGCATGCTTCAGTTTTTCATCACAATTTGTTGAAGCAAAAGTGGATCCAAGCACATAGTGACAAGCAGAGAGCACTCACGGGCAACTTCAACCCATACCCAGTCCGATCCTATAAAGAGACACCATTATTGCTACCTTGAAGCCTGAATCGCCTGATATGACTGATCCATTTTGACACAACCCAAAGCATTCATGAGCCCGGTTTGACCCAACCTAACCCGATCCGACCGAAAGTGACCTGGACCTGAATGATCTGACTTGTACCCGACCCTCCCGAATGATACTTCTAAACACAATGTAGCTCCCATAAGAGATAGTTCATAATAGTTTACTGTGAGATTACTAGTTATACAATATATATCGATGCAATGTTTTCTAATCGATAATGTGTTAATCACCCTCGCCTTCTCTCACCATGTTAACCAACTGTTCATTTTTCCTACTCGACTATTTCTCTCTAAGCGTATCTACAACTTCAACATCCATTGTAATGTTTTGGTGCCAAAAGAAAGGTATTAGACACTATATTCAATCTAGAATGATTGAACAAAGAATCGAATTCTTAGATATCTTAGATATTTGGAGAGCACCACGGTTGGACAACAGAGAGAACACTGAAATTTCTTGAATAAAAATGTTGAATTTATTACGAGTCTTGGGTTAATCGAATAATATTGGCAAAACAAACATGGTATTATTCAAGTCTAAATTAATCTAAAACAATGACAAGAGACCTCTATTTACATGGAAACACGAGATCTAACTGTAACACCCCGAATCCGTAGGACTCGAGGCGTCACTGGGCTAGGATCTCACAATGAATCATGACCCTAGCCTGACAACATGTTCACTGGATCTTACAACAAGACACAAATAGATTAAAACAAAACATCAAACTAATATATATATATATATATATATATATATATACATATCAAAAGGTAATACAGAAGAACCGCTGAGTACAAACCAAAATATAAAACCGTACATCATAAATATCCCGTTCCCACGTATAATCCCAGTGTACGGAACCCTCAACGGATCACCCCTCTGGATCACTCTGCAGCTCTCCTAACCTGCAAAGGATCTACAACACGGTATAAAACCGTTAGCTAACCATACACATATATATAGAAGATGCATAAGGACAATCACACATCAGGGAATAATAAACACCTCATCATGCTATCACATATTTACCCGGTTTATTATCTTTATAAAGTCCAATCACTCAATCGTATATATATCTGAATATGAATATATGTGACACGAAGAATATAACCCTCGCCTCTCGGTGATAATGCCAGTTGGAGTGGTGATCTGGGACTACTCCTCCGTGTACCCTAAGGGAGTGGAGACAGCGCCCATCCCGTTTACCAAATCTGGACGATCCGCAGAGAACCTCCCTGTCTCCTCGTGGGATGACAGGGCTGGGTTGTCACGGCCCTACAATGGGCGCTCACTAAACCATAGGTCGGTAATCATCACAACGCATGCTATCAATCATATATTACACACCACTCATACATACATCCAATATAAGGATGGCAGTTAAGTAAGTCCTATGGACTTACCACAACCTCAGAAGTAGTCTCACACACGGTCAGCTCCAAATCTGGAGAAAAGCACGGCCTAAGCAAGGCATACACAGATATCAACTCCTATCAAATAAAGGGGTCACACCTAGACTCAAGGGATCCATAAGGATCACATCCAACTCATAAACCTCGAAGTCATAACCGGCATATCTATAACATAACCATCATCATTCTATCCTCAAACATATACCTAACATGCTACTAACTCTCATACTAGGAAAGGAAAGGATCTACACTACTCTAGGTAGATCCGGAACAAGAAGCACCTGCGTGACAAGAAGGACGCAGGGGCGAAGCAAGCCAAACCGAAGGCGCGGCGGCACTCGGCCACAGGCGCGGTGACAGGGGCTGCATGCAAGCGCAGGCGCTGGCACTGGGACCGTGGTTGCGGGGGCGGCAGCTTCCGCGCGCGGGTGCGGTGACAAGGTTCCCGCAGGGGCGGTGGCTTCCAGGCGCGGGGGCGGCGACTTTGCAGAACGTAGAGTCCCGACTTCTCTTTCACTCTTCACGTGATCAAATCACGTCTTCTCCCATCCACATTCAAACACATACATATACATACACATTCCAACAACAATCTACAATCAATACATCTAATCCTAAGCTAAGGAATGGAATCAAGAAAGAAGAAAGAAAGAAGAATCAAGATGACTTACCACACTTGTGGTCATAGGCTGCAAGGAAGATCAACACCACACTCTTTGTTGGCTCTCAAGCTCAACAACACATCACACAACATCCAACAACAATAAAGCCACACCAAAACTCTTCCAAACTCAAGGAAACCAAGAACAAGATTAAGAAGCAAGAAGGAGGCAAGAAAGACGTGAGAAGACTGGGAATGAAGTGAAGAAGAAACCCTTGCTCAGCAAGGAAAGGAATGGTATAAGGAGGAGGAAGAGTAAAGCACGAGTCAAGGTCAACAAAGCCGGCTGCAGCCGCAAGAAACCGCAGGGGCGGTTCCCTGAGCCGCAGGGGCGGAAAACTGCACGAGCCGCAGGGGCGGCTCCCTAAATTCGCGGGGCGGCTAAGGCCAAAACGGCTCCAAAAGCCTAAGGCTTTTACAACAACTTAACTTAGAAATAGTATTTTAAAAAAACATAAAAATAATTTAATGAGCGAAATCTGTTTAACCGCCAACGAAACCTGTTTAACCTAATAATTTTACGACCGGCAATTAGAACCTAATAATTTAACGACCTGAAATTAGAACCTTATAATTTAACGAACGGCAATTAGAACATTATAATTTAACGATCGGCAATTATAACCTAATAACTTAACGACTGACAATTAGAACCTAATAATTTGACGACCGGCAATTAAAACCTAATAATTTAACGACTGAAAATTAGAACCTAATAATTTAAGGACCGACATTTAATAAGAGAAGACGTATTTGTGAAGAAGAAAATCGGAGAAGACGTATATCTTGTACGAAACTTGTGAACATAATCGATCGACATTTAATTTATTCGGATTTAAAGATTGTTCAATCCATAATTATTTATATTATTTCCTTAAACATCAATCTATTATAGGCCGATTAATGAGCTATAGACATCTAATGAAACAATCCTAGTATAACTTATTGTGGTCATTCAATCACAGACGTTCAATCTTTTACTTAACGACTGTTAAGACTCCCTACTACGTACCCTACGAGAGGATCCTACCGGATACTAATTTATATACATATATAGGAATAGGATCACATAGGAACCTATTCCTGTGTAGGGAGTAGGGACAAATTATAACACGATCTAAATAACTGAGCGACTCAGATAGCACATTAAAAATGGCATAATTTTATAAAAAGATCATAGCAATTATATACATACCATATTTATCATTTGTACTAATTTAATTATGTCGACAAAAAAGCCATTAAGATTGTACATTAAAGGAAATTAACGTATGTTTTCAAGAATAACGATTCACCATGAATCAGCCCCAATTGAAACGAGCAGTAATTTCAAGTCGAAATTCCAATTACGGTCGATTTTTTTTGTTTGTTAGTTATACTAATCAAGTCGAAATAATGTAATTTCAGGTCGAAATTAATCACTTTATTGCACAGAGTAATTGATCAATCTACATACGTTCATTTCGAGCGAAATATAGATAAATGTTTTAATAGTTCGAGCATATTTAACATATATTTCTTTCGGGATAAAAAGAATTTGGTCGAAATCTATATATTTCGATCGAAATAGAGATAACATATGCATTGAAAAATCTGTGATATAGTATTACGACGGAAATTTTTTGTTTGTTAGTTATACTAATCAGGTCAAAATTAATCACTTTATTGACCATCTCGATCAGTGTAGGATGATTTCGATCGAATTATGACCATTTCGCCCAGAAAGTATGTATATAAAACTATTATATTGACCATCTCAATCACTGTACGATGATTTCGATCGGATTATGACCATTTCGCCTATAACGTATGTATTTCGACCATAATTTACAGTTATACTTACGTCTGACAATTTTTTTAAATAACCAACAACGTTATTGTTTTCACCAATTCGAACAAAATATGAATCCAAATACATAAATTACGGTCAATATCCTAAATAACATTCAAATAATATAATTCTCTTTTCATATCTATTATTCTATATAGTGAAAGAGGATTTTAAGATTTTTATCCGGTATTTCACGCTTACGAAACTTTACAGTGTGCTAATATCTCGGTCGTTCATTTATTAATCGAAGGTTTCTTAGAGGTTCTTACTCCCTACACAAGAATAGGTTCCCACCCGAACCTGACCCTATATATATATATAGGATTTTTCCTCTTTGTGTCCTCAAGGTTTGGACATTTTTTCTTGGTATCCACTAAGTTTCAAAATTTCTCTTGTTATCCTCGTGGTTCATTTGTTTCCTCTTTATACTATTCTTAATAAATTACATTAAACATTCAATATAAATAATAAAAATAATTTTAAAACTATTAATGACACATCAAAATTTTAACTAATAAATTTATAATAGATGTATTTTTTTAAAAAAATTTAATAAAAAAATTTCAGGAAAGAATTATTTTTTCTTCAATTTATCCACTAAATTTCAAATTTTCTTTTTTTTTTTAAATATAATAAATTTTATTTATTTTGAATTTAATTTTCTTCAATTTATTTTAATACTAATATTAAAAAAAATTAATTTTCTTATGTTTTAAAAAAAAAATTTAGTTTTAAATTAATTTTTCGTACTCTAAAGTTCTAAAAAATTGAATTTTTTAATTTTCGAATTAAAATAAATTGTAGAAAAATAAATTAAAAAATGAATAAAAATTTACTACATTTTTAAATTTTCTAGACTCTTAAAATTTTTAAAATAAGAATTATTTTTTAAATTTATTTTTCTATATTTTATTTTAAATCAAAAATTAAAAAATATTTAATTTAAAAATATAATTATCTTTAAATTTACTGTTCTGAATATTTTTTTTATTAATATATATATATATATATTAAAATATTTATCTTAAAAGATACCCATGGAAAAATGGAGAAACTAAGACTTTCATTAAGAATACTAATTAATTATAAATTTAAATTATTGTGTCTATTTATCCATAATTTTCAGTTTGAAAATGATGTGTTTCTGTCCTGTTGATTAGAAGCTCGATTATGTTTACAATAAGTTATATACATATGTATGTATATATACATGTATGTTCACAATAAGCTATATCAGGTGGGTGGAGATTCGACCAAACAGGTGAATGAAAGGCCCAAGTTCAGTATGAAAATGATGTGTTTCTTTCCCGTTCTTGATAAAAAAAAACTCTCCATTAATGACCTATAAACATTCAATGTCAAATTATTGTGTTATTTATCTTAAAAGTACCTCTGTTTTTGGCTACATTCTACAGTACAGTTATCTGAGAAGTTGGAATTAACAAATCTGCGGTTCTAGAGAAACCTTCCATGAATCTGGACACATTAAAGATGAAACTCCAAAAAATTTTACTAATTTATCAGCATAAAACAGTGATAATCAGAAATCAAAACACCATAATCTAATCAAGGAAAATGGAGGTTTTTGTAGGTATCCTTACTACTATATAAGGGAGACTTGTTGTCCTTGAACCCTACGTGTCGTCTTCTCCATACGTTGATAATACATGTTGCGTTCTATCAATGCGCTCTGAAAATACGTGTCTGAAGCTCTTTAACCCATTTGAAAACTTAATTTTCTCCCTCAAGCAAGCCCCCATCGTTGAGTTCAGTTCCCAAAAACCTCAAGTTTCTCTAGCTTTTCCCTTCCCTTCTCCTACGACCATGGAGTCGGCGTTCTTTGATGTCGACACTGAAATCATTGTTCCGGTGTTTGTAGTCATCGGAACCGCCTTTGCGCTCTTTCAGTGGCTTATCGACTCTCGTGCGAAGGTCTTCCCGGAACCCTTTCCGAACCGGAAGTATCAGCTTCAAATGGAATCTTAATCCAATTTGGGAATTGGATAATTTATGAAGATTTTCTTTATGTTTTCAGGTTGGACTTGTTATTGGGAAAGGTGGTGAGACAATTAAAAACATTCAAGCCCGCTCAGGAGCTCGAGTTCAGGTTGCATGAGCTAACTATTCACTCTTATTTTGTCCATTTCATGTCTAAATTTTGTGTACTTATAGTCGAGGCCATGTATGCATTGAAATTTCTTGTGCATAGCCTTTTTTCTTCCTTGACATGTTTATTCTTATGGGTCGATTAATTTTGACTTGTTTAGGTCATACCATTGCATCCTCCTCCCGGGGATACATCCAAGTATTTTCGTTACCTCAGTAGTGACTGCGGAGAAACATAGCTTGAATTATAGTGATCTAAAATATGTAGGGAAGTGCTTCTGTTTGCATCATCTATCTATCTGACTATCAAAATCCTCTTTGGGTCTTCTAATAAAATGGGTTTTTTTAAGTCTTTTGAGGAAATTCTTTCTCAGCAAATATATATTTCTACACTTCAACGTCCTCTTTAACAAAAGAGGAGAAGTTTTAGGTTCCCATTTGGATTGTGATGACAGGGGAAGTGTCAGGAACTCATAGTCTCATACTTCAGTAATTGTGCTTATATCTTTCAAAGCAATCATTTAAGTATTATAACCAAGGCAGCCTCGCTTGCATGACAATATTCGAAATAGATTATTATCTTCACATTATGTTCCAATTATTTCCAACGTTCGTAATATGTTATTGTCCAAGTCTAACAAAGTCGTATTACAGTCCCAAGATGTTTTGCTGTTAAGTGTTACACGTGTGTGTATGTTTATAACGACCTTTCTTCGTTTTATGATGGTTTCTTTTTTGCAATGATAGGCCCATAAAACTTCTTTATTTGGTTGCCACTAGGTAGTTATGTGTGTTTACAGCATTGCTGTGTGAAAGGAATTATCAAATTTGTGAGTGCAAGGATCTGTTATTGGATTGTTGTGTTATGTTCTTGATTAAGGTAAAATCATGTGTGAAATAGCTAAGTTGTGTAGGAATTGCAAACAAAACCAAGTTCATTGCATATGGATTGTTGTGTTATGTTCTTGATTAAGGGGAGGAGATCATTTGCTTACTTGTACTTGCAGTATACATTAGTCTTCCTTCTGAAATTATTGGCTTTGTTAAGAAGGATTTTGAACTGAAGAGAGGAGTTGTTGAAGTGAATCTCAACAGTTCACCATTTGTTGCTTCATTTCTGCACATGGTTCACTTGAATTTTAAATCTGGCTTGGAGCATCCTATGGCATGGATTGATGAGGGAGGAAAATGTTTATTTCCTCTAGTTTTTTGCTCTTGGATTAATTTTTAGGTGCTAAAAGCTTTTGTACATGGAGATGAGGGTTTATTCATGACTTACTCAAAGTTAAACGAGAGATATTTGATTCTCGGATCCTTATGTAACCTTACAACATTATAAATTATAGAAAGGATACCGTACTTTTATAATAATTCTCATCTGGTTAATTTACTCGCTTCAATTCTTTTAACCTTGCTTATATCTACTACAAAGAAAAGCGTTTTTTAAATCCGTAACCAATCACTTTACGACATCTACACACAACACATGCACACGCGCGACTCTCCTAGTATATGCAAAATGGAGGCTTTTGTATGAAATTTATGTCAGATGATCATGATTTATTACATAAGTTCGGCAGTACAATGTCAAACTATTCTTCTTTCTTGATGATAAGCAAACATTTGCTCTCCAGCATTTTATGTTTACAGCATATCCATTAACAGGAAGGCACAAAGAATAAAAAAAGAGAATGATGAGGAAGAAAAACCACGACTCCCTGAATAATCAAGCCACGAGAAAATAAGCAACTGTAGGCCCAGAAAGGACTAATAAAAGCTGGTTTTGTAGCTTGATTATGGAAAAACCATGACTGATAGCATATATTTGATAGATATTCTCTCCAAAGCTTCGAAAAGATCAAGAAATATTGTCTCCAATTGCGATGTCAGAAGAATTAATGAATATTGTCACCAAAGTTGGTAATATAGCTCGAATAAGTTAGCAGTTATACACAGGGAACAGTAGTATGGCTTATAGATAGTCAGCGGAAAAAAATACTTCGGATCAAGCCCATCACTCATGGCAAAGGGTATCTAACATATGAACTGCAACTGATGGCTCTTGATCAAATCAGATTCACTCCAAAGTTCAAGGTTGCAAAAGAAATAATTGATCAAATCAGACTCACTCCAAACATCAAGGTCGCAAGAGAAATTATTGACTCAAATTGCATAAAATACTTATGCTAATTCAATACGTGTGTAGGAATCAAAAAGAGAAATTATTGACTCAAATTGCATAAAATACTTATGCTAATTCAATACGTGTGTAGGAATCAAAATAGAATGAGAAATGACCTAATCCGACTTTGTTTAAGATTATAAATTAAAAATGTTGGGTTGAAAATACATTATTTTGATAAAATAATGGCTGATGCCCCCAATTTCCCATAATCAATCAATCACCTAAAGCAATATAGTTGGAAATTCAAGTTGAAATGACAGAAAACCATGAAAATAAAATCAGGAACCAGGGAATGAAAAATATTGGAATGACTCATTCCAAAACTTTTATTGCTACCAAACAAGGGGATAAGTTTGAATAATACCGAAACCGAATACTGATTACATAGCCGTTAAAGGCCACTTGTGATGAAAAAAACTAACCAACCTTCCATTTGGCTATAAGTGCAAATTCTAACAAACTGTACAGTTCATGAATCAAAATCAAAAACTCGAAGAGCACAGACACAAGAAATGGAGAATCAGAAACATGTCCCACCGACAAAAATTATAATAAAGGCAATAAGAAGCAAATTAGCTAAGATCTAGAAGCATTAAAATTTATGTTTACCATTTACCTTGAGAGACTCCCTAATTTCATCAGTAAACTTCTTGCCCCATATACTGGTACCACCTTTGCCTGTTCCTGTCGGGTCTCCACCCTGGATCATAAAACCTTTGATGTTACGGTGAAATATTGTCCCGTCATAGTATCCACTAGCACATAGTGCCAGGAAGTTCTGTTTGAAAGCAAATCAATCAAACAACCAAAGATTCACTTTATTTTGGAAAGAGATACTAAGGAATTCTCTTTGTAACACTGCAAGCCACTACATTGTCAATCTTTACCTTCATAGATCAATATTTTCACTCCACTAATGCATTGAGATTTAAAACTGTCAAAAACCTTTACAGACAAGTAAATTAATACAGAAAAATATGGGATGAAATTAATGTCAGATGATTATGATTTATTACATAAGCTCGACAGTACAATGTCAAACTATTCTTCTTTCTTGATGATAAGCAAACATTTGCTCTCCAGCATTTTATGTTTACAACATATCCATTAATAGGAAGGCACAAAGAATAAAAAAAAAGAAGACAATAATGAGGAAAACCAAACATCTGATAAGTTGGACTTTACAAATCTGCAGTTATCTTGAATAACTTATTTATCAGCATAAT
This sequence comes from Fagopyrum tataricum, assembly GCA_002319775.1. Lineage (NCBI taxonomy): Eukaryota > Viridiplantae > Streptophyta > Magnoliopsida > Caryophyllales > Polygonaceae > Fagopyrum > Fagopyrum tataricum. Next base: position 25,245,107 of record CM008283.1, on the reverse strand, counting down.
CTCTCAAGATGAGTGCTACCTCTTCTATCACTCCTATTCTTCTGAACCATTGAGTCAACAATTGAGATGCTTCTTTCCCAATCATAACACCATCTTTCTCTAGATTTATCAGTAAATCCAAAGCTGCATTAAGATTATTCTCCTTCTCATATACTTCTAACAAAAGAGCCACACATTTATCACTAGGTTCAACTCCAGCAATTCTCATATTTTCAAAAGCAATTCGCGCTTTTCGGCTTTTACCAGCTACAACATAAGCATTTATCAGAAGTGCACATTGCTTAACATCAGGGAAAGTACCTGATAATTGAATTGCATTGAACACTCTCTGTGATCCTTCATAATCACCATTCATAGAGTAAGCTCTCAACAAAGCTTTATATACTTCTTTACCTGCATATATCTCATCAGCTTCCATTTTTAAAACTAAAGCTTCCCCTTTCTCAAGCATTCCTGCTCTTATGTATGCCATGATCATTGAACCATAGGATCTTTTATCTAATGGATGACCTAGAAGTTGCATTTCATCAAAAATTTCCTCAGCTTTATTAAAATTTCCAGCTTTGCTGTACATGTGGATGATGGTAGTCAATGTTACTTGATCACAACCCATGCCTTTTTGAGCCATGGCAAAAATGGTATTTTCTGCATCTTGCAGGTTATTTTTCTTGGCGTAAAAATGAATCATCTTTGTATAATCACGAACATTGGGCTCAAAAGAGTCTTCACAAAGAGCACATTCAAATACCTAGATATCAAAATTCAAAAATCATGACAAACCCAATACGGAATTGCACAGATGAATTCCATTTTAAATATATGAAATTGCATCAGAAGAAAATACCTGAGGAAACAGAGGATGATCCAAATCACTCAATTCCTTGAGAACAGCAAGCCAATCAGCTCTAACGGGCTTCATAAGCCTAACCCAAGAAGCTACCAAATCCCATAGCGTGCCCTTTTCAGGAGAGTAGCAGATAATTTGTCTCATGAACGCCTTGCACCGCTTGGTCATATTCTTGGAAAGCTTCGAAATGTTAAATTTCTGGTCTTCCGAGAGTTGTTCACTGTTTGGTCGAATCTCCACCCACCTGAATTTGGGCCTTTCATCCACCACCGGCTCAGCATTTGCTAAAGTGTTCGCGACGATTAGGGTTCGTGAATTTGAAGCCGTTGGTTTCAGGGATATATATTGGTTAAATGGAGAGGTTTTGGAGTAGAGTGAGGGATGGAAAGAGTGGGGATTGCAGAGGGTGCTGAAACTGACGCAAGCCATTAGCGCCCCTGGTTGGAATTGAGAGAGAAAATTGAGAGGAACTGAAGAGAGCAGAAGTCGAAGACTGTCTGAAAAAGAGAAGCAGAGAGGGTGAGGAGTCTCCCGTTAGGAACAACGAACAAGGAACGGCGAAGGATAGAGATAAATAAGACTTATTACTTCTTATTTTTTTTACCTTTCAGTAATCCAGTTTCTTTTTGCTATCCGCGTGTTCAATTAAAAATTAAAAATTAAAACTTAAAACGAAGTCTAAATTTATAAATAAGACTTACTTCTTATTTTCAGTTTTAAAAATAACAAATTAAAAAGTAGATTTAAAACTAAATATGATCATGTTAAAAATTATAATTAATTTATAAGTATTAAGTAATGGTATGAAAGTATTCTTCAATTAAAAAACTATTGAAAAGTAAATTTAGACCTAATTTTTTATTTTTTAAATTAAAATAAAAATATATTGTAATTTTTTATTTATTGTCGAATTAATATTCGAAAACATCTCATGCAACACAGATCTGAATGCCAACCGAATATTACCTATCCTTAGAAGATGAAACCAACATGACTGAACTGCCCTACGATCCTTCCTCCTCCGCTCATGCTCTCGTCGTATCCTCTCCCACGCCGACTGAATCGGAGGCCTCCGCCACACTGCTATTCCGAAGAGAGTCCCGAGGAGTAGGGTTGAGCAAGTTAGGTTCGGTTTACCGAATTGAACCGAAACCGACAATTTCAGTCCAGACCGAACCCAAAACCGAAAATTTAGTTTCGGTCGTAGGTCCTTGTTTTTAAAAATTAGGTTTCAATTTAATTTCGCTTAAAAACCGTAAAACCGACGGTTAAACCAAAGGCCGATTTTAGTTTAAAAAACAAGATTTGAACTTTATGCTTAAATGAGATTGTTAATTTAATTTCCACGCTTTCACTCTTTATACTAAAATTGTTAAAGATTTAAAACTTTATCGTGTTATTGTATTCACGAATTTTACGTTATAGGATATGGATATGTCATATTTTTTATATTTATCGATATTTGTAGTTTTTATGTTTTAGGTTTGTTTAGGTCCAAAACCGAACCGAAACCGAACCTAATAGGTTCGGTTTTATGTTATAATATTTCACATTTGGTTTTAGGTCCAACCGAAACCAAACCTAATTATATAGGTTTGGTTTTCGGTCCAAGGTTTTAGGAAAATCGGTTTTTGGTTCGGTTCGGTTTATTGCGGTTCGGTTCGATTTTTGGACCTATGATCACACCTAACGGGGAGGCACTCTTCCGACTATCCATCTCCTCAAGTCTCAACTTTTGTTGTCGAGCCATACATCAGTGTTCTCTCAACCCATTCTCTCTTAGAACACACAGATGTCGCCATTCTTCTTGACAACGAAGCCATTTATGACATTTGCATGCACCCTCTCAATATTAAGCGTCTGACCTACACCAACCTCAACTGCCTCGTTTCTCAAATCATCTCTTTTCTACCAGCTTATCTCCGGTTTGACAACACCCTGTATGTGGATGTGAATGAATTCCAAACCAACCTTGTTCCTTACCCAAGAATCCACTTCATGACTTCATCATACGCTCTAGTTATCTCAAATGTGAAAGCCTTCCACAAACAACTGTCAGTTGTTAAGATCACAAGTAGTGCTTTCGATCCTGGTTCCATGATATCCAAATGTGACCACGGGAAATACATGGCTTGTTGTCTTATGTACCTGATATGGGGTTAGCCGTGTGGTTGTCCTGATCTTTCGACACCGAGACTTCGAATGCAAGAAAGATGGAAAAGACATGAAAGGTGGAAGAAAAAACGTGATGATGATGGACGAAGATCCTGATGATGGTGAAGGATCGGTAGATGGATAGATTTGGCCGAACCCTTGAAGCAACCGAGAGCGCACTAGGGAAACTAAGGCCCTAAGACACAACTCGGAATGATTGAAGAAGCCCTTCCATTGTAATCTCACACAGAGGGAAGTGATAGTTCCCAAAGTACGAGAAGTCGTCTGAAGTTGATTGAGAGCACCAACTTGTCAATCCAAGTGACACAACTCAAAATAGTCCAAGCTTCTTGGCGAATGAGAATCCACTCGCTCTAGTTGAATACGATTCCACCTATTCGTTCCCGATTCCAGGAGAGAAGTAAATACTGAAAGTATTCAAAGTTTTTGTGTTTATTGATGAGTTGAGGAGAAAACTGTGCACCTCTATGCCTTATATAGGCAAGTGGGACGTCTTCCTAGGGTTTACACAAGGTAAGATCTAATTTATGGGCATAATCTAATCTAGAGCTCAAACAAAAAAAGATATGATCAAATCTTAAAAAGAGATGGTCAAATCTAGGGTTGGAAAATCTATCCTAAAAAGCTAAAACAAAACAAATAAAAAGCAAGGCCATAATACTAAAAAGAAGTTCAAATATGGGTAGGAAATAAAAGATCCAGTTGGGCCTAATTTAACCACTTAAATTGGCCCAAAACCTTCCTCATCTCCAAGCTTCTTCACGCAAGTCTTCCTCTAGTTCGTCTCTCCAATCTCAGTCAAAGTTACACCGATCTCGGCCTCTCATGTATCATCCTCTCCAGCTCTCATATCGGTATGCCATGCCTAAATCTCGGCCGGCATGCATGTTTCCTTCGACTTCCATATCTCGGACAGAAGTGTTGAGATCTCGGCCTCCTGCCGAATGTAGATCTCGGTCGACAGCTTCTACCTCTCGACTAATCATATACGGAACTCTAGCTCCTCTTTGTATGTTAATCTACATATAAGCATGTCCTTCTTCTTGAGATAGTCGTCTTCTCTTGATCTTCCTTCAAAGCACACATGGAGGTGCATGGGTACGCTTCCTCTTATGCATGAAAAGCTCTACTCGTTCCTCACATCTTGAGCATATGATCATGCCTCCGGGTCCTTGTGTCCAGGCATGTATTCCATGGGGTGTAAGTTGGGATCCATGCAACTTGATCCATCTCCGGAATATGTACATATATATCTTCCTAGCTATCCATATGATTGCATGCTTTCTTAGCCTCTTCATCCGGGGTGGTGGAGTTAAGCTACGAGATGCTCCTGCATTACTACCGAGGAGATCTTGTCCCTAAGGTTGTAACTATTGTTGTTGCAACAATCAAAACTGCGAAACCTCATTTACATTTGTTGTGTTGTAGCTTGTAGTCATCTTGTATAAGCTTGGAACCCAATTGTGTTTGGTACAAAATTTTTCGTTTTGTTATATGAAATTGGAAGGATAAAATTTTATTAATATATATATATATCCCTAACTTTTAGGTAATTTACAAATTGGTCACTAATGCAATAGTAAGGAAGAAGAGGCACCTAATCCCGGATTGCTAGCTAGAGATGGAATATTGAGACATTATATTGCTTTTATATCACTATATGATATATTATGCAATAGTAAGGAAGAAGAGGCTCTTAAACAATTAAGGGTTTTATTTTTTTTTAATTATTCCTTTTGCATTTCTTTTCACTTGGTTGTGGTTCTCTTCATTCTCTCCTCAGATTTATATTCGAGTTTGGAGTCGGAATTGATGATAAACTCGACTTTAGATTATCTTCTAAAGTATGTAATATCATATAATTCGTAAGCCATCTTTGCTCCGAATGGCATCCATGGAAGCCTTCCCGGCAAGTTTCTTTGCATAAGGAGTCATCTTAATCCTCCATAGTTTGGACCAAAAACTACACCCCGAGAGTACGAAGAAGGGCCGCCAATATCAGAATTATCAAGACATTCCTCCATATAGAGATGATACGCCGTTTTTATAGAGAATAAACCATTTGTAGTGTAGAATGAGTAAGGGATATCCACATGTCCCAACTCACCAACGGGATACTAGTAATGATATTAGCATCCATCTCGCCAAACATGTTCACAATAATATCGGCCTTCAATGTCCCATCATCCTGGCTAATCAAATTGATGACTCGGGTGCCCAAAGTTCCAGGGGTAGGTCGCATAATGGGCTTAAAACCTTTGGGTCTCGGAATCCAGTACTCCTTCCAGACATAGAGACGCACCATTTCCAACCGACTAACAAAACCCTTTAAGGAGAAGAGCCCTTTCTTTAATAATACTCCACAATGTGTAGCTCGGTCTATACCTTCCTGAACATGTAGAAAAATGACATTGGGAATATACTTTGCTTTCAAAAGTCGTGCAATAAGGGATTGTTGATCAGTTACTAATCTCCATCCTTGTTTTGCAAAAAGCGCAAGATTAAAACCATGCATATTCCTAAAACCATATCCCATCATCCTTATTCCGACACATTTTCGTGAGAAAAAGAAATCTTTATAGATATTATATTAATGATCTATTAAAAATCTCACTAAATTATGTAGCCTAATTAGCTAATTTATTTTTAATAAAAAAGATTTTTCTCCATATGCATAACATCAGCGCCGATTAGAAATCTTAAGTTCTGTAGAACCACACAAAACGTGCACCGGTTTTTAACATCCGTGCGGATAAGAATTCCAAGTTCTGCAGCCTCACACGAAATTTCTCAGCAAGGTGCATAAGTAAGTGCAGCAAACAAATAAGAGGAGAGCCATTTGAAGTTCTCTTTCTTTTTTCATTTTTCATTTTTCAGGGTAAGTATATGCCTTAACAGTTAACACGCAGTAGACAGTAAGTGCAAAATTTAAACTGCAGAGTATTATAGCAAACTGTGACTTCTGTAGACAGAGACATCGATACTGTCTGTTTCATGGATATAATAGTTGTCAATTGCAAAGCACAGTTTAGTGACAGACGGATGATCTCTTCCAAGTATGAGCCAGTCAGGTATCAAACAACACCGGATGCAGCAACTAGAGACCGTTTTCAGGCAGCAAGTGGGTTAGCATGTAGCGTCACACGGTTAAGCCTAATCTCTGCTAGAGGGCGATCCCCAGCTCCAACTTGGGTCTGCAATAAATTTCAAATCAAGGACTAATTAAAATACAAAGCAACTCAATGCATAGTTTCTAGTTATTTCATCCAGTTTTTTTCTAATTACAAAGAGTATACCACCAAGCACAAAGCATTAACATGGGTGAAGTGTGAAGATAAACCTCATATACTAGGTTAATCAGATGCTAGTTCAGTAGTTTGCTTACACATACATATTTTTACATAGAACACATTTTGTGTGCATTTTCATTTTTATACTTTTTTATTAAAAAATATATAAACCAACTATCATTTTTTTTTAAAATATCTTTCTACATAACATTTTAGAAAATCCTTCAATTATCTTTTCCATTCATTGATTATATTGTCATCTAACCCACTTTACTATATAATACATCAAATATCTTTTATGTTATGATTAGATAAATAATAGTATTTAATCACTTAAACCACTAATTCTTCTGTATGTGTTTAGATTAAATTTGTTAATAATAATCAATAATAATTGAAAATTTATTATAATATAGATAGTTTGACATAAATAATAATTTTTAATCTATTTTTAAATTAACTTTTTTAATATAGTCACATATGTGCATGAGACGGGCATTACACTAGTTTTATTGAACCCAAAGTTGGTGGCTCACAAATGATAAACGACATAAAACAAGGATGCAATATCGTACCTTCTCCATTAGATCAAGCACTTCAAATCCATGAATAACCTTCCCAAAGACTGTGTACAATCCGTTTAGATGTGGCTGCTTTGCATATGTCAAGAAAAATTGGCTTCCATTTGTATTTGGGCCACTATTGGCCATTGACAGTGTCCCTCTTGCATTATGCTGTGATAATTATAACAGACATGTAAGGCACAAGTATCGTGTGCAGTTTAACATAAAGATTTTGTACAGAAGCTCAGTTAGCAATAGGCCAATGGCATACAATTGAACAAACGAGATAGCTTTTGAGAAATTAGCCTGAATAATCAAGCCACGAGAAAATAAGCAGCTGTAGGCCCAGAAAGGACTAATAAAATCTGCTTTTGTAGCTTAATTATGGAAAAGCCATGACTGATAGCATAGATTTGATAGATATTCTCTCCAAAGCTTCGAAAAGATCAAGATATATTGTCTCCAACTGCGGTGTCAGAAAAGAATTAATGAATATTGTCTCAAATAAGTTAGCAGTTATACACAGGGAACAGTAGTAGCCTATAGATAAGTGTCAGCGAAAATAAAATACTTCAGATCAAGCTTGTACACACATACCTACACTCTAAGACTCTTAAAAGTTTAGGTATGTGTGTACAAGCAAGGATGTCACTAGCTTCATCTAATCTGTTAACAAACCCATCACTCATGGCAAAGAGTATCATAACATATGAACTGCAACTGATCAAATCAGATTCACTCCAAAGTTCTAGGTTGCAAAAGAAATAATTGATCAAATCTGATTCACTCTAAACTTCAAGGTCGCAAGAGAAATTATTGACTCAAATTGCATAAAAATACTTAGGCTCATTCAATACGCGTGTAGGAATCAAAACAGAATGAGGAATGACCTAATCCGACTTTGAAATAAGGTAGTTGGTTAAGATTATAAATTAAATATGTTAGGTTGAAAATACATTGTTTCATAGAATAATGGCTGATGCCCCCAATTTCCCATAATCAATCAATGACCTAAAGCAACATAGTTGGAAATTCAAGTTGAAATGACTGAAAACCATGAAAAAAAATCAGGAACCAGGGAATGAAATATATTGAAATGACTCAATTTCTACAATAACTCGTTCTAATACTTTTATTGCTACCAAACAGGGGGATAAGTTTGAATGATACCGAAACCGAATACTGTGATGAGAATAACTAACCAACCTTCCATTAGGCTGTAAGTGCAAATTCTAACAAACTGTACAGTTCATGAATCAAAATCAAAAACTCGAAGAGCACAGACACAAGAAATGGAGAATCAGAAACATGTCCCACCAATATAAATTATAATAAAGGCAATAAGAAGCAAATTAGCTAAGATCTAGAAGCATTAAAATTTATGTTCACCATTTACCTTGAGAGACTCTCTAATTTCATCAGTAAACTTCTTGCCCCATATACTGGTACCACCTTTGCCTGTTCCTGTCGGGTCTCCACCTTGGATCATAAAACCTTTGATGTTACGGTGAAATATTGTCCCGTCATAGTATCCACTAGCACATAGTGCGAGGAAATTCTGTTTGAAAGCAAATCAATCAAATAACCAAAGATTCACTTTATTTTGGAAATAGATACTAAGAAATTCTCTCTCGTAACACTGCAAGCCACTACATTGTCAATCTTTACCTTCATGGATCAATATTTTCACTACAATAATGCATTGAGATTTAAAACTGTCAAAAACCTTTACAGACAAGTAAAATGAATACAGAAAAATATGGGATGAAAGTGCATTCGCTTTCTGCTATCTATATTATCCTCTGGATCAGTTGAAGGCCATAAATCTTCTTCAGTACAAATTATACTTAGTTACTGTTATTTGCAACAAATAACAACTGTATATGTTAAAATGTTTCACAAATATGCACCCTAATAGCGTCGGATGTTACAACCCTAATTGGTTTTGAAGAACAAGGCGCCTTGTTCAAACCAATTTTCGTTGAATTGAGGAATGTGAACATGTATAGAATCATTGAAAATTGATTACCTCAGCTGTTTTGGGGACTTCGTCGCAAAATATTTCGCACTTGATATCGCCAAGATTTGTGTGGAGAGTAACGGACTGCGAATTTTTTACAAAAGAGAGATATAAAGGATGGTCTGCCTAATTTTTCTACCATAAATAAGAGAAAAAAAGAAGACTCAACATTGTTGACAGAGATGGAGAAACGAGAAAAATAGAAGACTCACCATTATTGACAGCGAGGGAGAAACTTCAGTTATTTTCGCACTTCCAGAGGCTTCACAGATTTTGGGCAGTGAAGAGCTGCTGAGCCTGAGATTGAAGGTTCAAGTTATATTATTTTTTTTAGTAAATTACACACAAAAAAACACTTATTATTTGTACTATTTTTTCCCTTAACCGTCTCTTAAAAAAATAAATTAATCACCTATATTAAATTTATAGTAATAACCGACCACCACTCTTAGTGCCCGTTTGGTTAGAGTGGTGGAATGAAATCTATATGGAATCGGTTAAGGGAAACAATGAAAATGGAATTGATTTGATTACTTTCATGTGTATAAAGACCTCTAAACAAACATAGTTTTTTATTGATTCGGAATCATTCCGTTACCGGGAGTGATTCCTAGCAATACCAAACGAGCCCTTAATTTATGTCAACTATTTTTTCAAAGAAAAACCACTTCCATCCCGTAGTCCTTTCATTCGTTGATGATACGATAATATTTGTTAAGACAAGTCTTGCCGCGGCTACCAAAATTAAAGAACTTTTGGACATTTATACAACAATATCTGGTCAAAAAGTAAATCTCCAAAAGTATGAATTTCAACAACAACAAAATATTGATGTTGAAACCAACGAACTCCTTAAAAATATTCTCAGCATGAACTGCATTGAATTTCTCAATACCTACCTACGTTGTCCAATAATCAATGGAGGAGTCAACAAACATACTTTCGAACACTTAACCTATAATACCAAGAAACAACTATCAAAATGGAAAGGTAATCTCCTTTCCCAAGAGGAATGAAGCATGTTGATTAAAGTTAATCTCTCAGCCAAACCAATTTATACAATGAAAAGCTTCTTTCACCCTAATAATGTGCATGACCAACTTGACAAAACCTACAAGAACTTCTTCCGGAACAAAGGTGATAATCACATATCTCTATTTAACTGGAAGAATGGTGGCTCTGGCTTGAGAAAGTCCAAAGATACCAACAAAGCCTTTCAAATGAAGCTTCTTTGGAATATTCTTGCTGAACCAAATAATGTATAGGTTAAAATCCTAAATGAAAAATACATACAAAACGAGAACTTATTGAACTATCGCAAAAAAGGAAAAACCTCTTGCAATGATATAACCTCACTAAACTACTTGTTGAATTTAAACAAGGTCTACGGTGGCATGTGGTAAATGGAGCTTCTATTAACAATTGGTTGGGCATTTGAAAAAACTCTTACTTTCGTTTTCAAATAATAGAAACAACATCAACACCTTGAAATTTGTTAACCAATTTATCAAAGAAACAAAAATTTGGGATATTGATATGCTAAATGAAGAGCTCAAGTATCTAAACAATGATGATATTTTAAAAATCATTATGAACATTCTTATTCCAAAAAATAACATCCAAGACATACTCTACTGGAGGAAAAGTAAAAATCGTTGGTTTTCCACTAGTTTTGCATTTACCCTTCTCTAAGAAAATAAAATTCGTTCTTGTTCAGGCCCCCTTGTGAATGGATTTGGAATCTCGACTCACAACCAAAAATAAAAAATTTCTTGTGGAAAATTATGCTAAATGGCCTACCCACAAAACAAAAACTCGACGTCACAATGAAATGTGAATTATGTAACCACCACATAGAATACCTACACCACATTCTCTTTAAATGCCCTTATACAAAACAAATCATCAATAACATAAGCCCAAAAATCCTACAAACTCTTGAATTCCAAGACTATAACAATATCAAATACATGCCTACAAAACATAAAAAAAAAGATTCTAAACACTACAAATCTCATCAACTTAGCGAATATTTTGTGGGACGTCTTGTATACAAGAAACAAAATTATATTTTCAAAATGATATTGGAGAAACTTGCCACAGTACCACTGAATTTATAAAATACCAAATGCAAACTTGGACTTATAGTAGACTTATAGCAGAAACTTTGGCCACAATCTAACAACAAACCCCAAAAAGAAGAACATCAATCCCCAAGAAATAAAAAAAATCAATTGGAAAAAAAACCTAACCACTTTTATCAAACTCAACTTCGACGGATCAATGCTTGATCCTGGCAACACGTCCTTCGGCTTTGTCCTTATAAACCACTTAGGTGATATCATTTCTCCCAGAGCAGGAAAATAAAAAAAAATAAAACAATTATTGGTGTGGAAGCGTTAGGTCTCTACCACGGAATTCAAAAAGCAATTGACCTCAAAATCGTCAACATCATTATTGAAGGTGGCAATCTCACTATCATCAATACAATTAACGTCTCATGGCACAACCCTTGGGAAATTGAAATGCTAGTTTATGACATTCTCATAGCAAATTTAAATCAGTTCACACTACACACATTTTTAGAGAAATAAACGGAGTGACTGACAGGCTTGCCCATCTTGGACACCTACCTTCACCGTTTAACCTTTTTGCGGATCATAAACTTCAAGTTCTCATCCGCAAGGATGCTCTATGATGGACTACGATTAGGATGTAGCCCCTTCTAATTCCTTTCCTATTTCAAAAAAAACATGAATTAAAAAAATTAAATATTAAAATTAATTAAAAAGAGATGAATAGTCATCGTCTTCAATCTAATTTATCGTGAAGTTCTATGTACTCTAAGATGAAAATCACCTATAATAAATTTTAAAATTAATTAACCTAATTTTAGAGAAAGGGTTAAATATAAGCTATAAATCATCAAAAGTAACAACATCATAACCATCCTCATCCATGGATCCAATTATTTGTTGAAAAATCGCCATTGGCAACCTCGTCTCCGTTCTCTTGTGCAGCCTCGATAATCTATCTCAGATTTCTCTTTGAGAAGAATGGGGTATAAAGGCTTTTTTTTTTTTTTTTAGATACAAACTAAGCCCCTCTATTATGCTCATAAATTTCTAATCCTAAAAATTTATTAATGAAAGTATATAAGGGTAAATTGAGGGTAAATTGGATATAAAAATCATATAAAACCACCCCAAATCGTTAGTTAATCGTAGCTAGGGTTTCATATTCTTGCATCCATGGATGAAGCCACAATGACAGACGCTTCAGCTTTTTCATAAATAGCTCGGCATCGACCTCTTTCTCGTCCGAACGCTTCCCAATCTCCGAGTTCAAAAGCATTTACCCTCATCCGGATCTGCAGTTGCCGCCGTCGTCTCCTATCTACAAAAGCAGGTACCCTCGCCGCCGCCGTGAATCTTCAACCCTATCTAGGGCTACAGATCTCCGCTCCACCTCCATCGAAGAAAAGAGGTCAAAGTTACACGGGATCGCCGCTCCTCGACAACTCTATCAATTTGTAAGCACATTCACAATTAATCTTTGTGTGGTTCTTCATTGCAAGTTTCAAACCAAAAAACCAACTTCTGCCTATTGATTAATTTTATTTTTTTTGTTTCTCTTGGTTACAGAAGAGCAATAATGTTGTAAGCATTGATGGGTTTGAAAATTTTCCTCTCTTCAATGAAAGGCCCTTGAAGAAAGCAGTGGAACATCAGCCTATTAGTGTTGCAATCGAGGCTAGTGGAAGAACCGTGCAAGTCTATCAATTTGTAAGCGCATTCACAATTTGGTTGTGTTTTGTTTTTTTGAATCAACTCTTATGAATAAATTGTGTTTTTGGTACTATAGGGTGTGTTCAATGGAGTGTGTGGGACAAAGCATAATCATGTTGTTGTAGTAGTTTGGTACTACAGGGTATGTAAATCGAAATCGATAGGTTTGTGTAAATCGAAATCGATTGGAGTGTATAAATCGAAGTCTATAGGCTTGTGTAAATCGATAGGCTTTGTGTAAATCAATAGGTTTTGCGTAAATCGAGCCTTGTGTAAATCAAACCTTGTGTAAATCGAGCCTTGTGTAAATCGATAGGGCTTGTGTAAAAAATTGAAAGGGCTTGTGTAAATAGATCGATACGGCTTGTGTAAATCGAGACGACTTGTGTAAATCGAAAGAGGTCTTGGTTGATTACAAATTTTGGTAAAATCGAACGTTATGTTTGTGTAAGTAGACATTGAGTATATTTAAAAAAAATAACATTTGATTACCAAGTTCAACTAGTCTAGCAAGTATAAGGGTGGGTGTGAGGGTCTGTCATCCAGAGTTCGAAACCCACTAAACTACAAGATTTGTATTAGTCTAGCTGGTATAATTGTGGGATGACGGAACTTGTGTAGCTCGATTTGGGCTGGGTTGGCCTTGTGTAACTTGTGTGGGATGGCTTGTGCTTTATTAAATAGATTGGACTTGGGCTTTTGAAAATTAAAATTAACAATTCATCCTTTCAATTAATTTTATAAATAAAAGGGACCTATTTTGTCAAGAAAATTAATAAGGAGCCTTAATAGTACACAAGTTTACGGATTTTTTCCACATTAATAAGGAAAGGAAAACTAATTCCGAAGTTAGGATCGGAATAAAACTAATTTCGAGAATAGGAAGGCAGTCGAGGTTCGGACAGGAGCCGTCATTTGAAACAACGGTTTTTGTGAATAACCGCAGTTTCAAACAACGGTTATGTTTTTTTTAAAAAAAAATTACAAAGAACCCGCCGTTTAATTGTGGGACGATGGACCTTGTGTAGCTGGTATAATTGTGGGACGACGGACCTTGTGTAGCTCGATTTGGGTTGGGCTGGACTTATGTAACTTGTGTGGGATGGGTTGAGCTTTATTAAATAGATTGAACTTGGGCTTTTGAAAATTGAAATTACCAATTAATCCTTTCAATTAATTTGATAAATAAATGGGACCTATTTTGTCAAGCAAATTAATAAGGAGCCTTAATAGTACACAAGTTTACGGATTTTTCCACAATAATAAGGAAAAGAAAACTAATTCTGAAGATAGGATCGGAATAAAACTAATTTCGAGAATAGGAAGGGAGTCGAGGTTCGGACCGGAGCCGTCGTTTGAAACAACGAGTTTTGTGAATAAACCGCAGTTTCAAACGACGGCTTATGTTTTTTTTGTTTTTTTAAATTACGAAGAACCCGCCGTTTAGAACGGCGGGTTATGTAAATTGTTTTTAAAAAAAGGCAAGGAACCCACAGTTTAGAACGACGGGCTCCTTGTATTCATTTTTTTTTTTTAAAAAAAAAAAAAACGTCGTTCTAAACGACGGGTTTTATTCTTCTTTTTTTAACTACAACCCGGTTTATTTCAACCCGGTTTATTTTTTATTATGACTGACGGGGCTCGAACCCGCAGCTTCCGCCTTGACAGGGCGGTGCTCTGACCGCGGGCACATAGAAATGTGGGTAAAGGAAGCCTCAAAAAGCGAAGGCCGAGCTGTAGGTCACGTGACCTGCACCGAGTTGGTGGCTGTAGCTTAAGTTGTACGTGAACGCCTTTAGTTTTACGAGAACCAACTTAGGTTTACATCTCGGTTTCGAAATTTTTTTATTTACATAATAAAATTCTTACATGGTAAAAAAAATGAATTTAGTTGTGCACGGACTATAGTCAAGTCGTCTTCTTTCGACCTCGTCTCCCATCTCTCCGCCCTCCTTTAGATGCTGACACATCTTCACTAATCGGCGATAAGGGTCGTGGGACCAAAACATGTGACTCGCCTAAATCAATAACGAGATCTCTATATCAAGCATAATGCGGTTGAGGTGGAGATGCAAATGCATCTAGTTTGGCCGGTGTGCCCGAGAAACTCATCATGGGTTGCACACTATATGAAGCAAAGCCCGATGGAGTGAAGGCCGATGGATAATAGCCCGATGGACTCATGCCCGACGGCGGCGTAGAGAATGATTGAGATGGGTGGGTGAATCGTGGCACGTCCGGTGTAGGCATATAAGATGAAGCACCTACTGTAGCGCTTACCGCCCTAAGAAGGAATAATGGGTCAACGGCTGCTCTAGTCATTATGTTAATTGACAAGCAATTGCAAAACATGTTTCACGTTTTGGCTCAACCCATCAAGATCTTGGGAACTATGTAGATGGTGAGTAATGTATGCCGTTTGTCACCCATAAACTCCTACATTGTCACATATTGTCCCTATACATAAAAAAGTATAGAGAATGTGAGAAATTTGATTATAAATGTTTATAACTTCTTTTTTCACAATTGCTTACCTTCATGTACAAATTTGGGGTCATCAGCTGATGATATCCCGTTGGATTTGACCCTGGCGAAGAAATGAAACAACGTGTGATGTGTGTAAACCAAGACATGTATTGCTGGAGTGCTTCGATCCCAGGGACATGAAGAGGTTGTGATGTGGCAATGAATGTACATATACATATGAGTCAATACATTAAAAAATATACATATACAAACAAGTCAATATAATAAAAAATATACCACCATAAATGAATTCATACCTCTGATATGACATTTGAACTAGTGCATTCATTCCATAACTTGACAAATTTACCATGATAGTCGACCCAATTGTAGTATAGTTTTCCTCTTCGATCCACCTTGTGTAGTCGTTTGTCATAGCCACAATCACGTGGTATAGCTGGTGGAAACTCAATTTGTCGCATGACCCGACCCGGTCGATGCCACTCCACTATGTCGAAACATATAAGTGGAGCCTCTGTCATATATATATATATGGCCCTCCAATCGGCATATCTCGGGAAGGCGTTCCAATACATCTCTTGTATAAGGAACCCATATAAACTAAAAAAATATAAACATTGTTAGGATGTACCTTATGTTATTTTAATTTATATCTACAAGTATGAGCATAATCAAGATAACCTCATTTTGTAGTTGTTTGTCCAAAATATATCTCGATAATACTCGAGAGGTCGAGATGTATGTGTATAGCTGTAGGAACAATGTATCCACCTTCAAAAGCATTAAACAAATTGTTAGTTATTAGTTATAATAAAGATACATGTTTTCGGATAAACAAATATAAGTTTACTTTCTAGCTAAAGAATCGCCACTAGGAATAAATTGAGAGCCAAATGTAGGCTTTTCATTCGCAACTAAATCTCTAGCCTCCCTAGATGCTTTCCTCCTAGCTACATTCCTCGTAATTCGTGCATTCCCGTCTGTTGGGGTGAATGTACAAGTCGTTCTCTAGATTGTCATCCGCTCCCATGCCCACAACTGTAAAAAAGATTAAGTTAGCAAGTTGTAAATGTAAATGATTACAAAATTAAACACAAATGTATTAATCTATATCAAGATAAGGGTCCAACTATATATATTTTTCCCCTATGAGTTGCTCTATAAGTGCATGTATATGTATGCAAGTGTAACACTCCCCCAACTGTACGTACGGGCCTCTTCAAAGTCCGCCAATAGTGGGAGGTAGAGTAGTTGTACATTCTAACCAATCGTACCAACGAATAATATCCTGCCATGAGTTGCAAGATATAAGTTCTTGCATAACACCTGACGGTGTCCTCATCGGCACCAACTGGCAAATTTGCAAAGTATTCACGTAGCCACCAAATACGTAAGGACGAACCTGCTAAATACTCCTCGGGCGGAACAACTCCAAGAAGCTCCTCTATCACCTTCACCCAATCATGACCAACAATGCCTGTCACTGGCTCCACGACCACTCGTAATCCTAGTAATACACAACATCTTCTAAAGTGATTGTTGCCTCACTGACTGATAGGTGGAAAGTGTGTGTCTCAAGCCTCCACCTCTCGACCAAAGCAATAATAAATGACATCTTCATCTCAAATGTGGAGATCAATCGGCGAATCCCACAAAACCCTGCAGGCCGTACATAATAAATGACTATCTGATCCCGCGGGGCATAAAGTTTGATGCACAGTCTACACTTAAGAGGTTGCATGAACTGCATATATAAATCATTTCAATAGGTTAGTTAATACAAGTTCAATAAAAGGTTAGTTAATACAAGTGCAATAAATCATTTTCTTCCTATACGCACGAAAGGATCGCGGTCCAAACATCTTCACTCTTATGCTCCCGCTGGAGTGAAAGAACCCATCCTTCATAAGGTCCGGGAGGGATACTCATGACAACTATTACATCATAAAAGTTCAAATACTTAGACTTGCAATTACATCATAAAAGTTCAAATACTTAGACTTGCAATTACATCATAAAAGTTTAAATACTTAAACTTGCAATTATATCATAAAAGTTTAAATACTTAGACTTGCAATTACATCATACAAACTCATATATTTAGTGGTCATGGCCTGAGGTGCTAGCTCGCATCTGGCCAAGTCTTCTTGTTGTGTCCCAGTTGTTTGCATATTCCACAAAGTTTTCTTCCTAGAATACCCCTATCCATCTTATTCCTTCTTCTAGTTGACCGAGATCTCCCAACAACTCTTGAAATCGCTGGATCGGGAATCATTTGTGGCCCTTGGACATCTGGCTAATCTAACTTATCACCGACCGGGTTAAATGATGTGATATATGTCAATTGAGAAGCTTGTGTTTTATAGAAAGGATCGATGTAAGGTGTGAAGTCAAATCCTCGGATGTGGCACACTGCTAATACATGGGGACATGACACCTTGAAAGTCTTCCAACTTGAACAAGTGCAAGCCCTTCGGGTCAAATCCACCACAAATTGTCGACGGCCTCCCATGTCCTGATGCCCCGGGAGATGAATTGAAACCTCGTAGATGAGTTGTCGATCGTTGAATCTGGTAACCATAGAGTTACCTTGCACTTCCATGTTTTTTTAAAATAAACTCTTCCACTTTCTTTGAAAACTGGTGATTTGTGAGAGCCCTTTTCTTTCGGACCGAGATCGGACCATAGCCGAGATTGGCTTTGGCCCGAGATTGGCCTTTCCGCACCCGCGGGCTTGACCGCCGCCCCTGCGGGTTCCCGCCCCTGCGGCTCAAGGAACCACGCCTGCGGATTCTGGCGGCTGCAACCGGCTTTGTTGACTTCGTTGACTCGTGTTTTACCCTTTTGGTTTACTTCTTTCTTTTCCTTGCTGAGCAAGGGTCACCTTCCTCACTTCTCTTCCTCAGTCCTACGTCCTTCTTGCTTTTCATCCTTTCCCTTGAGCTTGCTTGAGATTTTCTTGGAATTTTTGCTTGGAAATTGTATCTTGTGGGTGATGCTGATGTATGTGAGTGATATGCTGAGCTTGAGAGCTAGTGGAGGTGTCATCTTGGAGCAATTTCGTGCCTAGACCACAGTGTGGTATGTCCTCCTAGCTTGTTTCTTCATTCTTTCTTTCCTTGATTCAATCTTTCTAGCTTAGGATTAGATGTGTGTTAAGGGTTTTGATGTTGGAATGTGTATTGATATGTATGTATGTGACGATGGAAGAGAGTAGACGTCATTTGATCACGTGAAGAGCCAAAGAGAAACAGCGAGGTTTCATTCTGCACTGTCGCCGCCCCTGCGGCCAGAAGTCACCGCCCCTGCGGAAGACGTGCCGCAGCGCCTGCGTCGTGCCAGCGCCGTGCCTGCGTTGCCAGCAATCCTTGTCACCGCCCCCGCGGCTGAGTGTCACCGCGCCGCGGTTTCCTGCGTTCTGCCCCTGCGTCCTTAGATCACGCAGGTGTGTCTTGTCCCGGGGCTACCTATAGTTAGGTAGTTCCTTTCCTTTCTAGTATGAGGGAACTAGTATCATGCTAGGTATCGGTTTATAATGAGTATGATATAGATATGCCGGTTACGGCCTTGAGGTTACGAGTTGGATATGATCCCTTATGGATCCCTTGGGTCTAGGTGTGACCCTTTGTGTGATAGGATTGTGATATATATATATGTGTGTCTTGTATAGGTTGTGTTGTCCTCCAGTTTGGAGTGGACGTTTCTGAGAGTGGATCATACTTGAGTTACTTTTGAGATCGAGGTAAGTCCATAGGACTTACTTAGCTACTATCCTTATATTGGATGTATGCTTGAGTGGTGTTTGTTATATGCTTTATAGCATGCTTATGTTAGTCACCGACCTATATTATATTGACCGCCCATTGTAGTGGCCGTGATAACCTTTCCCTTTCATCCCGTAGTGGAGTCTGGGAGGTTCTCTGTAGTCAGGTCAGATTTGGTATAAAGGAAGGCCCCTCACCACTCTCACAAGGTACACGGGAGGTGTGCTGATACTACTCCAGCTGGTTAGGGTACTCAGAGGCGGGGATTATATTCCTCGTGTCACTTATCTTCATATATATCTATTTATACTATTAAGTGATTCAACTTATTAAAGATAATAAACCGGGTAAATGTTTGATATCATGCTGAAGTGTTTATCCTTTCTGATGTGTGTTTGTGCTTTAGCATCTTCTTATATAGGTGTATAGTTAGCTAACGGTTTCATACCGTGTTGTAGATCCCTCGCAGGTTAGGAGAACTGCGGAGTGATCCAGAGAGGGTGATCTGCTGAGGGCTCCGTACACTGGGCGACATCGTGAGATTTTGGGTTACCATATTGTACGGATTTCTGTTTTGATTGTACTCAGCAGTACTGTATAAACCTTTTGATACTTTTATAACATTTTCATGTTTTATATTTAATCTGTTGGTGCCTTGTTGTAAGATTCAGTGAGATTGTTGTCAGGCTAGGGCTATGATCCATTGTGAGATCCTAGCCCAGTAGCACTCCGAGTCCTACGGATTTGGGGTGTTACATGATTGGCACTACATTGTAAGCCTTGGGTATATCTGTGGACAAAGTATGCATTGCAACGGTAAAAGGAGTAATGAACAAGAGTAGTAATAGGCAAACATCTAGCACCGTTCATCACACAATTGAAACACTCTGACAAGTTTGTGGTAGTGACTCCATACCTTCGACCGCCATCATGATATAAATTCCATTTTTCCTTCCTGACAGATTCTAAATATTGATGAGCTTTTACATTCATTTCACCAATGGCATGGAACCCTTTGTCAAAATCTTCTTGCATTTCGATAAGCAGTGTATCCAAGAAAACTTATCAAATGCTTATTTTTGAACTTGGATTGAAAATTTGATGATAAATGGCGCATCCAAGTCCTATGATAAGCAATTGGCTCCCTACATCAAGAAGATTTTGACATTGTCTTCATGATACCTTCATGTTTGTCCGATATAACACATAAACCTACTCTTTGTGTAACACGTTCACCAAGAAAATTCATGAACCACCTCCAACTTGATCGATTATCTCCTTCAACTATGGAAAAAGCTAGAGGAAATATATGATGTTCCGCATCCATGGCCATTGCAATTAACAAAACACCCCTATACTTTCCATACAAATGTGTTCCATTAATAGAGATAATTGGCATGCAATGTTCAAATGCTGCAATGGATGGACCAAATGCCTAAAAAACAAGTTCAAATACTTGTGCATGAAGATTGGAATAAACTCTACTCTACCATTCTGTGAGAGCCCTTTTCTTTCGGACCGAGATCGGACCATAGCCGAGATTGGCTTTGGGCCGAGATTGGCCTTTCCGCACCCGCGGGCATGACCGCCGCCCCTGCGGGTTTCCGCCCCTGCGGTTTCCGGCGGCTGCAGCCGGTTTTGTTGACTCTTTTGACCGTGTTTTACCTTTCACCTTACCTCTTCGTTTTACCTTGCTGAGCAAGGGTTTCCATCTTCATTCCTTTCTTCAGCTTCCCACGTCCTTCTTGCTTCTCCTTCACCTTCCTTTGTCCTTGTTTTGGTTTCCTTTGGTTTGGAAGAGTTTTGTTGTGGCTTGGTGGTTGATGATGATGCTAGTGTGTGTGTTGTTGAGCTTAGAAGTCAGCTTTGGTGTGTGTTGATCCTCCTTGCAGCCTAGGATCTTCAGAAGTGGTAAGTGCTTGCTTCTCCTTTCTTTCTTTCTTCTTCCTTCCCTTGGATTCAATCTTTCTAGCTTAGGATTAGATGTATGCTAAGGGTATTGATGGTTGGTATGTGTATGTGCATGTGGTGTGTGGTTTTGGAATGGTAAGGACGTGATTTGATCACGTGAAGAGCCGAGGAAGAATCACGAGATCTTGTTCTGCACTTTCGCCGCCCCCGCGGCCAAAAGTCACCGCCCCTGCGGACCTTGTGCCGCAGCGCGCGCGCCGTGCCAACGCCGTGCCTGCGTTGTCAGCGACCCTTGTCACCGCCCTCGCGGTTGAGTGCCACCGCGCCTGCGGTTTCCTGCGTTCCGCCCCTGCGTCCTCCGTTCACGCAGGTGCGTCTTGTCCCGGGACTACCTATAGTTAGGTAGTTCCTTTCCTTTCTAGTATGAGGAACTTAGTACCATGTTAGGATTCGGATGTTGACGAGTATGATGGACATGCCGGTTACGGCCTTGAGGTTACGAGTTGGATATGATCCCTTATGGATCCCTTGGGTCTAGGTGTGACCCTTTGTGTGATAGGATTGTGATATATATGTATGTGTGTCTTGTATAGGCTGTGTTGTCCTCTAGTTTGGAGTGGACGTTTCTGAGAGTTGTTCGTAGCGAGTTACTTCTGAGATCGAGGTAAGTCCATAGGACTTACTTAGCTACTATCCTTATATTGGATGTATGTTTGAGTGGTGTGTGTGTTATATGCTTTATATCATGCTTATGATAGTCACCGACCTATATTATATTGGCCGCCCATTGTAGTGACCGTGATAACCTTTCCCTTTCATCCCGTAGTGGAGTCTGGGAGGTTCTCTGTAGTCAGGCCAGATCTGGTATAAAGGAAGGCCCCTCACCACTCCCACAGGGTACACGGGAGGTGTGCTGATACTACTCCAGCTGGTTAGAGTACTCAGAGGCGGGGATTAGATTCCTCGTGTCACCTATCTTCATATATATCTATTTATACGATTAAGTGATTCGACTTATTAAAGATAATAAACCGGGTAAATGTTTGATATCATGCTGAAGTGTTTACTATATCTGATATGTGTGATTGTGCTCTAGCATCTTCTTATATATGTGTATAGTTAGCTAACAGTTTCATACCGTGTTGTAGATCCTTTGCAGGATAGGAGAGCTGCAAAGTGATCCGGAGGGGTGATCTGCTGAGGGTTCCGTACACGGGGACGATATCCGGAGGGGTGGTCTTCCAACTGCATGACTTAATGCATTGCACGCATCTTTGACTCGATTTTTTTATATTTTTTTTCGTTTATAAAATCAGGAACCCGTTGTTTAGAACAACGAATTCCAATTTTATTTTCATTTTTTTAATTTCTTGCTCTTTAAAAAATTAACATAACCCACCAATTAAAACGGCTAGTTCTTCATAATTTAAAAAAAAACAAAATTAAAAAACAAAAGCAGTCATTCGAAATTGCGATTTATTCACAAAACCCATCGTTTCAAACGACGGCTCTGGTCCGAACCTCGACTGCCTTCCTATTCTTGAAATGAGTTTTATTCCGATCTTAAGTCTGGAATTAGTAGTTGACAAAAGTTAAGAGGACCGGAGGGGCGGTTATTGTAAGGGTAAATCTAATAGTGGTGGTTAATTGAAATTATTTTTATAAAAGGTGGGTAAGTGAAAATTGTGTAAATAAGAGGTTGTTTTGTGTAATTTATTATTTTTTTTGTTAGGGGTTTTTCAGTGATTCATGTTTTTCGGATTTTGTCCAATAATTATTTTTCTAAATAATATCATTGTATTTTTGTAATTTTGGTAAATATGTCTTAAATCTGTCTCAATGAGTCTATAGATACATACCAAAGTAGTCTACCTGTTGCATACCTTGTTGACGTGGCCGACTTTGATTTGAGTATTTAAGCAAAAAAACCCAATATTAAAAAATAATAATTTTTGAATAACTAGCAATTTGCTTTACAAAATCTTGTTCACGTCAATTCAATGTATCAACAATATCAATAACAAAACACTCAATTTTTCAGCAATTCAGAAGATTTCCGATCTATTTGTTTAATGCCATATATTGAATATCGATTAGCATGTAACAAGTAGATGACGATTATTTTCCTCTCTCTTCATCTCAAATCGATCTTGCATTACAGTTATATCGAACATCGACTTCTTCCTCAAAATATCGAAGTTGTCATTGATCTCAATCACCACTAATAATGGTATTGGTATGTTGTTGATTTATTTAATTGTGCATCCTTATCTTTATATCAATTATGCCAAACATGTCGAAGATGTTTGTTGAATATTTTGTCATTATCCCTCTCTTCCTCTCAACTTATGTATTAATGATATATATATTTTAAATCATTTATATATAGATCAATACTTGGTTTTATTATGTTTTTTAAAAGGTCGTATCTCATGATCGTTGTGAATCTATATTCTTATGTGATACAAAGATTATCAACGTGTCTTGAAGCTATAAGGCTACCATTGTTCTGCGGATCGTGGTACAAACCGTGCACATCACTAGAGTTGTTAACGGTTCTTGAACCGTTTTTTTTATAGAATCGGAACCGAAACCGCTTAAGGTAAACGGTCCGGTTTCCTTTTTTTTGTCTGAACCGCTTAGAATCGGGCCGTTTAAGAAACTGTTTTTTTAAACTGGAACCGGAACCGTTTAAGAAATTTCAGAACCGTATGGAACTGGACCAGAACTGAAACCGTATTTAAACGGTCCGGTTTCAAAAATTTCTAACAAATAAGCACAAGAACCGAACCGAACCGCCAAATTTTGATTTGGTTCCAACTGTTCCTGCTAGAACTGGACCAAATTAACAACCCTACTCATCACCACATAAATGAGAATTATTTTACTGAAAACTGCATATGCATGGTTTTGGTTAATTAAAAGGTAGTTTAAACTAAATGAGTTTATGGGTTATTTTCGATTTTATTTCCCAACGGGTTTATATAAAAATTTTGATAATTAAGAGTTTATTTTGGGGTTTATTTCACTTTAAAAGACGTATATGCCCTTAAAAAATCAAAAAATGAAGATGAATACCAAGGTTATTTTCTTTCTACTATGTATTTTTATTGGCTTCTATTTGTTGTTCGACCATTCCTCCCTAACTACGATTTGCTAAAAAGAAGACATTTTTCGTCTCGTTCTCTCCCGCCAAAGATGGTATGTTCTTCTCGTCGTTTCTTCACTTCTTCTACTGCACACTTAATCCTCTACTAGTTTCGATTCCTCTACTCGTTGTGTTATTTTTTTGGATTTGCTTGTTTCAAATTTGGATATGCTTTTTTTTGTTGTATGTTGTTCTTCTCGTTCATCGCACACAAAGTATTCACTATTATCAACCTAAATATGGACATATATGTATGTTTTGAATAATTGATGTCGGAGAATAACAACATTCTCAGTCTAAATATTCAGCATTTGAAGGCTTAGATTTATGAGACGTGATATATGAAATGTGTGATTGTTATGGAACAAATTTATTTAATTGACATTGAATTTTGATAACATGATTTATCGACATGTTGCATTCATGCATTTAGTTAGATTTTCTCTGCCAGCATTCATGTTTTTGTCTTAGTTTGTGCCATTTATGCTTGTTTAGTTCTACTTTGCAAGAATAGATGTCTACATACGCTATTTGTGGCTTTGTAACTGATTTGACACATTTTGGAGCTAAAACGACGCATTTGAGGATCAAGCCTCGAATTACACTACAAAAAATAAAAGATTTGCGACGGAATTTTGTGTCGGAAAGTGGTTTCGGTCGCTATTGGTGAGTTGTTTGCGACGGCTCTGCAACGGTAAATCGTATCGTCGCTATTGGTGTTTATTTTGCTACGGTAGTTCATATCGTCGCAAATGATAGAGTTTTTTGCGACGGTTTAGTGACGGCAATAGTCATCGTCGCTATTGGTGGGGCTTTTTGCGACGGCATGTAGTGCTGTCGCTAGTGGTGGAACTATTTGCGACGGCATCGCGACCAAAATCAGTGGTGTCGCTATTGGTGGAGCATTTTTGCGACGGCAATTGTTGTCGTCGCTATTGGTGTGGTTTTTACGACTTTTTTCCGTCGTAAAATGTGCTTCAACATTGTTGTATCGTAGATTAAGTTAATTTGTAAAGGATTTTTAATTATATCCCACACCTTGTGTGGCTTTATTAATAAGGTATTTTGAGCTTTTAATTGATATGAAAGTTAATTTGAGCAATTATAATGTTAAAAAAATTTATAAGCGAATAATTTTGCTAAATTTTCGTTATATAACTGCACCAGTTCTACGTGATTAAAACAAAACAAAAAAATTTATCGTTATTTACCTATTAGTTTACATAATTGGTTACAAGATTAAAACAAAATTACCTTTAACCAATTTTTCTAACGGTATTTACCTATTAGTTTACATTTCTTTTTGAAGAAATTTCCTCATATTAAATAGTGTATATGAATTATAATAAATTTTGATTTAAAAACTCGAAGAGAAATTGAGATAATTTGCTAAATCTTGTAACAAATCAATAGTGATACGGATCTATTGTATATCTTTTACGTACCGAAATTTACTTTTTTGGCCAATTTTCAATTTGAATCAATTCTTGGTTTATATTGAAAATTGAGTTATATATATATATATATATATATATATATATATAGAATCATGTAGGAACCTTACTTAGAGTAGGGAATAGGGACTTATAATAGCCGTACGTTGGATTAATACAGATGAACGTCCAAGATTTAACATTGTTTATGGTAATAATTAATGAGAATATTATATTGCCTCAAATAGAATTATGATAAAAACATTTTAACGACCAAATTTTCTCTATGAAATATAATAACGACCCAATATGAAAATAAATTATTTAGAATTGTTCGTTAAATTTGGTTGTTAAAATTTGTAATATGGAAAAAATGCTGGTTAAATTTGGTCGTTAAATATTTTATAAGAAAATTGATCGTTAAATTATTTTCATATTGGGTCGTTATTATATTTTATAGAGAAACTTTGGTCGTTAAAATGTTTTTTTATATAATTAATATAGTCATCGTTAACATTGTGTGGGTCGTTAAATCTTGGATGTTAAATATTTTGTGGGTCGTTAAAATTTTATAGAGAAAATTTGGTGGTTTAAATGTGTTTTTTCATATTTTAACTACCAAAACAAATTTTAACGACTAATCCTAACAAATTTAACGATCAAATTTTTATAAAATTTATTAACGATCAAATTTCTCTATAAAATATATTAACGATCAAATTTCTTATAAAATATATTAACGATTAAATTTCTCTATAAAATATATTAACGACCAAATATATTAACGATCAATTGCTTCAATGTTTATTTTTGGGATAGCCCAAAAATAAGAAATCTATTTTCCTAATTTGTATCTTATTTAATGAATGAATAATGAAAAATAAACAATCATGTGATTCTCACCTTGGGAAGCTTATTATGCATTTTCTATCATGAACGTACAAATTTTAATCCAACGGATCTTAGGAGTTCTTATTTCATACTCTAAGGGTTGTTCCTACCGGATCCTGACCATATATATATATATATATATATATATATATATATATATATATATATATATATATATATATATATATATATATATATATATATAGTAATGACCGTAAAATTTTTAATAATTACTTAGGTTATGTTAAGAAGTGAGTTAAAATTTGGTGTTGACTTAAGCCGGAAAGCGTCCGAAGAAATAAATAAACATTGTCGAACCGACCAAATGAGCGAACCAAACCAACTCTTTTCCTACATGAACCAAACCAGTAACTTGAACCAGCTTGTTGAACCCCTTTTAACCGGACCACGGGCCTCCCTGTCTTAAACTGCGCGGCCCAATATCTTGGCCCACTTCGTACCAGACGTACTGGACCATGACGGGGCAACAAGGCCTTCTTCTCCCACACTTCGTCTTCCTCGGTCACGCTCCTCATCGGCTTCTTCAGTGGACGTTACAGAGCATTGAAGGTGAGGGGTAATGGCGGTAATGAATGGACTTGAAGACCTCGAACCCTAACTATCTTCCGAAACCGGCGAGCCGTTCCCCTTCTCTCTCTCATAACTAGACTTGTTAATTATTGTTCTTCTTCCGAACCGAGTACCGATCTGCACACGCCGGAACAGACCCTCGGTCTCGACCTCGCTCTCCCCTTCATGCGTTTCGACCTCGCCGGAACCGGCTACACACCCTCCTCGACTTGGACTCGACAAGACTCCGTCTTCCCCTCTGCAGCCTCTGAGCATCGTCGTTGCCGCCCCTAGCCACGCTCTCCTTCCTGTCGACCTCCCGGAGAGTAACTGCCTTGCGCGCTGTCACCAAGTGGAACCGGACGTGTTATGTTGGGTTTCTTCAACAGCCGCTCCCGTCGGCTTGATACTGTTCCAGAGGATCGAACTGGTGACGTGCAAGCAGTCTTCACATAAGACGAGAATGAATTTTGCTGTCCCCGTGGTTTGAAGCAGTGACCAGTTGCACACTATAGGTCCGCCGTTTGCCATCCCCGGAACTCGAACCTAGGATATGTGGTGCTGACAGCCGACACCACTTGGTGTCACTTACCGATTGCAATTTAACCGTTATGGTTAGACCCGAACCCACTCTTTCCGTTAAGTTAAATTCTTTTTCCGATTTTACTTATTTATTTCGGGGTTATATTTATTAATTATTAAGGGTGGTGATAATTATTTATTATGGAACGAATTGTATGATGCTAGAGTAAATTAAATTAGTGAACGTTTTGGTTAAGTGTAAAACGCTGAACTGGTTGACAGTGAGGAATTAAGTAGAGAACCCGGAACGGCGGACATGGCAGAAGTGAGAAGGCATTAATGAAGCATGAATGAGAATATAGAACCGTTTGGAGGTTTGATGATGTTAGACTAGTATGCACTTTTAAGATAGTGATATTTTCATGGATGACATAAGTTGGAGAAGGAGTTTATAAACGTTAAGTGGTTTATTAACCGTAATAGAACGATATAAGGTTGTGATAATGGTTAATGATAAGCGGTACTCGAGAACTTGAAATGGACTGTAGGTCCCCGAAATTTAGTTATTGGAGAATGTCATAATATTGACGCTAGATGTCATACTTCACTATTAAGAATGATAAGTCGAATAATATTAAGGGTTGAACTCGTTTTAAGGAATGATAAATGTTGATCAGGATAATCGGATCTCTGACTGGCGAGATTGCGAGACGTGGAGACCAGTATTGATAAGGTGAGTTCGTAGGACTCACTTAGTTACCGTTTATACTGAGTGTGCATTTGAGTGGTGTGTGCTATATTATGAGAAATAAAATGAACGGATTAGATCACGGTATTTTGTTATTAAGTAAGGCACAAGTGTATGATAACGTGCCGTAACCGTCGGTTCGGGCCGATGGTGCCGGAGGATTGCCCCGCGACTAGTCCAGTAGGTATACGGGAAGAGGTACATACACCAGCCCTGCTGGTTTACGGGGACGGGGGCAGGAGTCAGGAGACTCTTGTGTTACAAGATAAGATGGAAATTAGACTGGACTAAGTCACGTAATGAAAAGATAATAAACCGGGGACTGTGTGTGCATGCTGAGTGATTTATGATATATGCCCTTGTGTGTGTTTGTGCTCTAGTGACATTTTAGTATTAGAATTGTAGCTAACAGTTTATACAGTGTTGTTAGATGATGCAGGTTAGATCTCTACCGAGAGATCGACAGTGAAGTGGCCAGCCAGGGTTTCCGTACTAGGATCGGGTGTTTGGTTATTTATTCCAGTTATTTATTTCATTAGTTGACTTGCACTGTTAGACTCACTCGTCCTAGAGATTGGCTATGTATGTTGGTCATGTCTTATTACTTTGAGTACTTTATTTAAAGATTTACCGTTTTAATATTTGTGCCTTGTTGCAAGGTCCGTTGTGAAATTGCTGTCAAACTAAGGTCGGGGCCCACTGTGAGGTCCTAGCCGGTAACGCTCCGGATTCCCAGAATTCGGGGTGTTACATGTATATATATAGTTTGTTTATACACAATTGTTAGAAAGCTTATTGGGCATGATTCAACTAACGTATTTTCATCGATTGATCAAAGATCGCGATACAAGGTAGACAAATATTTGATATGATAGACAAGTTCATAAAATGAATATGATAGACAAGTTCAAGAATAAGCTCGTGTTGTCTCCCTAATTGCCAACTTGCTTCCCCACACAAATCACGTTTAACTTGCATCGTCACAATATGTATAAATTCTTCTTCTTCACCTTTTGATTTAGTGTATTAATGTAATTTTACACAGTTGCTTCCACTAGTCATACACGAGTTGATCGAATTTGTTAGTTTTAAAATTTTTTAAAATAAATTTGTGAAGGATTTTTAATTAGACTAAATTAATTACGTCCCTTATATAAAAATTTTTTTTAAGGTAGAATACATCTCTTATTTCACAAAAGTTTCATTGTCGAGCCTAATTAAAATTTTAAAAGTTAGTAAGTTAAAACCTCTATATGTTTCAAATAAAACTAAACATTGGGATATTTAATTACGTGGTTTCTAAACGTACCGGTGAAAATTGCTATTTAACACCGTAACTACGCACTTCGCGTGCGTAGTTGAGAACTTACTCAACTACACACTTGGGGTGCGTAGTTGTAGTTAATACTATTTTTTTTTCTTACTTCTACTACGCACGCCAAGTGCGTAGTTCAATTTTTTTTAATTTTTTCTCGGACTCCAACTACGCACCCGATATACGTAGTTAGAAACCAGTCAACTACGCACGCGAAGTGCGTAGTTACGGTGATAAATAGTGATTTTCGTCGGTACGTCTAATAATCCCCTCATTCCAGATTTATCTTATATATATCATCTACTTCACGATGCAATATTTATCTTTATATCACAAAGCACGTTTAGAATTTTTTATATTTTTTTAGACACATTATATATATATATATATATATATATATATATATATATATATATATATATATATATATATATATATATATATATATATATATATATATATATATATATATATATATATATATATATTGAAGGCAGATTATCTTTATATTTCTATTTTTATGAATATATATGTATATTGAAGGCACATTATCTTTATATTTTTATTTTTAGATTTTTCTATATTTATTTTTTTAAGATAATTTTGGAATTTTTTAATATATTTTTTGAAGGTACATTATCTTTATATTTCTATTTTTATTTTATTTAAAAAAACATTATCTTTATATTTTTATATTTATTTTTTGAAGACACTATCATTATAAATTTTTTTTTATATATTTTGAAGGTACATTATCTTTATGTTTCAAATTTTATTTTTTTAAAGATACATTATCTTTAGTTTTTTTATATTTATTATTCGAAGACAAATTATTTTTAGATTTTTTTTAAGGCATGTTATCTTTATGTCAGATTTTTATTATTTAATATATATATATATATATATATATATATATATATATATATATATATAAAAGTCCGTCTCGGTTTTTAAAGTTTATTGTAAAAACAAAAGAAGAGATAATTAGGTTAAATCGTCTAGCATAATCCCAAACCGTCTCTTCTCTTTCAACGGGGACGGCTGACTTGCTTCTCAATACAAAGGATTCAAAATCCCCCCTGCTTCGCTCGATACAAGGGATTCGAAAACGTCTTCTCTTTCCCAATCTTCCGTTTGTCGTTCTCACTCTCCATCACGTCACCATCTTCCCTTTTCCAATCTCGATTGTAGAAGTTCTTCGATTTTCGTTCGGCTTACAATTGTACACAGGTATGTACGCCATATCTGTAGTTTTTTGGGATCCTTGCCCAATTTCGAATTAACAGAGTCTTAATTGCGAGTGAAACATCTTGAACAAATATTTGATGATGTTTCGAATTTTACTGCAAGTGAGTAGGATTGTGGAGATTAGTTAATGATGTGTTTGGTTGGATTGAATATAAAGAAAGTCGATCGAACGCACTCGTATCTTTGTACTACCTTCCACCTCAAATTTTGCACAAAACAACAGTTCAATTATCACATCCTCTAAATCTGTGTACTCCCTTTTGTTTTGTTTGCAATGTTCTTAATTAATTGTCTTTTTTGTTCAAATTTTCTACATTGGTTTTGTAAATCTCTACAACCACTATAGTTCATCGTTATATTAATATTCTAAATGTCTTGATACAGTAATGGCCTAATGCACTGTCTGTTTTTTTTATTCTCGTTATGATTTAATTACAAATCTTAAACTTTTTAATATGCCAAAGGTATCGTGTGAAGTTATTGTGAAGTTAATGTGAAGTTAGTGTAAGTCCTCAACCATTTGCCAGAGTTGTTGTTCTAATGTGAGTTTGCCAATGTCACTATATTGAATTCGTAAAAAAAAAAACTACTCACTCCAAGATTGTGTTTATTTATTCTCTGTTCGCTTAAGGTTTATGAGTGTTGAAAAACACCATTTTTTAAATTAAGATAGTAGAAAATAGTCATAATAATTAATAGTTTCTAGTTATATGTAAACAAGTCTTGTATATGGTTTAGAATGAATGCACAGAGTATTAATTACTATTAGGTTGTACAAAGGAAGTGATTAGTTAATTGTTTATGTACATACATAAGTTTTTATATATAGCTTAATTAATGTCATTTTATCATCACAGTTATTATTATTATTTTATAAAATTACATTTTGTATAAAAACAAAAAAATGACCTGATTCTTTTAATAGGAAAATTGAATTGATCGAAGACGTGTCAGTGCTATTAGAGTCTTCGATCAGAGGCCCGCAAAGCAAAAGAGTGTGTGGAGACAATATATAATCCGAACAGGTTAGAATCTTATTATTGTAGATCACTTCATATGCTAGCACTTTGGGAATGCATTCTTAAATAACTTAAATGACATATGTTGCATGAAATGAATGTCGTATATTGGATGAAATTCTTAATTAATATGAATTGGTTTATGAGCTTACTTTTATATTCTCCCAGGTTAACTTCTATGCAAGAATTAGGAATGGGCATGAACTTACTTTTTCCGAAAAAAAAATACGGGAATCTACTTTTGTAGAACTTATCTTTTCCTCGTGACACTAATCTTGATATATTTATGTTTGATCTCTCTATGCATTACTTTATAATTTTTATTTTCATATGTTATATATATACATCTTTACCCGTTAAATATTTATACACAATGTAGGTGTCTTAAACCAATATCACAATGTCATTAGACAAATCATGGATTGATTGGGGAACTAGATGTTCTGCCCCATATTTTGCCAAGTTAGATGAATTTTCAGAATTTGCATACGAAAACAAAGACATTTGTTCTGCCATATACTGCCAATGAGGAGTTTGTTTCAAAAACTCATTTTAATGAGTTTCCGAGTTGGTTTAGGGCACATGTGAGTATTTAGCTTCACTATAAATAGTAAACTAAGTTCACTTATGTACGTGACTAACTAACAAAGCTATGGATGTTTCCATTATAGGTTCAAAGTTTTCAACAAGTTGGGGATGTTTCCATTTCTCAAGAGATTATGACTTTGTGTAACCCTCCTTCTCCTTCAACAATCAAGTTCACTTCATATAGTTCTAATGGTTACTTTTTTCGGGTTAAAAGTGTAGACAACAAACGAACGAGGCAAAATTCGGGTGTTTTTAGAAGGAGATTCTATACCATATTATGGGAGATTGACAGATATTATCAAGATTACATATTCATTGGACATCAATTACGTATTGTTCAAATGTGAGTGGGCACATCCTTCAAGCGGGGTGAAGTTAGATCCCTTTAACTTCACCTTGGTTAATTTCCGGCGATTACTATACCCAAATGATCGGGTTGAGGATGAGCCTTTTATATTAGCATCTCAAGCACACCAAGTGTCGTATAACAAGGACCCATCGGGACAAGGGTGGCTCAATGTTGGGAAAGTAGAGTCAAAGGAATACTCGCATGTAAACATTGAGACGGATGATGATAACGGACTAGACGGTGATGATGTGTCAGATGGTGAAGCTGATTTATACAATGATGACAATCTTGATGATTTAGATGTCAATTTAGATGTTTAGGACATTTATTTTCGTGCGTTTAGTGAACTAGTTTTATAGTATTTTTTTACATCATTATCTCTTGCATTTTCATTAGGTATTGACTATTTTATTTTTGTTAGTTTTTAATGCACTAACTGTATTTTTAGTTGCTCAATTTGATAAAGTTGGTGTCCCACTTGCTAAAAATTAATTTTAAATTAAAGATTTTTTTTCCGTTCTGTTAGATTTTTCTATTAGTTTTAACAGTTTGATTGCTTCATTTTTTATAAGATAAAATGAAGAGAAGGAAGGTTGTAGACGTTGGGCGTGGTAGACCACGCTCTATGTCTACCTTTTTAGGTTCAAACGATAGAGGTGTTGCCTACAGTGGATCCTCACAGTCGCAGACACAACCTCAACAAGATTCCCTTCCTCCACAACCTCAACATGTTGTACCAGAACCTCCTCCACAAACAAGTATGTATTGTTAACCATGATTTTTATTTTGATTGTTATTTGTAAGTTTTACCATTTTATTACATTAAACATTGTTTGAAACTACACTTAAAAATATATTTTAAATTTTGTTTGAAGCTACACTTAACAAGACTAGTACTAGAGGGCACAATAAGGGTGTGCCAGGATGGAACAAAGGACTTAAAATTCAAGTCTCTTTTGATGCTCAATTTGAACCTATTGGAGAAAGAGCACAACAATTGAAGTCCCAATTAGGTATAATGGTACGCGATGGTCATAGGGTACCACTGATTTTTCTTAATTGGACGGTTGTTGATGAATCAATCGAAGAGAACATATGGGAAGAGGTTGAGGTAAGAATTTTTAAATAAATTATATCATTTTCTACATGTGTTGATTAAATTGATTCTCTGTTATTATCCACAATTTGTAGGCAAATGTGTTGGATGTCCCCGCAAAATTCAAACTCGTGTGCTTAAGAACATGCAACCATATGTGGAAGGATCATAAGTCAAGAATAAAAGCTAAATATTTTTTTGAAGCATGAAAATGATCCCGGACTTGTTTTGAGAGTTCCTCCAGAAGTTATAGCAGAACAATGACGTGTGCTAGTTTATTGGCGCTCACCTGAATCAAAGGTTCACTTATAATTTTTTTGACTATTACTTTCAGTAAATTTAAATTTATTTTGGCTATTTTTATTTTTGATTTTTATAGGCGATATCAACGAGGAACACTAGCAATCGCGAGGTGCATGGACCACCTCATATCACCGGTCGAAAGTCCTTTGCCGAAATGAGAGCTAATGTACATTTCTTTCCCCTTATTGCTTTATTAAGTACCTAGGTGTATTTTAATATGTTTTTGTACTTGGCAGTTGGATAAAGATGGACATCGTATTGATAAAATGGATATTTGGATAAAAACACGCAACCCAAAAGATAGTGATGTTATTGAAGCCATTGTAAGTGTATTGCTTCTTCTTGTTGTATGTTTGTTACTATTGTTATTCATTCTTATTATTACATATATGATGTTTTCTTTTATTGAACTAATTTGTGTAAACTTCACGTAGAATGATTTCAACGAACTCTTAGCTCAAGATTCTGAAGATCAAAGAGAACTTACATTTGTTAGAGACAAAATATTTCATTTAGTGTTAGGACCGGACGGCCATAGTTATTGTCGGACATATGGTGTAGGTGTATCCCCTACTTCAATGCATCCACCAGACTCATTAGCATGTACAAGCACACCAGATCTCGTACAAAAGCTAACCGAGGAGATTACTAAAAAGGTCACTGCAGAGGTTACTCAAAACATCACTGCAGAGGTTACTAAAAACATCAATGAGGAGTTTACTAAAAAAGTTGTTGATGAGGTCATCCGCCAAATTGAGAGTAAATATGAACCAATAATTGCTCGTTTCATGCTCTCTAAGAGAAATGATCGAAAAAGTTCAAATTCACGTGTGCAGGTCAGTTTAATTAGTTACATTGTTTACCATAATTTTTCTAGTATGTAGATGTTAGATATCTAGGAATTCTTATTGAATTTGCTCAACCTTTTTATGTTGAATTTTTGTCAAGTGCTAATTATTTTTAATGTCATGTCT
The DNA here is from genome assembly GCA_002319775.1 of Fagopyrum tataricum. Classification (NCBI taxonomy): domain Eukaryota; kingdom Viridiplantae; phylum Streptophyta; class Magnoliopsida; order Caryophyllales; family Polygonaceae; genus Fagopyrum; species Fagopyrum tataricum. The sequence goes on along the minus strand of CM008283.1, from coordinate 25,210,058 downwards.
TTCAAGGTGCTTCTAGTGATTATCCAAATGAATCCATTGAAGATGAAGTTCAGAAAGAGGTCGCTACTAAAGAAATTGACCAAGAAAACATTTCAAGTGAACAATCTTAGATATATTTTAGTTTGAGTGGTCTAAGTTTGAAGCGTTTTGGATAATATACTATGAATGAATAATTATTTAAATCTTAGATATCCATTTTTTATCATGTTTTGGATTGTGTTTGATTTCAATGTGTATTGAGTTATTTATGTAGATATTATTTGAAAATATCGAATTCCGGTGTAGCCTTATAGAGGACTTCACACGGACTTTAAAAAATAAACATTTGCGACATCATATATGTGATGAAATCCTAAAAAGGCAAGCTAGATTATTCAATTTTCATGCTTTTTATGACGGTTAATGTTGTCGCAAACAACACCAAGCTAAATTTGACATGTATTTGCGACGGTATTTTCCGTCGCAAATGACTTTTGCAACGACCATAAAACTGTCGTGAATACCTTTAGCTACGGAAATATGCAGTCGCAAATGACACTACGGCACCTTCACGACACATTTCCACGTCGGCATAGCGCCGACGCAAACTTTTTGCTACGGCTCATTGCCGTCTCAAAATGACAACTTAGTGTCGCATGGGGGCTTGTTTCGACGGAAATTTCCGTCACTAAGCCGCAGCAAAAGGTTTACTACGGCAAGTGGTCGTCGCATAAACCTTTTGCAACACCATAATTGGTGTCGGCAATTGTGGCGACGGAATGCCATCGCAACAAACTTTTGCGGCTGAAATATGCTCATTCGCGTCGGAATGTTGCCGTCGCAAAAGTTTTTTTTGTAGTGGAAGTGGATGCATTGGAGCGAGCGTACGTGCACGGAAAAGGGCGAGGAATTGAGCTAAACACGCGAAGGAACGAAGCAGATTGCATCTCGGACCGAGATGGACCGATCTCGGCCAGACCAGACCGAGATGGTCCATGATCTCGGACCGAGATGGTCCAATCTCGGCCGAGATTCCGAAGTCCTGCGACGCTGAACTTTTTGTTGTCAAATATCGGTCCCGACTGGCCTAATCTCAGCCGAGATTTCTGCCAAAGCTGCCCGAGATCCTCAGAAAGTCGTTCCGAAGTCTCCCGTTCTACTCGAGTTGCGCCTAAAAGCTGGAGGGCAGTGCCAAAGGAACCTCCCAATGTCAGATTGAAGCTTCTTCCTCATCAAGGGAAGTTTTCAAATAAGTATGGGGTAACCCTAATAGGTGATGGGATCACTATCAATTTAGGTAGTTTTTAGAGTCTTTTTTATGTTTTTGAGTCATATTGTGTTGCTAATACTTTGATCCAGATGAAAAAGTCTAAATGAAGCAAAAGAAGGTATGAGCAACACTTAAGAGTTGAAGTAAAGCGACGAAGAAAAGTTTCTGGTGCCACACCGCCCCCGCGGAGTAGTGTCACCGCCCCTGCGGTGGCACCCATGTCCAGTGCCGCAGTCAGCGCATTCACCTGCGCCGGAAGAAGCTTGTCACCGCCCCTGCGGCCGCCCCTGCGATAACAACCCTGAAGACCCACGCCGAGTGCCGCAGCCAACGCCTTCGCCCGCACCCAAGAAGAGACTTGTCACCGCCCCTGCGGCCGCCTATGGCCGCCCCTGCGGTGACTCAGCCTGAGAAAAGCGAAGCCAGCGCTCTTGCCTGCACCCTTGCCCGCGGTCCTGTGAAGCCGAACATCCAGTGTCACCGCCCCTGCGGTGACTCTGGGCCGCACCTGCAGATCTTCATCAGAAACGCCACGAAGTTGAAGAGTCAGACGTTCAAAGAACATTTAAAGACCCGCCCCTGCGGGAATGTCAAGCCGCCCCTGCGGCCACGAGGAAGATGGAACGTTTTTGCCTAAACCGCCCTTGCTCCATCCTTGGCCGTGGGTGCGGGTTAGCGTCAGAGGACTTTACTCCGGCTGTTTTCGTCACCTTTATGGTCTTAATTGTGGCTGTTTGCACAACCTCTTTACTCCATTCTTTATGGTGGCTGTTTGCACAGCCTCTTTACTCTTTTTTAATGCATTTTGTAGTATAAATAGAGCCCTTGGCGAAAGCTAGAATCATCTCATTTTCCACATAAACCTCTATATTTCTAGTGTCTTTTGTAATGAGTTTCTAAGCTTCCTTTGCTACATTGGGTTGATTGAAGCTGCATTACTATTTGGTTGTAAGTTCTTCTAATATAATTATCCTTTGTGTTATTTTCCTTGATCTCTCACTTATGTTTGCATGTCTTTATCTACTTAGATTGATCACCTTAAGTATAATAATGAATGCAAAATGCTAGGATTAATCGATTCCGGGTTCGGGTCCTTAATCTAGTAGTAAACCCATAGGTAAAAGTTGGTTGTGATTATCTAAGGGAAATAAATATAACTATAAAGAAAGATTTAACGGTTTGTTTTATCCTTCTTTATATATCTTTATCTTTATTAGAATGCTAACTTGTGTTTTAATCTTGTAGGTCTACGGATTAATAAACTAGTTAAGTTGTGTTAATGCCGGTCGGCTTAACACATATCTACGATCAAGATGAGAACATCGGTGAATAACTTATAAAAAGAATCAACCAAGTAGTATGTATGCTAAGATCCAACCTAGTGTAGTTCTTTAATCAACTTTATTATCACCAATTTTCTAATTGTGTTTGTTTTTTTTTGCTACAATCCAAACACCCCTCATTTTGTTACCAAATCAATAATTGAATCTAATAGAAACTTGATCAAACTCCCCTGGGTTCGAGCGGCATTAACTTGTTGATTCCATTCTAATCACAGTTCCAAGCAAAAGAATTAGAATTCACGAAGAAAAGGAGGAAAGACGACCTTTCTGTTGTGTTTTCCGCTGGGGCGGTTTTGAGGACCCGCAGGGGCGGTGAGGCGCAAACGCGTTTGAAGACCCCGCGGGGGCGTTGAGACGCAGGGGCGTCGAGGCAGAGCCGCAGGGTGGGCGAAGACGGGAGGCGAACTTGTGACAGATCGCTGGTGGCCGCTCTTGTGGCGCTTTTCCAACGTCCGTTGGTGCTTCCGACGGTGGATAACGGTGAATTAGGAGGGTGGTGAGTGGTGGTGATAGATTAGGGTTAGGGTTTGTGAGAATGTAGGTTAGGGGAGAGGTGCAGCCGGGTGGGGGAAAGAGTAAGCGGTGGTGTGGCGCAGGGGCGTCGGTAGGGTGGCGCAGGGGCGTGGTGGCAGGGTGGCGCAGGGACGGGCGAAGACGGCGCTGGGGCGTTTTTGAGGGCTGGTCTGTGAGAGTGTTTTCGAGAGAGATATGTGAGGAGGAGTGAGAGAGGTGAGTGAGATAGGTTTAAATCCGAGCGGGCGGGGTCTTGTCACCGCGGGGCGGTGACAAGGAAAGGGGAGACGCAGGCCCAACGCCGGGTGCTTGGCAGACGTCTCAGCAGCAGAGGATGAAGGCTCAACAGTTGGCTTGGCAAGCCAGCTTTGAGACCTCCTTCGGAGCTAGGATGGATGCGTAGCAGGCCCGCCTTGACGACCTATACCAGCGTCAGGAGCACTTTTTCAGTCACTTCCCCTATCCGCCGGAGCACGGTCCGGATGGTCTAGCCGGACCATCCCACTAGTGAACTACCTTTTTTTCCTTCTCCACATTGTTTTCTTTGCTTTCATTTTCACACTTTGAGGGCAAAGCGTTCTTCAAGTACGGGGAGGGAACTTATCATGCACTTTTATTTAAGTTTGTTTTGAGATTTCTAGTTATTTGAGTTTGTGTTAAAAATTCTAATTGCAATTCATATAAGTCAAAAAAAAAAGAGAGAAAAAGCCAAAGAATTGAGAAAAAGGCAAGAAATCCTTGGATAAACAGAAAACCCGAATGGGCGGTTTAGGCAAAAAGAAGGTAGTCCGACCAACTCTAGGTTGGTGCAAAATTGGACTTGAGGGATCTGAGATTTTTGGCGAGATCATCATGAAAAAGAAGAAGAGTGGAAAGGTGAAAACCTGAAAGGGCTCCTTGGCAAAATGAGCGATACCGATTGTAGGTTCTCCTTCCGGCGTTGGCGACATAAGAAGGGGAGTCATAAGGAGGATGTCCGGGTAGGTCACTTTTGGAGCAATAAGGATGGTAGTTTCTCACATTTTCTCACATTTTCTTCTCTTTTTTTTTCTCTCTCTTTTCTCACTTCCTTTGGTAATTTCTTTCTCTTTTGTTCCTCATCTTTTCTACTACACCATACTTCCTGAGGTTGTTGTGTTGATTTGTTTGATGTGTTGTTTACTCGGGACGAGTAAAGAGTCTAAGTATGGGGGAGTTTGATAGGTGATGGAATCACTATCAATTTAGGTAGTTTTTAGAGTCCTTTTTATGTTTTTGAGTCATATTGTGTTGCTAATACTTTGATCCAGATGAAAAAGTCTAAATGAAGCAAAAGAAGGTATGAGCAACACATAGGAGTTGAAGTAAAGCGACGAAGACAAGTTTCTGGTGCCACACCGCCCCCGCGGAGTAGTGTCACCGCCCCTGCGGTGGCACCCATGTCCAGTGCCGCAGTCAGCGCATTCACCTGCGCCGGAAGAAGCTTGTCACCGCCCTTGCGGTGACAACCCTGAAGACCCACGCCGAGTGCCGCAACCAGCGCCTTCGCCCGCGCCCAAGAAGAGACTTGTCACCGCCCCTGCGGCCGCCTATGGCCGCCCCTGCGGTGACTCAGCCTGAGAAAAGCGAAGCCAACGCCCCAGCGCTCCTGCTTGCGCCCTTGCCCGCGGTCCTGTGAAGCCGAAGATCCAGAGTCACCGCCCCTGCGGTGACTCTGGGCCACGCCTGCGGATCTTCATCAGAAATGCCACGAAGTTGAAGAGTCAGACGTTCAAAGAACATTTAAAGACCCGCCCCTGCGGGAATGTCAAGCCACCCCTGCGGCCACGAGGAAGATGGAACGTTTTTGCCTAAACCGCCCATGCGCCACCCTTGGCCGCGGGTGCGGGTTAGCGTCAGAGGACTTTACTCCGGCTGTTTTCGTCGCCTTTATGGTCTTAATTGTGGCTGTTTGCACAACCTCTTTACTCCATTCTTTATGGTGGTTGTTTGCACAACCTCTTTACTCTTTTTTAATGCATTTTGTAGTATAAATAGAGCCCTTGGCGAAAGCTAGAATCATCTCATTTTCCACATAAACCTCTATATTTCTAGTGTCTTTTGTAATGAGTTTCTAAGCTTCCTTTGCTACATTGGGTTGATTGAAGCTGCATTACTATTTGGTTGTAAGTTCTTCTAATATAAGTTTAAATTCATTATCCTTTGTGTTATTTTCCTTGATCTCTCACTTATGTTTGCATGTCTTTATCTACTTAGATTGATCACCTTAAGTATACTAATGCATGCAAAATGCTAGGATTAATCGATTCCGGGTTCGGGTCCTTAATCTAGTAGTAAACCCATAGGTAAAAGCTGGTTGTGATTATCTAAGGGAAATAAATATAACTATAAAGAAAGATTTAACGGTTTGTTTTATCCTTCTTTATATATCTTTATCTTTATTAGAATGCTAACTTGTGTTTTAATCTTGTAGGTCTACGGATTAATAAACTAGTTAAGTTGTGTTAATGCCGGTCGGCTTAACACATATCTACGATCAAGATGAGAACATCGGTGAATAACTTATAAAAAGAATCAACCAAGTAGTATGTATGCTAAGATCCAACCTAGTGTAGTTCTTTAATCAACTTTATTATCACCAACTTTCTAATTGTGTTTGTTTTTTTTTGCTACAATCCAAACACCCCTCGTTTTGTTACCAAATCAATAATTAAATCAAATAGAAACTTGACCAAACTCCCTTGGTTTCGACCCTTGCTTACACTATACAAATCGGTTAAGTGTAACGTTAGGATTCTACTTTGACTTAAAGCTAAAAGACAACGACCTTAGGTTTTTAGCTTCGTCAAGCCACATCATCCTGAATCTGATCAAGTGTCAACCCACTAACACTACTCGGCTCATCCCAACATAATGAAGTGCGACATCTCTGTCCATACAGTGCCTCATATGGGGCCATCCCAATAGATGCATGCCAGCTGTTGTTGTATGAGAACTCAACTAGTGGGAGATGATCCGTCCACACTTGTCCCCAGTCCAACACACAAGCTCGCAGCATATCCTCTAGTGTCTGAATGGTCCTCTCTAACTGACCATCTGTCTGAGGATAAAACGCAGTAGTAAAAATGTAAACTCGTCCCCAGGGCAGTCTGAATCTGCTGCCAGAACCTCGAGGTAAATCGTCCAACTCTGTCTGAGACGATCGTCCTCGGTACCCCATGGAGTCTCACTATTTGCCTAGTGTACTCCTCAGTCAATCTGCTCACTGGCCACGTTTCCTGAATAGGAATAAAACGTGCCGTCTTCGTCAGTCTATCCACTATAACCCAGATGGCATCAAAGCTCCTACTCGGTCTCATCTCAGACACAAAATCCATGGTGACGTCCTCCCACTTCCTCTATGGAACAAGAAGTGGATGGAGTTCACCTCCAAGTCTACAATGCTCTATCTTGACATGCTGACAGGTCGGACACTATGTCACAAATCTGGCCACATCGGGCTTCAGCTCTCCCCACCAGTATGAACGTCTCAAATCCTGGTACATCTTACTCATAGCAGGGTGCACTGAATAAGGCGTACAATGAGCCTCCTGTAATATCCTCTGGCGTAGATCCGCATCAGCGGGTACACAAACGCGACCACGGCGTCTCAACACTCCATCTACCCCTAGAAGGAATTGTGGTGCCTCATCCCGAGACATCCTCTCTCGGATCCTCGTTAGTGTCGAGTAGGTCTCCTGCTTCTGTTGGATCTCACTAAACAAATCAGGAAGAACCTCTAAAGCACTCAATCGGGCATCTTCATCAAGAAACTGGATGTCTAACTCTAACCAGATCAGATCCCTCTATAACTGATGCTGAACTGTCAGCCTCGCAATCGCCTACTCTCGAGGCGTCTTCTTGCTCAGGGCGTCGGCGACAACGTTTCCCTTTCCTGGATGGTACAGAATCTCCAGATCAAAATCTCGCTGCGTGAAAATATACTTCAGACTCTTATGGTCTGTGAAGATCTGACATGTAGCACCATACAGGTATTGTCTCCAGATCTTCAGTGCATGAACTACCGCTGCCAACTCCAGATCGTGGGTCGGGTAGTTCTCCTCATACGTCTTCAGCTGTCTAGACGCATATGCAATCACTCGGTCCCGCTGCATCAACACACATCCCAAGCCTAGCTTGGATGCATCATTGTAAACCACAAAATCCATTGTGCCCTCTGGCTGTGCTAAGATAGGAGCGGAAGTCAGACGTCTCTTCAGCTCCTCAAAACTCAGTCTACACTGCTTAGTCCATACAAATCTGGTGGTCTTCCTCAACAGACTCGTCAGTGGACGAGCAATCATAGAAAATCCCTTCACAAAACGTCGGTAATAACCGGCTAGCCCAAGAAAGCTACGTACTTCCTTGACGTTCGTCAGTGTCGTCCAGGCTGCTACTGCCTCTATCTTCGCCGGATCTACCTTGATTCCTTCAGCTGAAACAACATGACCTAGGAATGCTACCTCTAGCATCTAGAACTCACACTTAGAGAACTTAGCATAAAGTTCTCTATCTCGTAAAACCTGTAATACAGTCCTCAGCTGCCCTGCATGCTCCTCTCTGCTACGAGAGTACACCAGAATGTCATCTATGAAGACCCCCACAAACTGATCCAGGAAGTCGATGAATATGCTATTCATCAACTCCATGAAGACGGCTGGGACATTCGTAAGCCCAAATGGCATCACTACAAACTCGTAGTGCCCATACCTGGTCCGGAACGCTGTCTTGTGCACATCCTGCTCTCTCACCCTTAGCTAGTGATACCCTGAATGCACGTCAATCCTGGAGAACACTGTAGCTCCCCGAAGCTGATCTAACAAGTCGTCAATACGAGGCAATGGATACTTGTTCTTGATGGTCACCTTGTTCAGCTCTCTGTAATCAATACACAGTCTCAGTGATCCGTCCTTCTTCCGTACGAAGAGGACAGGTGCTCCCCATAGGGATACGATAGGGCGGATAAAACCCTTCTCAGCCAACTCCTCGAGTTGCTTCTTCAACTCTAACATCTCGACAGGCATCATCCGGATGGGGCCTTCGAGATCGGTCTCGTACCAGGCTCTAACTCAATGCCAAAATCCACACTTCTCTGAGGCGGCAAACTGGACGGCTCAGCAAATACATCTGCAAACTCACAGACCACTGGAATATCCTCTAAGGCAGGACTCTACCCCTCCTTCATGGCATAACACCAGAAGGCCTCACAACCCTGTGCAATCAGTCTCGCTGCCCGTATCGCACTGATAACCATGCCTGACTTTCCAAGGTCCCAACCTCGGAAAACCTCTATCTGCCGTAACTCGGTAGAGAGGGTAACAATCCTCCTACCTACATCTAACATTGCCTGGTGTCTATCCATACCTAGAATGACCTCTTCATGCTCTAATGGCATGACAAAGAAGTCAACAAGTAGCACACGGGTCCCTACAAAAATGGGACAGTCACGGATCTCACGGGTACCTCTGACCCTACTACCATCAGGTAATCCTATACTAAAGGGTATCCCCTCAGTCGTATCTAGACTCAGACGCTCAACACATGTATCAAAGATAAAAGAATGTGTAGCACCCGTATCAAATAAGACTCTAACAGGTGAACCATGAATCAGAATGGTACCTGTAGCAGTCAGTGCAGCTGGCTCCTCTACACTCCTCAACTCAAAAATCGACCTTGTGGTCCTCTCGTGTCCGTGGTACTCCCACCACGAACTCTGCCTCTACTCGGCCCAGGAGCAGATCCCTGAGTCGTAGGGCGATCCGGGACTCTCTATTGTCCCTGCATCTGCTGCTGCTGAGGTGGCCTCTGCCCACCTCCTGCTGCACTAGCAGGAGAAGAATCCTGCTGTGATAAAGTTCTACCCCGTCTACAGAAAGTAGCTATGTGACCGGGTCTGCCACAAGTGAAGCAAGTCACCTACGGCGTCGTACACTCTGATCTCATATGCCCATACTCACTGCAGTTAAAGCACTGTACTTCCTTATCTGCAACCGGTGCAGATGAAGGATAACTCTGGCATCTCTGACCTCACCCGGCACTAGCAACCCCACCAGTACCACTAGTCTGCCCAGTACGTTGTCTCTTCTCAGACCCTCCGGTCTGAGAAGCTCTCATCTGCCTAGCTCGCTCCCTCTTATAGTCGGAAGCTCTGTCCTGGCAGTTCATCAGGGACTCACAGTGAAACCCTGCCATATAGGCCCTGGTAGTATCCCTAAGTCGTCGGAAAAAGAGATAAACATGCTGATCTGCAAGAGGTGCAGCTGGACCCAGTAAAGCCAGCTCCTCCAGGAATCTCCTGATGGCCTCTAAGACTAGTACATCCTCAAACCCAGCCTCAAAAAAAATCCCGCAGCTTCCTCCTCCTCAATGAGGTAGGGTAGAAACGCTCTCTGATCATGGTCCTCATCTAGTCATAACTACTAACCTGTCCCCGTATAGACCTCCACCAGTGCTGTGCCAAATCTCTAAACAGAGTCTGCACCAACTCAATCTGCCTGTCTGCTGGACATCTAATAGACTCCAGAGTTGAGTCTACATGTCCTATCCATAACTCCACCTCTAACCCCACCTTCCCAGAGAAAGGGGGTACACCCATCTGGTGAAATGCCTTCAACCAAGTGTCTGGTCTAGACCCTCTATACTCCTCCTGAACCCGAGCAGTCTCAACAGCCTGTGTCTATAGAGCTGGCACCTGAGTAACTCCATAGGATCTCTCAGATGATCCCTCCTGTGCTGGCAAATCAGGGGCACGTCTACCTGCTCTGGTAGCCTCCTCCACTCGCCTGATATATTCCCGAAACTCTGATCCTCCCTAAAGACACGATCTGAGTTATCAGACTAGGCTCTCTGGGGTCTGTGTCTCTCAGCCCTACAGTTCCCATTCTCAGGAACGATACTCTCAGCGACGTCCTCGTGAATCTCCTCCGCTACACGTGGATCAACAGCGGGAATCCTAACTCGTCCTCTACCTAGAGGGGGTCTACCCCTACCTCGTCCAACTGCACGTTGAAGTGTGTTGTTTCTTCTTCCCGGAATAACACCACATGACCTAAAGAACATCCTACTCTTATCACATTTCTTGGCCTTTATTTGCTAAGTCCTTTTGATCTATGTTCACATGTATTTGACTTGGCAGGCTTAAACTTGAATTTCTCATAATATTAGATATTAGTAATTTTGACAATGAATATGAAATTCTTGTAAAGTATGATTATCCTTTTTTGTGCCTATTTCATTTGATCTTAATTGAAATATATCGTTGGCTATGAAACTTGCACTATTGAGGGTGATCATAGTTAGAAGCACTTCACGTTTTGTTTTTGTTTTGCACAGATAATTCATGTTATCTTATTTTAGATTTACTACTTGCTTGAGGACAAGCAAGGATAAGTATGGGGTATTTTGATAACATGATTTATCGACATGTTGCATTCATGCATTTAGTTAGATTTCCCCTGCCAGCATTCATGTTTTTGCCTTAGTTTGTGCCATTTATGCTTGTTTAGTTCTACTTTGCAAGAATAGATGTCTACACACGCTATTTGTGGCTTTGTAGGTGATTTGGCACATTTTGGAGCTAAAACGACGCATTTGAGGATCAAGCCTCGAAGTGGATGCATTGGAGTGAGCGTACGTGCACGGGAAAGGGCGAGGAATCGAGCTAAACACGCGAAGGAACGAAGCAGATCGCATCTCGGACCGAGATGGACCGATCTCGGCCAGATCAGACCGAGATGGTCCATGATCTCGGCCGAGATTTCATGGATCTCGGACCGAGATGGTCCAATCTCGGCCGAGATTCCATGATCTCGGACCAAGATGGTCCAATCTCGGCCGAGAGATCATGATCTCGGACCAAGATGGTCCGATCTCGGCCGAGATCAACAAATCTCGGCCGAGATTCCCGAAGTCCTGCGACGCTGAACTTTCTGTTGTCAAATCTCGGTCCCGACTGGCCTGATCTCGGCCGAGATTTCCTGTTCGGTGATTTTATCTTATTTTTGGATCGGTTTTGGCCCAGCCCGTCCTTTGTAAGGTTGTTGGCTATAAAAGAGAAGCTCTAGGTTATTTCTAAGGGTCCGAATTAGTCCGTCTTTTGTGCTGGGAGTCGCCCAGAGCTAGCCCTAGAGGGTTGAGCCGTCTCCTTCCTTTCCCTTCTTCTTCCCCATTGTTCTTCATTAATTTAGATTAAAGGTTCAGACTTTCACATTGAATTTTGTTGGAAATATATTGTTGATTCGAAATTTGAGAAGATTGAAGGTTTTTAGTTATTGAAGTTAAGTTCTTTTTATTCCCCTTTGTTATTTATTTATTTGGTTTTCTTTGATATGGTTGTTATTGGCTAGAACTTTGTGGTTCCAAGGTTGACAGGGATTTGTTTATGCCTTTGATTATGATGGTTTATATTGTGCTTTGTTTTGGCTTTGAATTGCTTGAAATCCTAATGGTTGGCTCGGACTTGAATCTAGTTAGAATCCTTCTAGCTAGTAACCTAAGTTGGAATTGAAACTTACCCGGTGATATTCCTTCTTAGATACATGAGTGATTGATCATAGGTAATAAAGGTTTGTCCTTTATTGGTTGAATGTGCTTAGATTCCTTTCTAAGTAGGGTAATACCTGAGACTTACCCGATAATGGTTTACCTTTCCCTTAGTTTATAGTCTGGTTTGTTCATAATTTCCTACCTCTCTAACTTGAGACTTACCCGATAATAGGTAGTTGGTTTGGAACTAGATAGTCTTGAGACTTAACCAGTAATAGACTGTCAGCCTAGAAATGTTCATCCATGTGGCTTTTCTACCATATATCTTTATGAGTCTTCCTGAATCTATATGTATAAATAATGATCTTGAACCCTTGAAATCCATTTTCTTTCCTTTAAACTTGATTATCTTTGTTTCCTTTTTTGTTTTATTTGATTTTCAATCAATACTGACAGTTGATTGCGAATCCATCAAAACCTTTTCAAAACCTTTTGACTCCTTTTCCTTTTCTTTTCCAACCTCCTGTCTTTAATTGAGATCTATTTTATATTTAATCATTGCTGCATATTAATCCTCTCAGTCCCTGAGATCGACCTTGGAATACTTGTCCTACTTCGTACGATCCATACACAGTGGGTTCGTTGCTATTTAGGGAATTATTTTCGGGTTATAAATATAAAACTATCACTTCCTAGTTTTGCTATCCTGTGAGTTTCTGTCATTATTGATAGAGATTTATAGGGGTGTAAAACCAGCGAACAAATAAAAAGTATGTCTAGCAACAACAAAAAATACTACGGGAACGACACAACAAAAATCATTCACTAAGACAAATGATCTGACAACGACTTTCTTGGAGCTCCAATGTGATTTCCAAAGACAAAACAACTAAAAGATCGAATGGCTTCAACTGCATATCTTTGACAAAGAATTTTGAGAAAAATACTATAGAAAGTGCAAGAAAGACACGTTGAAGAATAAGTTCAATACCTTAAGATGTATGGAAGTTGTGGTTGAAACTTACGAACGGTGAAATAGAGTAGGGATGGAGTATAAGAGATATTGTATTGCAATGACTCCCGAGTGGAGGGAATTAAATTTTAAGGTAAGTTCACAAAATTTAGTCTTATAGTGTATGGTAAATTAATGTTATTGAATATAACTAATTTTTTTTCAATCATCACAAGAGAACAATACCGGGATTTCAAGAAATATGGTCTTCATCCAAAAGTAGAATCTATCCTTTTTGTTGGTATAGTTGTAACCGGATCTCATTGTGTAGCACCCGTTATGGATCCCCCACTCAGGACCATATTTAACACACAAGTGGGAATGGACGCTGAAGAACTTGGCGGCAATAATTGGGATGATTTGTTCACAAAGATGTATGCACCGTATGGGCAAGAATGGCCGGTTGATAGTACTCAAGATGTTCATCAAACATCAATTGATCCCGTTCCCACACGTGGTAAAGGAAAGAAACATTACGGTACATCTTCTCAAGGAAAAAAAATTGGTTAAAAACGTTCATAAATTGAAGAATGGAAGAATTCATAATTTAGATCTTATTTATTGGAATCTATACATGATTTGCAGTTCATGGTGTTGTGTATGGGTTTATCGTCCATGATCACTCAACAACCGGGATATATGAAGTGAAGCCGAAGCAATGCCCTAGTTTCACTTTTAGGAAATCGGCCTTGGTAGGGAGAAAAAACTTGGGTCCCAAAGAAGTTCATTCTTTGATGGGAAAATTGTCAACCCTCCAATCGAATTAGTTGTAGTATGTTTTGCAATATTCATAGACTTTAATTGAAGAAGAGAAGAAGAGTGCCGGTGAAGAAGGCACTGTCAATTTCTCTTCCTTCTATTAGAGAATGCTTGAACGATTTGGAGAAGAACTGTGAAGGACACTTTGGACATAAATCTCCCAACAACAACCAATGTATCCTGAAAAACCTTGATTGTGTAAATCCGGAGAAAAAAAAAAACTCTTGAAAATAGCATTTTGATTTGCCTAGCACTAAAACTAAACATCTCTATTTTTGTAAACTCCAACCACAAAACTAAAAGAAAATTCCAACCCTCTAACTAAACGCCCCTTAAAATGGGATGTAGTTTTGGCCTAAGGACAATACAATTATGTACCCAACAAGTCAACGATTGTCCTCCTTTATACATAATAAAATTTAAATTATAACTAATCTATGTAGGAATTTTGGGAAGATGTTTAATTCGGTTAAACCGAGTCAAGTAGAGTTTAACGCATGAGTTATTACTAATCACCAATCTGGTGACGATGAAAAAAAAAAAAATTGTTTACACAGATAATACAATTCCGTTATATTTCATTGTGAAAATGGTCGGTATATACCTGATCATCAAATTATTCACTTTCATAAAATATTTGTTTATGTAATAAAAGTTTAAGTGAAGAATAATGGGTGTGAAACATTGAAGGGCAAAAATGTAAATTTATTCACTAAAATAATGGAGTAGTGCTGAAATAGAGCCTATTCTTAGGGGAATAATTGCCAGTTTTTGGGATGAGTACCAGGATTTGGTCGAGAATAATTTGAAATGTCAAATAAAAGATAGTATTAATACGTATTATATTATAAAATAATATATAAAAATATCTATATTTTAAAAAAACTAAATAATATTTATAATAAAAATAAATTATGCTAAACATTTTATTTTAAATTTGACTTTACGTATTATATATTAATATTAATTTAAATAAAATTTAATTATATATTAAATAAATTTTTAAACATCAAAATTGATATTTGAATATCTTCTAAAAAAATCCGTATAAAAATACTTATATTTTAGAAGAACTCAATAATATTTATATTAAAATTAAATTACGTTAAAATATTTATTTTAAATTTGGTATTTGTAGTAATCGAAAATCATGTCTTGATAATAATTTTTTTTTTTAATAAGATGACATGTCTGATATATACCTAATAGAAACTGATGTGAGACAATAACAAAACGGTAATTATAGTGTGACAAATTGTAAATAACACTATTAAAATCTTAGCCATGCTACGCAAAATGGGTTTGGTTTTTGTAATATATATATACGGTTGATGTCAATTTTCCCTATTTTCAGGAAGGAGAAAAAGGGCCCGCAATTTTGAAAATTTAAGTTTAGGACTTATAAATTGAGTTTCATGTATTGAAATGTGAAGAGAAGAGTTATTTGGAGTATGCAATATGGAAAGAAGAGTATGCCCAGAAGTTCAAAATACAATGTCTTACACAAGCGCACCCTCTAGTCCTGGTAGAAGCAAAAGTAGCACTCCTAACGGCTATTTCTTGAGTGTACCAGCAAGTCCTTCAAGAACACCGCCTTCAGACGACTTCAGGTTCGGATCTTTGGAAGGAGGATACGACGACGTTTATGCTGATGAGCTCTTTTGTGAAGGAAGAATTGTCCCTCTCAAGCTTCCGCCGCGGCTGCAGTGCAGGAAGTGGGAAGGGAGGATCGTCAGATCAACTGCTACTTCTCCGAGGGTTAAGATGCGTTTTGGGCGTCGGCATAATAGAAACGACGAGTTTGACCCATTTGTGATGGCTCTAGAGAAGGTGAAGGAAAACAAGCAGGATCATCTTCTTAGGAAGTCCCGGTCGTTGTCCCCGCTTAAATGGGGATGGGGATTGAGACGAAGCAACTCCATGGGGCCTACTACCCCTTCAACAAAGGATTACAGCAGCAGCAACAGCAACAGCTTTGAGAGGGAGGAACCTAGGACTGCTTTGCTGTCGAATCCACATCGCTCAAGGAGGAGGATTACATTTACAAGGCGTGGAAATGCAATACTTAGAGGCATCAAGTCACTCGCAGAAGCTCTTTTCTAGAATGCCTTCTCAATTTTATGTTAATGTTGTTTCATAGCTTCAGTGTGTGTCACTATGTGTCTCAAACTTTCAGATGAGGTCAACTCGATCAATGAATGAAATTCAAAGCGTGAAAGAATGAAAACTTGACAAATGAGTGTGTTTTGGATTTGAATCTTGTGATTCAGAGATAGATTCCTGTCTCTTTTTACGGTTTTTCGGTTTTTGTTTTTTCAAAAAGGTTAAATCTATATATCTCTATATCCTTATTTCCCTTATAGGTAGACCAACGGGGAAGTCCGCCCGCCCGAGTCAAACGGTTACGGACAAGCTCTTAGGCCGGATCCGGAATGAAAAACGGGTAAAATTTCCCAAAGTCGATCCGGCCAAGGTCCGGGAATACCAAAGTCAATAAGGGATAGTTCTCCACTATAATAAAGAAATTCTGTTTTTATCCCCGCCACAAGTGAACATTACATATTCTTTTTACCCTTTTTAATATATATAAATAAATTACTAAAACAACTCTCATTTTGCCTACGTGTCAATTCCTAATTCATCCACATCAGCATCTTTTTTTAATTTATTTACATCAATGTTATTAAATAATAATAGATTTGTCATTTCTTCAAAATTGATCATATTTAATTTAAAAATAAAGATGAATTCAATTTTAATTTTAACATTAACTTACTCGATTGTTAAAATCTATCTAACTTTATTATTGTTAACCAAATCTCCTTAAAATCATTCAAATCAATGATATGTACCATATTAAAATTATAATTGTTTTCATAATTATCCATGACTTATCATAACCAATGGATTCTAATTACAATATATAATTCGTTTTAATCATCAATAACAACATTATATGATTACCTATTTTGTAGAAAACGAGTTTGGTTCGATATATATACCACATTCATTTTTAAAATTTATTATAAATATTATATCTCTAATTCCTGTTAATTATTTCTTAAACGTGTTAGCTTAATTTATGTTACTATTTTCTTATAGTTAGAAGAATATTTAACGAATAATCAGCTTATTTAAATAAATAGTTTATTTATGTTACAATTTTAAAAATTTTATGTAATTTTTTTTATAATATTGTTTTATAATGACAAAAAAAATTCAATATACTCACATAAGGTGCAGTTATTGACTAGTGATCTTACAAGGGATACTTTTTCACTATAATAACGGATTTCCATTTTTACCCCACCGCATTTGAATAGTACATACCCTTTTTAGTTTTTACACTTTTTTGATGATTTCCTTTCTTTATTGGTTTATTTTCTTTCCTTTTTTTTTCCCTTAAACCCACACTTGTTTGAAGAAGGTTGTATTAGGTTACACGTCTTTATTAAACATGTTAGTCCTCTAGTTTACAGCGGTGTTTCCCTTTTCGTCGTGTCTCCTTCCGCCTCTTCTTCCTTCCTCTTCTATCACTATTCCCTGTCTCTTTTGGTTTGAATCTCGCGACTAGGACTGTTCATTTTCCGGTTCTAGATTTTGGACTGGACCGAAACAAACAGGTCCGGTCTTCGGTTCAAGCAATCCGGTCCACAACCGGTCCGGTCCAGTCCGGTCCAAAATCAATCCGGTCCGATATTTTTTTGTAAAAAAAAAGAAATACGTGGAAAAAAAATTAAATTAATTAAAATTTTAGTGGAAAAAAAATTAAAATTAATTAATTAACACTCGGTCCGGTCCGGTTCATTTCGCAATAGGCTTGGTGCGAATTTTTTTTTAAAAGAAAGGTTAACACATTTTCTATTTCATCCGTTTCTGGACCGGTTTTGGACCAGACCTGGACCGGAAAATTCGGTCCATTTCCGGTCCTGTGAACAGCCCTACTCGCGACCCTAGGACTTTCTATTCATATGCGTACTAATCAATATTTTTATGTTGCTTTGGTATGGGTTGTTATTCTTCTTCTTTTGAATTCCGTTTTGTAATTTCTTTTTGATTTGCATCTCAGTGCACCGCTACTCATCGACCTTCATCTACTTCGGCCCAAGGAATCCAAAAGAATTCTTCAGCATCTTTGAAGATTAAGGCATGAATCAGGCACATATTTCGTCTCACTATCAATTTTGACCTAACCTAATTTACTAATTGTGTGCTAAATCGCCCATTGGCGCAAGATTCTGATGGCAAAAAGAGGCGAAATTGCTTGCTTCGCAATTGTAGTCCTATTTTGGGTTTTTGGAGTTTGATACTCCGATTTCGCCTTTTGAATTGGTTGTTTGCTTGTTTCGCTGATTGAGGAACGGTCTTTAGGGTTACACCGTCTTCCGCTTTTTCTTCGTCACCACTACAAAACGCACCACTCTTTACTCTCCCCTTCCAAAGGCGATTACGTATCGATCTTCACTCTTTACTCTCTCCCTTCCAAAGGCGATTATGTACCTCCTTATCAACGAACCGATATTTATTAGATACATTTTATTTGAAAATATATTAAATTTTCAATTTCATTCTTGGTAGAGATTTTTTTTAATTATTTTCGTGACAAGTTTTCATTTATTCGTGATGAAAAATATCTAAATAGTTGATCTATAATAAAGTGACGGGCGATGTAATTTTCGAAGAATAGTTAAAGAGTAAAGACGTCCCAAGAGTAGTGTTGACGCTCGATAGCCACTACCTGTATGGAAATGATGAGTTAAGAATGCAAACGACCTAAGACGCAATACCACCGGGAAATAGCAAGGATGAGACCGATAAGACAACCGTAGATCAGGACGATCATGGGGAACGATACCATACAGAGAGGAACCAGAGAATAGTGAACATACACAGGTAAAGACGCCCCAATAAAAGGACAATGATGAGCTCGGGGTTTACCCGGTAGCAATTAAAGCAATAGTTAATTAAGGCAAAAGGTGAGATATCACACTGAAGGAGAAGGCTTGCAATGAGACTTGGAACATGGTTGGGCTGAAAGATTTAATGTTAACCCAATAAATGAGAAGTTGGGAGACACCAATCAGTGGAAGGAATCATGAATATCTGAGCGACAGCATCACGGGTAAGTTAAGAGCAACGTTGAAGTATGAGTCGAGAAATCAATCCGATAATCAAGAAGACCAGCTAGAGAAGGAAAGAAAATTGACCGTCTTCTTGTCTGCGGAATAAGACTAACTACCTTGTGTGATATGGATTAGATCAAGAGAGCTTGAAGAGCTAAAGAAAAAGGGTCCAAGGCTAGAGGACGTACCAGTAGTGAGTGCACATAGGTGTTTCGGGATGACTTCCCTGACCTACCTCCACCATGGAGTGTAGATTTCAGTATTGAATTGGAATCTGGCACGAGACCAATCTTGAAGGCTCCTTACCGGATGACACCTATTGAAAAAGGCAGAGTGAAAAAACAGTTAAAGGAGTTGGTAGAGAAAGGGTTCATCCAACCTAGTGTCTCTACTTGAGGTGTCTCGGTACTATTTGTGAGGAAGAAGGATGGATCCATGAGATTTGCATATATTACAAAGAGTTGAACCGAGTAACGACCAAGAACAAGTATCCGTTATCCCATTTCGACGACCTGCTAGACCAGTTGCAGGAGCCTCAGTCTTCTCTAGGATTGACTTGAAGTCAGGATATCACCAGCTGAGGGTGAGAGATCAGGACATCCCTAAGACGGCGTTCAGGACCAGATACGGTCATTATGAGTTTGTGGTGATGTCATTCGGGCTCACCAACGCGCCGGCCGTGTTTAGGGAGTTGATGAATGGGATATTCATCGACTACCTGGATCAGTTCGTGGTCGTCTTCATTGACGACATTTTGGTGTACTCCCGGGACCGAGATGAGCATGTCGGGCACTTGAGGACAATATTGCATGTACTATTGGACAACACCTCTATGCTAAGTTGTCCAAGTGTGAATTCTGGATGATAGAGGTAGCCTTTTTGGGACATGTGGTGACAACCGAGGGGATCAAGGTGGATCCAGCCTAGATCGAGTCCGTTTCATCATGATAGTCTCCTAGGATTGTTAAGGAGGTGCGCATCATCCTGGGATTATCTGGATACTACAGACTGTTCGTGGAAGGGTTCTCAATCATTGCCCGACCACTTACCGGTCTTTTGAGGAAGACCACCCGCTTTGTGTAGTTTGAGTCCTGCTAGAGGAGTTTTGAGGAGCTGAAAAGGAGATTGACTTCTGCTCCGATCTTAGCCCAACCAGAGGGCACGGATGACTTGGTGGTGTACAACGATGCATCCAAGCTAGGCTTGGGGTGCATGTTGAAGCAGAGGGGTAAGGTGATAACGTATGCGTCTCACTAGTTGAAGACGTACGAGGAGAACTACCTTAGTCATGACCTGAAGTTAGCAGCAGTAGTGCACGCCTTTAAGATCCGACGTCACTACTTGTATGGGACGACTTGTCAAATCTTCACAGACCATAAGAGTCTGAAGTACATATTCACTCAGCGAGAGTTGAATAACCGACAGAGAAGATGGCTAGAGCTGATTAAGGACTTCGATTTGTAAGTTCGGTACCACCCGGGGAAGGCGAATGTAGTCGCCGACGCTTTGAGCAAGAAGACGCCTCAGGAGAAGGCTATAGCTCGGTTGACGGCTCAACCCAAGCTACAGTGGGATCCTGCCCGACTAGAAGTAGAGATTCAGTTTCCGGATGTTGATCGGCACTTGGGTGCTTTGGAGCTTGTGCTGAATCTATTGAGTGAGATCCGACAGAAGCAGGATACTTGCCCTACCATATCCAGGATCCGGGAGAGGATGTCCTGTAATGAGGCACCACAATTTCTGGTAGGAAGAGATGGAGTGATGAGACGCCAAGGGCGTGTTTGTGTCCCTAGCGATGTGGAGCTGAGGCAACGGATATTACATGAGGCTCACTTCATACCTTAATCGGTACATCTAGGTGCCCGTAAGATGTATAGAGATGTTAGACGTTCCTACTGGTGGAGTGGTCTGAAACCGGATGTGATTAAGTTTGTGGCCCAGTGTGAGACCTGTCAGTAGGTCAAGATTGAGCATCACCAACCAGGAGGAGAGCTCCACCCACGGCCAGTTCCGCAGTGGAAGTGGGAGGATATATCGATGGACTTCGTCACAGGGTTGAGACCGAGCCGGAGTTTTGACGCCATTTGGGTTGTGGTGGACCTGCTCACAAAGACCGCACGTTTCATTCCCATTAAGGAAACGTGTCCGGTGAGTCGATTAACAGAGGAGTTCACGAGACAAATCGTGAGACTACATGGTGTCGCTCCGGAGTAGATCCAGGATGACATGGCTCGGGTAATCTTGACCCGAGAGCGCATGCTAGCCGCTCAGAGACGCCAGAAGTCTTATGCTGAGAAGAGGCGCATACCGCTAGAGTTCCGGATAGGTTCACACGTATGGTTGAGAGTACCACCGACCCGAGTGGTTAGGCGTTTTAGCATTAAAGGGAAGTTAAGCCCCCGATATGTCGGACCCTTTGAGATACTGGAGCGGGTTGGGAAGGTTGCATACCGGTTAGCCCTCCCACCTACCTTGAAGAGTGTACATCTGGTATTCCATGTATTCCAGCTCAGGGAATACATACCGGATCTACGACACGTGGTCAGTCATGAGGACTGGACGGTTGAGACGGACCACACTTTTGTAGAGTACCCGATAGCTATTCTAGAAAGGTGTGTTAGACGACTACGGTCAAAGGAAATATCGATGTTAATGTTTTGGTGGTTCCGTCGGGAAATCGATGAGTTCATTTAGGGTTAATGGATAGTATTAGGAGCTCCTATCTGGAGTATAATGTTGAGTCATGGACGACTTTAAGCTGTCGAGTTAGTCTAAAAGCTCGTTTATGTGTATGTGGTTATTATATGTTATGCGGTTCAAAGTTTGGGTGATTAGATATAAATTGATGAGTGCCTCAGGATGCGTGTGATACCGGCTCATCCGGGTTGAAAAAAAGGGGGAAAGTTCTCCTAAGAATAATAGTAATTAAGACTCGGAAATTCGGAAGTCTGATTAGCCGTACATCACCCTAAGTTTCGGGACGAAACTTATTTTAAGGGGTGACTAATGTAATAACCCAAAAATTCGAATAAATTTCTTAGTTATATTAAGATTTTAATTTAATTAATTTATTTAAACCGAGAATAAAGATGCATCGAAAACGAAGAAATAATCCGAGCTGAGTCAAACCCGATCGAATGTTGTTATTTAAACCGGACCAAAACCGTAGAGTACGCAGCAAACCGGCCGGTTCGGCCAAAGGTTCACCCGGCCATTTGATTTTACTTCCCAACGAGTCTAATGAAGCCCATGAGTTGTGTGATAATTGGGCCAGGATGTTAAGCCCATTCTCACGCCTTCCATATGGTGAGCCCAGGAGCAAGTAGCAGGCTTCATCCTCGTCTTCTTCCTGGCGAGCGTTCCTTCCACGTCGGAGCCCGTCGGTCATCAACAGCAATTCACGCCGCCAGCCGTTACACAAATTCAAGTCGGAAGTTAACAATGGCTTTAATACCAAATTAAGTGAGCTATTGAAACAAACCCGCTGCACTCCCTTATGTCCCGACTTGCAACCGCCTGAGTCTCACCATCCTCCTCTTCACTCTCCTCTGCACCGTGCCGGACCGCCCTCCGCTTTGAGAATCGATACCGACCTACAACTCTCTTCACGGTTTCCTCCCCACCATACTCCTATTCCTGAGCTTGTTAACCGCACCACGACATCACTGTACCGGAGGACCGGAACCGACGCTCAACCGATCGACCCGGCTTTCATACTCGACCTTACCACCTCGCAATCTCCTTCCGACGCTTGCAGACGCCTCTCCTCTGCCTCGCTACCTTCCGTTTCACCACAGATCCACCGCCCTGTTTTCGAGTCTTCTCCCTGCCGCCTCTCCGTTGCAGTTCGTGTATCTCCACCGCAGGTCTCCTACCCGACAGTGTAAGCCTCTCTCTATCCCGTTCATCCTTAAAAAAAATGGCGTGGAAGTCAAGTGAATGACTTGTTGAGTGTTCAGGTACGAACGGGTTCGACCCTCGATACCTTACCATTTCCTGTGTTCGTTCCGCCCAGCTCGCAGACGTGTGACACCTACACAATTAGAATTCTGGACGCGGACGGAGTTCCTGTTTGGCTCTCTGACAGTGAGTTTCTAAGCCTTGATTCACTGTGCACCTAATTGTGGTTAACCACACAACGCTAGTGTGATGATTCGAACCATGGACGTGTGGAAAGGTTTATAACCGAATTGCTATGTTTTGTGCGAGTTAGGAATCGAACTCAGGACGTGTGGATTACCAAGTGACACTAGTTGGTACCGTCCAACCCGGTTATTTGCGACCCATCTTTCCGGTTAGTCCCGAATCCGAGTCATTTCGGTTAATTTATTCACGTGGGATTTAATAAGAAATAATATTTAATTAATTATTTTTAGTACATGATAAGGTATTCGTATGTTATTAACGAAAATACTAGAATCATGAACGATACAAAAATAAAGTAGAATCGGTGTAAGAACTATAAATAGTCGAGAGGTTAAATAGCAATAAAATAAGGTATGAAATCCCGAGGTGAACGAATTTTGTGAAACAAGTTTGGAAGTTAAATGAACTCGGAAAATCTAATTAAGTGAAGAATAATCTCTTGGAAAGGAATCGAAACCTAGGTTAGCGGAATAGAACGAGTGTATTCCAGAGACCGGGACAAGCTTAAAGAATAGACGAGTTATTCATGTTATTAGAATAATAACACTTTCCAGGTAAATAGTCCAATTGAACGAGTATGCTATGACTAAGAGAATGCGAATGGACGTGTAGGTCCCCGAACTGAGATGTTAATTAAGATCGGGGTATTGAGTATAGACGTCATACCCTGATTGTGAGAAGGATAAGTTGAAGTAAGATTGAAATGATTCTAAGAATGGATAAAATTATGGAACAGGATAATCGGATCTTTAGCTGGCAAGATCACGAGACTTTGAGACCAGTACAGATAAGGTGGGTTTGTAGGACTCACTTAGCTACCGTTTTATACTGAGTGTGCATTTGAGTGGTGTGTGTTATATTCTGATGAAATAAAACGAACGAATTAGATCACGGTACTGTATTTTGTTAAGTAAGGCACAAGTGTATGATAACGTGCCGTAACCATCGGTCCGGGCCGATGGTGCCGGAGGATTGCCCCGCAACCAGTCCAGTAGGTATACGGAAAGAGGTACATACACCAGCCCTACTGGTTTACGGGGACGGGGGCAGGAGTCCGGAGACTCTTGTGTTACAAGATAAGATGGAAATTAGACTGGATCAAGTCACGTAATGAAAAGATAATAAACCGGGATCTGTGTGTGCATGCTGAGTGATTTATTGTATATGCCCTTGTGTGTGTTTGTGCTCTAGTGACACTTTAGTATTAGAATTGTAGCTAACGGTTTTACCGTGTTGATAGACTTTTGCAGGAAAGATCTCTACCGAGAAATCGGGAGTGGAGTGGCCAGCCGGGTTTCCGTACTAGGAGTTGAGTATTGGGTTATATGATTTCGGTTTATGTATTTTGTTACAGTAGAGTTGTTGATTAACAGTTGACTGATGTACGAGTCTAGAATATGTCGAGTTATTTACGTTCTTGAAATAATTTGTATTTAAAATATTTGTGCCTTGTTGCAAGATCCGACGTTATTGACGTCAACCTAAGGCCGGGACCCACTGTGAGGTCCTAGCCAGTAACGCTCCGGATTCCTAGAATTTGGGGTGTTACAATTGTGAACACAGGGTGACAGTCATATCTATTATCAAATGTTTCTTGAACTTTAGTTTGAAATTGTCAATTAAACAAATGCCACGCGGGAGCATTTGTAAAACTAGCTCGACTTGAGACCGTAATTAAGGAAGCTATGAGTGATTATCACTTTAAGGAGGAGAAGATGACTAAATAAGATCACTTAAGACAAAAGATAAATAATAATCATTTTTATGAGAAAAATGAAGACCGTTTCTAGTAGATGGAAGGAATCAAGGGTAGAAATGTCCAAGACTCGAGTCAAACCAATCCGACCAAACTCGATAAATATAAGCATCAAGTTGGCGTCCAAGAGGAAGGATAGATGTGGTCCATTACTATATTTTATAGCCCACAAACTATTTCAACTTCAATTTCAATTCAAATACCTTTTTAATGACTATTGAGTTATGTTTTAATTATTGGACTTTTTAAACTAGTTTTAAGCTCATCTTTCTTTTAATTATTTTAGGTTATTTTATGCTCAATTAAAGAGGGTTCTAATATGAATTTCTAGTCCCTAATATCACGTTAAAAGAGAAGGGGTAGGCGTCATTTTGGATACCTTTGAATCAATTAAAACATTTTGACCTTTACGTGTTGTTTTCTTCTATAGCGAAGAGTGAGCGAGTGAAGCCTCATTCGACCTTATAGCTTGGAATGTTTTGTGTTATGTCACCTTGAATTTGCAAGCCTCCTTGTGCTCTAAGGACCATTGTTTTCTCTCTTGTGTAAGATTGAAGCGGATGGGTCCTACGGCTATTGTTAGTTGTCTTCTAAAGCCTTAGTTAGTTTCCCTATAGTGTTCTAAGTTATTTCATAGGGTTCAACCTTGATATATCCATCTACTGATCCATCACAATCATCGACACATTCCCCACCCTTTTTATTAATAACCGGCACCCATATCACCTTTAGTTTTTTTTCAAGAACCGATATCGAGTCTCTGTTGTTGGTGTCGAAATATGTGGACTTCTTAACGGATTATCCCAGTATCAAAATGATTATAAAGGATCCATCCGATCATGGCCATGTATTTCTAGTTTTCTCTCTTCAAGTGACATGTACAACATTTGTGTTCAACACACCACAATATGTATGAATGAGCACTTCTCTAGTCTTGTATGACTATGACTCTCACTCATTTTTTGGCAATCCCAACAACCTTTTTACATCCCCTTTTACGGAAGTCAATTAATAGTATCAAAGACATACTAAACATCAAGAGAGATCATAATATTCTCATGCTTAATGAATCTACTAATCATGGTTTAACTTGAAACTCTCCAATTTACTTTAAGATAGTCTTAAGGTGGGTTTGTTTTATCATCAATACACATATATGTAAATTACTAGATATCTCTATGACTCTATAGCCCACGAAACCTAGAGCTATCGGCCAACGTACAATATAGCCGTTAATAAAATTACTTATGTCCTTGATGATGATTTTAGACTATAGACTTGAGATAATTCATAACTTCATTTCACTTAATGGAGTTTCATTCATCAAAACACTAAAGATGATATCATTTGTCAGTTACAATTATTTTGGACATATTATTTTAATATTGATAAGAACAATATAAATAAGTATGAAATATCATATATCATAAGGTCAAACATATAATTAGTGTCTAATACTCAACGTATAATGTCATATAAAACATAATCAAAACCATTCTCCAATATGTTTGAGACACTTAGTTCTAGTGTGATCGAACATTAAACTTTATCGGTTTATCTAGGCTGGACTCGAGATGAACTTAGGTCTCGGCCCGCAAAACCTTGTTCGAATCGGTCGGATTCTTGGGCCCAGGAAGCCCGCATCATGTCCCTTTATGCGAAAACTTTAGATCTAGATCTATGCATCAATCCGCAGGGAAAGAACTCGCATAACTAAATGTGTGCTCTGTAATGTCGTAGCTTAATGTGTACTCCGTACCCGAAACAAGGCCTAAATATATATGTAAAAGTAAGCGTAGAGATTGAAATTTGCCTATTTATTTAAGTAATTTGGTAATTCTGGTCTGAGTGTTGTAGTATTGCATAGGTAGAGCTGCCTTGCATTATTATTCTTATTCGTCTTATGATAATAACAGTGAGGCAGCAACAACAGCTAATATGAGAGCAATAGCAGCTCCATTCTGCATTTTGGAAGACCTATGAAAAGGTCTGTATTTACATTGTCCGATACTTGACTTATGTCTTCCGATGGCATATCCCCACTCGGATCCTGCCACATTATACATTCACTTATCAATTCGACAATTTGTAGTTTTGTACAAATGCATAAACTGGGAATAGAGTGAAAGCTGTAACCTTTTCGGTTAGCTTCGCATGTTCATCAGCTAAAAGCCTCTCCTAGGTTGCAATTAACACAGTCACACACAACAGTTCAAAAGAAGTGTTTTTATATTGGTGTCATAGAAGATGGAAGTGACCTTTTCTTTTAACTGTCTTATCTTCTCACTGAAGACGTGATTCTGAAACAACATTAAAGCATATACGTATCAAATCCATCCAAAGGTAACAATCAAGAGTGATTTGCGAACAACCTTTTGTGCTCGGATCTTGTTTACGCTTTTTTCCAGCTGAGTCTCTAGCTGTTGCAACTCTTCAACGCTGCATGGTGTTACGCCCTGCCCTAACAGTCTCCTTCACGACGACACCAACGTAGTTAACAGAAGATTAATGCAAGAACATCACCAAGGGTCTGTTCAGTACGTGGAGCTAAATTTTTGGGTAGTTTTAACCTTTTTGAGTAGATTTAACTTTTTGGTATAGTTTCAAAGAACTATGTAAATTACGGCATCCTACAAGATATTAAAAACAAAATAGGAACAAACAAATTTGCGTGTCTCGCAACTGTATGGTGGAGTATCTGGTTCTTCAGGAACAAAATCATCTTTAATAATGAACCGATGGACTCTGATAATAAAGTAATTACTTTCATTAAAAACCAAATTCTGAACTGGAAAACAAACATAACTGACGAGGACGATTACAACATAAAACAACAACCAAAAAGTTATGACTCAAATATAAGAAAAAAAAACACAATATTAAATGGGATAAACCAAAACCCGGCTTCTTTAAACTTAATTTTGATGGTTCAAAACTCGACTCGGGAATAACATCTATTGGATATGTAATCCGGAATCACAATGGTGATGTTATTAGCCTCGACGCAGAAAAAAATAATTTTAATTCGGTTATAAAAGTTGAAGCATTTGCCCTCAAAACCGGGTTACAAGAGGCGATAAGACTACAAATTAAAAAGATCGAAATCGAAGGTGATAACTTGTGTGTAATCAAGGCACTCCAAGGATTGTGGAGTTGCCCGTGGGAGGTCGAGATGATTATATCCGACTCTAGACTGGATCTTCGTTTCTTTGACGAGGTCCGTATTAGACATATTTTTAGAGAAATAAACTGTGTTGCTGACCGTTTGACCCATTTGGGAAACTCGACGCCCAACACTAATTTTTCTGAAGATCCCGAACTCCGTGTTCTCATCCGCAAGGATGCTTTAGGTTGGACTACCTCGAGGAGATAGTCCAATCTAACCGCTTTCCATTTTCAAAAAAAAAAAGAACTATGTAAATTACGAAAACCTATTTAAAAATCTAATAATTGTTCAGTAGGGGTAGATTTGTTACAGAAAGGACAAGTTAAAAACAAAGAACAAAAAGGTATTTTTGATCAAAGTTAATGAAAAAAGTTTCTCACAAAACTTTCAAAAATCTCTTTAAATAACTATCCAAAAATCTACTAAAACTCTAATCTCCAAAACAAACCTCTATTAGCTTTCAAAATTCTCAAAGCTCTCCAATAATCTAACGAAAAAGCTCTTATGAACATGTCCTAAGTGATCAAGCATCTTACGGTTTTGAAGCTTCAAGAGTATCAACCCTATTCATCAACTCTGTGGTTTCATGCTTCAGATGCTGCCATCAAAAGTTTAATCTTATATCTTAAAGAATTTTCTTCCATATTAGTAATACGGAAAGAAAATACAGTCGAGTATGTTATACATTACTAATTTGAAGAAATGCAAGAGGATATATCAAGCCTGAATGCTTTCCTCAGCTGATTTATCAATAGTCTTGAGTTCTTTGGCATGTTGATGATAACGTTCTATAGTACTCTTCATGCTGAAGTTTGAGAGATTGTAGTCAAGTCAGCCTTCATCCGTATAAATGTAATCAATATGATTTTTATCATCATTAATCTTGACTACAGCCGATTCCTAGCCCCTTGCCCGTTATTGTTTTTTTCTCTTCAAACTTGAGTGTGTGTATATGTGTGTGTATATATATATAACTATCTATATATATTTGTAAAAATGGCTTGCAAAGGTTCATGGTATGAATCACTCTCTAGCTACAACAATGCATAACTGTAAGTTTAAATGAAAATGTGATTAGTGGCAAGGTAAGGTCGATGATCAGGAGAAGGTTCATGAGAACTAAGTAGTTGTTTCTTGAAACAAGGTTGAGATTCCTATGTAACACAGATACATTAAGGAAATGAATCAGAAACCACAAGCTAATTAAAAACATACATAATCAGCAAATCTATGTAACTAGACCACACATCGGGTTTAGTTAAACATGATCGAGACTGCACCAACTAAACCTTGTAAACTCAATTCAAACAATTCTTTTGATAACTGATGATTCGATGATGAAACTTGAAAGAGAAAGAGTTGCAAACCCTAGAGTGCACAATACGTAGAACCCTAGCTAGGTTTGTAGGCATAAATATATGTAAGATAAGGTAACTAATAAGAAAAGAAGAAGTAAAACACTACCAAGAAGTTGCAAATTCATAGAGTTTTCTTGTGGGAGAGAAGATGATAAGAGAAACCTGAGCCTCACACAACACAGAGAGCTCAAAAGCCTTTTAAGAAGCCCATTTCTCCTCTTTGAGAAGGTGACTTGCCTGCTTGTTGCATTCTCTATCCTTTTCATTTGGGTCTTTCCTCTCACCATCCTTGTTTAATTTTGGTATCAAACGAGTATCTATTTGATAGACAAAAGAATTTGCAGGTAGATGTAAAGTGAGTGATATTTTGCAGGAACCTAGAAAATGAAGAGCTGATTGTAAACATAGAAGAAAGAGGAAAGGAAATCACATGTTTGAATATATGAGGGGTGTATATACACCCCCAATTAGTCTAATCAAGCATTAAATATTGTACTATGATCTCCAATTCATAAAAACTAGAGAGGGAAATATGATTTGCAAACATAGAAGAAAGAGGAAAGGAAATCACAAGTTTGGATATATGGACTCATTTAACAACACAATTAGCAAAGGGTACCTGTAGAGAAAGGAACTTGTTATTAGCAGCTGATCGCAGCAATTAATTAATATTAAGCACTGTATAAATGGCTATGATTTTATGAATTAAGGGGAAGAAAAGAAGTAAAGATGAGGATTCCCAAGGATTGTCAGCTACTTATTTTGGAGAAGCCAATGGGAGTTCGAAAATGCAAAGCCGATGCTCCATCTGGGTTTCTCAAAAAGACGACTTTCAGAGCCCATCTGGACCCCACTTCCCCTCCTTTGCATCCATTCTCTCTCATTAACACACTTTGGGCATTCAAATGTTCATCTTACTTATCAAAGTTAGTGTCATTATATTTTTAAGGTATTTCATATCACCCAAACTAATAGAGTTTGTGATACGGGGTTAGCCGTCAGTTGACCCGATCTTTCAAGACCAAGACTTGAAATGAAAAAATGAATAAAAAGATGAAAACTTGAAATAAAAATGGAGAATGATCTAATGATTGTGAAGGATCGATAGATGGATAGATCTGGTCGAACCCTTAAGGCAACCAAGAGCACGATAGGGAAACAAAGGCCCTAACACACAACTTAGAATGACTTGAAGAAGCCCTTCCACTATAATCTCACACATATGGGAAAGCGATTGTCCCCAAAGCACGAGAAGTCACCCGGAGATGATTGAGAGCACCAACTTGCCAATCCAAGTGACACAACTCAAAACAACGCCAAAGTTGTTGGGCGAACGGATTCCGCTCACACAGTAAGGTGTCTCGATTTCACGAGAAGAATATGGGATAGAAGAGAAAAATACTCGAAAGTACTTGTGTTTAATTTCAATCAAAGCTGAGCAAGAATGACATCCTAGAAGGCCTTATATAGGCATGTTGAACGTCCTTTATGGTTTCCTACGGGCTATGGGCTTGATCCAAGATCGAGCCCAATCTAGCTTAAAAGATAAGATCAAATCTCCAAGAGATTAGATCAAAAAATAAAAGAGAAATAAAATAAACTAGTGGGTTAAACTAACAAGTCTTAAAAAGCCCAAAACAAATAATTAAAAGCAAGTCCATTTTTTATTTAAAAGATGTCCAAGAATGGGCTTTAAAACAATAAGCAAGTTGAGCCTAATTTAACTACTTAAATTAGCCCGAAATCTTCTTCCTTCAAATGCAGCCCGACGGACCTCTTCTTCATATGGATCAAGTGGATCATGACCCATCTTCTCTCCCACGTCTCGGCCATGATCTCGGCTGCTCCTCTCCAAATCTCAGTCTTCATCTCGGCATCTTCTTTTGGTCACTCTCTCCGCGTCCAACTCGTGATCTTGATCTCCCTTGGTAACAACTCGTCGCCTCTTGCTTGTGTACTCATCAATGCATGGGGATGAGGTCAGGCTGTGAGATGCTCCCGCATCAGTTTTGCACCAAATTGAAATAGTTAGAGAGGAACTTAAGGATCTAAGGTGTCATTTCTTAAAGTGATTCGTATATTAATAAGAAGCATGAATACGTACTTCCTTCTACAAATTCATTCTTAATTACTCCCGTTTGGTTGTAACTCCAAAAACGAAAACGGATTAAAAATGAATATAGTCCATATGTGTACCTTGTTACTAGAATAATTTCATGCGGTTTCATGCAAAATGCACTTGGTTCCCCCATTTTATTACCCTATAGGGTATCAAAATTAAACAATTTCTACTACAATTACTTTAAAGCACAAGGAATGCTTCCCCAAAACTTCATGAATAATGGTACACAAATAGACTAGATACGTTTCCATTCAATTTCCGTTTTCGGAGTTAAAACCAAACGGGTCCTAATTCTCTACTAGATAAAAGTTAAAGGGAATGCAAACACCAAGCCTAATTGAACAGTCCACATTGCCCCTATTCCAAGTTTGATCCCCACGTCCTCTAGGGTCGTTAAGGATGATCCCGATTCATGTTTATATGTTACTTTAATTACTTAGTCTAGTTTGAATCCAACATTGAATTCCTTGAAGCCTATAAATAGACGTCATTCTTCATTGTTTTACACCACCTGAAATTGATTAAAATTGTACATTAATTGCTAGTGTGATCAATTATCCAACACCGAAATAAATTTCACATTCTTTTTCTCACATGAGTTGTCTTCTCTCCATACTCCAACTATGTGTCTCTCTCTTCCTCTCATCATCAAGTTCAATCATTCTAGATTGAATCCAACATTGAACTCCTCTCCCTTTCCTTCTAGTTATAACATTTGTGATTGTAGTTGTAGATCTAGGGAAGTTGGATATTAGGGTTGATCAAGGCTACAGTTTTGAGTTTGATTCCATCAATTGAGATTGAATCAAGTCTATTCTTCTAGTCGTTTTTCCATTCGTCAATTCCTTTTCTAATAATTTTTGTTCTTCGCACAAGCATAAAAGATGGTCAGTTCCATATCAATATTGCCGACTTCTCCCTCTATCCCCTTTTTTATTCCAACTCTTAGGTATCGAGTATTGATGAGAGATAAGTGGTAACTTGAGTCGAGGAAACTAAAATTACTAGGGGTGTTCGACCAATCTAGAACGGACCAGATGTTAGAAGTCCGCCCCGGACCGGAATTATAAAGAATCCACATCCGGGGACTGGACCGGGTGTTCCGGGTCCGGTCTTGACGACCGGAATTATAAAGAATCCACATACCTACTAAATCTCCCTACCCCTTGTGTCATACGTCCCTAAGAGCACGTTTGTGCAGTGAGGTGGTCATTAGCAAGACCTCTCAGTCATCTCATTAGTAGACCGGTCTGCTTATGTGCATTTAACCTTGGAACCGTTGTATTGTTTTGTATCATGTGAGTAAGTATAGAACGGTTTAACCCATCTCGTTCAACCTAGCTAGGTGAACGTGAATTTAAATGGACCCTCGTGTGACTTATACCTACTAGGTAATGATGACATCTCCTCTTATTTTCTGTACTATCAATATTGTCAATCTTCTATCTAATGTAGTGGTATATAACATCTATATATATGCTTCGTTCTCTCATGGTAGGCCAGATCTTTACACAAGAACAAAGCACTTTGATTGTCATCATATAGAGTTGCAGTATATGTTTATTTAGAATTTTAGTGAGAATTCCTTTCAACCACATAACTTCTTTTGCTGCCTCAATAACAACTATGTACTCAGCCTCTGTCGATGAAAGAGCAACAATAGGTTATCGTTGAGATTTCCAAGATATGTAGTTTCCACACCAAGTATAAACATAGGTAGTGGTAGACTTTATAGTATCCTAGCATAATCTGAATCAACATACCCCACAAGATCATTAGTATTACAATGAACACAATATTCTAAAGCAAGGGAAGAAATCCCAGCTAAGTATCTTAGCTGGAATTTCTTAGCAGACCAATGCTTCCGAGAAGGGTTAGAAATATATCTACTTAGAACACTGACAACAAAGGCAAGGTCAGGCCTAGTGCAGATCATAATAGAGTACATTACAAAACCTACAATTGCATCATATGGAACCAATCTCATGCTCTTAATCTCATCTGGAGTCATATCAGATGTTTTGGTGAGATCAAGATGAGCTCCCAGAGGCATTGGTGTTGGCTTTACAGAATTCATGTTGAATATGTCCAACACTTTTAGTATATCGTCGTGTTGTGTCAACCATATCTTCCTTTTACTTTTGTCCCTCGCAATTTTTATGCCAAGTATCATCTGTGCAGGACCAAGATCCTTCATGTCAAAGGTATACTTTAATGAAGATTTTACTTCACCAATTTTACCCTTCGATTTACAAACTATGAGAATGTCATCAACATATATATAACAGAACATATAAGGGACTATTAGTCTTAATAATCTTGAAATATAAGCATGAGTCATAAGGACATTGAGTGAAGCCAATATTTTTCATACATAAATAAAATCTTTTATTCCACTATCTTGGGGATTGATTTAAGCCATGTATAGCTTTATTACGCAAGCAAGTATGATTAGGAAAATTCACATCAATGTAGCCCTTGGGTTGTTTCATGTATATAGTTTCATCAAGACTACCATGTAAGAAAGCGGTTTTAACATCCATCTGATCAATCTCATAATCAAACACAGCAACAATGGATATAAGCAATCTCAAGGTTTTATATTTCACAATAGGGGCAAAATTTTCATTATAATCCTCCCTTTCCCTTTGAGTAAAACCCTTAGCAACCAATCTAGCTTTATACCTAGGTGGATCATGTGGGTTTTGACTTTCCTTGACTTTGTACACCCATTTACAACCAATCAGTCTAGCATCTTAGGGTTTAGGTACAAGAGTCCAAGTATTATTCACATGCATAGATTCAATCTCTTTATTCATAGCAGATTTCCACTCATTACAGTGTATGGATCTAGTAGCATGCTCATACAACTCAGGAGTAGGAACATAAATAACTGACAAGGCTTATTTCCTAAGGTCGTTATTATAAGCTTATCAAGTTAAATCCGAACTTAATACTAACCAATGTATAGTGATTAAGTAAGGGTCGAACCCAAGGGAGTTGAACAAGTTTCTATTCAATTTTAGTTATTGATTTGGTAACAAAGGGGGGGGGGGGAATTTGGATTGTTTAAAACAAGACAAAGACAATTATAATGTTGGTGAAAACAAGATTGATTTAAGAACTACACTAGGTAGGATCTTAGCATACATATAAATTGGTTGGTTCTTTTTTGAAGTATTCAATATTTGTTCTCATCTTGATCGTATTTATGCATTAAGCCAACCGGCATTAACACAACTTAACTAGTTTATTAATCCGTAAACCTACAAGATTAAACCACTAATTAGCATTCTACCAAAGATAAAGAGATACATAAAAGATAAACAACCCGTTAATCTTATTATGTAGTTAAATTCCTTTCCCTTAAATAATCACAACCAGCTTTTACCTAAGGGTTTGCTACTAGATTAAGGACCCGAACCCGGAATCAATTAATCCTAGCCTTTTGCATGCAATTATACAACTTAGGTGATCAAACTAAGTAGAAAATAAACATGCAAACTAAGTTAAATACAAGGAATATAACACAAAATATATTGAATAAAACTTCTATTTAAAAAGAACTTACAACCACTTTATAATGCAGCTTCAATCCACCCAATGTAGCCAAGGGAGTTTAGAAACTCATTACAAAGAACACTGTGAATATAGAGGTTTTTGTGTGGAAAATGAGATGAAAATACCTATAGCCAAGGGCTCTATTTATACTACAAAATGCATTAAAAAGGAGTAAAGAGGCTGTGCTAACAGCCACCATTTTGGGTGAATTAAAGTGGTTGCAGACAGCCACAATAATGTCCTTAAAGTCGTCGAAAACAGCCGAGTAAAAGCCTCTGACGCTAACCCGCACCCGCGGCCAAGGGCGCCGCGGGGCGGTTTAGGCAAAAACGTTCCAACTTCTTCTTGGCCGCGGGGGCGGCTCGTCATACCCGCGGGGGCGGGTCCTTGAATGCTCTTGAAACGTCTGACTCTTTAACTTCGTAACGCTTTTGGTGAGAATCCGCAGGGGCGGCCCAGAGTTACCGCGGGGGCGGTGACACTGGATCTTCGGCTTCACAAGGCCGCTGGCATGGCCGCAGGCAAGGGCGCTGGGGCGCCGTCTTCGCTTCGTCAGGCTGGGTCACCGCAGGGGCGGACAGGGTTGGCCGCGGGGCGGTGACATGTCTCTTCATGGCCGCGGGCGAAGACGCGGCTGCGACTCTTGGTGGTGGTCTTCATGGTTGACACCGCAGAGGCGGACTGGAGGGTCCGCGGGGGCGGTGACAGGCTTGTCTTGGCCGCGGGCGTTGACGCAGGCAGCGGCACTCATCTGTGTTGTCACCGCGGGGGCGGACAGAGGATGCCGCGGGGGCGGTGTGCACCAGAATCTGAACTTCGATGATTTTCTTCAACTCCTAAGTATTGCTAATACCATCTTTTGCTTCAATTTGAATCTTTTATCTGGATCACAGTATTAGCAATATAAACTGACTCAAAAACATAAAAACGACTCTAAAAGCTACCTAAAATGATAGTGATTCCATCACCTATCAAACTCCCCCATACTTAGACTCTTTACTCGTCCCGAGTAAACAACACATCAAACAATTCAGCTTACAAGCCTCAGGAAGTATGGCGTAGTATAAAAGATGAGGAACAAAAGAGAAAAAAATAAGCAAAGAAAATGAGAGAAAAGAAAAAGAAAAGAGAAGGAAATATGAGAAAATGTGAGAAAAACTACCATCCTTATTGCTCCAAGAGTGACCTACCCGGACATCCTCCTTATGACTCCCCTTCTTATGTCGCCAACGCCGGAAGGAGAACCTACACTCGGTATCGCTCATTTTGCCAAGGAGCCCTTTCGGGTTTTCACCTTGCCACTCTTCTCTTTTTTTTTTTCATTGATGATCTCACCAAAAGTCTCACCTCCCTCAAGTCCAATTTTGCACCAACCTAGAGTTGGTCGGACTACCTTCTTTTTACCTAAACCGCCCTTTCGGGTTTTCGGTTTATCCAAGGATTTCCTTGCCTTTTTCTCAATTCTTTTGGCTTTTTCTCTTCTTTTTTTTTTGTTTTTGTTTTTTTTTTGTTTTTTTTGAAATGAATTACAAAGCTGAATTTAAATTAAATTCAAATGACTAGAAAAATTAAACAAACTCAAAAAAAACATACATGATAAATACCCTCCCCCATACTTGAAGAACGCTTTGCCCTCAAAGTGTGAAAATGAAAGCAAAGATAATAAATGGAGAAGGGCAAGAGATGTGGCTCACTAGTGGGATGGTCCGGCAACGGCGCCAAATTTGACAAGGCTTATTTCCTAAGGTCGTTATTATAAGCTTATCAAGTTAAATCCGAACTTAATACTAACCAATGTATAGTGATTAAGTAAGGGTCGAACCCAAGGGAGTTGAACAAGTTTCTATTCAATTTTAGTTATTGATTTGGTAACAAAGGGGGGGGGGGGGAATTTGGATTGTTTAAAACAAGACAAAGACAATTATAATGTTGGTGAAAACAAGATTGATTTAAGAACTACACTAGGTAGGATCTTAGCATACATATAAATTGGTTGGTTCTTTTTTGAAGTATTCAATATTTGTTCTCATCTTGATCGTATTTATGCATTAAGCCAACCGGCATTAACACAACTTAACTAGTTTATTAATCCGTAAACCTACAAGATTAAACCACTAATTAGCATTCTACCAAAGATAAAGAGATACATAAAAGATAAACAACCCGTTAATCTTATTATGTAGTTAAATTCCTTTCCCTTAAATAATCACAACCAGCTTTTACCTAAGGGTTTGCTACTAGATTAAGGACCCGAACCCGGAATCAATTAATCCTAGCCTTTTGCATGCAATTATACAACTTAGGTGATCAAACTAAGTAGAAAATAAACATGCAAACTAAGTTAAATACAAGGAATATAACACAAAATATATTGAATAAAACTTCTATTTAAAAAGAACTTACAACCACTTTATAATGCAGCTTCAATCCACCCAATGTAGCCAAGGGAGTTTAGAAACTCATTACAAAGAACACTATGAATATAGAGGTTTTTGTGTGGAAAATGAGATGAAAATACCTATAGCCAAGGGCTCTATTTATACTACAAAATGCATTAAAAAGGAGTAAAGAGGCTGTGCTAACAGCCACCATTTTGGGTGAATTAAAGTGGTTGCAGACAGCCACAATAATGTCCTTAAAGTCGTCGAAAACGGCCGAGTAAAAGCCTCTGACGCTAACCCGCACCCGCGGCCAAGGGCGCCGCGGGGCGGTTTAGGCAAAAACGTTCCAACTTCTTCTTGGCCGCGGGGGCGGCTCGTCATACCCGCGGGGGCGGGTCCTTGAATGCTCTTGAAACGTCTGACTCTTTAACTTCGTAACGCTTCTGGTGAGAATCCGCAGGGGCGGCCCAGAGTTACCGCGGGGGCGGTGACACTGGATCTTCGGCTTCACAAGGCCGCTGGCATGGCCGCAGGCAAGGGCGCTGGGGCGCCGTCTTCGCTTCGTCAGGCTGGGTCACCGCAGGGGCGGACAGGGTTGGCCGCGGGGGCGGTGACATGTCTCTTCATGGCCGCGGGCGAAGACGCGGCTGCGGCTCTTGGTGGTGGTCTTCATGGTTGACACCGCAGAGGCGGACTGGAGGGTCCGCGGGGGCGGTGACAGGCTTGTCTTGGCCGCGGGCGTTGACGCAGGCAGCGGCACTCATCTGTGTTGTCACCGCGGGGGCGGACAGAGGATGCCGCGGGGCGGTGTGCACCGAATCTGAACTTCGATGATTTTCTTCAACTCCTAAGTATTGCTAATACCATCTTTTGCTTCAATTTGAATCTTTTATCTGGATCACAGTATTAGCAATATAAACTGACTCAAAAACATAAAAACGACTCTAAAAGCTACCTAAAATGATAGTGATTCCATCACCTATCAAACTCCCCCATACTTAGACTCTTTACTCGTCCCGAGTAAACAACACATCAAACAATTCAGCTTACAAGCCTCAGGAAGTATGGCGTAGTATAAAAGATGA
Source organism: Fagopyrum tataricum (assembly GCA_002319775.1). Lineage (NCBI taxonomy): Eukaryota > Viridiplantae > Streptophyta > Magnoliopsida > Caryophyllales > Polygonaceae > Fagopyrum > Fagopyrum tataricum. Next base: position 25,171,982 of record CM008283.1, on the reverse strand, counting down.
GGAACAAAAGAAAAAAAAAAAAATAAGCAAAGAAAATGAGAGAAAAGAAAAAGAAAAGAGAAGGAAATATGAGAAAATGTGAGAAAAACTACCATCCTTATTGCTCCAAGAGTGACCTACCCGGACATCCTCCTTATGACTCCCCTTCTTATGTCGCCAACGCCGGAAGGAGAACCTACACTCGGTATCGCTCATTTTGCCAAGGAGCCCTTTCGGGTTTTCACCTTGCCACTCTTCTCTTTTTTTTTTCCATTGATGATCTCACCAAAAGTCTCACCTCCCTCAAGTCCAATTTTGCACCAACCTAGAGTTGGTCGGACTACCTTCTTTTTACCTAAACCGCCCTTTCGGGTTTTCGGTTTATCCAAGGATTTCCTTGCCTTTTTCTCAATTCTTTTGGCTTTTTCTCTTCTTTTTTTTTTGTTTTTGTTTTTTTTTGTTTTTTTTGAAATGAATTACAAAGCTGAATTTAAATTAAATTCAAATGACTAGAAAAATTAAACAAACTCAAAAAAAACATACATGATAAATACCCTCCCCCATACTTGAAGAACGCTTTGCCCTCAAAGTGTGAAAATGAAAGCAAAGATAATAAATGGAGAAGGGCAAGAGATGTGGCTCACTAGTGGGATGGTCCGGCAACGGCGCCAAATTTGACAAGGCTTATTTCCTAAGGTCGTTATTATAAGCTTATCAAGTTAAATCCGAACTTAATACTAACCAATGTATAGTGATTAAGTAAGGGTCGAACCCAAGGGAGTTGAACAAGTTTCTATTCAATTTTAGTTATTGATTTGGTAACAAAGGGGGGGGGGGGGAATTTGGATTGTTTAAAACAAGACAAAGACAATTATAATGTTGGTGAAAACAAGATTGATTTAAGAACTACACTAGGTAGGATCTTAGCATACATATAAATTGGTTGGTTCTTTTTTGAAGTATTCAATATTTGTTCTCATCTTGATCGTATTTATGCATTAAGCCAACCGGCATTAACACAACTTAACTAGTTTATTAATCCGTAAACCTACAAGATTAAACCACTAATTAGCATTCTACCAAAGATAAAGAGATACATAAAAGATAAACAACCCGTTAATCTTATTATGTAGTTAAATTCCTTTCCCTTAAATAATCACAACCAGCTTTTACCTAAGGGTTTGCTACTAGATTAAGGACCCGAACCCGGAATCAATTAATCCTAGCCTTTGCATGCAATTATACAACTTAGGTGATCAAACTAAGTAGAAAATAAACATGCAAACTAAGTTAAATACAAGGAATATAACACAAAATATATTGAATAAAACTTCTATTTAAAAAGAACTTACAACCACTTTATAATGCAGCTTCAATCCACCCAATGTAGCCAAGGGAGTTTAGAAACTCATTACAAAGAACACTATGAATATAGAGGTTTTTGTGTGGAAAATGAGATGAAAATACCTATAGCCAAGGGCTCTATTTATACTACAAAATGCATTAAAAAGGAGTAAAGAGGCTGTGCTAACAGCCACCATTTTGGGTGAATTAAAGTGGTTGCAGACAGCCACAATAATGTCCTTAAAGTCGTCGAAAACGGCCGAGTAAAAGCCTCTGACGCTAACCCGCACCCGCGGCCAAGGGCGCCGCGGGGCGGTTTAGGCAAAAACGTTCCAACTTCTTCTTGGCCGCGGGGGCGGCTCGTCATACCCGCGGGGGCGGGTCCTTGAATGCTCTTGAAACGTCTGGAGCGGTGACAGGCTTGTCTTGGCCGCGGGCGTTGACGCAGGCAGCGACACTCATCTGTGTTGTCACCGCGGGGGCGGACAGAGGATGCCGCGGGGGCGGTGTGCACCAGAATCTGAACTTCGATGATTTTCTTCAACTTCTAAGTATTGCTAATACCATCTTTTGCTTCAATTTGAATCTTTTATCTGGATCACAGTATTAGCAATATAAACTGACTCAAAAACATAAAAACGACTCTAAAAGCTACCTAAAATGATAGTGATTCCATCACCTATCAATAACCTCGGCAATTAAGAAAGCATATTTTATAATATGATCAAATATATTCTCAACATGCTCAACTAAATTCATATACTTTGGTTTTGGCTTCTTATGCCTAGGTTATCTATCTCTAGTAAGTTGATAGTCAGTCAAAGAAGGAAGAGAAGGCATAGGAAGTACAGATTCATGCATGTCATACTTATTAACATTATCATCAGAGTCATGTGAAGACATATCATGTATATTATGTGTAGAAGTATTAGCATGATCAAAAGAATTTAGAGAGGTCGAAGAATCGGAATTTCTTACTGCCACACCTAATTGGTGAGGTGGAGGTATTTTAGAAGAAGTGTCTCTCGAGGGACTTGAGTGACTGGAGGTATTATTGACAAAATATGAATGAGCACTGATGTTTCTAGCAACACCATTATCAACATCTTCCTTAGTAAGATATGTATCATCACTAGGATCATAAAATGCCACATTTGTGTTTTTTTCCCCGTCATGAGACTCAGTAGAGACATTAGTAGACCTTTAACAAGGAAATTCATTTTCAATAAAAGTCACATCTCTACTTATAACTATCTTATAAGCTCCAAGTTGTATTAACAATTTATATCCTTTAACACCTTCAGGATATCCTAACATAACACACTTATGTACTCTAGGATTAAGTTTACCATCAAAATGTTTAGCATAGGCAACACACCCAAAAATTCTAAGATGGGTTAGGTTTGGTGACACAAATTTGGCCCGATGTGGCCAGATTTGTGGCACAGTGTGCGACCTGTCAGCAGGTCAAGATAGAGCATTGCTGATCTGGAGGTGAGCTCCATCCACTGCCTGTTCCACAGAGGAAATGGGAGGACGTCACCATGGACTTTGTGACTGGACTGAGACCGAGCAAGAGCTTTGATGCCATCTGGGTTATAGTGGACAGACTGACGAAGACGGCACGTTTTATCCCTATTCGGGAAACGTGGCTAGTGAGCAGATTAGGTGAGGAGTACACTAGACAGATAGTGAGACCCCATGGTGTATCGAGGACGATCGTCTCAGACAGAGATGAGCGATTTACCTCGAGGTTTTGGCAGCAGATTCAGACTGCCCTGGGGACGAGTTTGCACTTCACTACTACGTTCCATCCTCAGACAGATGGTCAGTCATAGAGGACCATTGAAACGCTGGAGGATATGCTGCGAGCTTGTGTGTTGGACTGGGGACAAGTGTGGATGAATCATCTCCCACTAGTTGAGTTCTCATATAACAACAGTTGGCATGCATCTATTGGGATGGCCCCATATGAGGCACTGTATGGGCAGAGATGTCGTACTCCGTTATGTTGGGATGAGCAGAGCAGTGTTAGTGGTTTGACACTTGATCAGATTCAGGATGATGTGGCTCGTGTAGCACTGATTAGAGAGAGGATGCTGACTGCACAGAGCCGTCAAAAGTCTTATGCAGATAGGAGGCGTAGACCCCTAGAGTTCAGAGTAGGCGCCCATGTGTGGCTGAGAGTGTCTCCGACACGACGTGTTAGACGTTTTGGCATTAAGGGGAAGTTGAGCCCCCGATATGTCGGACCGCTCAAGATTCTGGATTGGGTTGGGAGCGCAACATACAGATTAGCCTTGCCTCCAAGATTAGAGGGTGTTCACCCTGTGTTTAACGTGTCTCAGCTGAGGGAGTATATACCAGATCCAAGACATATTGTGAGTTATGATGATTTGGTGGTTGAGCCGGACCACACTTTTGTTGAGCACCCGATTGCAGTCCTAGAACGAGGTATGAGACGCCTGCGTTCGAATGACATTCTTATGCTGAGGATACAATGGTCGAGACGAGGACCTGATGAGGTTACATGGGAGACTGAGAATAGTATTCAGAGGAACTATCCAGAGTTCTACGCCGAGATAGATGTACTTGTAGGATCGACGAGTAGATCTTAGTACCATCTTGGTGAATGTTGTGATTATGTGCTTATATGCTATGATGTGTTTATTTTCGTGCTAGCTATGATGTGATATGTGATCTTAATAGATCTTGATGTGCTAGTACGACTGATGTTTATAGCCGGAGATGGCTCTTTCCTCCATGCTATTGGGATACGATTAGGGTTTAGCTGGAGATGGGTATTCCTCCATGCTATTTTGATGGACATAGTATTGCTGGAGATGTTTTTCCTCCATGCCCTTCTGTTATGATGATGATACGGCTAGAGATTTTTTCCTCTATGTCTTTGCGATGTGATGATGATATGGCTAGAGATGTTTTTCCTTTATGCCCTTGTGATATGATTATAGTTTGGCTAGAGATGGTTTTCCTCTATGCCTTGGATAGTATAGTGATCTTGTAGCTGGAGATGTTGAGTTCTTACGTGCTTGTGTTTGAGGTTATAGAGTGTTATAGGTTGATACCTTATGAGCGGAGAGGTGATGCCTCCGATAGAGAGAGTTATACCTCGGCTTATGAGTCCGAGTGGCTTGAGGATTTGTACAAGTTTCGGGACGAAACTTGTTTTTAGGGGGGTGAGATGTAAGAGCCTTAGTCTTTAGAACCGAGATAGCACTTAGCCGCCCCTGCGGGTATATGGAGCCGCCCTTGCGGCTGAGGCCGTGATCCGCCCCTGCGGCCAAGGGACCCGCCCCTACGGTTTTCTGCGGCGCAGCCGACTTTGTTGACTTTTGACCCGTGCTTTACCCTTTCTTTTCTTTCTCCTTAAGCTTCTTCTTTGGCTTGATCAAGGGTTTCATCTTCACTTCATTCCAGCCTTCTCACGTCCTTCTTGCTTCCTTTCTTCTCCTTGATCTTGTTCTTGGCTTCCTTTGAGTTTGGAAGAGTTTTGTGTGGCTTTGGTGGTTTGTAGATGTTGTTGTTGTTGAGCTTGGGAGCTAGCTGAGGTTGTTGTGTTGAGCTTTCCCTTCTGCCTAGGACCACATCAGTGGTAAGTCTTCTTCTTCTCTTCTTCTTCCTTGATTCCTCTTCCCTAACTTAGGATTAGATGTGATTCGATGTATATTGATGTTGGAATGTATATGTATATGTATATGTTTGGCTATGGAATGATGAAGACATGATTTGATCACGTGAAGAGTGGAAGAGAAGTCGGGAGGCTACGTTCTGCAATGTCGCCGCCCCCGCGCCTGTGAGCCGCCGCCCCTGCGGGAACCTTGTCACCACACCCGCGCCTGGAAGCCGCCGCCCCCGCGGCCACGGTCCCAGCGCCTGCGCCCGTGTGTTTCCGCGCCTGCGCTTGCCTTTGGCCACTGTCACCGCGTCTGCGGCCGAGTGTCGCCGCGCCTGCGGTTTGCCTTGCTTCGCCCCTGCGTCCCTCTTGTCACGCAGGTGCGTCTTGTCCCGGATCTACCTAGAGTAGTGTAGATCCTTTCCTTTTCTAGTATGAGCGGGTTAGTAGCATGCTAGGTACGTATATGAGGATAGAATAATGAGGAGTATGATATATCTATATGACGGTTATGGCTTTGAGGTTTATTTGATTATCGAGGTTATAGTTGGATATGATCCTTATGGATCCCTTGGGTCTAGGTGTGACCCCTATGATTGATAGGAGATTTGATATCTCGTTATGCCTTGTTATTAGGCAGTGTTGTTCTCAGGATTTGGAGCTGATCACATTTGAGAGTACTTCGAGGTTGAGGTAAGTCCATAGGACTTACTTAGCTACCATCCTTATATTGGATGTATGCATGAGTGGTGTGTGATATATGCTTGATAGCATGCGTTGTGATGATTACCGACCTATGGTTTAGTGATTGCCCATTGTAGGGCCGTGACAACTTGTCCTTTCATCCCGCTGGGAGTCTGGAGGTTCTCTGCGGGCAGGCCAGATTGGATTGTGGGACGGGCTTTCTCCACTCCCATAGGGTATAGGGGGACGGTGACCGTATCGCCACTCCAGCTGGCACCATTCCCGAGAGGCGAGGGTTATATTCCTCGTGTCACATATATTCATATACAGTTATATATATACGACTTGAGTGTTGGACGTTATAAAGATAATAAACCGGGTAAATATGTGATAGCATGATGAGGTGTTTATTATTCCTTGATGTGTGATTGTGCTTATGCATCTTCTATATATATGTGTATGGTTAGCTAACGGTTTTATACCGTGTTGTAGATCCTTTGCAGGTTAGGAGAGCTGCAAAGTGATTCAGACGGGGTGATCCGCTGAGGGCTCCGTACATTGGGTTTTGTGCGAGGGTTATGGGACATTTCATATGTACAGTTATATGTTTTAGTTGTACTCAGCGGTACTCTGTACTACATTTTGATATATATATATATATATATATATATATATATATATATATATATATATATATATATATATATATATATATATTAGTTTTATGTTTTGGATTTAATCTATCTGTGCCTTGTTGTAAGATCTAGTGAACTTGTTGTCAAGCTAGGGTCAGGATCCATTGTGAGATCCTAGCCGAGTAGCGCCTCGAGTCCTACGGATTCGGGGTGTTACATTTATGTCCTTTCTTACCACAATAATAACAGGTGATAGTTTTCTCTTTATCCTTATCATAGTTATCCTTGTTCTTAGAGTTGTTATTTCTAGTATTACTGCCCTTAGCTTTATCAGAATTCTGATTACCCTTATATTCGTATCCTTATTTTTCCCATTAACATACATGAGTTCATTCTTAGGTTCTCTAGCATTATGTTTGGTCTTAAACACTTTCATCTCTTCATTTTTCTATAAAATAACAACTAGTAGTTTTTTCTTAGTCAATTCCTCGTGACCATACTGAACAACATCCTTAAACGTATTACACTGGACATAAATAATTAAATATGATAATAACTTGATGAGTGTCATCAATTTTATCATTACAATGTTCCAGATCAAGAGTCATGCGAAGAAAAGCATCAAGATTATCATTCAAAGTCAGGAAAATATCCATTTTAAAATGAAACAGATGACATAAGAGAGATATACGACTAGGCATGCTTTTTACTAAGAAAAGAGATTCAAGAGTATCCATAGAGTTTTAGAAGTAACCCGAGTTAGGACTTGACGCCTTACCTCATCTGTGAGGTGAAGCATTATTTCAGGGTACGTTATTTGGTCTAGCTCCTCCTCCTTTGTCCCGTCAATAGGTTTGGGTGACAACTTTCCAACATTTCTCCCTTATCAAGATGACCTTCATCTTAACCCAACACATGACAAAGTCAGTGTTGTCATCAAAGGGTTTGATTTTATCCGTATCACTCATTCTTGGAACTTGGAAGAGAGAATAAATTAGTACTTTTAAATATTATTAGCAAGAATATTGAGTACTTAGAACAACAGAGAGAAAGCAAGTAATAAAGAATTCTCCTAGTTGAATCCTTCGTTGCAGTCACTTAAGAACTTTCTTAACGACAATCCTGAAAACACTTTATATTGGATCTAGTCTCAGAATAACTCAAGAACCTCTACAAGAATGACAAGACTCAACTCTTGCAAGCATTCTTGGAAGTTCAAGGTCTTTTTGAGACTCAATCAACGGATTGGTGATCTCCAAGGAATTGAAGTTAGAAGAAGTGAGGACAAGAGGATATAGACCATCTTTTGTAGGTTCAGAGACCAAATAGGAGATGAGAGAATAATATCGTAGAAACTTTCAACCCTATAAAAAGAGAAGTCGGCGATTGTGAAGCCATCGGAGAGAACTTTGTTCGTCTCAACACCTAGTAAGAAATGTCGTTTAGTTTTCTTGCAAGGAAGATTTGGATATGTTGAGTAATTGTCTCGTTGCGAATTATATACTCAAGATCAATAATCGTTTGTGAGATTTGGGAGATTTTGTTTACGATTTTGATTTGGTTTGTTTACTTGTGATTTGGATGTCAAACCTATTAATCCTCATTGTTCCGATTTATAAAAATAAAATTATTAAAAAAACCGTGATTGGTTTAATTGAAACAAATGTAAATTTCAATTACGTATTGCTTGCTCGGTAAGATTTAATCGAATTAATATTACAATTTGGAGGAAACGTTATCAGGTAACAACACAACTAATAAAATATGATTTATGTTAAAAGATATTATTTTTCTATGATTTTGGATTGACAAATTATGATTTACGTTAAAAGAAAAACATCACAATTATGATCACAATTATGAGAAGTTTCTACAACATATATGAGAAGTTTAACTATTAATTTTATTTTTAAAAAATTGGTTGCAGGTTTTTTTTGGCGGAACAAAATATAAATTATACCATTTATAATTTAGATATTTCTTTAGTAAACAAAAGATATTTTTGGCTTAAATTGTGATTTAGAAGATTTATTCTGGAAAAAACATGAAGCCGTCGCATCAACATTACGACGACGTACTACTTTAGTAAAGTATATAGATGGTATAAACAAGTAGATAACATAATGGATGCCTAATTTTATTTGGAGGTCTTGCGTACGTTCTCTCCTCGCACATACCCAAAGCTGGACGTGTTAGGAGTGATTGATTTCAATTTTTGATTCCAACCTCATTCCTTTGTCATACCAAACGAGCTCCTAGATCATTAAAAAATTGAAAAAACATAATACATGCAAAATTGAGAATTTCAGACTATGAAATAAGATATATTACTCCATTATATTAAAAATAGTTACTTTATGTTTTTGTTAATTTTCATTATAATTTCAATTTCCAACAATGTATTTTTATATCGTGAGATATTTGTTTTATACATAATGTCTTGTAATATATTATTTTTAGTTGTAATATTTTAAAATATAACTATCTTGTAACATATAATTATTTATGTATAATAACTTGTGATACAAATGAAAATAGTTTACTTTTCAAAATACTTTTTAGCCAGATAATTTTTGCTTAATAATTTAAATAACTACTGTATTTGGTCTTAGTTATGTGACATATGTCCTATTTCAACTTAAGTGCTACCGTATCAAATAGTTTTTAAATTAAAATAAAATTAAAATTAGATAGGGCTATTAGCGTGTTTGGGGGTTTCATATGAAGCCGATATTTTGGATAGAGGTGAGAGATATGCTCCCGCACAAACATTCCCTTCCTTAATTCTCTCTCTCGTCTTCGCCTTGTCTTCATTTCTGGATTTGGGGAGGTTCTTCATTCCATTCCAGCTTCATTTTCGATATGCCGCATGGAGTTTGATCTAAATGCTCGACTTCTAGGTCATTATTATGTGAAAGAGGCTTCTCCATTTGAGTTCAATTTCACTCTACTGACTAACAACTGGTTTAATCTTGCTTTTAACTGAAAATCGTTTCAGATCTGCACAATCACTGCTGCTATCGAAACCATACTGAAGCAGAAAACTAATGGAATCAGAAGGGGAAACTGGGGTTAGTATTATTACCTTTCTCAGTGACCAATTCAAGTCTTTTTTTTTTATAATTCTTTCTTGTAACAACCCGTCTTTGTCGGAGGGGTGGAAGCAGATTTTTCTAATTTAGTATTTCTGTAATCGTCACGGTTTTAAGAACAGTTGATGTTCCTGAATATATGATTTATATGGTTGAGATGATATAGCATATTTAGTGTGCTCAATTTTTTTTTAAAAAAACAGCTGTTGGTTTTACCAGGTGAACCCTGTAAAAGGCATGAGAGGTCAGGCCTGCCAAATCTGTGGGGATGTTGTTGGTAAAAGGGTGGATGGTGAGCCATTTGTAGCATGTCATGTGTGTGGATTCCCTGTCTGCCGACCCTGTTACGAGTATGAAAGAAAAGATGGAAATCAGTGTTGCCCTCAGTGTAAAACTAGATACAAGAGGCTCAAAGGTTCGTCTGCTGCTCTCTAGAGTGTTCTTTATGATAATTTGCCAACATATACTTCATGTTTTTGATTTCTGTTTTCACCTGTTCGTACTTCTATTTCTACCACTTTAAAGGATAAGAGGTGTTTATGGATTTCATGTGCTTCATTGGTGGGTTAAATAATTGGAATATTTTAGATGATAGTTCTTGACCATATTTGGTGTTGGTTCTAGGAAGTCCTGGTGTTCCTGGTGATAGTGAGGAAGATGGTGACGATGCCGATGCTGCTGCTGCTGCTAACCTGAATTACTCTACAGAGAATCAAAGTGGGAAACCAAACACAAGTCAACGTCTATTGAGCTGGCATATGAATGATGCCCTTGGAGAGAACAATGTGTCCTCAAACTATGTTAAAGAAAGTTCTCACAGTCACATTCCTTATCTTGCACATGGACGTGAGGTAATTAAAATTTTCTATTTGATGGAATTCTGTTGGATCATGAATTGGATTTCTCTAAAGCCTATTGTTGTTGTCTTTGTAAGTAAGACTTCAGGAGAATTGTCAGCAGCTTCACCTGATCGTTATTCCATGGGTTCCCCTGGAGTTGGAGGCAATAAGTGTATGTTATAATGGACTTCAGAACACAGATTCAAATATCACTTTAAAGTGTCCGTTTCTCAGTTACCTTCCTTGTCTAGGATCCAATTTGGTTTTGACAAATTACTCTATTTTGCAGCCAACATCAGGCTTATTGACAATTCAAGGGAGTTTGGCTCACCTGGATTAGGTAATATAGCCTGGAAAGAGAGAGTTGATGGCTGGAAGGTTAAGCAGGAGAAGAATGTAACTCCAAGCACTGGCCATGCCCCTTCTGAAGGTAGAGATAGTGGGGATATTGATGCGACCACTGATGTACTAGTTGATGATTCTTTGCTGTAAGTTCTGCCTGGCCAAGCAATATAAATCTGTCCTATGGATTTAACTTTCAGTTGAATTTGCATGATTTCTTGCATAGTTTAAATACTTTTATACTGTTTATAGTATTAGTTACATTAGGACGTCTTTAGGCAAGATGTATCTGGCGATGAATGAAAGTTTCCTTTCTTGGTGCAGAAACGATGAAGCTAGGCAACCTCTATCAAGGAAGGTCCCTGTCTCATCGTCTAGGATAAATCCTTACAGGCTGGTTATTGTTCTCCGACTTGTTATTCTCGGGATTTTCTTCCACTACCGTATCACAAATCCAGTGTCCAATGCCTTACCTCTTTGGCTGTTATCTGTGATTTGTGAGATATGGTTTGCAGTATCATGGATATTGGATCAGTTCCCAAAGTGGACTCCAATAAACCGTGAAACATACCTTGACAGGCTGGCTTTAAGGCAAGAAAACTTATTGTACTTGTTTCACTTCGAAAGATCTTTCTGTATTCTTCATTATTTTCTGAGTTCTGACTGACAGTATGCATTGCAACAGATATGATCGAGAAGGGGAACCTTCACAATTAGCTGCTGTTGACATATTTGTCAGTACTGTTGACCCTTTGAAAGAGCCTCCTCTTGTCACAGCCAACACTGTCTTGTCCATTCTATCAGTGGATTACCCAGTTGATAAGGTTTCATGTTACGTTTCTGATGATGGAGCAGCCATGTTGACATTTGAAGCCTTATCAGAGACAGCAGAGTTTGCAAAGATTTGGGTACCCTTCTGCAAGAAGTACAGCATTGAGCCACGTGCTCCAGAATGGTACTTCAGTCAAAAGATTGATTATCTTAAAGATAAAGTTCAGCCATCTTTTGTCAAGGATCGTCGTGCAATGAAGGTAACTGTTAAAAATATAAATTGATCTCTTGTTATTATTATTGGCCCCTTGTTTTGCCCTATGTTGCAAAGTCATGCCTTATTGACGACTTCATGTTGTTTTGTAATGAATTATTCTGCATACTTATTGCAGAGAGAATATGAAGAGTTTAAGATTCGTGTCAATGCACTTGTTGCAAAGGCCCAGAAAGTTCCTGAAGAAGGATGGGTCATGCAAGACGGGACACCTTGGCCAGGGAACAATACCAGGGATCATCCTGGAATGATTCAAGTAAGTCACCAGTAATTGTAATTCATGGACTGCATAATATATGGAGTCACATTTCTTTTTGCACGATAAAATTGCAGATCTTCCTAGGTCAAAGTGGAGGGCTTGACAGTGAAGGAAATGAGCTTCCACGATTAGTTTATGTTTCTCGTGAAAAACGTCCGGGATTTCAACATCACAAAAAAGCTGGTGCTATGAATGCTCTTGTGAGTTTATATGACGATTTTGATTTTATTTTTATGAGCTTCTTAATTAGAGTGAATTTTAATCCCTGGAATCAACTGTTTTGAAGGTTCGAGTCTCTGCAGTGCTTACCAATGGGCCTTTCTTGTTGAATCTTGATTGTGATCACTACATAAACAATAGCAAGGCTATAAGGGAAGCTATGTGTTTTATGATGGATCCCAATCTTGGGAAATATGTTTGCTATGTTCAGTTTCCACAAAGATTTGATGGTATTGATAGGAATGATAGATATGCCAACCGCAATACTGTATTCTTTGATGTAAGTTTTTTTTTCTTTCGTTTCCTAGTTTGTTTTCTGCTTATAGGGTACTATAAGAGCAGAAGTGTGTTTATCTGTCGAGTATTTTTACTAGTTGTCTACTATGTAAGCGACACTTCTATCTTTGTGGAAATTAGATCAACTTGCGAGGTTTGGATGGCATTCAAGGGCCCGTTTATGTGGGTACAGGATGTGTGTTCAACAGAACTGCTTTATACGGGTATGAGCCTCCTCACAAACCAAAGCCCAAAAAGGAAGCATTACTCGCACTATGTTGTGGTGGATTAAGGAATAAAGGTTCAAAATCGATTAGGAAGGGTTCTGATAAGAAGAAATCTAACAAGCACATTGATTCTACTGTGCCCATCTTCAATTTGGAGGATATAGAAGAGGGGGTTGAAGGTAGGTTACATTATAAAGGGTTTATCATTTCTGGGCACTGTTCTCTACTTATTCATGCCTTCTTGTTATGTAGGGAAACTATGAAATGAGTGTTTTTAACATATGTATACCTAAAACAGGGGCTGGGTTTGATGATGAGAAGTCATTGTTGATGTCACGTATGGATTTGGAGAAACGATTTGGTCAGTCTACTGTGTTTTTAGAGTCCACACTCATGGAGAATGGTGGCGTGCCTTCGTTTGCAGATCCTGACACCCTCTTGAAAGAGGCTATTCATGTTATCAGCTGTGGATATGAAGATAAAACAGAATGGGGAAGTGAGGTTAGTAGCTTTTTTTGCCTCACATTGTTTTAGTAAATAATATTTCTTTCTTTTTTCACTATTTTGAAAATAAAGTCTTGATTGATCATGAAGCTAAGTGGAAACCTTTTTTCTGCTTTTCTCCATTCCTCAGTTTTTATGCACATGTTTTTGTATGAGGCCACAAAAATAGAGCAAATGCATGATGCTTTAATGTAATTTGAATTTGGAAATGAAACTGAAAGTCATGTAATCTGGTTCTTCCTTAAATTTCAGATAGGATGGATATATGGGTCTGTGACAGAGGATATTCTGACTGGATTTAAGATGCATTCTCGTGGATGGCGGTCAATTTATTGTATGCCAAAGCTTCCTGCTTTCAAGGGTTCAGCTCCAATCAATCTGTCAGATCGGTTAAACCAAGTGCTTCGATGGGCATTAGGTTCGGTGGAAATTCTGTTCAGCCGTCACTGTCCTATTTGGTATGGGTATGGTGGCAGGCTGAAATGGCTTGAGAGGTTTGCTTATGTGAACACCACCATCTATCCACTGACTTCCATCCCTCTGCTTGTATATTGTACCATCCCTGCTGTGTGTCTCCTTACAGGGAAGTTCATCATCCCACAGGTATGTTTCACTTATTACGGGTCTTGTTTCCCTAGAATTACTCTAGGTGAAGTTCAAAAAACCCTACAAAAAAAATCAAACTACAGAAAAGATAATGGAAAATAGGGAAATTCCGGATGGTGCCCTGTGATTTGGGGTTTTTCGGATTTTGTCTAGAACTTTTTTTAGTTCGATGGTGCCTTTGTGTTTTAATATTTTCCGGAAAATGCCCAACTCTGTTTAAATTGTAACTGGACTTCAACTTAAAATAAATTTTTAAAAAAAATGAGAAACATTTTAACAAATAAGATAGAAGAGACTAAACATTTTACCCAAAGGTTTCTTTTCTTCCTTTTAAAAAAAATATTTGAAGTTCACATCCGTTTACAATTTAAACGGAGTTGGGCATTTTCCGGAAAATATTGAAACACCAAAATCCAGAAAACCCCAAACCACAGGCACCATCTGGAATTCCCCTTGAAAATAAATTTTTTTGTGGAGAGAGATAAACTATTCTAACCATTGGATTATCATTTAATGGTCGAGAGTTCATTCAATTCCACAAGAAGTTATTTTCCAGAACTTCACAGTAACTAAACCCGTATTTTGGTTGCAGATTACCAATTTGGCAAGTATATGGTTCATATCCCTCTTTCTTTCCATCTTTGCAACGGGTATACTAGAGATGAGGTGGAGTGGGGTAGGAATTGACGAGTGGTGGAGAAATGAGCAGTTCTGGGTGATTGGTGGTGTCTCGGCTCACTTGTTTGCGGTCTTCCAAGGTCTCCTGAAGGTGTTGGCGGGCATCGACACTAACTTCACGGTTACATCGAAGGGCACGGACGAAGACGGGGACTTTGCTGAGCTGTATCTTTTCAAGTGGACGACCCTCCTGATCCCACCGACCACCCTCCTCATCATAAACCTTGTCGGGGTGGTGGCGGGAATATCCTCAGCCATCAACAGCGGGTACCAGTCGTGGGGCCCACTGTTCGGTAAGTTGTTCTTTGCTCTCTGGGTTATCCTCCATCTATACCCTTTTCTCAAGGGGCTCATGGGGAAGCAGAACAGGACCCCTACGATTGTTGTCGTATGGTCTGTTCTGCTGGCTTCCATCTTCTCGCTCCTGTGGGTAAGAATTGATCCTTTCGTCGCAAAGATTACTGGTCCTGATGTGGAACAGTGTGGAATCAACTGCTGAAAACTGGGATTGTTAAGTCACAATGTATAGAAAGAAATCTGTGATATTTATGGTTGTAATGTGGTTTAGACTTTGGGTGTTGTGGCGTACGTCTATGTAATTGCACTAGTTCTAAACACTTTCTAGATTTGAGGTATCCGTTTTGCTATCCATGTCGTGTGATGGCAATTACCTCTCTTAGCGTTGTGCAATTTAAGACCGGACTGGGTTTTCGGGTCTGGACCTTTTTATGGTCTTGTAGATATCCAGATTGTTGGTCCATGGTCCTCTCTATTTACCAAATTCCTGTCTGGTTTAAGATCGGGGGTTTGTGAATATTCCGGTCTGTAGGTCTCGAACCAGATCATTAGGACTGGATGCAAAACCCTATCCCCATTCCCCACTTCCAAATGTTCAACGTAGAAGAAACCGGTGGTTTTGCATTTACATTGTCAAAGTGGCACCTTAAAAACATTTGATGGGTGAGGACATATTTGATAACTTCCACTCAATAGCAATTAGTAAAAATTTGATAACTTCCACTCAATATCAATTAGTTAAAAAAAACATGTTCGATAGGTCTTGTATATTATCTGTGAGACCTAGGTTCACGTTTCAACTCTCATTACTAGTCTTTGAGTTACTTCAATTCAAGAAGTAACTCAAGTTCTTTCAACACCAACAACGATGACGTTGTAATATGGGATGAAATGAGTCGGAGGATATGTCCACCACCACAAAAATAAAATCCCGGCAGAGGGCCGTTTGGGGTAATCCAATGATGAAGTCCATGAATATATCTTTTGATACGGGATAAGCAGTTAGGAGTCCAGTTCTTTTAACACCAACACCAATGACGCTGAGTTCGATTCTTATTATAGGAATCAATCCAATGTAGGGATATGAATGATGCTAAGGAGGTGGCTATGTATAAGACAAGGGAATACGGTGATGGCTGACAGTTATGGGATGAATGATCCGATGAATATGGATATGTAGATTGATAAATCAAGGTCGAACCCTGTGAGACAACTTGGAACACACTAAGGAAACTAAGACCTTTACACACAACCAAGAATGGTCATAGAAACATTCCGCTACAATCTTATACAAGAGGGAAAACGATGGTCCCTAGAGCACGAGAAGGAGGATTGTGAATGATTGAGAGCACCAACTTGACGATTCAAAGTGACAAAATATAAAACAGTTAAATCTTTAAGGTCGAAGGAAAATCCACTCGCACTCTCTTCCCCGGGAAGACACACGAAAAACATGCAAAACAATAATGTATTGTTTCGAAATGGTAAATTGGTGAATAACAATTGGTCTGAAACTCTCTTAAAAAGAAGAATGAACAAGCTTTAAAATCTATCTTTAACTATAAGATCTATTTTTAACTATAAGATCTATCTTAAGATAAGATCAAATAACTACCCTAAGATAGATATAAGATATATCTTTCAGATAAGATAAGATCTTAAAAAATCTATTTTAAGTTTTCTCCAACAAGACTTATCATAAAAACATGTAATAGAAATTGGCCTGAAAACTGACATAATTAAAGGGCTCAATACTTAAAGCAAAACTCATATCTAAATATGTTAATTATGGGCTGGAAAATAGGATCTAACTAGACCCAATTTCAGCAACAAATTTTGACTCTTTGGATGTTTGTTTCTCTTCTACAAATAATTTTCATTTCTCTTTTATTTAGGGTGACTTTAATTTTTCCTTTTCTCCTCCTTAGAGTGATCTTTACTCCTTGCCCCCTAGCTCTCATATTCATGGTTTCAAATCGATCTAGGTCCGGAGATGCTTTTGCATAAATCTCCCCTTCTTGAAAAACATTCGTCCTCGAATCCTTGACATCCTTGTTAGCACCGTTCAAGGGAGGTATCCATGAGCACATACACCTATAAGATTAAAAAAAGAACTCAATATAAGAAATATGTATAAAAATTTGGCACAAGTTACTCTCAAATTCTCATGAAAAGTGTATCAGAAAACTTTGGTGAGGTGATCCCATGAAGTTTCATCAATAAGATTTACTCCACATGAAAACATTACACACATTGTCATAAAAACCTTTCATAGCAACACATGTCATCGAAATAGAACAAGTAAGAGTGATATCATCCCAAGGTACCTTCATGTATCACTCATATTCTACCCTAAGATCCTTAATCATAGCAAAAGAAATGCATAGGAGAAACATCTAGAGCTCTTTCAATAGCTAAAATATCGACATAACCAACATGCTCCTTAAAAAGGCTTCATAAAATCCGCATTAGCTACTATATGCTCACAAGATGCTTCAATAATTTTCTCAACAATTAAATCATGTAACATATGCTCATCATACAAATCATTCTTTAACTTACAAGATTCATGACCAACTAACTCAATATCAACATATTCTTGAGCATTTAATCTAGAGGTAGAAGGTATGTAATTGCTCCTCTTTGGGGTTGCGGTAACCCCAATCAATATCGTCGTTGATAATGACAAAAATGGACTACTAATAAGGGTTGTAGGAGGCAAAATAGGGGGCTACAGTTTGTAGCTTGGATGCACCTCTTTTCTATTCTTTACTTCATCTTCGGGATCAATTTACTTTGTGGCCTTGCTCTTGGTTGCACATATTTGGCGATGTTTCTCGGACACTACGGGTATCTCTTTAGAACTCATTTGTTTAAGGGTAAATGTTGTTCCGTGAAACTCAAAGATAGAACGATTAGTCCTTTTTTTATGACTAACATCTCTGTTATATTGTCAACGGACGTCCTAAAAATAAATGGAAAAATGTAAAGGAGCAACATCACATGAAATGGTATCTACGTACTTTCCTAAGCGTAAGGTTACTTCTACTTGTTTGTCAATTCTCAATTCTCCATCATTCATCCAAGAGAATTTATAAGGTTTTGGGTGATCATGCAAGGTGGATAAATATGAGTTAAGAGCCCTCCCCGAGGAGGGATTCTTGCCTCTATTGGATCATTATCAATCTCATACAGATGTCGTGTTCAAAATAAGTAATGCTCGGTTTTCCTGACAATTATAAGCAAATCAGCTAGCAAACACACGTTAGGTTAGTAAAATCAAAATCACCCTCGCATGTGTATCTCTTTTACCTCTCACGTTGTTGTCTAACTTATCTTAGCCGGTTTGGGAATCTCACCTGCAACCTTCAAGTAATACCTCAAGCAAAGATCAAAAAAAATGTGTTTAGGAACTACAATCAATAAAGAGAATGATCCTTGATCACAAATAAATAAATATATATATATATATATATATATATAAATAAATAAATAAATAAATATATATATATATATATATATATATATATATATATATATATATGGTGTTTATAGGCTTCAAAAACAAAACTATAGTCACCTATTTTCTCAACCAGAAAAAAAAACTTATATAAGATAAAATGAAGTCAAGAATAAGGTCTAGATTTGGTGAAGTGATGAGTCAAAGATGATAAAAGTTCAGCTTCAACTTCAATGCAACCTGGAATCAACACACAATCTTCAAACTCGAAATGAATAGAAACAAACAACTAGAACACAAATAACTCTTTTTTTTTTAACTTCTAAAAATATTTTTTGAACTAATTAGAAACTGAGCATATCAAATATTTTTTTAAATTTTTTTTTACTGAATTAAGTCGCACAAATCAAAACCCAAATTCGGATATTCTTCGTGCACCCGACGACGGTTTAACAAAATTGGAGTGGGTTTGGGTGAGGTAAGGATTCGAGTAAGGGTGGGTTTGAGGGTGGCAGGTTGGGGGTAGGTATGAGTGGGTTTAGGGTGGGTTAGGGTTAGGGTCTTGATGTGTGTCTAGTATTTTTGACATAACAGCCGCAAGTGCATAATTTTACCGTCGTAATACATGATTTAGTAATGAAGGTGTCGAATTTCACAAGGACTAAGTATACAACTTACTTGTAACACCCCAAATCCGTAGGACTCGGAGTGTTACTGGGCTAGGATCTCACAATGGATCCTGACCCTAGCCTGACAACAAATTCACTGAATCTTACAACAAGGCACCAATAGATTAAATACAAAACATCAAACTGTTATAAAAGTATCAAAAGGTTTATACAAGTACTGTTGAGTACAACAAACACATATCCATAAACATAGTAAAAAGATCCCACCACTCGAGGACAATCCAGTGTACGGAGCCCTCAACAGATCACCCCTCTGGATCACTCTGCAGCTCTCCTAACCTGCAAAGGATCTACAACACGGTATAAAACCGTAAACTAACCATACACATATATAAGAAGATGCTAGAGCACAAACACATATCAAGAATATTAACACCTCATCATGATATCACACATTTACCCGGTTTATTATCTTTAATAAGTTAAATCACTCAATCGTATAAATAGATGTATATGAAGATATGTGACACGAGGAATATAATCCCCGCCTCTGAGTGCTCTAGCCAGCTAGAGTAGTATCAGCACACCTCCCGTGTACCCTATGGGAGTGGCGAGGGTCCTTCCCGTATACCAGATCTGGCCTGACTACAGAGAACCTCCCAGACTCCACTACGGGATGAAAGGGAAAGGTTATCACGGCCACTACAATGGCGGTCAATATAACATAGGTCGGTGACCATCATAAAGCATGCTATGAAGCATATAACAAACACCACTCATGCACACATCCAATATAAGGATGACAGCTAAGTAAGTCCTATGGACTTACCTCAAACTATGAAGTCTCAACTCAACTCAAACGGCTCCAACTCTGGAGATCAACACTGCCTAAACAAGGTATAACAACATATGTCATACTCATATCCATCACAGGGGTCACACCTAGACCCAAGGGATCCATAAGAATCATAACCTAACTCGTAAACCTCAAAGCCATAACTAGCATAAACGATAACGTACTCAACATCATTCTAACCTCATACACATACCTAGCATGCTACTAACCCGCTCATACTAGGAAAGGAAAGGATCTACCTAACTCTAGGTAGATCTGGGACAAGACGCACTTGCGTGACGGAAAGACGCAGGGGCGGAACAGGCAACCCGCAGGCGCGGGGGAACTCAACCGCGGGCGTGGTGACAAAGGACGCAGGCAACGCAGGCAAGGGGCGGGCGCTGCGGCACGTCACCCGCAGGGGCGGTGGCTTCTGGCCGCGGGGGTGGCGACAGTGCAGAAGATGATCCCGCGGTTCTTCTTTCACTCTTCACATGATCAATTCACGTCTTCTCTTCACCAAAACCAAGCATATACATATACATACCAACATCAATACCCTTAAACATGCATCTAATCCTAAGCTAGGAAGATGGAATCAAGGAAGAAGGAAGGAAAGAAAGAAAGGAGAAGCAAGCACTTACCACTTTTGTGGTCCTAGGCTGCAGGGAGAGATCAACACACCCAGAAGCTGGCTTCCAAGTACAACAACCACTTCCACTAGCATCCACAACACTCAAGCCACAACAAACTCTCTTCCAAACCAAAGGAAACCAAGAACAAGATCAAGGTGAAGCAAGGGAGAAGCAAGAAGAACGTGGGAAGGATGAAGAACTGAAACGAAACCCTTGATCACGAGCCAAGGAAAGAATAAGAGGAGGAAAGGGTAAAGCACGGTCAAGGAGTCAACAAAAACGGCTGCAGCCGCAGGAAACCGCAGGGGCGGGCTTCCTGTACCGCAGGGGCGGAAACACGGACGAGCCGCAGGGGTGGCCTCACTCACACGAAGGGGCGGCTAAGGCCAAAAGTGGCTCCAAAGGCTAAGGCTCTTACACCTCACCCCCCTAAAAACAAGTTTCGTCCCGAAACTTGTAACACCCTCAAAACTCTCGGACTCAAAAGCCAAGGTAAAACTCTCTCTACTGGAGGAATCACATCTCCGCTCATAAGGTATCAACCTATACCACTCTATAACCTCAAACACGGGCATGGAGGAACTCGTCATCTCCAACTGTAAGATCACTATACTATCCAGGGCATAGAGTAAAAACACCTCTAGCCAAAACCTCATCAACATAACCACGGGCATGGAGGGAAAAACATCTCCAGCAAAACTATGTCCACCAAAGTAGCATGGAGGAAAGAACCATATCCAGCTATAAATATCCGGCGTACTAGCACAACAAGATCTACTAAGATCACATATCACATCATAGCTAGTACGAAAATAAACACATCATGGCATATAAGCACATAAGCATAACATCACCAAAATAGTACTAAGATCTACTCGGTGATCCTACTGGTGCACCTATCTGGGCATAGAACTCTGGATAGTTCCTCTGGATACTATCCTTAGTCTCCCATGTAGCCTCCTCATGTCCTCGTCTCGACCACTGTATCCTCAACATAGGAATGTCCTTCGAACGCAGGCGCCTCATACCTCGCTCTAGGACTGCAATAGGATGCTCATCAAACGTGTGGTCCGACTTAACCAACAAATCATCATAACTCACGATGTGTCTCGGATCTGGTATGTACTCCCTCAGCTGAGACACGTGAAATGCAGGGTGAACACCCTCTAATCTCGGAGGCAAGGCTAATCTGTAAGCTGCACTCCCAACCCGATCAAAATCTCGAACGGTCCGACATATCGGGGGCTCAACTTCCCCTTAATGCCAAAACGCCTAACACCTCGTGTCGGGGACACTCTCAGCCACACATGGGCTCCAGCTCTGAACTCTAGAGGTCTACGCCTCCTATCCGCATAAGACTTCTGACGGTTCTGCGCAGTCAGCATACGCTCTCTGATCAATACTACTCGAGCCACATCATCCTGAATCTGATCAGGGTCAAACCACTAACACTGCTCTTCTCATCCTAGCATAACGGAGTACGGCATCTCTGCCCATACAGTGCTTCACAGGGGCCATCCCAATAGACGTATGCCAATACACAAACTCGCAGTATATCCTCCAGCGTCTGAATGGTCCTCTCTGACTGACCATCTGTCTGAGGATGGAACGCAGTAGTAAAATGTAAACTCGTCTCCAGAGTAGTCTGAATCTGCTGCCAGAACCTCGAGGTAAATCGTCCATATGGGTCTGAGACGATCGTCCTCAGTACACCATGGAGTCTCACTATCTGCCTAGTGTACTCCTCAACTAATCTGCTCACCGGCCACGTCTCCCTAATAGGAATGAAATGTGCCGTCTTCGTCCATCTGTCCACACTAACCCAGATGACATCAGAACTCCGGCTCAGTCTTAGCCCGGTCACAAAATCCATGGTGACGTCCTCCCACTTCCTTTGTGGAACAGGAAGTGGATGGAGCTCACCTCCAGGTCTACAATGCCCTATCTTGACCTGATGGCAGGTCGCACACTATGCCACAAATCGGCCACATCAGCTTCAGTCTTTCCCAACAATATAAACATCTCAAGTCTTGATACATCTTACTCGTACCTGAATGTACGGAGCAAGGTGTACAATAAGCCTCCTGTAAAAACCTCTGTCTCAGCTTTGTATCAACAAGTACACAGACGCGACCACAGCGTCTCAAAACTCCATCTGCTCCCAACAGGAACTGTGGTTCTCATCCCGAGACATCCTATCTCGTATCCTCATCAGTGTCGGGCAGGTCTCCTGGTTCTGTTGGATCTCATTCAACAGATCAGGTAGAACCTCTAAAGTACTCAGCCGGGCATCCTCATCCAGAAATTGAATGTCCGACTCTAACCAGATCAAATCCCTCTGTACCCTCTGGTTGTGCCCTAAACAGGAGCAGAAGTCAGACGTCTCTTCAGCTCCTCAAAACTCTGTATACACTGATCAGACCATACAAATCTGGTAGTCTTCCTCAGCAAACTCGTCAGTGGACGGGCAATCACAGAAAATCCTTCCACAAAGCGTCTGTAATAACCGGCTAGGCCAAGGAAGCTACGTACTTCCTTGACGTTCGTCGGTGTAGTCCAAGCTGCTACTGCCTCTATCTTCGTCGGATCAACCTTGATCCCCTAAGCTGAAACCACATGACCCAAGAATGCTACCTCTGGCATCCAGAACTCATACTAGAGAACTTTGCATAAAGTTCTCTATCCCGCAAAACCTGCAATACAGTCCTTAGATGTCCTGCATGCTCCTCTCCACTGCGAGAGTATACCAGAATGTCATCAATAAAAACCACCACAAACTGATCCAGGAAGTCGATGAAGATACTGTTCATCAACTCCGTAAAGACGGTTGGGGCATTCGTAAGCCCAAATGGCATCACTACAAACTCGTAGTGGCCATATCTGGTCCGGAATGCTGTTCTGTGCACATCCTGCTCCCTCACCCTCAGTTGGTGATACCCGGAACGCAGGTCAATCCTGGAGAATATTGTCGCTCTTTGAAGCTGATCCAACAAGTCATCCATAAGCGGCAATGTATACTTATTCTTAATGGTCACCTTGTTCAGCTCTCTGTAATCAATACACAATCTCAACGATCCGTCCTTCTTCCGTATGAAGAGAACAGGTGCTCCCCATGAAGATACACTAGGGTGAATAAAATCCTTCTCGGCCAACTCCTCGAGTTGCTTCTTCAGCTCCAACATCTCAATAGGCGCCATCCGATATGGGCCTTCGAGATCGGTCTCGTACCAGGCTTTAACTCGATACGAAGGTCCACACTCCTCTGAGGCGGCAAACTGGACGGCTCAACAAAAACATCAGTAAACTCACAAACAACTGGGATATCCTCTAATGCTGGACTCTCCCCCTCCTTCATGGCATAACACCAGAAGGCCTCGCAACCCTGTACAATCAATCTAGCTGCTCGTATAGCGCTGATAACTGTGCCTGTCTTTCCAAGGTCCCAATCTCGGAAAACCTCTATCTAGCCTAACTCGGTAGAGAGGGTAACAGTCCTCCTACCTACATCTAAAACTGCAGAGTGTCTATCCATCCAGTCCATACCTAGAATGACTTCCTCATGCACTAATGGCATGCCAAAGAAGTCAATCTGTAGCACACGGGTCCCTACCAAAATGGGACAAAAAACATATCTCATGGGTACCTCTGACCCTATTACCATCATGTAACCCTATACTAAAGGGTATCCTCTTATCATAATTAAACTCAAATACGCAACATATACATCGGATACAAATGAAGATATAGCTCACATATCAAATAAAACTCTAACAGGTAAACCATGGATCAGAATGGTACCTGTAGCAATCGGTGCAGTTGGCTCCTCTGCACTCCTCAACTCAAAAACACGACCCTGTGGGCCTCTGGTATCAGTGGTGCCCCCACCACGACCTCTGTCTCTACTCGGCCCAGGAACATATCCCTGAGTCGTAAAACGATCTAGGACTCTCTGTTGTCCCTGCATCTGCTGCTGAGGCGGCCTCTGTCCGCCTCCTACTGCACTAACAGGAGAAGAATCCTGCTGTAATGAAGCTCTCCCTCGTCTACAGAAGATAACTCTGTGACAAGGTCTGCCACAAGTGAAGCAGATCACCGGCTGCCTCATACACTCTGATCTCTTATGCCCATACTCACTGCAGTTGAAGCACTATACTCCCTTATCTATAGCTGGTGCAGATGGGGAATGACTCTGGCGACTCTGACCTCGCCCTAAACCAGTAACTCCACCAATATCCTGCTGAGATGAGACTCCACCCCATCTACAAAAAATATCCATGTGACCTCGCCTGCCACAAGTAGAACAAGTTACTAACGGCTTCGTACACGCGGGTCGTAGATGTCCAGGGTCATCGCAGTTAAAACACCGTCGACCCGTAGCTGCAACCAGTGCAGCTGCGGGGTAACTTGGACGTCTCCGGTTTAGTTCAGAACTAATAACCCCCCCAGTACCACTGGTCTGCCTAGTCCGTTGTCTCTTTCCCGGCCTTCTATGCTCCTCTGGAACTTGAGGAATCTCAGCAACATGTGCCGATACAACTAGCACCTGAGTAACTCCATGGAATCTCCTAAATGATCCTTCTTGTACTGGAAGATCTGGGGTAGGTCTACCTTGTCTGGCCGCTTCCACTACTTGCCTGATATACGCACGGAAATCTAGTCCCCTCATAGAGACGCGATCCGAATCATCTGTCTGGACTCGATGTGGTGTGTATCTCCCAGCTATACCGTTTCCAGTCTCAAGAACAACACTCTCAGCAGCATTCTCATGAACCTCTTCCGCTACAGATGAATCATCAGCCGGAATCTGACTCTGTCCTACATCTACTGGAGGAAGAGGAGATCTATCCCTACCTCGTCCATCTGCAGATACAGCTCTAGTATGAGTCATCTGCAGAACAAGTACACTTAACCTATCAGGCTATATATATGCCGTATGTATATATCAAATCAATCACAACAGAATATCTATATATATTCTGTCGAGATCTTCAGAGGGGCGATGGCTCACGTACACGATATCCCAAAACATTTTGTACTCATTTCAAAACCAAAATCTTTTGAAAAGTCAGACCCCTTTCGGGTTCTGTTTACTTATCTATTCGAACTTTATTGCATATTACTAGTGCCATTGTTGTCAACCTGGGCTCTGATACCAACTTTGTAACACCCCAAATCCGTAGGACTCGGAGTGCTACTGGGCTAGGATCTCACAATGGATCCTGACCCTAGCCTAACAACAAATTCACTGAATCTTATCACAAGGCACCAATAGATTAAATACAAAACATCAAACTGTTATAAAAGTATCAAAAGGTTTATACAAGTACTGCTGAGTACAACAAAAACATATCCATAAACATAGTAAAAAGATCCCATCACTCGAGGACAACCCAGTGTACGGAGCCCTCAACAGATCACCCCTCTGGATCACTCTGCAGCTCTCCTAACCTGCAAAGGATCTACAACACGGTATAAAACCGTTAACTAACCATACACATATATAAGAAGATGCTAGAGCACAAACACATATCAAGAATATTAACACCTCATCATGATATCACACATTTACCCGGTTTATTATCTTTAATAAGTTAAATCACTCAATCGTATAAATAGATGTATATGAAGATATGTGACACGAGAATATAATCCCCGCCTCTGAGTGCTCTAGCCAGTTGGAGTAGTATCAGCACACCTCCCGTGTACCCTATGGGAGTGGCGAGGGTCCTTCCCGTATACCAGATCTGGCCTGACTACAGAGAACCTCCCAGACTCCACTACGGGATGAAAGGGAAAGGTTATCACGGACACTACAATGGGCGGTCAATATAACATAGGTCGGTGACCATCATAAAGCATGCTATAAAGCATATAACAAACACCACTCATGCACACATCCAATATAAGGATGGCAGCTAAGTAAGTCTTATGGACTTACCTCAAACTCTGAAGTCTCAACTCAACTCAAACGGCTCCAACTCTGGAGATCAACACTGCCTAAACAAGGCATAACAATATATATCATACTCATATCCATCACAGGGGTCACACCTAGACCCAAGGGATCCATAAGGATCATAACCTAACTCGTAAACCTCAAAGCCATAACTAGCATAAACGATAACATACTCAACATCATTCTAACCCACATGCGCGGAGGAACTCAGCCGCGGGCGCGGTGACAAAGGACGCAGGCAACGCAGGCAATGCGCGGGCGCTGCGGCACATCATCCGCAGGGGCGGTGGCTTCTAGCCGCGGGGGCGGCGACAGTGCAAAAGATTATCCCGCGGTTCTTTATTCACTCTTCACGTGATCAATTCACGTCTTCTCTTCACCAAAACCAAGCATATACATATACATACACATACCAACATCAGTACCCTTAAACATGCATCTAATCCTAAGCTAGGAAGATGGAATCAAGGAAGAAGGAAGGAAAGAAAGAAAGGAGAAGCAAGCACTTACCACTTTTGTGGTCCTAGGCTGCAGGGAGAGATCAACACACCCAGAAGCTGGCTTCCAAGTACAACAACCACTTCCATTAGCATCCACAACACTCAAGTCACAACAAACTCTCTTCCAAACCAAAGGAAACCAAGAACAAGATCAAGGTGAAGCAAGGGAGAAGCAAGAAGAACGTGGGAAGGCTGAAGAACTGAAATGAAACCGTTGATCACGAGCCAAGGAAAGAATAAGAGGAGGAAAGGGTAAAGCACGGTCAAGGAGTCAACAAAAACGGCTGCAGCCGCAGGAAACTGCAGGGGCGGGCTTCCTGGCCGCAGGGGCGGAAACACGGACGAGCCGCAAGGGCGGCCTCACTCACACGCAGGGGCGGCTAAGGCCAAAAGTGGCTCCAAAGGCTAAGGCTCTTACATTACTCTATTTGACAAGTTCGGCTTTTAAGCAAAAGGGTGTAAAAAGAGTTGCAGTTCATGTAATGAGTTTGTCTTAAGGCAAATATTGTAAAAATTAAGATATTAAAAATCTAAAAATCTAGGAATTACTAACACCAAATCACCGTTAATACATGCTCAAAGAGGGAGATGACACGTCACTTTTACCATTCCATTCATATGCACTATGAGGGAGATGACACGTCATGTTTACCATTCTAACTAACAAGCGATTCGACATTAGGCACGTGTACAATGCTCTGAAGAATAAGACGGGAAGTTATAAACTATATCGAGGAATACACTAAAGTTATGTTCATTCATATGCCCGGTGAAGGAGATGGCACTTCACTTTTACCATCCCATTCACAAGTGATTCAATGAAGTTTATCATTCAAACCCTAAGTTTGTACTCATATAGGAAGACATTTAATCACGCATGCAAGGGGCATTCTAACATATATACACTTATGTCATTGCAAATCAACTAAGAAATATGACTTTAACCCCCAATTCCCTAGAGGAGGGATTTTGGCGTGAAAGCCTCATTTCTTGGTTTTGTAGTTGTTAGGCCGATCAATCCAATAGTGGGCAATTCAGTCCAAGAGGTTGGTCCACAAGATTGTCCAATGCATCCTAGGTTGGTCTTCTCTAGTCTTGCGAAAGATAAGATCTCACAAATCGATATTAAAAGTCGATCTATTAGATGACTTAAATTAAAGGAAAATAATTAAATAACGCGGGTTGAAAAATAACAATAAAACGAAATAAACAACCTTACCCATATTTAAAAGACGTCTTTATGAGTTGGAAAATAATTAAAGGTAGACCAAATTTTAGTAAATTGATTTGTTGATCTTTATGTTCATGCATGGCTTATCCGATGTGTGTGCATTGCATGGGCATGCATGCTCCCTTCATTTCTTTTGTATGGCTGGCCCGGTCCTTTACGTGGACATTCACGGATGAGTTCGTATTTGTGCATGTGTAAACTAGATCTCGTCCTTCATTTAGCCGATAGAGTTCTAAATGTCTTATCCGGTTCTTCTTCTTAATCACATGTGCATCCTTTCTTCTCCTTTTAGTATTCCATGTGATCATTCCTTCTCCTTCTCCTTCTCTCCTCTTCTCTCTCTTCATCTCTAGTTTCCTCTTCTTGCTTATTGGAGATGTTGGCCTTGGAGATGCACCGACATTAGTAACTCTCATAGATAAACATTCAATCATTCATGGAATCATATCAACATCATATATCAATGCAATCAGACTCTTTGGATCCTAGAAAAGATTGAAATTAGTAGGCATATTCGAATAATACTCAAAAGCTTTATTAATCAAAGGAAACTAAATCGGTCGATCCGCCAAGGTGTTGATTGTCGATCGGCCAATGTTATAGTATTGCGATAACATGATTTATCGACCTAGTTTAGTCATGCATTTTGGTAGATTTTCCCTTTCCGCATGCATGTTTTAGCCTTAGTTTGTGTCATTTATACTTGTTTAGTTCTACTTTGCAAGAATAGATGTCTACACACGTTATTTGTGGCTTTGTAGGTGATTTGGCGCATTTCGGAGCTAAAACGATGCATTTGAGGATCAAGCCTCGGAGTTGATGCATTGGAGCGATCATACGTGCAAGGTAAAGGACGAAGAAATAAAGCTAAAAGCATGAAGGACGACATAGGAGCATCTCAGACATGAATCTCGACCGAGATCATGAAGACTGGACAAGATTTGCGCAACTGAGAGAAATCTCGGTACCAATCTCGGCCGAGATTTTTGCCAGACAGACCGAGATTTTACAAACGCTGAAGAAACTGAAGACATATCCAAAATCTCGGGCCCAATCAACCCGAGATTCACCCGAGATCCACCCGAGATTTCTTCCTTGAGCGTAATATTTTATTTACGGACTTTTTCCTTTTCGGCCCAACGCTTTTTGGCGGAAGTTTGGGTATAAAAGGAAGCCCTGAATACCTTCCAAGGTGTGCCCGATTAGAGTTAGATTTTACCCTAGAGGCAGGAAGCCGTCTCCTACCCTATCATCTTCTTCAACATTGTTCTTCTTTGCATTTTCATAGTTTAGAGGAAAGATTCAGGCTTTATTGTTGCTATTGGTTCAAATACACTTTGTGATACCGAGATACTTTGTTTTGTCAGATTTCGGATTATTAAAGCTGAGTACTTTTTCCCCTTCTTTTGTTATTTCCATTTCATGAATTATTTGTCTTTCTGAGATTTAATTGTTGATTTTGATATGATGATTATTGGTTAGAACTATTGTGTTTCCAAGGGGAATAGAGATTTGTTTATGGCTTGGACTATGATGGAATAGATTGTACTTTATATTTGGTTTGAATTGCTTGAAACCATAATGGTTGGTTTGGAGTGAATCTAGGTTAGAATCTTCTAAGCTAGCAACCTGAATTGGAATTGAGACTTCCCCGGTGATATTCCTTCTTAGATACAGAAGTAGATTGACCATAGGTAATAGAGGTGAAAACCTCTATTGGATTGAATGTGCCTGATTACTACGTGAGTTAGGTAATTCCCGAGACTTACCCGGTAAGGGGTTACTTAGTCCTTAGTTAAAGAATCCGGTTTGTGCTAAATTTCCACCCTAGATACCTTGAGACTTATCCGGTAATAGGTAGTTAGGATTGAAATTAGATGATCTTGAGACTTACCCGGTAAAAGATCATCACTGGAGAAACTTTCATCCGTGTTACTTTTCTACTATAGATCCTTTGAGTTGTCTTGAGTCCATAAGTCATAAACAATGATCTTGAATCCTTGGAATCCATTCTTCCATTAATTGATTATCCTTTGTTTGTTTTGTTTTATAAAAATGTTTTCGATTGAATTTAATATTCAATTGCGAACAACCAAAAATCTCTCAAAAATATTGATCTTCTTTCCCTTATCTTTTCCCATCTATTTTATAGTATAGATTTACACTATCATTGATCATAACTGCAAATTGAATCGCCTAGTCCTTGTGTTCGACCTTGGAATACTTGTTCTATTGCGTACGATCCATACACTGTGGGTTCGCTACTATTTGAGTGATCATTGCGAGTTATAAATTTAAAGCATATCGTGTTTTATGAACTTGTGAATTTTTATCATTATTGATAAGGATTTGCGGGGTCATAAATTAGCGAACATATTGTCATCGGGAACTTTGGTAAAGGAATGAAAATAATATGCTAAAACCCTATGGTTGAATGTCTTATTTAAGGGATGAGATCTAACATATCCTCCCTAGGATCTTCTAATAAGATAGAATTTGTCCCTAATTGAGTACTTTAAAGCAAAAACGTCCAATTGGACGGGGTAATATAGTATAAAATAAAAGGGGAAAAGGGACGAAAGATTGACGTCAAAATAAGCATCGTCGGTGAGCCCGTTGATCAACCTGGTGGGCCTTGTTGATCGGCATGGCCCAATAACTTTGGTATGCCGTTTGCTCTTTGACTAGTGATCATGTGCGAGTCATGTGCCGGGTGAAGGGAGTTCAATTGGTTGACCAAGGTGGGTCCGTCAATTAGTCGGGCACATTTCCCGATGTTATCTTCGTCTTCAATCTCGGATCTTAGCCATTTCCGTCTTGACCTGGATTTATATGACCTCAAAGAGACTCTTAATGAATCTAGTTCAAATATGTACCTTGTTCATGAAATCATTCCTTGTGTATTCATGTAAAATACACTTGTTTCCTCCCATTTTATTTCCCTATAAGGTATCAAAATCAATAAATTCTACTACAATTACTTCAAACCTTAAGGAATGATTGCAAAAAATTTTATGAACAAGGATATACATATGGACTATATTCGTCTCCATTTCGTTTCCATTTATGTAGTTAAAACCAAACGGCCCCTTAGTGTGTATGAGGTCATTATGTCGCAAATAATTCCATTTATGTTCAACAAATGTGTGGAATACCTACAATGACATAAACAATAAGTAGATCTTCAAAACACAAAAGGGAAGGAAATAAGCAGATAAACTATATAATAATATCAAAATGAGCGAAGGAATGAATAAGAAAGATGGTGGAAAAAGACGCTACAATGAGTGTTATCACTCGTGCACATAGATGTTCAATCGAGTCGTGCATATGAGTTTAAATTGCATCACGTGCACACATATGATCGTGCAATAAAAACCAATGTTCATGTGCAGTAGTAAAACAAAAACCAAAGTTCATCTCGTGGCCAAATGTTTCTTTTGCCTGGGTTCAGGTTTGTTTTAGGTCGGGATTCCTTCGGATCTGGGTCCAATTCGGTTAGGGTCGGGTTTGTTTCGGTTCAGGTTGCTACAATCCGAGTCTATTTTGGGTCTGATTTGCTTCGGGTACAAGTTCAATTGGGTCAAGTCGGGTCTCGTGTTATTTGTTTGTTACGATACAAAGGGGCCATGTCTAACTATTGTATATGCTCATCACATAGGAAAGAAGAGACAAAAACAACATAAATGCACAATAGTTAGACGAGAGACAGTTGAAAGGATAACTAATACACTCAACTGGGTTCACAAAAGCAAGGGATCCAATCCAATACAATTTACATCATATCCCTAACATCATAAAAATTAATCCTAAATTGCTTGAATTACAGCCCTCATTTGCTTTACTTGACACCTGACAGTCCAACCCATCTCCTTACAGCAACTATTTTCACCACCATCATTAGCATAACTGCCACTTTTTTTTTTAATCTAATAAGGAGTATATATCATATATTTATACTAACTCTATACACGATTCATCTAGACAATTTGATTTGAGTACAGCATAAATTGATCACTCATACCAGACTATGTAGTCATTTGCACAGGTTCTGCTGCAGAGCCGTTCTCATGCACATCCGAGTTGCTTGGCTCGTTTTCATCTTTCTCATTAGCATTTTCATTGGCTTCTTCGTCTTTGCCACCCAAAACACTATCAGCTTCCTCACTGCTCTCCAGCACACGCGACTTACTATCGCTGTCATCATTCTCAATTTTGGCATCGTAAATATTACCAACATTTGGATCCTGTGTCATCATATCATCATTAACACAATTTTTATACTCATTTGTGTCCATGGAAGGAATTGGGTCTGGAGTCGACTTGGATCTTGGGCTAGTAGTGGTTCCAGATATTACTGAGAGTATATCATGTTTCGGCTTGAGATCAACCCATTTACCCTCCAGCCAATCTCTGGAAATTCTAAGGTCTTTTCTCAGCACATCTATGGACATATTCTCGCCTGCAACATTTACACAACAAGTACATTAAGATAATTTTAAGAATAAAACTGATATAGCACAGCCTACTCCAAAAACAACAGTTTGGTGCATAAGAAGAATTTTTGTTTCTGGTTTGGACAATTTTACCAACAGAAGTGAGAAAACTAATTCCTTGTAAACGTCAAAACATGAATATCTAAAAACAGAATTAGCTTGTAAAGGCATCTAAGAGCTACTTCCATCACTTTCATCGACTTCAATTACCTGACAATTATGACAAATTTCCAGTATTGCTCATTCTGTTACATTACCGGTCTTCCAATTTAGATCTTTCTTAATGGGTTTGTTTGGATAATGTAATTTATAACACTAATTTAGTTGGCTTTAAAAACTAAACCATGCAATATTACATGTAAAATGCATTATAAATAGTATATGTAGTATGCCGTTACATGAGAGAAGTGCTGCCAATATTACACTATATTGTATAAAACATCACTTCCATTAAAAGGCATTTCCAGGCATAAAAGTTTGCATTATAAACATGTGTTTTAGCAAGCCTGGTTGTAAGATGCAGGATTGTAGGGTGCTGGAAAAAAACGGAATTATTCAATCATTTTTGATACTTATTATCTTCTCTTTTTACATTTGATTTGAGCAACGTATCAAAACAATGTGAGGAAAAGTCTGGTACCTGGAATGTAAACCTGAATCTTTTCACTACTATCGCTTACTATAGTTATTACACCTTCCCACCAGCCATCATTCCACCATGCGTCAACTTGTGCTCCAACTTCAACCATGGAGTTGGGGAAATCGATATGAACAGGTTGTGGTCTAACCACAGGTCGTACAGGGGATCTTATCGCAAGTCTATCTGGTGCAGCCAACCTAAAAGCTCGGATCCATTC
Organism: Fagopyrum tataricum; assembly: GCA_002319775.1. Lineage (NCBI taxonomy): Eukaryota > Viridiplantae > Streptophyta > Magnoliopsida > Caryophyllales > Polygonaceae > Fagopyrum > Fagopyrum tataricum. Next base: position 25,138,723 of record CM008283.1, on the reverse strand, counting down.
CTACAGGTATAGTGAAAAGTGATACTACTTTTTATGTATATCAAAAAGAAATAATGTCTCATCATAATAATGGAACCAAGAATGCAAGATGTCATGGCAATAGAAATAATTTTCCTATTAGGAAATCCAGTAATATCAAGGGTTACTAGTAATTAGTTTCCTTCTAAAATGAAAGACGATTAAATGAAATCCGATTGCGGAATATTATACTGAAGAGCATACACTGATGAGCTATAAAGCCACTAAACATGGCAATAACAACATGTCATTTCAAGGTTTAGTGAAACAAATTTCCGGGCAAAAAAATCCTGTAGACATATTTAGGTTTGCAAACACTGATATATTACTACTTTAAGACTCCCGAAATAAATTGAGGGAAGATACCGAGAATCTCAATCAGGAGAAAAAACTAGATGTCTGGCTTTAGGTCCCTTTGCTCAACCTGGGATTCTCATTCTATCTAGCAAATTTTGACCACAATGCACATGTGAAAAGATATATTTCCTGTTCGGAACAACAGGATCAAATAACAAGGTCTAAAAGAGGAGGAAAAAAAGAGTGATCATTTTAATAACGAAGTAAGAAACATATTGATTATTATTTGAATAGCAGTGTAAATTTGATGTTTTGCATTACCTCGAGCTTTCCACATCCATCTTCATCATCCACATCATCATATTGTACCTTCATATGTTTCTGGGAAATTTCTAAGACAGTACACCTAAACCAGCAGCCTCGGATGCCACTATCTTGGCAGAGAAACTCTATCTTAGCCCCAACCTTGAAAATCCAACCATGCCAGCGTCGGAACTCAAGATTCCTAATGTTCTGACAAAACGAATCAAACATCATCTTTACTGGCTTTCCAGAAAACTGGGCATCAGAGTGAGCAGTCAAAAAGCTTTGCTGCTCGCCATAATTCCTGCTCCTTTTAGTTCCTCGCATTAAGTTTTCTCCAGCTTCAGAATCCTTAACGGAATCTGATTGTAAGGCATAACATAGTGATTCCAGCTTGAAAAAGTTGCCAGTTTCCAAGGAGGATAGGATTTGCTGACCAAAATAACCCTTCAACTTACTCAAATCAAATGACTTTATTTTGTTATTTCTAAATTGTCGACAGCAAAGGTGTACTCTGGTCAGCATATTAGAAGGAAGACGATCTACATATTTCTCAAAGTGCTCCCGAGTTAGCACAACAGCAGGGCCATCAACACATTCTGCACTAATAACTTGAGTATAAGGGGTGTAGAAGACTTCTTTGGGATGGGAGTTCCGTACTCGAACCGTGCTCTTGACTTCCTGAACGTGATGAAACCATCTCACTTTGACTTTCTTCTGCCCTTTCTTGTCTTCATACATATCTTCTATGTATGCAACATACTGGTTCTCTTCATTAGCCATCACAAATACAAACGATTGAATCTGGTTTAAGGATAAAAGGAATAATATAAGCAAGAAATTCCATCTGGTAAGTTCAACGTGCCAAATTGCAAATGATGCCATGAATTGGATGATATAGCTATACTTACAGAAATGGTCGTCTCATTCCTGCTGAAGGAAGGGTAGTGATGTAGCTGTCTATTACATGTCCATGAATCCCCTAGCCACCGGATATCAGAATACGGATTCCTAACGCAATTTGCACGATGATTCTGAAAATAGAAAACAAGGTTACTTTAAATGCAGACCGATATAAATATATATACCTTGTAAGGAATTTAGCCCTCAAAGAATACCATTTTGTGGGATTCATGGATTTGTTGATTCTTCAATTCAACAGCATTCAACTTAGATGATTCCATGGCATGGGCACAGACCCTAGGCGAATCTGTGACAAGCATAAGATAATGTTAATTCTCTATCCCTATAAACATCACCTCTGCCAGTTTCTTGGGGGCACTACAGAGTCTTTCTGGTTGATATGCAGGACAAATGGTAGTAGGTTTAATATGTTAAATAAGATATTTGTGGCAGGTTATAGAAGTTGATTTACAACTTCGTAAGATAAGGCCAAACACAACAGAATTTGCCCCATCTCCAGAACACCATGCAGTTCATGGAGCAGAGATGAGAGATGTTTGAGCTTGAATATATGGGTAAATTACAGTACCAAGTTCACCCATACAAACACAATCATACACCAAAACATTTTTTTATCTGTAAAAGGGTTGAGAAAAAGATGGCTAAATCAGTGATGTTTTGCAAGTTACACAGATATTAAACAGGCATCAGGTACGATTGAAGAATCACTTGATGCAACCACCGACTGGAATCATTTTGACAAAATCACATACAGGCACAAACAAACAAACAAACTATAAGTTGCTATTAAAGGGCAACAAGCAGGAGAATTTACCTTGCAGCTTCTGCTTACAAAGCATGGAAGTAAGCCAGTCAACAACCTCTCTTCTTGACCTCCATTTAAACCCACCTCGGCAGCCATTTTCTGATCCATAAACACTAAGAAACTCATCCGCTACAGCATAAACCATGTGCCTTAGGCTTCTCTCTGTACCCACAACAGCTAGTATCGACTCCCCAAAGGAATCTTTCAAGATATAATGAACTATACGGCTTCCTCTCTCTTGTGACACAAATTCCTCTTTCCACTCTACAAAAGACATATTACTTCTACTCATTTACAATAATCTTTCAGTGCCCGATTCAGTTGACGTCTCAAAACCCTAGATTACAGTTGACCGCGCCGCTAACCCCAGAAAGCCGCAACAAAAATCAAAATTCAACTCACAGGAACTAGAGGAAACTGAAACTGGGCAGTATCCAGAAACACGTATAAACCACTAGAAAAACACATAGATGGGACGATCTAGAGTTAGAACTAAGTGAATACCAGATAGACAACGTGTCAAAGCCTGAAGAGGTGTGAGCATTTGACTTTGGCCATAAGTTCTGCAAGAATCCATGAAAAAGGAAGCAAAGGGTTTGTGGATACGGAGGAGCTTAATTGAAGCTTTGATCGCAGATGAAGAAGGGTCAAAGGAAGAACGAAATGGAGAGAGATTGAAGAAGACGGTGAGCAACCAAGTTGTTGTTATTCCGTTTGGGTAGGTTGAGAAGGGCGTAGAAAATGGAGGGTATAGCGGTGGCAGGGTTTTGGGGAGTGGGAATATGCCAATGCCATGGATGATTGAGGTGAGGAGAAAGAGGAGAGAAAGGGGTAGTTGAGTTGGTAAGGTGAAAATGGAGGAACTTGGACCACATGGTTACGCTGATGGATTATTACATTCGAATCCAAGGCCCAATTTCATATTACATCACCCCTCAATTACAAAAATTCAAGATCTTTAATTAATAACTTTCCTGAATTTTTGGAGATAAAACAAAAGGAAAAAAGAATTATAATCTTAATTTAACTTTTTTACAGCTCCAAATGTCAAATTTATCGTTAGATTGTAATATATGCCCTTCTGGTCATAAAAAATTCTCAAATTTAATATTTGTCAAGATAATCCCAAATAACTTTGGCCCCGTGATTTCATGTACAGGTTACGTCGGTGAGAATAATCTCCGCGATTCCGAGAACTATATTAGTCCAAGTTGTGTTGAATGAAAAAAAGTGGTCTGAAATAGTGTTGGGTTTAATATTCCACGATAATTCTCAAATAATCTCGATAATAATTCCCTAGTTGAAGCACATAGGAGTGTGAATACGGTTTGGAGCGGACCGAAAATTACGGTCCGGACCGTTTGTCCAGCCGATTATGGTCCGGTCCAACGGTCCGGTCCACAGTCTAGACCATTTGGTCCTATTTTTAGTTACGGCTTCGGGGGGTTCCCTATCTCCCAAATGTTGTAGTTTACAATTATTATTTCTTACATTTTCTAGTTATATGTGAAACATTTTTAAATATTTCATAAAACATTTTTCAGAACTTTTAAATATTTTTTACTACTATTCGCTGGTTTTACACCCTATAAATCCTTATCAAAAGAGATAGAGACTCACATGATAGTAAAACTAGGAAGGGATAGTTTTAAATTTATAACCCGTAATAAATCACCTAAATAGCAACGAACTCACAGTGTATGGATCGTACAAAGACAAGTATTCCAGGGTCGAACACAAAGACTGGGAGGATTAAACCGCAACAATGATTATATATCGGATAGATCTCAAATAAAGAAAGGGGTTGGAAAAGACAAGAGAGAGAAATCAAATGTTTTTGAAAATGTTTTGGGTTGCTCTCAATTGAATGTCACCTTCAATCAAGAACATTTTTATAAAAAAAAAAAAGGAAAATTTAAGGAAAGAAAATAAATTCCAAGAGTTCAAAATCATTATTTATGACATATGGACTCAGGATAGATTGTAAAACATTTATAGTTGAAAAGCTCCAGGGATGAATGTTTCTTAATTCAAATGTTCTATCACAGTTACGTCTCAAGAACATAAAGGTCCGCAGCCTAATAACTATTGCTTTAAGGTAAAGAGGAAGAAATAAATAAATAAACCTTATTCTTTCAATTAAGGATTCGAATAACCCTTTACAGTTACGTCTCATGAATTATTGCCTCAAAGGAAGGAATAATGGCACATTCGATCCAATAAAGGTTTAACCTTTATTACCTAGGGTCAATTCTCTTATGTATCTAAGAAAGAATATCTCAGTTACGACTCAATTTCAACTTAGGTTAATGGTTTGAGGTATCCCTAAACTTGTCAAAATCCAAATTAACCTCTAGTGTTTCAAAACCATTCTAAACACTAAAATACAACCACATCCATCATAGTCCAAGGCATAGATAAATCTCAATCTACCTTGGAATCACAAAGTTCTATCCAATAACAATCATATCAAGAGACAAATAAAGAAATAACAAAAGGGAAAGAAAGAACTCAACTTTGAATGAATGAAAACTTGCAATCTTCTTAAATCTCTAATCAACAATGTCTTCCAACAAATCTGAATATGAAAGTGCGAAACTTTAATCTAAACTAACTAAGAAGAATGATGAATGAAGAAAACGGCAGGGTAGGAGACAATTGCTCCCTCTAGGGCAAGCTAGCCCCGAATAAGCACACCTTGGAATGAATCCAAGACTTCCTTTTATACACAAAACCTAGCTAAAAGACATTGGGCTATAAAGGAAAAAGCCTGTAAACGAAATAAAACGCTCACGGAAGAATCTCGGGCTGGATCTCGGTCGAGATCAGGCACTGTCGGGCCGAGATTTCGTCTTCGATCTTCAGCGTCATGGGATCTCGGTCAAGTCACCCGAGATGTTGACCGAGATGCCGACCGAAATATTGCAACAGTAGCCTCCATTACGGGCCGAAATAGGTGAATCTCGGCCGAGATGCTCCTTGGTCGTTCCTTCATGCCTTTAGCTTGATTCCTATCCCTTTTCCGTGCACATATGCTCGCTCCAATGCATCCACTTCGACGCTTGATTCTCAAATACGTCATTTTAGCTCCATAATGTGCTAAATCATCTACAAAGCCACAAATAGTGTGTATACATCTATTCTTGCAAAGTAGAACTAAACAAGCATAAATGACACAAACTAAGGCTAAAACATGAATGTGGAAATATATAAAAAGTTGGACCAAACTAACCATAATCACATTTAAACATAACCTTTTGGTAGATGCAACAAATATGACAATCAAATAGATGGACTAATCTGAATATAACATAATCAGTTGAGTTGGTTATGCAAATCCATAAACCAAAAGTTACAAACGTCACAAACCAAAAGGTGAATATCAATAACATTCAACAAGGTATTTTTTATCCATAAACAACCAAAAGTTACTCCATTCAACAAGACATTCAATGTACACTCTCCCGTCATTCCCTACAAATTTTCAAAAAATATTATAAATATATATAGGGGATTATTAGACGTACCGGCAAAATTCACTATTTGTCACCGTAACTACGCACTTCGCGTTCGTAGTTGACTGGTTTACAATTACACATATGGGGTGCGTAGTTGGAGCCAACTACGCATATGGGGTGCGTAGTTGGAGCCAACTACGCATATGAGGTGCGTAGTTGGAGTCCGAGAAAAAAAAATTGAAAAAATTGAACTACGCACTTGGCGTGCGTAGTAGAAGTAAGCAAAATTTTTTTTTTATATTAACTACTACTACGCACCCCAAGTGCGTAGTTGAGTGAGTTCTCAACTACGCACGCGAAGTTCGTAGTTACGGTGTTAAATAGCAATTTCCACCGGTACGTTTAGGAACCACGTATATAATATACGTACCTCATAAAAAATACACATGAAATAATGTATGAAGTAACATATGTAAATCAAGAGAAAACAAAAAATGTTCCTTCGTTAATATCAATTGAGCAATTCTTCTCCAAATTTGTACAATGTATACATACAAAGACATACTTACTTGAAAATTTTTAAATAAATAAATTATAAACACTAACACTAAACTTGAAAAACATTACCTTTTTCAAGGCGTTTTCTTCATCTAAGTCCTCTATAGTCTATATCATCCTTTTTGTTTATGTTGTTTAAGTGTAGTCAATCTTAGGTACATACAAGTGCTTGTACTATCTTATACAAAAGACCAAATAAAATTAACATAGTTAGTAAAAAAAACTTCAAGTATTTAGAGTTTAAATAACTAATACTTACTTGATGAATCAAACTACTTTTATATTTTGAAAGGTGATGACCTCCTGTGCTATATGCAGACTCAAATGAAACAGTAGAAATCGGAATGGCTAGCATGTTACGTGTCATTCGTGCAACAATGGGATACCTATGACCATTCAACTTCCATCAATGCAATTATTCACCTTTTTCTTTTCACGACTTTCATTCAAATATTGATCAAACTTGGAACTTGAAAGCTCATCACGGTCTAACATTCCACTATCCACATCTTCATTTATTTTCTCTAACCAGTCTGAGCTGTCATCTTCATCAATAGCAGCTGCATTTGACTGTGACCCAGTTTCTAGATCATCCAAAGGAGAATAACGAATTTTATATTCATCAAACAAGTTGTAAGCAAGATCTTTAATTATCTTCATTAAGATCTCTAAACTACTCTTTGGACAAGACTCTTGCTCACAAATGCTACGAATAATAGGTTGCACTCCAATCATCTTATAACACGGATCAAGCATCGTACACATAAACATCAACATATTCATCTTATGTATTGCCGTCAATAACGCCAACACATAAAAGTGTCGACAATACTCGATGGTAAAAGTCAAAAGCTTTTGTCAATGTCGATAATGTTAATCTCGGCGCTTTAAGTGTCTGTATATGAATAAAAAAGCGGATTGAAAAACAGGACTGCTAAATGTGCAGTGTTAGAACTATTAACGCGTAACACTAAGATTGTGCACGTCAGAGTCATAATATGACGTGTAGTCTCAGTGCGCGTTAGTGTTGGATTTTCCTTAGTAAATTTCTTTTTAAATTTTTTTTTCCTAACGCTGACACACAGTCTCTCTGTGCGTCAACATCATATTTATTTGTAAACACCATGCTTTATCTAGTTATTATTATTATTATTATTATTATTATTATTATTATTATTATTATTATTATTATTATTATGCGTCAACGTCAGATATTTTTTAATAAATTTTTTAAGTCTGACGCGCAGTCTAAATATACCTAAATACATGTCAATATACAAAACTGACGCGCAATCTCGGTGCGCGATCACCCAACATTTATACATTAATAATTACGACACCGTGTATCCCTCAAAATTTATAGATGAATGACGTGATCGATTACATGCTTGCTTGAAATGTTTGACTGCTTTAGCACGAAAGCTACATGTCAATTATTAAAATTTTGGGCACAAATGAAGAGTATCATGAATCCACCTTACAACCATGTGTATTGCGGAAAGAAGTTATCTCCGGCTTTAGTGTTTCTGTAAGATTGTAACTCTGAACTATTGAGGTCATATTCGTGTCATATACGAACATTTACTACATTTTTGTGGTCAATCTTATTTTCTAAAATTACGTTATAAAACGTTATAAGTTCACTTCATGGTGATTGGTAGATATATGAAATTTGGAACCATTTTAGTTAATTAAACATAAATTAATATTATAACGAAGCAATAAACGAGTGAACTGGACAATATATTACCAATTTATACTTATCATATTTCAGTGCGCAATCACAATATATTACCAATGTGCAATCACAATATATTACCAATTTATATATATCATCTTTCACTTAGATTTCAGGATATTATAATTTTATTGCAGCCCTTGTCCCCCCTCTCTCTCTTCTCTCTTCTCTTTCCCGTTCTTTTTCCATCTCCACTCTTCCTCTCTTCTCTTCTCTTCTCTTCTCTTCTCTTCTTCTTCTATTGTTGATTGCGAAGCTTGCATGTGTGGGTTGTAGAAGGAGAAGTGCAGATCTGGAGTGATAAGTCTCTTCCCTTCCTTCCTTCCTTCCTCTCCATGGCTGCTTACCCCTTTCTTCTTCCCTCCTTCATCCATGGCCATGGATGAAGCTTTGAGAGGTTTTCACTCAAGTCATTTGCATGCTTGTGTTCTTAGCTCGATTAGGTCGAGGAGAGGTGCCTAAGACCAGTGGTGGGTGTTTGGAGAAGATCCAGCAAGAGAAGAAGCACTTTGGAGCCAAGGATCCACGATCGAAAACGAAGAAGATGACGTTTTGTACCGAAACCGCGGGGCGGCTCAGCACAGCCGCAGGGGCGGCTCGGCACGCCGCAGGGGCGGCTCGGCACGCCGCAGGGGCGGCTCGGCACGCCGCAGGGGCGGCTCGGCACGCCGCAGGGGCGGCTCGGCACGCCGCAGGGGCGGCTCCGGGCTCCAGGACGCCGGACCGCCGCAGGTGCGACTGACCACAGCCACAGGGGCGGCCCAGACCGCCGCAGGGGCGGCTCCTGCCACCGCAGGGGCGGTGCCTGCTCCGCCAGAAGGCCGCAGGTGCGGCGCCAGCCTTCTGCAGGGGCGGCGTCTGCTCCGCCGGGGCGCCAGCTTGACTCCGCGTGTGAGAGCCCATTCTTTCGGACCGAGATTGGACCTTATCCGAGATTGGCTTTGGCCGAGTTTAGCCTTTTCGCACCCGCGGGCATGACTGCCGCCCCTACGGCTCAGGGAACCGCCCCTGCGGTTTCCGGCGGCTACAACCGGTTTTGTTGACTCCTTTGACCCGTGCTTTACCCTTTGCTTACTTCTTTCCTTTCCTTGCTGAGCAAGGGTTACCTTCTTCACTTCTCCAGCCCTTCCTACGTCCTTCTTGCTTCTTCATCCCTTCCCTTGATCTTGCTTGAGAATCTCTTGGAGTTTGCTTGAGTTTGGTGTGTGTTGTTGATGTTGGTCGATGATGTGCTTAGCTGCTGAGCTTGTGATGCCAGCTGAGATAGTGTGTGTTCTTGTTCTGCTTAGACCTTTAGTAGTGGTAAGTGAGCTTGCTTCTCCTTCTTTCCTTCCTTGTTCCATCTTCTTAGCTTAGGTTTAGATGTTTGTGGATGTAGATTAATGTTAGAATGTGTATGTGTATGTATGTGTGTGATTTTGGATGAGAGAAGACGTGATTTGATCACGAGAAGAGCCGAAGAGGAATCGCGGGTTCACGATGTGCACAGACGCCGCCCCCGCGCCTTGAAGCCGCCGCCCCTGCGGAAGCCGTGCCGCAGCGCCCGCGTCAGCGCCTTGCCTGCGTCCCGTGTCACCGCGCCTGCGGCTGATCCCTGCCGCGCCTGCGGGTTGTCCACTCCGCTTCTGCGTCTCTTGATCACGCAGGTGCGTCTTGTCCCGGGACTACCCATAGTGGGGTAGCTCCTTTCCTTTCCTAGTATGAGGGAACTAGTACCATGCTAGGTATCGGTTTATGATGAGTATGATATAGATATGCCGGTTACGGCTTTGAGGTTTACGAGTTAGATATGATCCTTATGGATCCCTTGGGTCTAGGTGTGACCCCTTTGTGTGATAGGAGTTTGATATATATATATATATATATGTATGCCTTGTATAGGCCTTGTTGTCCTCCAGTTTGGAGTGGACCTGAGTGAGAGCTGATCGTAGTGATACTACTTCTGAGGTTGAGGTCAGTCCATAGGACTTACTTAGCTGCCATCCTTATATTGGATGTGTGCATGAGTGGTGTTTGTTATATGCTTTATAGCATGCGTTATGATGGTCACCGACCTATGTTATATTGACCGCCCATTGTAGTGGCTGTGACAACTTACCTTTCATCCCGTAGTGGAGTCTGGGAAGTTCTTTGTAAGCTAGTTAGTTCTGGTATACGGGAAGGGCACCTACCACTCCATATGGTATACGGAAAAGTGCGTTGATACCACTCCAGCTAGCTATTGCACGCAGGGGCGAGGGTTATATATATTCCTCGTGTCAAGTATATTTATATATACCGATTTATATACTCTTGAGTGCTTAACGTTATAAAGATAATAAACCGGGTAAATGTGTGATATCATGATGAGGTGTTAATATTCTTGATAGGTGTTTGTGCTCTAGCATCTTCTTATATATGTGTATGGTTAGCTAACGGTTTTATACCGTGTTGTAGATCCTTTGCAGGTTAGGAGAGCTGCAGAGTGATCCAGAGGGGTGATCTGTTGAGGGTTCCGTACCCTGGCGTTATCGTGGGATTTTGGGTTATTATTATTGTACGGATTACTGTTTGACTTTGTACTCAGCAGTACTATGTATCATCCTTTTGATATGTATATGTATATATATATATATATCAGTTTTATGTTTTGTTTTAATCTATTGGTGCCTTGTTGTAAGATTCAGTGAACTTGTTGTCAGGCTAGGGTCAGGATCCATTGTGAGATCCTAACCCAATAGCACTTCGAGTCCTACAGATTTGGGGTGTTACACCGCGGCTGCGTTTCTTCGACAATAGGTTCCTCTCCTCCCTTCCCCTTCGTTCCTTCCTTAGTTTGTAGTTGTATCATGTTAGTAGCATGCCTAGGATGGATCTAGAGTAGTTTGAAATGCCACTTAGTGGTTGTGAACCTAGGAGCCCTTAAGGCTCGATGTAGTGATGGTTATGAGAATGTTGAGCATGATGGACCTTCTAGGCTTTTACGTTGCTCTTGGCTGTTGAGTATGATCATGTGAGAGTTAGTAGGCTGTTGAGAGATCTTCTCATGAGTTGAGTGAGATGTGAGTATGATAGATTCTAGGATGCGGTCCTAGAATGAGAGTCAAATGATCTTGCGTAGATCATTTGTGTAGAAGTCTTAGACTTCTTGAGTTGAGCGGGTTTTGATGGATATCTTGTTGTGAGCAGGTTGTACGCTTCTTCCCAAGGGAAGCGAGAGCGTTGTGTGAGTTAGCATTTGGGACGAGGTAAGTCTCCGGACTTACTTAGCTCGTATTTTTACGTATTAGCATTGATGTGTTTTTGGTGGTGTGTGTTTATGTTCTTGTTATAAACAACTAAACCGGTAAATAGGACCACCGACCTTATATAATTTGGCCCAAGTGTATGATAACGGGCGGTGACATTCTGCCTAGCTCTACGTGAAGTTTAGGAGGATCTTGGCGACTAGCCCGGCGGGTTCGATGGACGGATGGGGACCGAGGCGAGACCACGGTGGTTTTCGTGTCACAAACCTAAGTTGAATTAGAACGGGATATGACTTAATAATAAAAAGATAATAAACCGGACTTGTGTGCTTTACGTTATGTGATAAGTATGTGTTTGTGCCTTCGCCTCTTTTCTAATGCTTCGAATATGAGCTAACGGTTTTAAACCGTGGTTGTAGATGCCTTGCAGGTTAGGGACGCCGCCGAGTGAGGTGGAGGAGTGGACAGCTAGGGTCTCCGTACATTATAGGACGGGGACGTTTTTGGGTTGTGTTTCGTTGTGGGTTTATGTTGTACGGTTGTGGTTTCTTCTTAGAGTTTTGTTGTTTTGAGGACTCGGCTGAGTTTCCACTTTGTATCTTTCTTTTCGGTTCGCATACATTATAAACGGTTTTTAGTGTTGCCTTTATTTGTGCCTTGTTGGAAAGGTCCGATGAAATTGTTGTCAGGCTAAGGGTCGGGACCCATTGTGAGGTCTCGCCCGTAGTACCCCGAGTCCCGTGAATTTGGGGTGTTACAAAAGTGGTATCAGAGTCCTAGGTTGACAACAATGGCACTCACAATCTTTTTAAAGGCCGAATGAGGAATAAACAGAACCCACACGGGTTCTGACTTTTCGTTTTCAAAATTATGTGCATGAGTCGGGTTTGGGTTAGAATGTACGGAACCACCACTCCTTCCGCAAACCTCGGCGACATAGATCTCTGGATTAGAAGTATGTACTTGTATTATTACATAGTTATATATAAATATATGACCTTAGGATGTTTGGGCTTGTATGCCTTGGATGTATTTTGTGATTATGTGGCCTTAGGATGTTTGTGGATTTGTATTTACCTAGCTACGTACGCTATTAGATAGCACGTACGAGAGCTACCGCTTACGTAGGACCCGCCAGGGGTAGACCCCCTCTTTCTCCTACCGTCCCGAGACGGGGACGAGTAGGAAGACCTCCAGGCGCGAGAGGTCGGGGATGTATCCCCATTGCGGACCCGCCAGTTGTGGATCTACCAGAAGTTAAGGTTCCCATAGAGGACGTCGCCGAGAGCATCGTTCCCGAGGCTGGGGATAGGACCGTTAGGAGGTCCGGACGCAGAGTTCTCCATCTTCCAGGACCAAGGGAGCGTCCATTGGAGCTACCGTGTTTGCGGACTACGTATGACGAGAACAATGGAGATAACAAACTTAAGTTCTTCAAGAAGACGCGTGGACAACTAAAGATGTGAATCGAGGAGGAGATGGGTGCATTCTAACAAGGTTAAAGGCGGTGTTCCATCACGAGAAGTGAAGCTTTCCTTAGACGCTCCTAAGCTTTGGAGTCGAGATGAGAACGTGATCAAACCAAGTGTGAAAGATGTAAGATACCGTAAGTTAAGCTTACGAGGTACCATTAAGTGAAGAGTCAACATTACGAGAGTTATGAGAAGAATGGCAAGGTGGGGATTTACACGGAGTTGACCAGTTTCCGTTATGACAATAAGGCGAAGAAACGCCAAAAAGGAGGAAGTATGTATAAATGATGATCCTAAGAAGATGAGAGCAACACGTGGATGCTAACTAACGTTAGAGATTTTGAGAAGACGCACTTACAAGATATCACGAAGCGCGGTTAAGCCTATGAAGGCGAGTCATGTGACTCAACAACGCCGAGAAGGGTATATTTATCTCGCTGAAGGAAAAGGAAGCATGGAATGAAGAATGAGCTAACGGAGTTTAAGGTAGAGTACCCCGAGAGGGTAGCCTTCATGAGAATGGTAACTTGGAAGCATGGAAGAATGGTAAGTCATTGACATAGGAGAATGTCAATTATCAACTAATTGGTGACAACCGAGAACGCGCATGTGCGGGTGGTCTATGGATGAGTGTGGGGAGAGTAACCAGGCTGTGGAATCATAAAGGAACGGTAACAAGAGCTTAGATTATATCTTAAACTCTTGATTTGAAGTTGTTATGGAGAACACCAGTTTGCGGAAAGAGAGACGGTTATCTCCATTTGTACATCGTTTACAATGAGCCGAACAAGATGACAATGAAGAACAAGTACTCCCTTACGATGTATAGATGACCTACTCGACCGGTTGCAAGGGTCGGTGTTCTCTTCTAAAATCGAGTTAAGGTTTGATTGTCACCAATTGAGAAGTCGAGACTGGGGTAGTGCAAACACGGCATTCCGGACCAACCATGGTCACTACGAGTTGTAGTGATTCCATATGGGCTTACTAATGCCCTGAATAAGACATTTTGGTCTACTCTCGAAGAGGAGAGAAGTTGTATGACCAGTTGTCTCGGGACGACAACCCCCGAAGGAAGTTGAGTTTCCGATACATCGGACCTTTTTGGAGATCTTAACGCAAGTTGGGAAAGTGTTTTACCGGCTGACATGGCTGCCGAGAGAAAAGGGTGTTCACCCGGCGTTCAAGTGTATCAATCGAGAGAGGAGGACGTGCCGAAGACGGCATTCAGGACGAGATACGGCCATTATGAGTTTGTCGTGATGCAATTTGGGCTCACAAATGCACCGCCGTCTTCATAGAGTTGATGAACGGGATCTTCATCGACTTCTTGGATCAGCTCGTGGTAGTGTTTATAGACGACATCTTAGTCTACTCCCGGAGTAGGGAGGAGCATGTGGGACACCTGAGGACGGTGCTTCGAGTCCTCCAGGATAGAGAGCTTTACGCTAAGCTCTCTAAGTGCGAGTTCAAGATGTCCGAGGTGGCATTCCTGGGTCATATAGTTTCCGCAGAGGGTGTCATGGTTGACCCGGCGAAGATAGAGTCTGTTTCATCATGACCGCCTCCTAGGACGGTCAAGGAAGTGCGCAGTTTCTTGGGCTTAACGGGATACTACCGCCGTTTTGTTGAGGGTTTATCCGTGATTGCATGACCTCTTACTTCCTTGCCGAGGAAGTCTACCAGGTTCGTCTGGTTCGAGCCTTGCCAACGCAGCTTCGAGGAGCTAAAGAGGAGGTTGACCTCCGCTCCTGTGTTAGCCCAGCCTGAGGCTGTAGAGGATTTTTGTAGTGTTTAGTGACGCCTCCAAGCTAGGATTGGGGTGCGTTTTGATGCAGAGGGGTAGGGCTATTGCGTACGCTTTTCGGCAGCTGAAGCCGTACGAGGAGAATTACCCTACCCATGATCTTGAGCTAGCGGCAGTGATTCACGCCCTGCAGATCTAGCGAAATTACTTGTACGGGGATACGTGCTAGATCTTCACAGACCATAAGAGTCTGAAGTATATATTCACTCAGCGGGAGTTGAATAACCGCCAGAGGAGATGGTTGGAGCTGATTAAGGACTTTGACTTAGAAATTTTGTACCAACCGGGGAAGGCGAACGTAGTCGTCGATGCTTTGAGCAGGAGGACACCTCGAGAGGAGGCTATAGCTCGGCTTACGGTTCAACCTGTAACACCCAAAATCCGTAGGACTCGGGGTGCTACTGGGCTAGGATCTCACAATGGATCCTGACCCTAGCCTGACAACAAGTTCACTGAATCTTACAACAAGACACCGATAGATTAAATACAAAACATCAAACTGTTATAAAAGTATCAAAAAGGTTTATACACCAGTGCTGAGTACAAACAAAACATAACGTATATACATGATCAAAATACCCCGTAACCCACGAGTATAACCCTAGTGTACGGAGCCCTCAACAGATCACCCACTCTGGATCACTCTGCAGTTCTCCTAACCTGCAAAAGATCTACAACACGGTATAAAACCGTTAGCTAACAATACACAAATATAGGAATATGCTAGAGCACAAACACAC
Organism: Fagopyrum tataricum; assembly: GCA_002319775.1. Taxonomy (NCBI): domain Eukaryota; kingdom Viridiplantae; phylum Streptophyta; class Magnoliopsida; order Caryophyllales; family Polygonaceae; genus Fagopyrum; species Fagopyrum tataricum. Next base: position 25,123,376 of record CM008283.1, on the reverse strand, counting down.
ATCAGAAATCTTAACACATCATCATGCTTTCACACATTTACCAAGTTCATTATATTTATAAAGTCCAGCAATCAACTCATATATAAATATCCATATAAACATAAGTGACACGAGGAATATAACCCTCGCCTCTGGGTACTATAACCAGCTGGAATGGTGCCTGGAACACCTCCCCGTGTACCCTAAGGGAATGGAGAGTGCCCGAACCGTTTTCCAGGTCTGGCCTGACCACAGAGAACCCCCAACTCCCAGCGGGATGAATGGAAAAGTTGTCACAGCCCTGCAATGGGCAATCAATACATCATAGGTCGGTGACCATCATAACCCATGCTATAAACATATAACACACACCACTCATGCACAACATCCTATAAAGGAATGACAACTAAGTAAGTCCCACGGACTTACCTCAACCTCGGGAGTCTCAGACTCAAACTCAAACTGCTCCGCTCTGGAGATCAATACAGCCTAAACAAGGTATAACACATATATCACACTCATATCCATAACAGGGGTCACACCTAGACCCAAGGGATCCATAAGGATCATATTCCAACTCGTAAACCTCAAAGCCGTAACCGGCATAAGCGATACTGTACTCAACCTCACTCTAATCTTATACTCGTACCTAGCATGCTACTAACGCTCATACTAGGAAAGGAAAGGATCTACCTAACTCTAGGTAGAACCGGAACAAAATGCACCTGCGTGACACAAGGGACGCAGGGGCGGAAGGCATGTACCGCGGGCGCGGCGAGACGTAGCCGCGTGGGCGGTGACAAGGAACGCTGGAAAACGCAGGCACGCCGCTGGCACGACGCAGGCGCTGCGACACGGTAGCCGCGGGGCGGTGACTCTCGGCCGCGGGGGCGGCGACAACGCAGGAAACGATTCTGCGATTTCTCCTCAGCTCTTCACGTGATCACACACGTCTTCTCTCATCCAGGTTCAAACACATACATATACATACACGTACAAACATCAATACACACCTATACATGCATCTAAACCTAAGCTACGAGATTGAATCCAAGGGAAGGAAGGAAAGAAAGAAAGAAAGAAGAAGCAAACACTTACCACTCTTGTGGTCCTAAGCTGCAGGGAAGATCAACACACCAAGGCTGGCTTCCAAGCTCAGCATACTCACAATCATCAACCACAAAAGCCACAACACAACCAAAACTCAAACCAACTCTTCTTAACCAAGAACAAGGTCAAAAGGAAGCAAGGGAAGCTAGGGACATGGGAAGCTGGAAGGAAAGTGAAGAACAAGCCCTTGATCAGCCAAGGCAAAGATTAAGAAAGGTAAAGAGTAAAGCACGGGTCAAAGAGTCAAAGAAGACGGCTGCAGCCGCTGGAAACCGCAGGGGCGGCAGCTAGGGCCGCAAGAGCGGAAACCCGCAGGGGCGGCACCCCCATCCGCGGGTGCGGCTAAGCCACAACTCGGTCAAAACTAGACTCGGCTAAAGATCAAACTCGGTCCAAGAACTAAGGCTCTTACACCTCACCCCCCTAAAAACAAGTTTCGTCCCGAAACTTGTACAACTCCGAAAGCACTCAAACTCAAAACTGGGATACACTCTCTCCATCGGAGGTATCATATCTCGTACATAAGGTATCAACCCTAGGACACTATACCTCAAAAGATCACACTACTATCCGGGGCATAAAGGAACATCTCTAGCCAAACCATCATCGGAGCATGGAGAAGACATCTCCATCCAAACTATGTCCATCAAAATAGCATGGAGGTATGAACCATCTCCAACTATCCCTAACCGTCGTATCACAATAGCATGGAGGTAAGAACCATCTCCAGCTATACCTAACAGTCGTACTAGCACAACACGATCTAGTAAGATCATAAACACATCATAGCTAGCACGAAAATAAATATAGCATAGCATGTAAGCACATAAGCACGTAATCATATCGTTCCATAGGCTAGTCCTAAGACTTACTCCTGGATCCTATAGGTATCTCTATCCCCGCCTATAACTCTGGATAGTTCCTCTAGATACTATCATCAATCTCACATGTAGTCTCATCAGATCCTCATCTCGACCTCTGTATCCTCAACATAGAAATGTCCTTCGAACGAAGGTGTCTCATACCTCGTTCTAGGACTGCAATCGAATGCTCAACAAAGGTGTGGTCCGGCTCAACCACCAAATCATCATAACTCACAATATGTCTCAGATCTGGTACATACTCCCTCAGCTAAGACACTTGAAACCCAGGGTAAATCCTCGAATCTCGGAGACAGAACTATCTGTAAGCTGCACTCTCAACTTCTTAATGTCAAAGCATCTAACACCTCGTGTCGGAGACACTCTCAGCCATACTAGGCTCCAACTCTAACTCTAAAGATCTACGCCTCCTATCTGTATACGACCTCCGACGGCTCTGCGCGGTCAGCATACATTCTCGAATCAGTGCTACTCGAGCCATATCATCCCGAATTTGATCAGGTATCAAACCACTAGCCGTACTAGGCTCATTCCAGCATAACGGTGTACGACATCTCTACCCATACAATGCCTCATAGGCCATCCCAACAGATGCATACTAAAACACACACTCGTAGCAACTTCTTCAACGTTTGAATGGTCCTCTCTGACTGACCATCTGGTTGAGGATGGAACGCGGTAGTAAAGTGCAAACTCGTTCCAAAAGCAGTCTGAATCTGCTGCCAAAACCTCGAGGTAAATCGTCCATCTCGGTCTGAGACGATCGTCCTCGGTACACCATGGAGTCTCACTATATGCCTAGTGTACTCCTCATCCATCTGCTTACCGGCCACGTCTCTCTAATAAGAATGAAATGTGTCGTCTTCATCAATCGGTCCACTATGACCCAGATGACATCAAAACCCTGGCTCAACCTCAGTCCAGTCACAAAATCCAAGGTGACGTCCTCCCACTTCCTCTGTGGAACAGGAAGTGGATGGAGCTCACTCCAGGTCTGCAATGCTCTATCTTGACCTGCTGGCAGGTCGCACACTGTGCCACAAATCGGCTACATCGGCTTCAGCCCTTTCTACCATTATAAACGTCTCAAGTCCTGATATATCTTACCCGTACCTGGATGTACAGAGTAAGGTGTACAGTAAGCCTTCTATAAAAATCTCTATCTCAGCTCTGTATCAGCAGGTACACAGACGCGACCACGGCGTCTCCAAACTCCCTCTGCTCCCAGCAGGGACTGTGGTGTCTCATCCCGAGACATCCTATCTCGTACCCTCATCAAGATCTGGCAGGTCTCCTACTTATGTTGGATCTCACTCAACAGATCAGGTAGAACCTCTAAAGTACTCAACCGGGTATCCTCATCCGGAAACCAAAAGTCCAACTTTAATTAGACCAAATCCTTCAATACCTTCTGGCGGTGCCCAAACAGAAGCAGAAGTCAAACGTCTCTTCAGCTCTTCAAAACTCTATACACACTGATCAAACCATACAAATCTGGTAGTCTTCCTCAGCAAACCCATCAGTGGACGGGCAATCACAGAGAATCCCTCCACGAAGCGTCTGTAATAACCGGCTAGCCAAGGAAACTACGTACTTCCTTGACGTTCGTCGGTGTAGTCCATGTTGCTACTGCCTCAATCTTGGCTGAGTCCATCTTAATTCCTTCAGTTGATACCACATGACCCAGGACTACTACCTCTAGCATCCAGAACTCACACTTAGAGAACTCAGCATAAAGTTCTCTATCCCGCAAAGCCTGCAACCAAATCCTCAGTTGTCCTGTGCACATCTTGCTCTCTCACCCTCAGCTGGTGATATCCTGAGCGCCGGTCCAACCTGGAAAATACTGTCATTCCCGGAAGCTGATCTAACAAGTCATCCATGCACGGCAATGGCTACTCATTCTTAATGGTCACCTTGTTCAGCTCTTTGTAATCACTACACAGTCTCAACGATCCGTCCTTCTTTCGTACGAAGAGCATAGATGCTCCCCATGGAGATATACTAGGGTGACTAAAACTCTTCTCGGCCAACTCCTCAAGTTGCTTCTTCAGCTCCAACATCTTAATAGGTGCCATCCGATATGGGCCTTCCAGATCTACCTCATACCAGGCTCTAACTTGATACCAAAGTCCACACTCCTCTGAGGCGGCAAACCGGACGACTCAACAAACACATCTGCAACTCACAGACCACTGGGATATCCTCTAATGATGGACTTCCCCCTCCTTCATGGCATAACACTAAAAGACCTCACATCTGTGTGCAAACAATCTAGCTGCTCATATCGCACTGATAACCATGCCAGATTTTTCAAGGTTCCAACCTCGGAAAACCTCTATCTATCCTAACTCGGTAGAGAAGTAACGATCCTCCTGCCTATATCTAAGACTGTAGAAAGTCCATCCATCCAATCCATACCTAGTATGACTTCTTGATGCTCCAATGGCATGACAAAGAAGTCAACCAGTAAAATACGGGCCCCTACAGAAATGGGACAGTCACGAATCTCATGGGTACCTTTGACCCTACTACCATCGAGTAACCCTATACTAAAGGGTATCCCCTCAATCATATCTAAACTCAAGCACTCTATACAAGCATCAGATATAAAAGAAGACATAACTCCAGTATCAAACAAACTCTAACAGGTAAACCATGGATTAGAATGGTACCTATAACAGGCGGTGCAGCTGGCTCCTCTGCACTCTTCAGTGCAAAACTAGACCCTATGGTCCTCTGGTGTCCACAACATCATCATTCCGACCTAAGCCTCTACTCGGCCCCGGAGCAGCTCCCGGAGTAGTAAGGCAATCTGGGATTCTCCACGGTCCCTGTATCTGCTGAGGTAATCTCTGTCCACCTCTCACTACAAGGGCAGGAAAAGAACTTTGCTGTGATAGAACTCCACCCCATCTACAGAAAATCTCTAGGTGACCTTGCCCACCACAAGTGAAGCAAGTCACTAACGGATACGTGCATGCTGGTCGTAAATGTCCAGGATCATTACAGTAAAACACCGTGGACCCGTAGCAGCAACCAATGCGGCTGCGGGGTAACTTGAGCGTCTCTGGTATCGTTCAGAACCTACCATTCCTTCAGCACCTCTGGTCGGCCCAGGTTGCTGTCGCTACTGTTGCTGAGGTGACCTCTGTCCACCCCCAGCTACCCTAACAGGAAAAGAACCCGGCTGAGACAAAACTCCACCATGTCTACAGAAAATATGTCTGTGACCTCGTCTTCCACAGATGTAACAAGTCACTGTCTGCCTCGTGCACCTTCGTTGCGTATGTCCATACTTACCACAATTAAAACATCGCCGTCCTTGATCTGTAACTGGTACAGATGGGGGTTGACTCTGGCGATTCTGGCCTTGCCCTGAGCCAGCAACTCCTCCAGTACCACTGGTCTGCCCAGTACGCTGTCTCTTCTCAGACCTTCTATGGTCCCCTGAAACTCGGGTAATCTCAACAGCACGTGCCGATACAACTGGCACCTGAGTAATCCTATGCAATCCTTCAAATGATTCCCCCTGTACTGGCAGATCAGGAATACGTTCACCTGCTCTAGCAGCCTCTTCCACTTGTCTAATGTACGCAGGAAATCTGGTCTCCTCATAATGACATAACCCGAGTCATCTGACTGGACTCGCTATGGTATATGTCTCTCAGCTATACCATTCCCAATCCCCGAGGCGGCACTCTCAGCCACATTCTCCTGAAGCTCTACTGTTACCCGTACATCAGAAGCAGGAATCCTACCCCATCCTCTACCTAGAGGGGGTCTACCTCTACCTCGTCCTGCTGCAGGTAAGGCTCTAGTCTGAACCATCTGCAGAGGACGTAAACCTAACTCAGAAGGCTATATATATGCCGTATGTATATATCCAATCAATCACAACAAAATATCTATATATATGTATATACTATCGAGATCTTTAGAGGGGCGATGACTCACTTACACGATATCCCAAAACATTTTGTACTCATTTCAAAACCAAAACCTTTTGAAAAGTCAGACCCCTTTCGGGTTTTGTTTATTTATCTATTCGAACTTTATTGCAGATTACTAGTGCCATTGTTGTCAACCTGGGCTCTGATACCAACTTTGTAACACCCCAAATCCGTAGGACTCGGAGTGCTGCTGGGTTAGGATCTCACAATGGATCCTGACCCTAGTCTGACAACAAGTTCACTGAATCTTACAACAAGGCACCGATAGATTAAATACAAAACATCAAACTGTTATAAAAGTATCAAAAAGGTTTATACAACGCTGTTGAGTACAAACAAAAGGAAAGGATCATATTCCAACTCGTAAACCTCAAAGCCGTAACCGGCATAAGCGATACCGTACTCAACCTCACTCTAATCTTATACTCGTACCTAGCATGCTACTAACGCTCATACTAGGAAAGGAAAGGATCTACCTAACTCTAGGTAGAACCGGAACAAAATGCACCTGCGTGACACAAGGGACGCAGGGGCGGAAGGCAGGTACCGCGGGCGCGGTGGGACGTAGCCGCGGGGCGGTGACAAGGAACGCTGGCAAACGCAGGCACGCCGCTGGCACGATGCAGGCGCTGCGACACGGTAGCCGCGGGGCGGTGACTCTCGGCCGCGGGGCGGCGACAACGCAGGAAACGATTCTGCGATTTCTCCTCAGCTCTTCACGTGATCACACACGTCTTCTCTCATCCAGGTTCAAACACATACATATACATACACGTACAAACATCAATACACACCTATACATGCATCTAAACCTAAGCTACGAGATTGAATCCAAGGGAAGGAAGGAAAGAAAGAAAGAAAGAAAGAAGAAGCAAACACTTACCACTCTTGTGGTCCTAAGCTGCAGGGAAGATCAACACACCAAGGCTGGCTTCCAAGCTCAGCATACTCACAATCATCAACCACAAAAGCCACAACACAACCAAAACTCAAACCAACTCTTCTTAACCAAGAACAAGGTCAAAGGGAAGCAAGGGAAGCTAGGGACGTGGGAAGCTGGAAGGAAAGTGAAGAACAAGCCCTTGATCAGCCAAGGCAAAGATTAAGAAAGGTAAAGAGTAAAGCACGGGTCAAAGAGTCAAAGAAGACGGCTGCAGCCGCCGGAAACCGCAGGGGCGGCAGCCAGGGCCGCAAGAGCGGAAACCCGCAGGGGTGGCACCCCATCCGCAGGTGCGGCTAAGCCACAACTTGGTCAAAACTAGACTCGGCTAAAGATCAAACTCGGTCCAAGAACTAAGACTCTTACACAACCACAGTTGCAGAGGGATTTGATAGAGTTGGAGTTGGATATTCGGTTCCCGGATACGAACTGTCGTTTGTCCGAGTTAGAGGTATTACCTGACCTGTCCGGAGAGATCCAGCAGAAGCAAGAGAGATGTCCCATTTTTGATGATGATCCGGGACAGGATGTCCCGAGGAGAGGCAACACAGTTATCGCAAGAGTAGACGAGCGATTGAGATGCCAGAGACGTGTTTGTGTACCGCCAGACCAGGAGTTTGAGAGAGCGGATTTTGCATGAGGCACATTCCACACCTTACTCGGTGCACCTAAGCACGAGTAAGATGTACTAGGATCTTAGGAGACTTTATTGGTGGGGCGGGCTCAAGCCCGATGTAGCCAGATATGTGTCCCGATGCGCGACCTGCCAGTAGGTCAAGATCGAGCACCAGAGACGGAGGAGAGCTTCACCCACCGCCCATACCACAGTGGAAGTGGGAGGACATACCCACAACTGTTAGATTGTGAGATTACATGGAATACCGAGGACCATCATCACGGACAGGGACGGTCGTTTTACCTCGAGGTGCTGACACGCGTCAATCGGGATGACACCGTATGAGCATTGTATGGACGGAGATTCCGTACTCCCTTATGTTAGGACGAGCGGGGGAGTTTTAGCGTTGTAGCTCCTCCAGATCAGGTACAAGACGACGTGGCTAGAGTTGCTTTGATCCGAGAGAGGATGTTGACCGCGCAGAGCCGTCAAAGGTCGTATGTGGACAGGAGGTAAAGACCGGTTAGCATTAAGGGGAGCTCAGGTGATACGACATTAAGGGGAAGTTAAGCCCCCAATATGTCGGTCCATTCGAGATCTTGGAGAGAATCGGTGGAGTGGCATACCGGTTAGCATTGCCACCTCGGTTAGAGGTATACATCCGGTATGTCACGTCTCTCAGCTGAGAGAGTACATACACGACCCGAGGCACATCATCAGCCATGAGGACCTAGTGGTCGAACCGGACTATACTTTTGTAGAGCATCCTATAGCAATTTTAGAGCGGAGTACGAGGCGCCTTCGATCGAAGGAGATACCGATGCTGAGAGTACAGTGGTCGAAGCGAGGAGCCGATAGGATAGCATCCGGAGGAACTATCCCGAGTTTTATGTAGACTTAGCGACATCGATAGGACCCATCGGTTAGTCCCGAGATCTTCCTTGTTTGTTCTGTGTGATTATGTGATTTTGTTTGAGATATGTGTACCTTGTGAGGTCTTGATGTGATGATATACGTAGAATTGGATTAGAGCCAATAGTTGACGTTTTATGAGTTCAACGTGGTTACGAGACGTGTTGGTCCGAGAGCGTAGAGTTTAGCAAGTTTCGGGACGAACTTATTTTTAGGGGGTTAGTTTGTAATGCCCAGAAATTTTATTCCGGACTTAGAGCGTTTTATAGATCTTCCCGCAGGCACGGGGTGCCTAGTGCCGGAATTTATTCCTAAAATTCCGAGCCGACTCGTCGTTTTTCCTTTTTTTTCCGCTTAACGACCCCTTCGTTCCGAGTCGAAGTGACAAGGGTCATTTCCGACCCTCGTTCCGTGGTGATGTGACAAGGGGTCAGCTCTCCTCCCCACATTGCAACCCTTGGTCCCCTCTCTCTCTCTCCTCTCTTCTCTTTCACGTTCTTTTTCCATCTCCTCTCTTCCTCTCTTCTCTTCTCTTCTCTTCTCTTCCTTTCTCTTTCTTCTTCCATTGTTGATTGTGGAGCTTGCATGTGTGGGCTGAAGAAGGAGAAGTGCAGATCTGGAGTGGGTAAGTCTCTTCCCTTCCTTCCTTCTTCCTCTCCATGGCTGCTCACCCCTTTCTTCTTCCCTCCTTCCATGGCCGTGGATGAAGCTTTGAGTGGTTTTCACTCAAGTCATTTGCATGCTTTTGTTCTTAGCTCGATTAGGTCGAGGATAGGTGCCTAAGACCAGTGGTGGGTGTTTGGAGAAGATCCAACAAGAGAAGAAGAACTTTGGAGCCAAGGATCCACGATTGAAAACGAAGAAGACGACGTTCTGCACCGAAACCGCGGGGGCGGCTCCGCACAGCCGCGGCCCAGCACAGCAGGGGCGGCCAGCACAGCCGCAGGGGCGGCTCACGCCGGGGCGGCTCCGGCTCCAGGACGCCGGACCGCCGCAGGTGCGGCTGACCACAGCAGCAGGGGCGGACCAGACCACCGCAGGGGCGGTGCCTGCTCCGCCAGAAGGCCGCAGGTGCGGCGCCAGCCTTCTGCAGGGGCGGCGTCTGCTCCTCCGGGGCGCCAGCTTGACTCCGCGGCTGCGTTTCTTCGACAGTAGGTTCCTCTCCTCCCTTCCCCTTCGTTCCTTCCTTAGGTTGTAGTTGTATCATGTTAGTAGCATGCCTAGGATGGATCTAGAGTAGTTTGAAATGCCACTTAGTGGTTGTGAGCCTAGGAGCCCTTAAGGCTCGATGTAGTGATGGTTATGAGAATGTTGAGCATGATGGACCTTCTAGGCTTTTACGTTGTTCTTGGCTGTTGAGTATGATCATATGAGAGTTAGTAGGCTGTTGATAGATCTCCTCATGAGTTGAGTGAGATGTGAGTATGATAGATTCTAGATGCGGTCCTAGAATGAGAGTCAAATGATCTTGCGTAGATCATTTGTGTAGAAGTCTTAGACTTCTTGAGTGAGCGGGTTTTGATGGATATCTTGTTGTGAGCAGGTTGTACGCTTCTTCCCAAGGGAAGCGAGAGCGTTGTGTGAGTTAGCGTTTGGGACGAGGTTGTAAGAGCCTTAGTTTTGGGAGCTACTTTTGGCCTTAACCGCCCCCGCGGGTCTGTGAGGCCGCCCCTGCGTCTCCCCTGTTGTTCCGCCCCTACGGCCAGGAAACCCGCCCCTGCGGTTTCCGGCGGCTGCAGCCGGTTTTGTTGACTCTTTTGACTCGTGCTTTACCTTTCCTTACTTCTTCCGTTTCACCTTGCTGAGCAAGGGTTTCATCACATTTCCAATCCAGCTTCACGTCCTTCTTGCTTCTTCTTCTTTCTCCTTGAGCGTGAGTTTGGTTTTCCCTTGAGTTGGAAGAGTTTTGTGTGGTTTTGTGGTTGTTGATGCTAATGATGTGGTTGTTGAGCTTGTGAAGCCAGCTGAGTTGTGCTTGTGCTCTTGCTTTCCTAAACCTTCAGCAGTGGTAAGTCTTCTTCTCCTTCTTCTCTTCCTTCTTCCTTTGTTTCTTCCTTCCCTAGCTTAGGATTAAATGTATTGAGCATAGGGTGATGTTGGAATGTGTATGTTGTGGCATGTGTATGAATCTGGGATGATAAAGACGTGATTTGATCACGTGAAGAGTGGAAGAAGACTCGCGGGGCTACGTTCTGCACTATCGCCGCCCCCGCGCCTAGAAGCCGCCGCCCTTGCGGAAGCCGTGCCGCAGCGCCCGCGCCAACGCCTGCGTCGTGCCTGCGTTTGCCTGCAGCCTTGTCACCGTGCCCGCGGCTGAGTTCCGCCGCGCCTGCGGGTTGCTTGCTCCGCCCCTACGTCCCTTGTTTTACGCAGGTGCGTCTTGTCCCGGATCTACCTAGAGTTAGGTAGATCCTTTCCTTTCCTAGTATGAGCGGTAGTAGCATGTTAGGTAGCGGATGTTGATGAGTATGATATAGTTATGCCGGTTACAGCTTTGAGGTTTACGAGTTGGATATGATCCCTATGGATCCCTTGGGTCTAGGTGTAACCCTTTGTGTGATAGGAGTTTGATATATATGTATGCCTTGTATAGGCCGTGTTATCCTCCAGTTTGGAGTGGATTGAGTTGAGGGTTGATCTATTGAGACGACTACGAGATTGATGTAAGTCCGTGGGATTTACTTAGTTGTCATTCCTTTATAGGATGTTGTGAATGAGTGGTGTTTGTTATATGTTTATAGCATGCGTTATGATGGTCACCGACCTATGATATATTGATTGGCCATTGTAGGGCTGTGACAATTTTTCCATTCATCCCGCTGGGAGTTGGGGGTTCTTTGTGGTCAGGTCAGACCTGGTAAACGGTTCGGGCACTCTCCATTCCCTTAGGGTACACGGGGAGGTGTTCCAGGCACCACTCCAGCTGGTTATAGTACCTAGAGGCGAGGGTTATATTCCTCGTGTCACATATGTTTATATGGATATTTATATACGAGTTGATTGCTGGACTTTATAAAGATAATGAACCGGGTAAATGTGTGAAAGCATGATGATGTGTTAAGATTTCTGATGTGTGTTTGTGCTCTAGCATAATCCTATATATGTGTATGGTTAGCTAACGGTTTTATACCGTGTTGTAGATACTTTGCAGGATAGGAGAGCTGCAGAGTGATACAGAGTGGGTGATTCGCTGAGGGCTCCGTACACTGGGGCGTTATTGGGGATATGGGTTCTTTTGATGTACAGTATGGTTTTATTTGTACTCAGCGGTACATTGTATTACCTTTTTGATATATATATATATATATATATATATATATATATATATATATATATATATATATATATATATATATATATAGTTTCATGTTTTGTTTTAATCTATCGGTGCCTTGTTGTAAGATCAATGAAATTGTTGTCTGGCTAGGGTCAGGATCTATTGTGAGATCCTAGCCCAGTAGCACTCCGAGTCCTACGGATTTGGGGTGTTACAGAGGTAAGTCTCCGGACTTACTTAGCTCGTAATTTACGTATTAGCATTATTGTGTGTTTGGTGGTGTGTGTTTTTGTTCTTGTTATAAACAACTAAACTGGTAAATAGGACCACCGACCTTATATAATTTGGCCAAGTGTATGATAACGGGCGGTGACATTCTGCCTAGCTCTGCGTGAAGTTTAGGAGGATCTCGGCGACTAGCCCGGCGGGTTCGATGGACAGATGGGGACCGAGGCGAGACCACGGTGGTTCTTGTGTCACAAACCTAAGTTGAATTAGAACGGGATATGACTTAATAATAAAAAGATAATAAACCGATCTTGTGTGCTTTACGTTATGTGATATGTATGTGTTTGTGCCTTCGCCTCTTTTCTAATGCTTCGAATATGAGCTAACGGTTTTAAACCGTGGTTGTAGATGCCTTGCAGGTTAGGGACGCCGCCGAGTGAGGTGGAGGAGTGGACAGCCGCGGTCTCCGTACATTATAGGCCGGGGACGTTTTTGGGTTGTGTTTCGTTGTGGGTTTATGTTGTGCGGTTGTGGTTTCTTCTTGAAGTTTTGTTGTTTTGAGGACTCGGCTGAGTTTTCACTTTGTATCTTTCTTTTCGGTTCGCATACATTATAAACGGTTTTTAGTTTTGTCTTTATTTGTGCCTTGTTGGAAAGGTCCGGCGAAATTGTTGTCAGGCTAAGGGTCGGGACCCATTGTGAGGTCTCGCCCGTAGCACCCCGAGTCCCGCGGATTTGGGGTGTTACATTGACCATACGTAAATACTTAATCAAGCATTTATATACTAATATTAAAACCAAATAATTCTTTTTACGTGGTGCTTTCTCAAAATTTTTTATTTTATCACATGTCATTTTTTTAGATTTTAGATTTTTGATGATATATATATTTTGTTGTCATATGACATATTAGAATAATAGAATAACTATTCTATAATACTTAATATTTTTAAAAACTATCCTATAATAGATAATAGATAACTACTTATTATACTTACTTTTTAAATATCTATATTACACGATATATCTTAAAATTATATAATAATTAAGTAATATCTTACTTTTTAATCTTACCACAATCTTCTATATGTTTTACAAAAATATCTTATCAATTTTCTTTTTAAAAATCTTTCTAATTTTTAATAAGATGATTGGACATTTTCACATTCTAACTTTAACATATAAATATATAATTTTTTTATCAATAACTTACTCACTAACCTAACAAATGTATAAACTATTAAAATATGAATATTACATCCTATTTGTTTTTGAAGGACCGTGTTTTAAATTGTCTAACACAATTTTTCGATTTGAATTTTTAAAATCTATATTTATATCTATATATATATATATATATACTATATTAAAGCAAAAACACTTAAATCTCACGTGTCATTCATTTATGCCTCGAAAGACACGTGTCAATTTTCTTATAATTTACCTTTTCTTATAATTATTTTTTTTATTATATTTTTATTAACTAAAATTTAGCTATTGTTACCATATAAGTCAATATAAAATAAAAATATTGTTAATCTAAAAAGGCAATATCTACCTAATTGATATTCTTACTTTCTAAACACATTTTAATATTGATAAAATTTTGTTCGTGTATTTATTTCCTAATATACTTGATTGAGTTATTGTTATTTCAAACTTAATTTTTAAATTTCCAAAAATTATATTTATAATAAATAAAATGAAAATGTACTTTTAATTATAATTGTTAGAAAATATAACTATAAATTTATATTAGGTTTTTTTTTAAACCGGAAATTACACTATCGATCTATATACTCTATATACTACTATTAAAGCAGAATCATTTTCTTTCACGTGGTGCTTGAAACGCCCCTAAAATAAGGAGCATTTTATATAAATATTTTTCCGTATATTATCATTATTTTTATATGGTAAATTTAAAATTTTTCCAAGTTTATATTCTATTTATAAATTTAAATAAGTATATATATACCGTAAATTATTTTTACGGAAAAGTTCGGAAAACATTCCGAACCGGAACACTCATTCCGTATATTTTTATAGAGTTTTATTTTACTCTGTTTATTTTTATTTTTATATTTCTTTTCTCTATTTTTTTCCCCTCTCTCGGGCCAGCTGGCCACGCTGGCGTCTCTTTTCTTTCCATGCGGGCCCCACTTCTTTCCACGTTGGCCTCCCCCTCCCCTTCTTTGTTCTCCTTCCTTCACGTCTCCTCTGCATCTTTGCCGCCCAAGCAAGCCGCTCCCCTCCTCCTCTAGTCTGGCGTCCTCTTCTCCCGACCCCTCGACAGTCCCTCTTCCCAGCACTGCAACCCACTTCTCTCTCTTCTGGTCCATCTCACCACTCTCCTCTCCCTCCTCCATCTCTCTTTCCCCTCTGTTTCGTATCTCTCCTGAGCTCCATCTTTAATCTCTCTCCATCTCAGTCTTCTCCCCATATCTCAGCACAACACGCCCCACGGGAAACTCTCCATCCTCCGGTCACCTTATCTCTCCCTTCATCTCTTCTGTCTCTCCCATACTCGCTACCCTCCGGCACCGCCAACTTCACTCACCAACCTCTACATCTCTTCCTCCCTCGTTCTATCGCCGCCACATAAGACCACCCTGCGTCTCACTCTCGCACCGGATGACCGGAGCAACCACCCTCTCTGGTTTGTCAACACCCGGCAACCCCCTCTCAACGCCACTTCTGCACGCCTTTGTCGGCCGGAGATCTGTCTCCACCGGGAGCCACCGTCGCAGGGAATCCGTCGCGCTGCCCTGGCACGCCGGAGGAGCACCTGCCGCCTCTTCCCTCGCCGGAGAAGCCGGGACGTCGCCGGAAAATGCCACAGAAGCCGGCCGAGACTTTTGCGTTAACTACGCTTGGGCCACCCACATTTTTGGTATAATTACAAATTCCTCCCGAACTTAATTACAAACTTTACAAAATACTTATTGCTTTTAATGTTTTTGCCCAAAATTCTATTTACGGAAATAGCCAAAAGTTTTTAGATTTTGCAAAAACGCCCCCAGGAATGTTTTTACAGTTTTGGCCGGACTTTTAAATCACAGCAAGTTCCCAAAACTTTCTAAAATTGTGCTATTAACTCCATAAAGTATTAATAGTGATTTTAACCCTAATTTTAATTATGAAAATTATCCTATAATTATATATATTATGTTTTCTGCCCAAGTTTAGCTTTTAGAGCTAAATTTGTTTATGTGATGGCTTAAGTTCAAGAATACGTTCGGGAAGGGTCTAGCAAGTCGAAGTTCGACAACCATCGATCGACTTTCGTCTTTTGACGCTACGTACGTACTTGGCTGGATAAAGGGTTAAGGACAAACCCTAAGAGAAGTGAAACCGAACTCGAGTTGGAATTAGGTTGTTTGACGAGTTTTAGTGGATATTATCGATTTGGCCTGAAAGTCATTACGTGATTATCGAGGCAAGTACTTGTGAGCTTTTCATATGAGCATGGTTTAAGTTTAAGTCGTTATATTATTGCATGCATGATTTGACATACTTGGTTATTATTATGAGTTATGCTTTGAAACGTTTTAAAAAGAAATGAGTTGATACATGTTTAGATTTATGAATTTAACGTTTGGGTTATTTGATTCATCTACATATGATATATCCTTTGATGTGTTCAATAGAAACGAGTTGTTATATATACATTTATGTGATTATAGATTTATAAGTTCTAAGATTTATGACATGAGTTGACTTGTCCTATGTGGTGATTGCGTTTTATTTCGGGGTATGACATTTTAGAGAGTTTATACTTGTGGGATTTCTATGGAGGATTGAATTACTTGGTCTTTGATTTGAACGGCATTTTCCATTTATATACACATGAGAGATAATTTAGTACATTACTATATGGGGCTACGCCTTACGTATTCAGTGGTCTATGACCACGGCGGCATCATTGTCGGCGTTATTGTTTTCCTATTTTCATAGAGGGATACGCCTTACGTATTCAGTGGTCTATGACCACGGCGGCATCATTGCCGGCGTTTATTATGGTTTTCATGTTTTTCTACACTCCTCGGTTGAGGCGAATCATGTTTCATTAATACATGATTTGAGCGGGCCGTTGTAGTGGCTGACCATTGTCGTGATTGACGTGGACTCACCTGATCCGTGATTGCTGTGCTCATCCCCTGGTCGGGTTTCTAGGAGGTACCTTCGTGTTCAATATAGCTTGGACATGTTTTTATGTAAAATACAATTATTCATGATTTGAATAAGATTTCTAAAGTCATAATGCTCGAGCATGTTTTGATTTGATTGCTTGCATGATTTCGTGATGATTTGAGGAAGGGACAAGTTATTACCTTGTGACCCTATTTCGGTCCATTGACTTTTGGTTACGAGTTATACATACATACATACATACATACATACTTGTTATACGAGATGATGACTTTTATTCAGAGTACGTTGATTTGATTCCTTTGAGTATTAGGAGTTCCCTTGAGATTATATCGAGTTTGCAACATTATGTGTTATTGGATTTGAGTCATGAGTTAACTGATTTAAATTATGAGTATTCGATTTGGCCTATGAGTATTTTAGTATGGAATTATGTGTTATCGTTTTGGATTACGAGTTGTGAGATATTTATCGGTTTGAAACATTTCGAGTTGATTTGAGATTCCATGACATGTTTGAAATGAGCTTTTGAGACTTATGACGTTTTAGATGCATGATTTGTAGTTATATCTCTTGAGTATTTGATCCATGATGATTTTGATTCTTCTAAGTATTGATGATTTTTGAGACATGAGATTATTTAACATTTTTAGTATTTCCAAAGTGATCATGTGATATTATATATGCTTATACTTATGTCTCGTTCATATATATTACCATGCTTATGTATCGGCTTAGTCTATGTGGAAGACTAACCCCACCACGGTGGGGCTGGTTATGTTTATGACATAATCAGGTGCAGGAACAGTTCAGGAGCATGGAGGTCAGGAACCCTAAGTGAGCGTTTTGTCGATTAAGTTGGGATGGTCATGTTTTGGTAGGACTCGTTCCTAACCTTGTTTCATCTTTTGGGTCGGATTAATTATAAGTCAGGATTATGAGTTATTACATTATTTACTTTGTGGCTTTGGAGTTGTTTGTGGTTGACGTCATGGGACGTCTTTTTGGATTTTCTTTATTCCTTGTTGATGGCAAGTTATGCCTTGTGGTGTTATCATGTTATTTCTTATCTTCATATCGTTTATATTAGCCTGAGAGAGTCCTTGTCCGGGACTCCTGGCGCTGTGACGCCTATCCCGATTTTGGGGCGTTACAGTGCTTCCTCAAGATTTTTTTGCCACGTGTTTTTTTCTTAGAATTTTGAGTTTTTTTAATAAAATTATATACTTTTTGTTGCCATAACATATTAGAAATTTTATAATAACTATTTTATGATACTTAATGTAACACCCCAAATCCGCGGGACTCGGGGTGCTACAGGCGAGACCTCACAATGGGTCCCGACCCTTAGCCTGACAACAATTTCACCGGACCTTCCAACACGGCACAAATAAAGGCGAAAACTCAATACGTTTTTAATGTATGCGGAAACCGAAAAGTAAGAAACTACAACTTGGAAACTCAGCCGAGTCCTCAAAACAACATAATCTGATACGAAGTCTAAACGTACGACAACATCCATAAACAAGAACATGAAACATGACTCAAAACATCCCCGTCCTGTAATGTACGGAGACCCCGGCTGCCCACTCCTCCACCTCACTCGGCGGCATCCCTAACCTGCAAGTCATCTACACAACGGTTTTAAACCGTTAGCTCATATTCTAGGTATTAGAAAAGCGGTGAAGGCACAAACACATCCATAGCACAAAACATAAATCACACAAGTCCGGTTTATTATCTTTCATTATTAAGTCGTATTCCATTCTAGTTCAACTTCTGTTGTGACACGAGACCCCAATGGTCTCGCCTCGGTCCCTACTTACCGGCAAGGAATGGTACGGATGCACCCGACCATCTAACCTGCCGGGCTAGTCGCCGAGAACCTCCCAGACTCCCTTGGTCGTAGGCAGTGATGTCACCGCCCGTTCTCATACACTTTGGCCAACATATACATATAGGGTCGGTGGTCCTAATTACTGGTTTAATTGTTATAACATAACATAAACACACACCACCAAACACACAGCAATGCCAATACATAAAATACGAGCTAAGTAAGTCCGGAGACTTACCTCGTCACCACACTCAAGTCACCACACTCTTGCTTCCTTAAGGAGGAAGCCCACAACCTGCTCACAAGAGATATGCATATCAATACATACTCACACTCAAGAAGTCTTAGACTTCACTCTAGTGATCTATGCAAGATCACCTAACCCTCAAACTAGGAATGCATCCTAGGTACCAAGTATTCATCACACTCCCAACACATGCAACAGCCCACAACAGTCCATAATTCCACAAGAGTAATCCTCAACCAAAGAGGCACAAGTTAGCCTAGAAAGTCCATCATGCTCACATGCTCATATCCATCACTTACATCGAGCCTTAAGGGCTCCTAGGTTCACAACCACTAAGTGGCATTCCATCCTACTCTAGATCCATCCTAGGCATGCTACTAACAAGATCCAACATCAATACTAAGGAAGGAACGAAGAGGAAAGGAGATGAGGAACCTACTGTTGCCGAAACCGCAGCCGCGGAGTCAAGCTGGCGCCCCCTGCGGACACAGGAGCCGCCCCCGCGGAACAAGGAGCCGCACCCGCGGAGGACTGCGTCGCCTGCCAGGAGCCGCACCTGCGGTTTTGCCGAGCCGCGCCCGCGCCCAGCCGCACCCGCGGCCGTCCGCCGCCGCACCCGCGGCCTTGTGCTGCCGCACCCGCGGCCGTCCGCCGCCGCACCTGCGGCTTGTGACGCCGTGAGTCTGCCGCCGCCCCGCGGCCATGCCGAGCCGCACCCGCGGCGTGCTGGGCCGTGAGTCTTCCGCCGCCCCCGCGGCCATGCCGAGCCGCACCGGTGGCGGTGCTGAGCCGCCCCTGCGGCCGTCTGCGCCCGCGGCCGTGATGATCCACCCCCGCGGTTACGCTGCAGAAGCTCGTCTTCTTCGTCTCGATCGTGGATCCTTGGCTCTAATGTCCTCCTTTCCTTGTTGGGTTTTCTCCAAACGCCAACCAATGGTCTTAGACACGTCTCCTCGACCTAAACGAGCTAAGAACACAAGCATGCAAGGGACTTGAGTGGAAACCTCTCAAAGCTTCATCCATGGCCATAGATGAAGGAGGGAAGAAGAAAATGGTGAGCAGCCATGGGGAGGAAGTAGGGAAGCGAGGAAAGGGACTTACCACACCAGATCTGTAGTTCTCCTACTGCACTCCACACATGCAAGCTCCTTAAGCACCCATGGAAGAAGAGAAGAGAAGGGAAGAGAAGGGAAGAGAAGAGAATGGAGGAAAAGTGACGTGAAAGAGGGAGAGGAGAGTGAGGGATGGGACACAAGGCTGAAAAGGGGTGAGGGGACCAAGGGGTCAGCTGACCTCTTGTCCCTCCCCACGGACCGAGGGATCGGAAATGACCCCTTGTCATTTTAACCCGGAACGATGGGTTGGAAAGCGGAAAAAAGGAAAAACGATGAGTCGGCTCGGGATTTTCTTAGGAATAAATCCCGGCTCGCAGCATCTCGGGATTACGGGATAACTACAAGGTGCTCTAAGTCCGGAATTATATTAATAAAATTCCGGGCTTTACACTTAATATTTAAAAAACTATCCTGTAATAAATAATATATAACTATTTATCATACTTACTTTTTAAATATCTATATTACACTAAATCTTAAAATTATATAATAATTAATTACTATCTTACTTTTTAATATAACACAATCTTCTATATATTTTAAAAATATCTTATCAATTTTTTTTCTATTTTTATTAATAGATGATTGGACAATTTCACATTCTAACTTTAACATATAAATATATAATTTTGATATCATAACTTACTCACTAACCTAACAAATGTCATTTTCTTATAATTTTAATTTTTTGATGAAATTATATATATATATATATATATATATATATATATATATATATATATATATATATATTATTGTCATATAACATATTAGAATAATAGAATAACTATTCTACAATACTTGATATTTAAAAAAACTATTCTATAATAGATAATAAATATCTACTCAAGGTAAGAACACAAATTTCCTTCTTTTTTCATTTCAATTATCTTTAGTATATACATATTTCTTTGTGAATGTATTATAGCAAAATATGGATGTAAATTTTAATTTTTAGGCAACTTAGATATTCAACTCATTTCAAAAAAAATTCAATTATCTTGAGTATATACCTATTTCTTTATGAAATCTGATTATAACAATGTAGGAATGTAAAATTTAATTTTTAGACAACTTAGATATTCAACTCATCTTTTGTTAAAAATTTAGAAACAAAATAATTTTTGAATTTTGACTAATTTGTGGTTCAGATGGAAAAAATTTGTAATTCGAATATTCTCGAGGATATACGGACCTAAAAGGCTAATATGATAATCTTATTTCTTTTACATATTAGTTTGTAGTTTATAAATGGTATAGATATTTTCACCAAAAATTTATTTTGCTACATTCAATATATACTTCCTTTTTGTAAATCAATGAGTTGTCAAATGTTTTGTATTTATATTGATCATTCTCGATCCATATGAATCACCCTGCACCTCTCAGCTTTACAAAGACCGAACCATGGCTAAACAGTATACATCAATCGATAATATAGATGTTGGGAATATATTTATGATGCGTATTATACGCTTATACTAAAGGTCTCATTATCCGAGTTCTATGTCTAAACTCGCACTCGATATGATGCTTATCGATGACAAGGTATACTTTATGTTGATGTTTATCACATATTTATTCGAATTAATTTTTATTCACATGTTGACTAACAATATTTTCAATTACTAAACATGCACGAGTCTAAGATTGAAGCACAAGTACGGTCATATATTGTTTGGAGATTTGTCAAACATTTGAAAGAGTTTTCTACCATTACCATATAAGGAAGTGTTTTAAAATTTGGCTTAATTTCATACACATGTATTTTTCATTAATATAAATATTTTTGTCTTATTTTAAATTTACACACTAATTTATGTTTTTACTATTTCATAAATTAATATACTTTCTATTTTGTGTGTAAGGTAGTTGATTCGTCATGGTTTTTTCCCCTTATATTGTTGGTCATGAATACAAATGTTGTTTTAATATAATTAAAATTATGAGTATGTCATACCTTATTAATTTATGTTGGTTTATATTTTGCTTCTGCATAATTTATAGTACATTTCTCACTCTTAATTCTTTTTTGTTTGTATCATCATCTCATATATGTTACATGTTTTGTATGATGGAAGTTTATCGTTATCGATATTTTTTCCCATCAAAACCCGTGCAGGGCACAGGTACACTAGTACTACTATTAAACCCAATGTATGTTTTTGCCACAAGTCAACATCTCTTTGCCACATGTCATTTTTTAGAATTTAGAATTTTTTGATAAATTATCACAATCTTCAACATATTTTTAAGATTTCCACAAAAAAAAATTTTTATAAGATATTATATTCATTATTTTTGGAAATTTTATTTATTTTTATTTATAAGATTTTTAGATAATTTATTGTTCTAACTTTAACATGTAAATATATAGTTTCTAGATTAATTAGAAAACAATCACTAAAAAACAACAAATGTAATATAAGTGTTACATTTTTTCAAGATAATTCAAAAAAACTACCTAAGATTATCTTTTTTAATTGAACTTTTTAAATGTACTATATTTTAACATGTATATTTTAATCAAAATCTATTTTTAATTTCTTAAATAAATTATTTTACTTTTTAAATTATTTCACTTTACCATCTTCATAAATGGTCTAATAACATTAATTTACTTTTACACTTTTGTATTGTATAAAACGCAAAATTAGAATATGTAATATCGTCTAAATTAGTCTTTTATATTATTGATTTAAAATTTAAAATTATACACGTGCCAAGGGCACGGGAACTACACTAGATTGGTTATAAGGATGAGTTGTTACCCATGTCAACAAAAATTCTTCTTTTCCAGTGGTAGAGTGAGGACAAATAACTGTGGATAGGGAAGTTAAGCGTGCTCGTGCGGGAGCAATTTCAGGATGGGTGACCTCTTCAAAGTTTATGCGCATGCATGGTTGGCATGGGGACAGCGTCCCTAAGACTTCGGGTCTTACAGATGGTATCAGAGCTAACATCGAGTTACGAGTGTACTTGCCCTAGTAGGCGGCCACTCGGCTCAGTGTACGGTCCTTGGCCTGACGTGGACGTCGGAGTTTAAGTGGCGCATGAATGGTTGACATGGGGACAATGTCCTTAAGACCTCGGGTCTTATAAACTTAAATAAAATATGTTAATATATAGCAATTGTGATTAAGAAGGTCACATCTCTAAAAGTAGACATACTAATATTGACACGAAATTTATATACAAAATAGTTCATAACCCGTGCCTTGACAAATATTTGTTAAAACTTGATTATGCTAATGATATAAACCAAAGAATACCGTCAACGTATGTAATTAATTCGATATAATGATATAGGAAAAACTATTTTTTTATTTGCAATAACACACATATTAACAATATTTTATATGACATGATGAACCGATAATATAATAATACTAATCTATCACCGATACTTGATTGTATTAAACCCTTTAGAATCGTATGATTATGAGAACACAATCAACACATTAATGTGACACAACAATAGGAAAAAAAAATATTTCAAGATGAAGCGATTAGATGTTTACTTGAAATAACGAAAATAATTTCTCCTTACAGGTCCGTGAGAGATTGATGAATCCATCAAAATTAGGTGATCTATATATACGAAAAGTAAATCGGAGTTACAATATAACTTCTCCCACAAGTTTTACATTTGAAAATAGCTTATTTAAAAAGTTTTAATTTTTGTGATTATTTAACAAAATTTACTATTTTTTAATTAAAATGTTAGGTTAAAATATAACTTCTCTAAAAAGATTGTTTATTGATCAAATCTTTACGTTACTTACGTCATTTCCGAGAGATTTCATTAGTCCACCATTGTAACACCCCAAATCCGCGGGACTCGGGGTGCTACGGGCGAGACCTCACAATGGGTCCCGAACCTTAGCTTGACATCAATTTCACCGGACCTTTCCAACAAGGCACAAATAAAGGCAAAACTCAAAATCGTTTATAATGTATGCGAGAAGCTGAAATGGTACAAGGTGGAAACTCAGCCGAGTCCTCAAAACGACACAACTCCGATAAGAAAATCTAAACCGTACAACATAAATCAACAACACAAAGGCATATCCCAAAAACGTCCCCGTCCTATAATGTACGGAGACCCCGGCTGTCCACTCCTCCACCTCACTCGGCGGCGTCCCTAACCTGCAAGGCATCTACAAGAACGGTTTAAAACCGTTAGCTCATATTCGAAGCATTAGAAAAGAGGTGAACGCACATACACACATATATCACATAACACATACATACTCCAAAACACACAAGTCCGGTTTATTATCTTTTTATTATTAAGTCGTATCCCGTTCTAATTCAACTTAGGTTTGTGACACGAAAACCACCGTGGTCTCGCCTCGGTCACTACTTACCGGCAAGGAATGGTACTGATGCATCCGACCGTCTACCTGCCCGGGCTAGTCGCCGAGAACCTCTTAGACTCTCGCAAGAGCTAGGCAGATGATGTCACCGCCCGTTATCATACACTTTGGGCCAAAATATAAAGTCGGCGGTCCTATTTACCAGTTTAGTTGTTTATAACATAAACAATAACACACACACCACCACCAACACACATCGATGCTAATACGTAGAGTACGAGCTAATTAAGTCCGGAGACTTACCTCGTCACCACACTCAAATCACAACACTCTCGCTTCCTTAAGGAGGAATCCCACAACCTGCTCACAAGATATATGCATATCAATACATGCTCACGCTCAAGAAGTCTTAGACTTCACTCTAGTGATCTAAGAAAGATCACCTAACCCTCAAGCTAGGAATGCATCCTAGGGTCCAAGGTACTCACCACACTCTCAACACATGAAGCAATTCACAACAGCTTATAACCTCACATGATCTTAAACCTCAGCCAAAAAGGAACAAGCTAGCCTAGAAGGTCCATCATGCTCAACATACTCATAACCATCAACTACATCGAGCCTTAAGTGCTCCTAGGTTCACAACCACTTAGTGGCATCTCAAGCTACTCTAGATCCATCCTAGGCATGCAACTAACATGGTACAACTACAAAACTAAGAAAGGAACGAAGAGGAAGGGAGAGGAGAAGCCTACTGTTGAAGAAAACGCAGCCGTAGAGTCAAGCTGGCGCCCCAGCGGAACACAAAAGCCGCCCCTGCGGACCCAGGAGCCGCCCCTGCGCCTTGCTACCGTCCTGGAGCCGCCCCCGCGTGATCTGGATCCGCCCCTGCGGCTCTGGTGAGCCGCCCCGCGGTTTCGTTGTAGAAACTCGTCTTCTTCGTCTTCGACTATGGATCCCTGGCTCCAATGTCCTCCTCTCCTTGCTGGGTCTTCTACAAACACCAACCACTGATCTTAGACTCCTCTCCACAACCTAATCGAGCTAAGAACACATGCATGCAAGGATTTGAGTAAAAACTTCTCAAGAGCTTCATCCATGGCCATGAATGAAGGAGGAAAGAAGAAAGAGTTAAGCAGCCAAGGAGGTGAAGGAAGGAAGAGGGAGAAGCTTACCACACCAGATCTGATCCTCCTCTACTGCAGTCCATAACCAAGAGCTTCCATGGAGAAAGAAGAGCAAAGAGAGAGAAGAGAGGAAGAGAGGAAGAGAGTAACGTGAAAGAGAAAAGAGAGGAGAGAGAGAGAGAGGGATAAGGTGTAACACCCCAAATCCGTAGGACTCGAGGTGCTACTGGGCTAGGATCTCACAATGGATCCTGACCCTAGCCTGACAACAAGTTCACTGAATCTTACAACAAGACACCAATAGATTAAAACAAAACATAAAAATGATATATATATATACATATCAAAAGGATGATACAGAGTACTGCTGAGTACAAAGTCAAACAAAAATCCGTACAACAATAATAACCCAAAATCCCACGATATAGCCCAGTGTACGGAACCCTCAGCAAATCACCCCTCTGGATCACTCTGCAGCTCTCCTAACCTGCAAAGGATCTACAACACAGTATAAAACCGTTAGCTAACTATACATATATATAAGAAGATGCTAGAGCACAAACACATATCAATAATATTAACACATCATCATGATATCACACATTTACCCGGTTTATTATCTTTAATAAGTCCAAACACTTCATCGTATAAATAGATGTATATAAATATACGTGACACGAGGAATGTGTATAACCCTCGCCTTTGCGTGCAATAGCTAGCTGGAGTGGTATCAGCGCACTTTCCCGTATACTATATGGAGTGGTAGGTGCTCTTCCCGTATACCAGGTCTAACTAGGTTACAGAGAACTTCCCAGACTCCACTACGGGATGAAAGGTAAGTTGTCACAACCACTACAATGGGCGGTCAATATAACATAAGTCGGTAATGAACCATATCGCATGCTACAAAGCATATAACAAACACCACTTAAGCATACATCCAATATAAGGATAGTAGCTAAGTAAGTCCTATGGACTTACCTCAATCTCAGAAGTAGTATCACTACGATCAGGTCTCACTCAGGTCCACTCCAAACTGGAGGACAACACGGCCTATACAACTATAGGTACTAAGTCTCTCATACTAGGAAAGGAAAGGAGCTAAGTCCCTCATACTAGAAAAGGAAAGGAGCTACCCAACTATAGGGGTCACACCTATACCCAAGGGATCCATAGGGATCATATTCAACTCGTAAATCTCATAGCCCTAACCGGCATATCTATATCATACTCATCATCATCGGATACCTAGCATGGTACTAAGTCCCTCATACTAGGAAAGGAAAGGAGCTACCCAACTATAGGTAGTCCCGGGACAAGACGCACCTGCGTGATCAAGGGACGCAGGGGCGGAGTAGACAACCCGCAGGCGCGGCAGGGAGCAGCCGCAGGCGCGGTGACAAGGGACGCAGGCAAGGCGCGGGCGCTGCGGCACGGCTTCCGCAGGGGCAGCGGCTTCTAGGCGCGGGGGCGGCGATGGTGCAGAACGTTGCCCCGCGAGTCTTCTTTCACTCTTCACGTGATCAATCACGTCTTCTTCGTTCCAAAATCAAACACATGCATAAACATACACATTCCAACATTAACCTACATTCAAATCATCTAATCCTAAGCTAAAGAGATGGAATCAAAGAAGAAGAGAAGGAGAAGAAACAAGGAACTCACCACTACTGAAGGTCTAAGCAAAACAAGATCACAAGCACTATCTCAGCTGACATCACAAGCTCAGTAGCTAAGCACATCATCAACCAACATCAACAACACACACCAAAATACTTCCAAACTCAAGAGAGATCAAGAACAAGATCAAGAAGGATGAAGGAGAAGAAAGGAAGACGTGCAAGGGCTGGAGTGAGAATAGAAGGTAAAGTGAAACCCTTGCTCAACAAGGTAAGAAGTAAGGGAAAAGGTAAAGAACGGGTTAAAGGAGTCAACAAAACCGGTTGTAGCCGCCGGAAACTGCAGGGGCGGTTCCTTGAGCCGCAAGGGCGGCAGACATGCCCGTGGGTGCGGAAAGGCCAATCTCGGCCAAAGCCAATCTCGGCTAAGGACAAACTCGGTCCGAAAGACTAAGGCTCTTACATCTCTCCCTTCTAAAAACAAGTTTCGTCCCGAAACTTGCAATGTCCTGAAACCACTCGGACTCAAAAGCCGAGTTAAAACTCTCTATAACCTCAAACATAAGCATGGAGGAACTCATCAACTCCAACAGCAAACTATACTATCCAGGGCATAGAGGAAAACCATCTCTAGCCAAACCATAAACGCATCACAAGGCATAGAGGAATCACATCTCTAGCCGTATCATAACCATAACAGAAAGACATGGAGGAAATACATCTCCAGCAACACTATGTCCATCCAAATAGCATGGAGGAATAACATCTCCAGCTGAATCCTAAACCTATCACAATAGCATGGAGGAAAGAGCCATCTCTAGCTATGAATAAGAATCATACTAGCACAACAAGATCTAATAAGATCATAATCACATCAAAGCTAGTATGAAAATAAACACATCATAGCATATAAGCATATAAGCATATAACACTCACCAAGATAGTACTAAGATCTACTCGGTGATCCTACTGGTGCATCTAACTCAGCATAGAACTCTGGATTGTTCCTCTGGATACTATCCTCAGTCTCCCATGTAGCCTCATCAGGTCCTCGTCTCGACCACTGTATCCTCAACATAGGAATGTCCTTCGAACGCAGGTGTCTCATACCTCGTTCTAGGACTGCAATAGGGTGCTCAACAAAGGTGTGGTCCGGCTCAACCACTAAATCATCATAACTCACGATATGTCTCGGGTCTGGTATGTACTCCCTCAGTTGAGACACGTGAAATACAGGGTAAACACCCTCTAATCTCGGAGGCAAGGCTAATCTGTAAGCTGCGCTCCCAACCCGATCCAGAATCTCGAACGGTCCGACATATCGGGGACTCAACTTCCCCTTAATGCCAAAACGCCTAACACCTCGTGTCGGGGACACTCTCAGCCACACATGGGCTCCAACTCTGAACTCTAGAGGTCTACGCCTCCTATCAGCATACGACTTCTGACGGCTCTAGGCAGTCAGCATCCGCTCTCGAATCAGTGCTACTTGAGCCATATCATTTTGAATCTGATCAGGTGCTAAACCACTAACACTGCTCTGCTCATCCCAGCATAACGGGGTACGGCATCTCTGTCCATACAATGCCTCATATGGGGCCATCCCAATAGATGCATGCCAGCTGTTGTTTTATGAGAACTCAACAAGTGGGAGATGATCCGTCCACACTTGTCCCCAATCCAACACACAAGCTCGCAACATATCCTCCAGGTTCTGAATGGTCCTCTCTGACTGACCATCTGTCTGAGGATGGAAAGCAGTCCTGAAGTGCAAACTCGTCCCCAGGGCTGTCTGAATCTGCTGCCAAAACCTCGAGATAAATCGTCCATCTCTGTCTGAGACGATCGTCCTTGGTACACCATGCAGTCTCACTATCTTCCTAGTGTACTCCTCAGCTAATCTGCTCACCGGCCACGTCTCTAATAGGAATGAAACTTGCCGTCTTCGTCAATCTGTCCACTATGACCCAAATGGCATTGACAAGGCTTATTTCCTAAGGTCGTTATTATAAGCTTATCAAGTTAAATCCGAACTTAATACTAACCAATGTATAGTGATTAAGTAAGGGTCGAACCCAAGGGAGTTGAACAAGTTTCTATTCAATTTTAGTTATTGATTTGGTAACAAAGGGGGGGGGGGAATTTGGATTGTTTAAAACAAGACAAAGACAATTATAATGTTGGTGAAAACAAGATTGATTTAAGAACTACACTAGGTAGGATCTTAGCATACATATAAATTGGTTGGTTCTTTTTAGAAGTATTCAATATTTGTTCTCATCTTGATCGTATTTATGCATTAAGCCAACCGGCATTAACACAACTTAACTAGTTTATTAATCCGTAAACCTACAAGATTAAACCACTAATTAGCATTCTACCAAAGATAAAGAGATACATAAAAGATAAACAACCCGTTAATCTTATTATGTAGTTAATTTCCTTTCCCTTAAATAATCACAACCAGCTTTTACCTAAGGGTTTGCTACTAGATTAAGGACCCGAACCCGGAATCAATTAATCCTAGCCTTTTGCATGCAATTATACAACTTAGGTGATCAAACTAAGTAGAAAATAAACATGCAAACTAAGTTAAATACAAGGAATATAACACAAAATATATTGAATAAAACTTCTATTTAAAAAGAACTTACAACCACTTTATAATGCAGCTTCAATCCACCCAATGTAGCCAAGGGAGTTTAGAAACTCATTACAAAGAACACTATGAATATAGAGGTTTTTGTGTGGAAAATGATATGAAAATACCTATAGCCAAGGGCTCTATTTATACTACAAAATGCATTAAAAAGGAGTAAAGAGGCTGTGCTAACAGCCACCATTAAGGGTGAATTAAAGTGGTTGCAGACAACCACAATAATGTCCTTAAAGTCGTCGAAAACAGCCGAGTAAAAGCCTCTGACGCTAACCCGCACCCGCGGCCAAGGGCGCCGCGGGGGCGGTTTAGGCAAAAACGTTCCAACTTCTTCTTGGCCGCGGGGGCGGCTCGTCATACCCGCGGGGGCGGGTCCTTGAATGCTCTTGAAATTTCTGACTCTTTAACTTCGTAACGCTTCTGGTGAGAATCCGCAGGGGCGGCCCAGAGTTACCGCGGGGGCGGTGACACTGGATCTTCGGCTTCACAAGGCCGCTGGCATGGCCGCAGGCAAGGGCGCTGGGGCGCCGTCTTCGCTTCGTCAGGCTGGGTCACCGCAGGGGCGGACAGGGTTGGCCGCGGGGGCGGTGACATGTCTCTTCATGGCCGCGGGCGAAGACGCGGCTGCGGCTCTTGGTGGTGGTCTTCATGGTTGACACCGCAGGGGCGGACTGGAGTGTCCGCGGGGGCGGTGACAGGCTTGTCTTGGCCGCGGGCATTGACGCAGGCAGCGGCACTCATCTGTGTTGTCACCGCTGGGGCGGACAGAGGATGCCGCGGGGGCGGTGTGTACCAGAATCTGAACTTCGATGATTTTCTTCAACTCCTAAGTATTGCTAATACCTTCTTTTGCTTCAATTTGAATCTTTTATCTGGATCACAGTATTAGCAATATAAACTGACTCAAAAACATAAAAACGACTCTAAAAGCTACCTAAAATGATAGTGATTCCATCACCTATCAAACTCCCCCATACTTAGACTCTTTACTCGTCCCGAGTAAACAACACATCAAACAATTCAGCTTACAAGCCTCAGGAAGTATGGCGTAGTATAAAAGATGAGGAACAAAAAAAAAAAGCAAAGAAAATGAGAGAAAAGAAAAAGAAAAGAGAAGGAAATATGAGAAAATGTGAGAAAAACTACCATCCTTATTGCTCCAAGAGTGACCTACCCGGACATCCTCCTTATGACTCCCCTTCTTATGTCGCCAACGCCGGAAGGAGAACCTACACTCGGTATCGCTCATTTTGCCAAGGAGCCCTTTCGGGTTTTCACCTTGCCACTCTTCTCTTTTTTTTTTTCATTGATGATCTCACCAAAAGTCTCACCTCCCTCAAGTCCAATTTTGCACCAACCTAGAGTTGGTCGGACTACCTTCTTTTTACCTAAACCGCCCTTTCGGGTTTTCGGTTTATCCAAGGATTTCCTTGCCTTTTTCTCAATTCTTTTGGCTTTTTCTCTTTTTTTTTTTTTTTTTTTTTTTTTTGAAATGAATTACAAAGCTGAATTTAAATTAAATTCAAATGACTAGAAAAATTAAACAAACTCAAAAAAAACATACATGATAAATACCCTCCCCCATACTTGAAGAACGCTTTGCCCTCAAAGTGTGAAAATGAAAGCAAAGATAATAAATGGAGAAGGGCAAGAGATGTGGCTCACTAGTGGGATGGTCCGGCTGGACCATCCGGACCGTGCTCCGGAGGATACGGGAAGTGGCTGAAAAAGTGCTCCTGACGCTGGTACAAGCCGTCAAGGCGTGCCTGCTGTGCGTCCATCCTCGCCGCGTAAGAGGTCTCAAAGTTGGCTTGCCAAGCCAACTGCTGAGCCTCCATCCTCCTCTCAAAATCTGCCTGCCACGCCTGCTGCTGCTCGAGCATAGTCGTCTGGTAGCCGGTCTGCCACTGCTGATGCTGCGTGGTCAGAGCCGCCATCTGAGCGAGCAGGCTGGCGTGAGCGAGGTCATCCTCTGCCGCCGCGGTGGGCATCTCCTCATCGACGGACATGTGGTCCTCCTGTGGGACCCTACTGGAGCTCGCCGCGTGCCGCTCAATAATAGCGACCTGTGATCGCCTCGGGATGGTGGGGTCAGCGGCGATGTAGAGATCGGAGAGCTCATCTCCTAATGGTAGCGGCCGGGGGAGGTAGATGATGTGACTCCCATCTGAAAAAGATGACCAGAAGAGGTTTTCACCATCTCTCCTCAGGAGCTTGCACCGCCGAAGAAGGGCCTCGTCATAAAATGGGATCGCCATCCCATCCTCTAGCTCGGACAAATCCATGACTTGCTCCGCAATAAGGGAGATGATCCCACCTCCTACAATGTCTCGCGGCTCATCCTTCCTAATCCGCCTCAAAGCGGAGAAGAAGAGACTCATCCAATCTGGCACGATGTCACATGTCGCAACACAGGAGTAAAGCAAGTAAAGGTCCTTGAGGGCGACCTTGTTCTCCTCTTTGTGTCCACAGAAGACACACATGAGGATCTTGGACAGGAGCCTCAAAGAGGGGTGAGTGAGTTTTGTTGTTGTACTCACCCCCCGTTCGAAAGTTAGAGCCGGTAGCCGCTTGCCAAAAGTCCACTAAATCTTGTGTAGGAGGTCCCTCCCACCATTGATCCGAAGGGTTCTTAGACACCCCAAAGGCCTCCTGTAACTGAGAGAGGTTGACTGTGTACTTCCTCTTGTTGAATTTAAAAGTGAGGCCGACACAGGCGTGGTCCTCTAACTCCGTGGTAAATGTAGCCACGAACTGTCTGGTCAGTTCGGGGTACGTTTTGGCACTCCTTCCAAGTAAATCCCCGATCCCAGCATGGTCGAGGAAAGATTTCATGCTTTCCAACATGCCCAATTGTTCCAAAGTCGGAATGTGCAAAAACCGAGTGGCAAAGACTTGCCGGTTTTGCACAATCTCATATCGAGCTTTCTCCCTATCAGTCATCTTATATTTTCGTGTGGCATCCATTCTAATCACAATTCCAATTAAAAGAATTAGAATTTCACAAAGAAAAGGGAGTAGACGACCTTCTGTTTTTATCCGCAGGGGCGGTGGAGCTGAGCCGCGGGGGCGGAGCGAGGGTGGCGCAGGAGCGGCGAGAACGAGGCGGCGCAGGGAAGGTGTGGCTGGGTGGCGCTGGGGCGTGAGAGTGAGGGAGAGTGAGGGTGTTGAGAGAGGGAAATGTGAGGAGGAGTGAGAAAAGTGAGTGGGTTAAGGATTTAAAATCCCGATCCTATTTTTTTTTCTTTTCTGGGTTTTACCGCAGGGGCGGTGACTTGTCACCGCGGGGGCGGTGACAAGGGAAGTGGAGACGCAGGCCCAGCGCTGGGTGCGGCGCTGGGAGCGCTCGTTCAAGGAAAAACCGCGGGAGCGGGGGTCTGTCACCGCGGGGGCGGTGACAGCGTGGTGCTTCCGCTGGAGGCGGGCTTGGAGCGCTGGTTCACCGCGGGGGCGGTGACTTTGGGCCGCGGGTGCGGTTTCCTTGACAGAACGTTAAAACCTCCTTTTCTCTTATTTTCTCGGGTTGCCTCCCGAGCAGCGCCTTTGTTTTACGTCGTTGGCTCGACGTAAGGGCTTCAATTCTCTGCTTAGGCTTCCTCCAAGACCATCTCATCGATCGGATCATTTTTGATTCCTTCGTGGTATGGCTTGAGCCTTTGTCCATTGACTTTGAAGATTTTGTGTGTTTGTGGATCGTAGAGATCCACCGCACCATGTGGATGGACTTCGGCTATGACGTACGGACCTGTCCATCTTGAGCGAAGCTTTCCTGCAAAAAGTTTTAAACGTGATTGAAATAAAAGGACTTTACTACCCGCTTGGAAGTCCTTTCGGAGGATATTCCGGTCATGCCACGCCCTGGTTTTTTCCTTGTATGCTGTGGCATGGTCATATGCATCGAGCCTCAATTCTTCAAGCTCTTGCAATTGGAGCTTCCGGAATTCTCCAACTTCATTCATGTTCATGTTGCACTTTTTGACCGCCCACCAAGCCTTGTGTTCTAGCTCCACCGGTAGGTGACACGCCTTTCCAAACACAAGCCGGAATGGTGACATCCCAATTGGGGTCTTGTACGCCGTGCGGTATGCCCACAAGGCATCGTTGAGCCTTAAGCTCCAATCCTTCCTTCCGGGGGTAACCGTCTTTTCAAGGATCGTCTTGATCTCTCGATTTGACACTTCCGCTTGCCCATTGGTTTGTGGGTGGTACGCCGTGGAAACCCGTTGGTGAACATGATACTTCTTGAGGAGGGCGGTGATCGTCTTGTTGCAAAAGTGCGTTCCTCTATCGCTTATCAAAGCTTTAGGGATGCCGAATCTTGCAAAGATGGTATCCTTAAGAAAATCTGCCACAACTTTAGAGTCATCAGTTTTGGTGGCCTTTGCTTCCACCCACTTGGAAACATAGTCCACCGCAAGTAATATATAAATATTCCCAAAGGAGTTAGGAAAGGGGCCCATAAAATCTATTCCCCAAACGTCAAAAATTTCACAAAAAATAAGCGACGATTGAGGCATTTCATTTCTCCTAGAGATATTACCTATCCTTTGACACCTATCACACACTTTACAAAACGCATAAGCATCTCGAAAAATGTGTGGCCAAAAGAAACCAGCTTCTAGTACCTTCCTAGCCGTTTTGTTAGCCCCAAAATGACCTCCACATGCTTCGGAATGACAAAATGATAGGACAGATTGTACCTCGTTGTCCGGAATGCAACGTCGAATTACTTGATCACTACAATGTTTCCACAAGTAGGGATCGTCCCAAACATAGTGCCTAGCCTCGGCTTTCACCTTTTCCCTCTGAGCTTTGGTGAAATCTGGTGGATACTCGCCTCTCACAAGAAAGTTCACGAGGTCAGCAAACCACGGCTTAAAGGAATGGAGCTTACACAACACGTCTGCAGGGTATTCCGCTGGGGCGGCCAGATCACGCCGCAGGGGCGGGTTGCCGCGGGGGCGGTCCTCTTCGGCCGCGGGTGCGGTTACACAACAGAGAGTTGTGTAGAAGGTATCGTCCGGGAAACTTCCTAGACTGGCCTTTCCTTCTGCTGGATCTTCCTCCTCTAATATCAACCGACTTAGGTGATCAGCCACAAGGTTCTCCGCTCCTTTCTTGTCCCGGATTTCTAAGTTAAACTCACTTAGAAG
Organism: Fagopyrum tataricum; assembly: GCA_002319775.1. Lineage (NCBI taxonomy): Eukaryota > Viridiplantae > Streptophyta > Magnoliopsida > Caryophyllales > Polygonaceae > Fagopyrum > Fagopyrum tataricum. The sequence goes on along the minus strand of CM008283.1, from coordinate 25,089,255 downwards.
TAGGACCCAACGAATCAACCTTGGCTTGGTCTCCTTCTTAGTCATGAGATAGCGTAACGCTGCATGGTCAGTGTACACTATTACCTTGACACCTAGCAAGTACTGCCTGAATTTTTCCAGGGCAAAGACCACGGCCAACATTTCCTTTTCGGTGGTAGAGTAGTTCCTTTGAGCTCCGTTCAAGGTCATTGATGCGTAGTGGATTACATGTGAGGCTTTCCCGTCCTTTTGTCCCAAAACCGCCCCTACAGCGTAATCACTAGCGTCACACATTATCTCAAATGGCTTCTCCCAATTCGGTGATTGGATTATTGGAGCACGTGTGAGGCATTCTTTCAATGTGTCAAAGGCCTTCTTGCATTCCTCATCTACTATGAAAGTGGCATCCTTCTTCAAAAGTTCACACAACGGTGCGGAGATCTTTGAGAAATCCTTGATGAACCGCCGGTAAAACCCTGCATGACCTAAAAAGGATCGGATTTCACGCACATTAGTAGGATAAGGTAAAGTTTGGATAACATCAATTTTAGCTTTGTCTACTTCTATTCCTTTAGATGAGATTATGTGGCCTAGTACAATTCCTTGCTCCACCATAAAATGACATTTTTCAGAATTGAGAACTAAGTTGGTTTCTACACATCTTTTAAGAACAAGGTTTAAGTGTCCTAGACATGCATCAAAACTATTTCCATGAACGGTGAAATCATCCATAAAAATTTCAATAAAGTTTTCAATGTATTCAGAAAAAATACTTATCATGCACCGTTGGAAGGTGCCGGGAGCATTACATAGTCCAAATGGCATTCTACGGTACGCAAAAGTGCCAAAAGGACATGTAAAGGTTGTTTTCTCTTGATCCTCCGGGGCTATGGCTATTTGAAAATAACCTGAATACCCATCTAAGAAACAGTAGTAAGGGTGTCCCGCAAGACGTTCAAGCATTTGATCGATAAATGGGAGAGGGAAGTGGTCCTTTCTAGTTACCGTGTTCAACTTACGGTAGTCGATACAAACCCTCCATCCGGTTTGAGTCTTACTTGGCACCATTTCTCCATGTTGGTTCTCCACCATGGTGATTCCTCCCTTTTTCGGAACAACTTGTGTTGGACTAACCCATTTGCTTTCCGAGATTGGAAAAATCATGTCCGCTTGAAGGAGCTTCAAAACTTCCTTTTTCACAACATCCATCATGGGCGGGTTGAGCCGCCTTTGAGGTTGCCTTGAGGGTTTTGCATCTTCCTCAAGGATGATCCGGTGCATGCAAGTGGAGGGACTAATCCCTTTTATGTCCGCTATAGTCCACCCAAGAGCCGTCTTGTGCTCTTTAAGCATTTCCACCAACTTCTCTTCTTGTTGAGGAGACAACTTGCTAGAAACAATTACGGGCAATGTGTCATTGTCTCCAAGGAATGCATATTTGAGATGTTGGGGAAGTTCCTTTAGTTCTATCTCCGGGGCCTGCACAATTGAAGGAACAAGCTTCTCGCTTGAGGTTAGTAGAGTGGGCCCAATGGCCAAAGGTGTGATGGGGAGCCTTGTGTGGCTATCCACTTGGGCTAGAACATCTTGCATAGTAGAGGTCAAAACATATTCCGATTTATGAGCATCAATGTCATTTTCAATTATACTTTTTAGTTCATCAAAATCGGAAATGTTAAACACATCTTGCACAATTGGTTCAATTATGTCAATAGAGCATAAAGAATGGTCATCAATGGGGTGTTTCATGGCATCATATATGTTAAATTCAATAATCTCACCATCAAATTCCATGCTCAATTTTCCACTTACATAATCTATTTTTGTTCTAGCCATTTTCAAGAAAGGTCTTCCTAACAAAATGGGTGCAGCATGGGTATCATGTTCCATGTCTAAAACAAAGAAATCTGCCGAAAAAATCAATTATTCCTTTAGGATACACATTAGACCTATCGGCTAATTGGACGACAATTCGAGTTTCATTCAGTGGTCCAAGACCAAGTGATTGATAGATAGAATAAGGAAGCACGTTTATCAATGCACCTAAGTCTAGCATGGCTTTATCGAAACGAGTTTCACCTATGACACAAGGGATACTTACCATGCCGGGATCACTACATTTCTTGGGCATCCGTCGTTGGAAAATCGCAGAGACATGCTCACTTACTTGGACCTTTTGTTTCCCCTTCAGTTTTTGGTTTCTCTTGACCGTGCATAGCTCCTTCAAGAACCGAGCATACTTAGGAATGCTTTTCACAAGTTTTAGAAGAGGGATATTTACCTCGCATTTTGAGAAAGTATCAAAAAGATCCTTATCCTCAATCACCCTTCGCTCCTTGAGTGCTTCCGGAAAGGGGGCCGGTGGTTTCTCAGCATATAATGGTGGGAAATTTGGACGGATGTAAGAATCCTCCTCCAAAGAACTCTCTGACGTCTTAACCGCAGGGGCGGTGTCATCCAACCGCAGGGGCGGGTTCTCCATCCGCGGGGGCGGGTTATCCAGCCGCAGGGGCGGATTAGCGTCAGAGGACGCTTCCTTTGGAACCAAAGCTGTCTTTGGCTGTACTTGCCTTCCGCTTCTTAATGTTAGAGCACTAACATTCTCCTTGGGGTTCACGACGGTCTGGGAAGGCAGGTTCCCCGAGGATCGAGCTTCGATCCTTGTGATGGCTTCCGCCATTTGTCCAACCTGTTTCTCAAGATTCTTGATGCTAGATTCTGTGGTTTGGACATGAGTAGCAAAGTGTTTAGTCAAAACATGTAACATATCATCAGTGGATTGGGACTTACCTTGGCGAGGCTGCTGTTGTTGTTGGTTTTGTTGGTCCCTCCACCGATAGTTTTGTTGATCACGCCAACCCGGCATGTAATTTTGCGCATATGGGTTGTCCCGTGTCGTTGTTGCTGTTGTCCATACCCGATAGCATTCACCTCGGCTGCTTCATCTTGAACTTGTGGGCACAAGTCTGTGGGATGGAAGGGATCGGCACATACTCCACAAGCCTTGAGTTGTTGGGGAGTTCCCATCAAGGTGAGCCTCTTCACCATTTCTTTTAGCTCGGCAATCTCCGTGGATATCTCAGGTTGGCCGGGGTGTATAGCATGTACCCCTTTATTGGTAGAAGTCCTACCAAAGTTTCTTGTTCCCTCCGCCAATTCCTGAATTTTGTCCAAAGCTAGCTCGGGGGTGGAGTTTAGAATGTTTCCTCCACAAGCGGCGTCCACGATCCTCCTCTCATTGTCTAGTAAGCCATTGTACAAGTACAAGACTAGATCTTGGGTAGAATACCCATGGAAAGGACAGCTGGATCTCAATCTCGCGAAGCGTTCGAAGTACTCATAAAGAGTTTCGTCCGCCTCTTGCTCGATGTTGCTTATCGCCTTCTTCAAGCTATTGGCCTTCTTTGCGGGGAAGTACTTCTCCAAAAAGGCCTTGTGGAGGTTGTCCCATGAATCGATACTACCGGATGGAAGGTGATAGTACCAATCCTCCGCCGCATCCTTGAGG
>CM008283.1:24887847-25075768 GCA_002319775.1 Fagopyrum tataricum | reverse complement strand
ATCAACAAGAACGGTTTAAAACCGTTAGCTCATATTCGAAGCATTAGAAAAGAGGTGAAGGCACATACACACATATATCACATAACACATACATACTCCAAAACACACAAGTCCGGTTTATTATCTTTTTATTATTAAGTCGTATCCCGTTCTAATTCAACTTAGGTTTGTGACACGAGAACTACCGTGGTCTCGCCTCGGTCCCTACACTTGGGCTAGTCGCCGAGAACCTCCTAGACTCTCGCAAGAGCTAGGCAGATGATGTCACCGCCTGTTATCATACACTTGGGCCAAAATATAAAGTCGGTGGTCCTATTTACCGGTTTAGTTATTTATAACATAAACAATAACACACACACCACCAACACACATCGATGCTAACATGTAGAGTACGAGCTAAGTAAGTCCGGAGACTTACCTCGTCACCACACTCAAATCACAACACTTTCGCTTCCTTAAGGAGGAAGCCAACAACCTACTCACAAGAGATATGCATATCAATACATGCTCACGCTCAAGAAGTTTTAGACTTCACTCTAGTGAACTAAGCAAGATCACCTAACCCTCAAGCTAGGAATGCATCCTAGGGTCCAAGGTACTCACCACACTCTCAGCACATGAAAGCAATTCACAACAGCTTATAAACTCACATGATCTTAAACCTCATCCAAGAAGGAACAAGCTAGCCTAGAAGGTCCATCATGCTCAACATACTCATAATCATCAACTACATCGAGCCTTAAGGGCTCCTAGGTTCACAACCACTAAGTGGCATCTCAAGCTACTCTAGATCCATCCTAGGCATGCAACTAACATGATACAACTACAAAACTAAGGAAGGAACGAAGAGGAAGGGAGAGGAGAAGCCTACTGTTGAAGAAAACGCAGCCGCAGAGTCAAGCTGGCGCCCCAGCGGAACACAGAAGCCGCCCCTGCGGACCCAGGAGCCGCCCATGCGCCTTGCTGCCGTCCTGGAGCCGCCCTTGCGTGATCTAGAGCCGCCCCTGTGTGATCTTGATCCGCCCCTATGGCTCTGGTGAGCCGCCCCCGCGGTTTCACTGCAGAAACTCGTCTTCTTCGTCTTCGACTATGGATCCCTGGCTCCAATGTCCTCCTCTCTTTGCTGGGTCTTCTCCAAACACCAACCACTGATCTTAGACTCCTCTCCACGACCTAATCGAGCTAAGAACACATGCATGCAAGGATTTGAGTAAGAACTTCTCAAGAGCTTTATCCATGGCCATAGATGAAGGAGGGAAGAAGAAAGAGTTAAGTAGCCAAGGAGGTGAAGGAAGGAAGAGGGAGAAGCTTACCACACCAGATCTGATCCTCCTCTACTACAGTCCATAACCAAGAGCTTCCATGGAGAAAGAAGAGCAAAGAGAGAGAAGAGAGGAAGAGAGTAATGTGAAAGAGAAAAGAGAGGAGAGAGAGAGAGGGACAAGGGGCTGCCAAAAGGGAGAGGGAACAAATGACATCTTGTCCTCTTTGCTCGGAACGAGGGGTCGGAAATGACCTCTTGTCACCTCAGCTCGGAACGAAGGGTCGGAAAGCGGAAAAGGGAATAACGACGGGTCGGCTCGGGATTTTAGGAATAAATTCCGGCATTCGACACCTCGTACCTGCGGGAAGATCTACAAAACGTTCCACGTCTGGAATAAAATTTTCGGATGTTACAACCACGATATCAACGTCTAGTTTTTAGTAAAGATATATAGATATTTAGGTGTTATAAAAAATGTACATTTTGTTTTTAGGTGTTATAAAAAATGTACATTTTGTTTTTAGGTGTTATAAAAAATGTACATTTTGTTTTTGTTTTTAAATTATGATTATTACGGTGGCGTTGGATAACAAATAACTTAACTTGGCAAAGGAAAAATTTTAACTATTTAGTCATTTTTTTACATAAAAATTATGAATGAAATTATACGAGCTATTTAATGTTTTTTCTACATTATTTAAAAATTATGAATGAAATTATAAGTTCACTTGATGAACCAACCATGTCATTCTCGTTCTTCAGTTTGAAGAATATAGAGCCGTGTTAACGGAAAGTCTGGATAATTTGTATGCAAATTATTTTATTTTAAAATTCGAATGGTTGTAGAATTTATGTTCAGTAATTTGAATTGTTTTTATTTTTATTTAAATTTCATTTTATATGCTTACCTTTGATCAAGTGTGAGTACATACTCAGGGCCCGTTTGGTTTAAATTCCGAAAACGGAAACGGAATGAAAACGAATCTAGTCCATACGTACACCCTTGTTCATGAAGTTGTTGGGAATCATTCATTGTGGTTTGAACTAATTGTAGTAGAATTTGATTAGTTTTAATACCCTATATGGTAACAAAGTAGGAAAAACAAGTGCATTTTACATTAAACCAACCGAAATGATTCCATGAACAAAGTACATATGTGGACTAAATTCGTTTCAATTTATTTTCCGTTTTCGGAGTTATAACCAAACGGGATTATTATGTCAGAATTTATGTTATGATTATCACATTATTTTCAATATCTCTTTCTTACTTATATACTTGACTAGATTTACTTATAAATGAAAGCATAATTTTATGTTATTTGTATATTTTAATAATAGTCGCTTAATCACAAAATGAATTATTTACGTAATGTCATCGAAAACAGTAATTTTATTTAGAGTGAGCAATTAATAATTGAATAATCCTATAAGAAGGGAGACTTGGTTGACTGAAACTCCAATTTATTTGACCTCGATCGCATTCCATGACGCAATTGACAAAGAGCTACAGTCATGTACAATAATAGCGATCTTACCTATATTAACCAGAGGTATGGTCGATCTCCACGCTCAACCTCACAAATCATCAACTCCCAAAATCCGCAAACCCTTCTGAAATCTCCCAATTCCTCAACGCAAACGCTGTCTCCAATCAAATCCGATGGGACCCTGTTGCGTTCAGGCATCATTCCCTGAAACCAATCGAATCCCGAATCACGAAAGCTGCTCACAATATGCCTCAATTTCGCCCCAAGCCGAAATTTGGTCGAAGATGGTGGAGGAAGCCATGAATGACATCAGAGAAGAGCCGATTTTGTCTACCTATTACACGAATTCAATTCTTTCTCACAGATCTCTGGATATTGCCTTCGCAACCCATCTAGCTTTAAAACTAGGCGATTCCAATCTCCCATCGACATCGTTATTTGAGATTTGCTTTGGTGTTCTAAGGCAAAACAAAGATATAATGAAATCTGTAGCAGAGGATTTGAAAGCTGTGAAGGAAAGAGATCCTGCTTGTATCAGCTATATCCATTGTTTCCTCAATTTCAAAGGCTTTTTAGCTTGTCAAGCTTACAGAATAGCACATAAGCTTTGGCTAGAACAGAGGAAAACGATGGCTGTGATAATACAAAACCGGGTATCCGAGGTTTTCGCAGTGGATATCCATCCGGGTGCTCGGATCGGGTACGGTGTATTACTCGACCATGCTACCGGAGTTGTGATCGGAGAGACGGCGGTGATTGGGAACAATGTGTCGATACTGCATAATGTGACGTTGGGAGGGAATGGGAAGGAGAAAGGGGAGAGGCATCCGAAGGTAGGAGATGGAGTGTTGATCGGAGCAGGGAGTTGTGTTTTGGGTAATTTGAGGATCGGAGATGGAGGTAAGGTGGGAGCTGGGTCTGTTGTGTTGAAGGATGTGCCTGCTAAAACTACTGTTGTTGGGAACCCTGGAAGGATTATTGGTGGGATGAAAAATCCGGTTGAGATGGATAGGATTCCGGGTTTTACTATGGATCATACTTGTCATGTAAGTGAGTGGTCGGATTATGTGATTTAGATTCATGGAGATGTAAACAATCTCTCGTTGTTTATGTATATATGGAAATTGTGGTTTCAATACATATATATATTGTCTCGGTGTTCAATGACGACATTTCGTCACTTGAATATCCAAAAAAGCGACTGTCTTGACTTTGAGAGCTCGTTTGGTATAGCTAGAAATTATTCTCGATAACAGAATGATTTTGAATCAATAAAAAAACTATGTTTGTTTAGGGTTCTTTTTAAACATTAAACTAACTTAATTATTTTAATTTCTATTCCTTTTCCTTAACCGATTACATTTCGTTTTCATTCCATCATCTCAACCAAACGAGCACTAAATGTTTTTTTTCATTCAAAAAAAGATTTGATGAATCCAAAAAAAATGGTAAATCGTTGATTTGAGAAAGCAATAAGTGGAGTTTTGGAAAACAAGAATGGAATTTTTAGATTTGAAATGAACATCAAGTTGTAAAAATAGATACATTATACACGTCCGTATGTCAGTATTCCTCCAAAAAAACTCAATTCTCTATCCATAAGGGTAGATACATGGATCAGGATGCACTGAAGTTGAGTAGCAACTCCATAATAAAATTGAATGAATAGCCCTTGATTAGAATAAAAGGTGAGATTGATCCCTCGATTAAGTTATTAAAAATGATATAATATTAATTATATTATTTAATGAATATTGGCCCTTATTAGAATTAAAGGTGAGATTGATCCCTCGATTAAGTTATTAAAAATGATATAATATTAATTATATTATTTAAGCAATAAAAGTTATTCTTCTCCGATTTATATTTTAAGAATTTTAAAATATAACTTTCTAATTTATATTTCTTCTTTTTCTCCCGTTACCAAAATTAATATTAATTGTATGAATAAATTGATTTTAAAATTAAAATTGAGTCTTACATAAGTTATAAGTTAGACGGACAACAAGATGTGCCGTCAACCCTTTCTGAATAGCAAATTCGATTTTCCTAAACACTACATCAGAAGATCTAGGTGACACAATATTACCATTCAAGACCCGTTGCACCCTCTTGAGAATCTCGACGACATCAGGGGCAAGAAAACCAAAAGTATCGAAAGCGACCGGAAAAAACACGTGCTGGTTTACAAGATAAGCCATGTATAAAGATTTTTTTTTTATGACTATCAATAACATTATTCTACACATAAACTTCAAACAACAAAATAAATGGTAACTTATAACTTTGTTTTGCTCAAATTTATTAAATATTTTGGTAAACAAATATAAGTGTTTTAAAGATTTTTGTTTAAAAATCATATATATATATATATATATTTAAATTCTCATCACATTTATAAAGATACTTTATACTTTTGTTCCATTCAGACTTATTAAAACTAAAACTAGTCCAATTATTCTATATAAAATTATTTATATTATGTATTAGAGATTATAAATTCTCATCACATTTTTTTATTAGTTATTCAAAAAGCTTATTTTAAGGGGAAAAAAAATCTCTAGTAAGTAATTATTGCGTATAACTAAAAATGTATATTTTTTAATTTTTAAATATTCTATTTTCTTCTAGTTTAAAATAAAAGGAAAAATATTTGATTTTCTTTTGATCCAAAACCTTATATATAATTTTAGTCTTTGATTTAAATAGGGGTTTATATTCCTTTTTTTATTCAAAATCATATATGTATACTATTTAGCCTTTAATTTTAAATTACGTGACATTTAACAAAAAAGTAGATTGTTTTTCTTATAAATAGTTACAACTAACATAATGTTTATTTTGTATTTCAACCTATCTTATTTCTTTTATTACAAACATAAAGTAAAAAAATATCTTATTTCATTTTTATCAAAAATTTATTTCTTGTATACTAATGTTAGCATTTATCTTAGACTTTAATTAAAATTAAAGGTCTAAATTTACTGGTGAGGTGAAGTTAATTCTATTACTCCATGGAGCCCGACCGTTAAATGAAAATATTTATTTTCAATTTGTCCATCCTGAGCGTTTCTTGTTCTCGGTCTACAAATCGAAAAAAAAAAAAAAAAAAAAAAAGCAAAAGTAAAAGCGAAAGTTGAGCAAAGCAGCGACCGTCGACTGTTAGCATGAGAAGCACAAAAGCTACTTCACATTTGCTCTCCCCGGCGATCTACCACCTGTGATGTATACAGTAGACAAGCAGCTTCCCCAGCCCCACCGCAACTCCACCAACTGCGACCATCATCCCGATGGGCATTGCACCGGTTTCTGCCCTTCCTGCCTCTTCGAGCGTCTCACTATTCTAGATCATTCCTCTTCTTTGTCCGCTTCTAACCCCAATACTACCGCCGGCCGCAAATCCACCTCCTCCGCCCTTAAATCTCTCGGAGCTGCCGCCATCGGAGAGAGAACGTCGTCTCGAATCAGGCCGGGGTCGTCTCTTCCGGAGCTCCGGCGGTCGAAGTCTTTTACCGATGTGAAGAACGAAGCCGGGTCCGGAGTCTCCGGCATTTTCGGGCCGCAGCGGCAATCGTGCGAACCTAGGGCTCGGAACTCGCTCTTTATCCAGGACAACGGCAAGCGTACGACCGTGTTGCAGACAACCGCGGAGGAGCAATTACAAGGTAAATTCGGCAGTTCTAATGCTATTGTGGTCGAATTGAAAGAGGAACGGGTTTGCGTGCGAGAGGAGCGGGGTGATCGGGCGAACGGCGGTGAAATTGAGGAGATTGACGAACCTATTGCTTCGAACTACATCATTAGTAACCCTAAATTATCCTCTGAGAAGCAAATGGGTACGCCTGAGAATGTGAATAAAAAAACAACGAAGAAGACCAATGTAGATCTGGATGCCCATACCAAGGAGCGCACTGGAAGCTTCTGGTCTGCGGCCTCATTGTTCAGCAAGAAGCTCAAGGCCTGGACGACAAAGAACAGCAAACTGAAGAAGCACATCGGTAGAGGAAATGCGCAGATCTACAAGAAGAGCAATGCAGGAAGAAATTACAAGGAAGCTCAATCTGAGATTGTCGATTACGACTATGGCAGGAGATCTTGCGACATTGATCGCAGATTCTGTATGGATCCTGGGAGGGTGTCCTTAGACTATGGCAGGTACTCCTTTGACGAGCCAAGGGCTTCTTGTGATGGAAGACTTACTAATTTGCCAAGAATCATGCCTTGTATGGTTTCATTGATGAAAAATCCTTCTCCTCGTCATCCTTCTAAGCTGATTCTGAGAAAAGACAACTTGATTCCTGCAGAGGATGATATGCCAGGTGGACCGAATGAGACGAAGGATTACTACTTGGATTCTTCCTCTTCTAGGAGAAGGAAGAGCCTTGACAGATCAAGCTCCATTAAAAGGACTGCAGCTGCTGTGGTTGCAGAGATAGATGAGATGAAGACTGCAGAATCCTTGCATTCTGGTGCTGCTAAGGGTAAAATGTGTTCTGAGCGTTTTGACATTACTAGTGATAAGAAGATTGGTAAGAAATCGAGAAGCTGGAAGTCTTGGAACATTTGGGGTTTGATTGCACGGCGCAGTAGTAATAAAGATGAAGATGATGATAGAAATGCTTGGCAAGAACATGGATATGGTGTCAATCGAAGACAGAATGGTTTCCGCAGTAACAGCAGTGTGAGCTGGAGAAACTAGAATTCATATTGCCCTAGTGGTCCTGGTGATGCTTGTTTGAGGAAGAAGAGTGTTCTGCAAACAGGTGAAATTATATGTCATCACTTATAAGATGTTTCTTAGTAGTAAATCATACAGAAAGCACCTTGGTTATGGTATAGTTGCAATCATGTCATTTATTAATATAAAAATAAGAAATCATATTTTCCTCATCTCTAACATTTTTTCTGACTTTATCACTTGGTGCTTGATCTCATTGACTCATTTACTGATAACAAATCTCTCTTCCATCCTCACTATTACAGAATTGGTCTAATAATCCAGGCGTTTATGGGTTTAGGATTTCTGTCAGGGAATCAGAATATTGTAATATGTTTTTGAATGAATAATGTAATAAGTTTTCCACTTAGGGACCCAATGGATTGGGTAACCTCACCCACCACTTAAGGACATATTTGCGGAACTGGACGTTTTTTTAATCCGAGGAAGAGAGCTACTTGCAAATCCGTTCCAGTTCTTCTAATATTTAGTATGTTGATCTTAATACAACCTATTTTCATCACAAAGTTAAAAACTTCAAGATGTAGGGGTATTATGGCTTTGAAGCTTATGAGCAAATCCGTTGATCGCCTTGAATGGAACTATCTAGAACGGTTACTTCTCCATATGGGGTTCACATCTCCTTGGATTTTGCGTGTTATGGGTTGTCCGAAGTGCTACCTACTCCTGTAAAGTTATTGGCCTGGTGGATGCCACGATTATTCCTGAGCGTGGTCTTAGACAAGGTGATCCCATATCACCAATCCTTATCATTCTGGGTGTTGAAGGCTTGTCTCTCTCATTTCCACGGTTGTATCCCTTTAGGATATTTTTGAGGCAAGATCCTTATACAATGTATAAATAAGAAACTACATTTTTTCAAAATAATAAATTTATCATATTTTTTTATGTCCATACCAAAATTTAGTTAAACAAATATGACAATATTGAGAGAATAATGAGGTAAAAGGGCTTTTTTTGTTAATTAAAAACAAAGTAGGCCCCTAATAAATATTGATAAATTTTTTTATTCTAAATTCAATTAACCAGAGGGACATATGGGTAAATTCAAAATAAAAAAAACATATATAAAGTCACACTCATTTATAACTAGGGTTTCTCCCAGCCAAAATTACATTTAGGTTCCTTCTTATCACAACCGCTATAAACCCTCCCCGGATCTGGAGAAGAAGGCCACAGGGAACTCGCAACCGCTATAAACCCTCCCCGGATCCGGAGAAGAAGGTCACAGGGAACTCGCAACCGCTATAAACCCTCCCCGGATCTCGCAACCACAAGCATGCCTTCGTCCGCTTCTCTCCACCTTCGACAAGTGGCTACAAATCTCCGCCTCTTCCGCCGTCGAAAAGGTGAGGTCCCTGCCGCCGCATCTGTTATCCATCTTGTCGGCGACCTCCTCCGCCTCTTCTTTTCCATCGCGGAACATATTAGCACTAATAGAACATATCCAAAGTCGGCGGCGGCAGTTGGCCGTGGAGACGTCGGAGAAAACCGCCGGCCATCCTACACACACGTTGGTGGTAGTTGCGAAATCCTTGATTGTATCATTCGTTTTCTTCTGATCTTTTGTACATAATTATCATATAATCTGATCATTCGGGTTTTTCCGATTGTATCATTCGTTTTTTTCTAATCTTGTGTAACATGCCATAGTCTAATGAGCGCACATATGACATACACTATATGTCATAGTATAATGAGCGCACATATGACATATACTACATGTTTTCATTTATCATACTAATGTTTATTCAATTTTTACAACATATCTTCTATTGTTCTACAACGAATTAAGGACATATATGCGAAGCTGGACGTTCTTCATTCCGAGGAAGAGAGGTACTAGTATATCCGTTACCGTTCTTCTGATATTCAGTATGGTGATCGTAATACAACCTATTTTCATCACAAAGCGTCGGGATGGAAATCTAGGAACACTATTACTGAACTAAAAGATGGTGATGGACGAATTCTCAGGTCACACTCGAAGCTCACATCGGGCATCACGACATCTTCTTCTCGCGTTCACAACTCTCGTTCACCCGGTCACCTCTCGCGTTCTTTGTCGCTCTCTTGCTCTTTTGTGTATCGGGGTTCCTAATTTTTCTGTGTAAACGAATGAATAATGTTCATCTAAAAAATCCGTCACTTTCTTTTTGTTAGCTTTCCTGATATATTGTAGGGTTTGCTTCATTTGAAGAGACTAAAACAAGGCCGGCCCAATTCCTAGCCTCGTTTTCAACCTACTGGCCAAAAAAAAGGACAAGACCCAATAACAACATTATTTTGAATTCCATCCAAAACATACACAATTCCATTCAAAATTACAAGAAATTTTCTAATTGTTAGAAAACCTTACAAAAGAGTCCAAACTTTAGAACAACGACACAAAAACTTGAATTAAAAGGATTTCAACAATTTCCCTCTTAATTCTAGTTTGTAAACGGACACAAAACAAACGAGAACATACACCCTATATGCAAACACGGGAAATCCGTCATCGACCTCTCCAAGCACTCTTCGAGTGCTTCGGAAGACCATCCACAATCCCACACCGGGAAGTATACATGCAACTCAAAACATGATTAGTATCGTTTATAAACTCAGTAGGCATATCACAAGCATTTACTACTTTAGACTTCTCACAAGTCTTGGTACACTTCTTAAATACCATCTTGATGCTAAATTCTTAAAGCAAACCACATAAAGACATTCTCTTATGTCTTTTAGGCTCAACATACTTAGCACAATTACCACATATAAGTTTCCATCCAAGTCATGTTTTAGAATGATAGACCTCACATTCATATCACATATATGAGAATTAATGTCACTACACATATAAATTGTATCATTCAATTCCGCACATATTTCAGTTGAATGTAAATCATCAATATCATGTGTCATGATATCACATATAAGCGTATCACTTGACTTAGAGTTATGAAAACTCACTCCCTCCTTTAATTGGTGAGTATGTAGCTTAATTTTTGTAACGACCCGGGTTTTTCATAATCCAAGTCGCCACTTGGCTAGAGACCACACAATGAGTCCCATCAGCTAGCCTGACAACAACATCACTTATAGGACCTTGCAACAAGAAGTACGGGCAAATAATGAAAACATCCAACTTGTTATATTAAATTTTACACAACAAGAACCATGTACATGCATATGTACCCAAAACGACAACATAAGCATTATAGCTGTAAAAACACAACCATCGTTCCTGCAGAAACAACATTTGACAACGCTGCACACCGGCAAGTGTACACCTCTGCCAACAAGCGGGAAACTCAATAATTAAAACAACCAACCCCTGTGAGATCACTGTCCCGGCGGACCACTTCCAGCAGCTGACGTCCCTGCAACATCCTATGAGCAAGAATACCTAAAAAGAGGTCGGTATAAACCATTAGTTCATGATCATAAATCCACGAGAGATTCTACTAAACACATATCTATAGTATATGCAACAGATCAACCTAGCCATATTATATGCAATGCACTTATGGCCGGAACATTCATTTACATGCTTATAATAGGTCGGTGATACCATCTTATTAATTCATTTGCACTCTAATCGCCCCATGGAGCAAGCCCCTATGTATGTACTCCATAATAGCAGGCAAATCCTATTCGCAACGGTCGCACCCTCCACTCCTAGTATTGAGGAAAATAGGGAATCCCGGCCACGACTCATAGAATCTTATCGCCAATCCAGGCTAACGCCAGTCCAGGCTAATACGGAATTCTTACCCAAGTCCATGGGTGTAGCCGGCGCACTTATGTGCCTCGCCCCATATGGGTTATGACCATATGATTACAGGCTCGTTCACATACACATATCACATATGTTAACACATCTTTGTCCGTTAGCTATATGCCACACATTATTATTTCCATTTGAATTAATATAACCTTTTCACACATTACCGCACATCATAGCTAACACATGTATCATATATATACACATATGTATACCATAACAATATATGAGCATGCTTATCCATACACTTTCAACATCTCATGCAAATATCAATCATCATGGTATCACAACATCATGCTTTCAGAACAATAATACCACACAATTCAAATCTCTCATGTAGTAACTTTTGCAGATCAAAAAACTAAGTAAGTCCGAAGACTTAGCTGAATATTTGCTAACTGCCAAAACAACCTCTAGTTTGTCTACGGCCTCCTGCAACACATGTTAGGAATATCATATTCCTTGTTAAACTTCTCGTTCCAAAAATTAATTAAATTCTTTCCTTAGAATTTAATTAATTTTTGATAAATCTCGTAGTCTTAATTTAATTAATTAAATTTTGCCGAAATAACGTTTTGCGCGCAAGCAAATTTCTAAACCACCTGTCAATAGATCTCAACATCTAAACAGCCTTAGATCATCAAAAATAATTAAACGATCCTAATGGAATTTCCATTCACCCAATCCAACAATCCTAAGGTCAATTTAAAAGGAACCGCAATACGGAAAACGAATAAATTCATAACTTATTCGTTACTGACCCGATTGATGATCCAAAAGAAAGTGCGGACTCCTGACGACATGAAGAGTAAGAGCACGACACTCAACTTGGCTTTCGATAGCTTGCGGTGGTCGGCGGCGTTCCGATAGCGGTGGAATGTAAACTTAACCCAAAAAGCTAGCAAACGGAAAATAGATTTGTACTAGGATGAAGAGAACAAGTAAAGAAACTCGATGGTACAAACGGATTTAAAATCAGACCGAAGACGAAAGATTTGTGGTAAGTTAGGAGAGGATAGTAAGTTTCGCTAGTTTCGCTTGGTGTTCTTCTGTAAATTAAAATGTAATTTTGAAGAATTGAAAAGTTAAAAGAAAAAAGGAAAGTGAAGAGATGAGGATTAACATCTCACGCCGCCATTCTCATTTGTATGTATATCCATTTTCATTTGAATAAAAGGCTGCAATAGCCGTCATTTTCAATTCTCTTATTTATATATATAGAGAGAGTTAAGATCATGTAGGAACCTCTCTTAGAGTAGAAAATAGGGACTTATAATAGTCGTTGGATTAATACAGATAAACATCCAAGATTTAACATTGTTTATGGTAATAATTAATGAGAATATTATATTGCCTCTAATATAATTAGGGTGAAATGGGAGACTAGACTCTTTTTGTAGTGATGCGCACTAAGTAGGCTAATTTTCATATCAATGGACAAATACACAAGCATACGTCCGGGCCCAATACACAAGCATACGTCCGGGTCCAATACACAAGCATACGTCCGGGCACAACACACAAGCATACGTCCGGGCACAACACACAAGCATACGTCCGGGCCCAACACACAAGCATACTTCCGGGCCCAACACACAAGCATACATCCGGGCCCAACACACAAGAATACGTCCGGGCCCAACACACAAGCATACGTCCGGGCCCAACACACAAGCATACGTCCGGGACTCAACACACAAGCATACATCCGGGCCTAACACACAAGCATAAGTCCGGGCCCAACACACAAGCATACCTCCGGGCCCAACACACAAGCATACGTCCGGCCCAACACACAAGCATACGTCCAGGCCCAACACTCGCGGATTGAATATTAGAACGGAAAGATCTATTATATAATGATCTAATGGTTCTAAGTCGTCTCCGTCTCTGGCGATTAATAAAAAATTCGAAGTACTTTTCTTTCGCTTTCTTACTAAATCCACGTTTATATAGAGTCTCCCTTTGGGAAGTCAAAAGAAGCCCCTTTGAAATCTTTTCATCTGCAAAGAATTCTCGATGTGAAAACAGAAAGACAGAAAGCTCATCGTTGAATATGTAAAAGAGTGGATCTCCAGGGTCCCAAATGGATTGGCCTTTTTTTGTAATGTTATACTTAAAATCGAAGGTTAATACACAATATTGATACATAATTTCAAATACACACTTCCGTCATTTACAAAAGTATGTCGTTTACACAAGGTCAGTTACACAAGTCTAAGCTTCAAATACACATTTCCGTCGTTTACACAAGGTCAAAATTACACAAGTCTAAGCTCTATCGAGTTACACAAGCCCATCTGAGTTACACAAGTTCAAGCACAATCGAAATACACAAGTTCAAGCGCAATCGAGATACACAAGTTCATGGAGAATAACGTGTTGGAGATGAGATTCAGGTTGGCGTCAAAGACTACTTGCCCGACGTTCACCGGAACTCCATCGTCGCTGAAACGACTGACTGTTAAAACAAGAACATTTATCTTCCTCATTCGTATTCCTTGATTTGCATCCAAACTTTTGCTTGAAAATAAATGCAAAACTCGTTAAGTGTTGTAATCGGTATCCACTAATTTCATTTGATGATGAAGTAGCCTTTTCAATGAGGCATGATCTACCTTGATATTGTTGTTCATTCTTCATCCACGATTGAACTCATTCACAGTCAGTTGGTCTTGGCTTGTGTAGTCAGCCAAGAGATAGGAAAAATAATTCTCAAAGATGACAGGATTGAGAAGCAGATGGTGTGTAAATGTGTAGGCAATTCACTTGTTACAAGATAATCTTATTGTTTATTGTATCATGGGATTAACAGGGAATGCCTATACAATTATGTTTATGATATGATCTTGATCGATGTTCATCACACTATCAAAACAGGTGGGAAGCATCTATTGACCCCAAAACCACGCCTGAGGACCGGTTTCTTTTCGGTTCTCGAATCAAGTAAGATGAACCCAAGTACCATCAACGGACGAGGCTTGCACTTCGGTTGGAGTAGCCTTTTTAAGTGATTCGATTTCCAACGTTTGCGCGGAAAATGAGCACTTATTTTGAAAAAAATGTTTAAACTAGTTCACTGCAGTCACTCAACATACACCGTTGATTGGGCATAGAGAAAATAGTTCAGAAGGATGCTTAAGATGTGTATGATCTTCATCATCAAATGAAGTCAATGAATACGGATTACAACACTTAAACGAGGCCGCTATATATGTAAGATATATTTAGAGAAATTACCTCACCCTTTCCAAGTCGAGCGCCGGTTTTGGGATCAACTGCAAGTCTGCAACTGAACCAATAACGATTAAATCCACTTTGATCTTTTCAGGGCGTACTCCAGATCTGGGCTCGCGCAGATCCGGCGGTGTGCGAACAGGGCTCCCGCGAGAGAAGGCAGCAGGAGGCCTGGCTCGCTGGCGGTGGTCCTTGTCTCCGGCGGTGGCGTGAGCAGATGCAGCGCGGGTGACTCTCGCAGATCTGGGCGGAGGCTTACTGATGCAGGAGCATCTTATGCACCATCTACCACCAGACCCATCACAAGAGCTCAAGCCAAACGAATAGGAGAACAACTAGGGAAAGAGATGCATGAATTGGAGAATTGCTTTATCAAGACAGGATCATTGGAAGAGAGCCCGAAGTTGGTAATACACGTCCAACCCAAGGAAAGACAGGAGGACGGCCCAGACGTTCCAAAAAGGGCCAAAATCAATGTGTTGGAAGAAGAGAAGAAAGTGGAAGCGTTTTGGGCTAATTTAGGTGGCTAAGTTAGGCCCAACTTGTTTATTACTTAAGCCCATTCTTGGACATTTTTTAAATAAAAGATGGGCTTCCTTTTAATTATTTGTTTTGGGCTTTTTAAGACTTGTTAGTTTAGCCCATTAGTTTATTTTATTTCTCTTTAACTTTGATCTTATCTCTTGGAGATTTGATCTTATATCGATCTTTAGCTAGATTGGGCTCGATCATGGATCAAGCCCGTAGCCCGTAGAAACCCTAGGGAGGACGTCCAACATGCCTATATAAGGCTTAGGGTAGACGTCCAACCTCGGCACCTTTGAATGAATTAAACACAAGTACTTTCGAGTATTGTTTCTCTTCTATCCCATATTTTTCTCGTGGAATTGAGACACCTTACTGTGTGAGCGGAATCCGTTTGCCCAGCAACTTTGGCGTTGTTTTGAGTTGTGTCACTTGGATTGGCAAGTTGGTGCTCTCAATCATCTCCGGATGACTTCTCGTGCTTTGGGGACAATCGCTTTCCCCTCTGTGTGAGATTATAGCGGAAGGGCTTCTTCAAGTCATTCCAAGTTGTGTGTTAGGGCCTTTGTTTCCCTATCGTGCTCTTGGTTGCCTTAAGGGTTCGACCAGATCTATCCATCTATCGATCCTTCACAATCATTGGATCATTCCTCCATTTTTATTTCAAGTTTTCATCTTTTTATTCATTTTCTTCATTTCGAGTCTAAGTGTAGAAAGATCGGGCCAACTGACGGCTAACCCCGTATCAAATTGGTACCAGAGCTTCGGGTTCATTAACACCGTTCTCACGTCTTTTACGAAACACAAAAAAAAATTCGAGCTTTCAAGATCCGTCAAGAAAGTTCTACACAAAAAGAGTCACCGGAGCAGGATCCGTAACGGTTAGTTTCTACTATTCTTGTTATTTTTCTGCGATTTTCACTTCCGCATTCAATTTCTTGAAAAGAAGGATTTTTGTGGCCAATTGTTAATTTTAATACATTTTATGCCTAAGATTCGATCTTTTTCTTATATTGATCGGAATTTAACTCGTCCACTACAAAAACGCCCCCGCTGCCCTCTTCCCGCCGCTTCGCCGGCCGCCGCCCAACCCAGAAGCCGCCACCCTACCCCAGCCGCCGATCTCGGCCACCCTAGCCCTCGGTTTCAGCCGAAACCCGCACCCCATTCCGGCCGAGATTTTTTCTCTGCACCGCAGCCGTCACCCCCCCTCGAAACCCTACCCGAAACCCTAGCCGTCGCCTCCGGTGTCGCTAAACCCTAACCCTAGCCGTCGTCTACGGCGTCGCTAAACCATAACCCTAACCCTAGCCGTCGGGCCTCGTCAAACCGGCCCAACCCAACATATCTCGGCCCATCAACCGAGATCCACAAAAAAAAAAAATTCGGAACGGAACCAAAGAGGTTTAGCCGCCGGTCTGCCGCCCGCCGCTCCGCCGCCGCCGGTCCGCCGCTCAGCCGCCGCCGTCTATATATAATTACTCTGCATCATTCTAGTCATGAATTTGTAATAGAATAAAATCTCAGCCTATCTCACGACAAAATAATAAATTACAGGAATATAAATCCATGTTCCACTCATATCTTGGGCTATCTTGCTTCTCCAGGTGAAAAACTCGTATCTGGAGGCCAGCGTGTCCATGATCCAGATGAACTAAGTGAGCGTGTTGTGGTGTGTAGACACAACATGTATCGAATTTCAAGTTACATCGAATTTGTGAGGTAAATTGTGGCTTAAATTTGATCTTGACGTTTCATTTGAAATTATATTATATCCTTGTAAAAAGGGATTAGAAGGGAGTTTCTCATAAGCTATGTTATGTCCGAATTCGATATGAATAATGTTTAGTCATATTAGATTGCTTCTTGCGAGTGCATATAATTGAGGGAACATGGTAGAATTTGGATAAGTTGCGTTCTTTGAATGACAACAAATAAGATCATTTTTGTTTTGGGACTTTGTCTTGCAGGTTTTGTCAAGCTGGGCCTCATGGAGGCTTTGGCGTTGCTATAGATCGGCTTATAAGGATATTTCTTAACCTTGATACATCAACAGTTTGATGTGTTACCGGTGTCACATCTTGTTCATATGACTTACTATACCAAACCACGGATTGTCCCGTATATAGTTTACAGAATTATCACTGAGTAGTTGCTCCAAAATTCACGTCATGTTCACGTGACAAACTATATCAAACCACGGATTGTCCCTTTTTTGGGTTCTAAAGAATGTTCACTGAATAGTTACTTCAAATTTTGGACTAGTGTCCTTGAAATATGAGACTATTCTACTTATAGGAACTGTTGACTCAATATTTTTGTTATGAATGTGTATCATCAAAATTATTATAAGGAATACTGTATGTTGTTTAGTTCTTGATTTTGTTGAGTTATATTCACTTTTTCGTTTCATATTGTGTAGTATG
Organism: Fagopyrum tataricum; assembly: GCA_002319775.1. Taxonomy (NCBI): domain Eukaryota; kingdom Viridiplantae; phylum Streptophyta; class Magnoliopsida; order Caryophyllales; family Polygonaceae; genus Fagopyrum; species Fagopyrum tataricum. The sequence continues at coordinate 25,058,319 of CM008283.1, read as the reverse complement.
TGGTGATCGGTAAACAATATCCACCATCATTACAGGAATTGTTGACTCAATATTTGTGTTTTTTTTTTGTATCATCAAAATCATTATAAGGAATATTGTATGCTATTTAGTTTTGATTTTGTTAAGTTATATTCACTTTTTTGTTCATATTGTGCAGTATGTGGTCCGTAAATCAATTTCAACCATCATTATAAAAATTGTTGACTCAATATTTGTGTAATGATTGTGTATCATCAAAATCATTATAAGGAATATTGTATGCTGTTTAGTTCTTGATTTTGTTGAGTTATATTTACTTTTTCATTTCATATTTTGCAGTATGTGGTGGTCCGTAAATCAATTTTCACCATCATTATAGAAATTGTTGACTCGATATTTATGTTATGATTGTGTGTCATACAAAATCATTATAAGGAATAATGTATGTTTTTTAGTTCTTGATTTTGTTGAGTTATATTCACTTTTTCGTTTCATATTGTCTAGTATGTGGTGGTCCGTAAATCAATTTCCACCATCAATATAAGAATTGTTAACTCAATATTTCTGTTATGTTGTGTATCATCAAAACCACTATAAGGAATAATGTATATTGTTTAGTTGTTGAGTTTTTTGAGATATATTCACTTTTTCTTTTCATATTGTGCAGTATGTGGAGGTCCGTAAATCAATTTCCACCATCATTATAGAAATTGTTGACTCAATATTTTTGTTAAGATTGTGTATCATCAAAATCATTATAAGGAATACTGTATGATGTTTGATTCTTGATTTTGTTAAGTTATATTCATTTTTTGGTTTCATATTGTGCAGTATGTGGTGGTCCATAAATCAATTTCCACCATCATTATAGGAATTTTTAACTCAATATTTCTGTTATGATTGTGTATCTTCAAAATCATTATAAAGAATATTGTATGTTGTTTAGTTCTTGATTGTGATGAATTATATTCACTTTTTCGTTTCATATTGTGCATTATGTGGTGGTCCCTAAATCAATTTCCACCATCATTATAGGAATTGTTGACTCAATATTTATGTTATGATTGTGTATCATCAAAATCATTACTAGGAATATTGTATGTTGTTTAGTTCTTGATATTGTTGAGATATATTCACTTTTTCATTTCATATTGTGTAGTATGTGGTGGTTCGTCAATCAATTTCCACCATCATTATAGGAATTGTTGACTCAATATTTCTTTTATGATTGTGTATTATCAAAACCATTATAAGGAATACCGTATGATGTTTTGTTCTTGATTTTGTTGAGTTATATTCACTTTTTCGTTTCAGATTGTGCAGTATGTGGTGGTCCGTAAATCAATTTCTACCACCATTATAGAAATTGTTGACTCAATATTTTTGTTATGATTGAGTATCTTCAAAATTATTATAAGGAATACTATATGATGTTTAGTTCTTGATTTTGTTGAGTTATATTCACTTTTTTGTTTCATATTGTGCCGTATGTGGTGGTCCATCAATCTATTTCCACCATCATTATAGGAATTGTTGACTCAATATTTGTGTTTTTTTTTGTATCATCAAAATCATTATAAGGAATATTGTATGCTATTTAGTTTTGATTTTGTTAAGTTATATTCACTTTTTCGTTCATATTTTGCAGTATGTGGTCCGTAAATCAATTTCCACCATCATTATAAGAATTGTTGACTCAATATTTGTGTAATGATTGTGTATCATCAAAATCATTTTAAGGAATATTGTATGCTGTTTAGTTCTTGATTTTGTTGAGTTATACTTACTTTTTCATTTCATATTTTGCAGTATGTGGTGGTCCGTAAATCAATTTCCACCATCATTATAGAAATTGTTGACTCAATATTTATGTTATGATTGTGTGTCATACAAAATCATTATAAGGAATAATGTATGTTTTTTAGTTCTTGATTTTGTTGAGTTATATTCACTTTTTCGTTTCATATTGTCTACTATGTGGTGGTCCGTAAATCAATTTCCACCATCAATATAAGAATTGTTAATTCAATATTTCTGTTATGATTGTGTATCATCAAAACCACTATAAGGAATAATGTATATTGTTTAGTTCTTGATTTTGTTGAGTTATATTCACTTTTTCTTTTCATATTGTGCAGTATGTGGAGGTCCGTAAATCAATTTCCACCATCATTATAGAAATTGTTGACTCAATATTTTTGTTAAGATTGTGTATCATCAAAATCATTATAAGGAATACTGTATGATGTTTAATTCTTGATTTTGTTAAGTTATATTCATTTTTTGGTTTCATATTGTGCAGTATGTGGTGGTCCATAAATCAATTTTCACCATTATTATAGGAATTGTTAACTCAATATTTCTGTTATGATTGTGTATCTTCAAAATCATTATAAAGAATATTGTATGTTGTTTAGTTCTTGATTGCGTTGAATTATATTCACTTTTTCGTTTCATATTGTGCATTATGTGGTGGTCCCTAAATCAATTTCCACCATCATTATAGGAATTGTTGACTCAATATTTCTGTTATGATTGTGTATCATCAAAATCATTACTAGGAATATTGTATGTTGTTTAGTTCTTGATATTGTTGAGATATATTCACTTTTTCATTTCATATTGTGTAGTATGTGGTGGTTCGTCAATCAATTTCCACCATCATTATAGGAATTGTTGACTCAATATTTCTTTTGTGATTGTGTATTATAAAAACCATTATAAGGAATATCGTATGATGTTTTGTTCTTGATTTTGTTGAGTTATATTCACGTTTTCGTTTCAGATTGTGCAGTATGTGGTGGTCCGTAAATCAATTTCTACCACCATTATAGAAATTGTTGACTTAATATTTTTGTTATGATTGAGTATCTTCAAAATTATTATAAGGAATACTATATGATGTTTAGTTCTTGATTTTTTTGAGTTATATTCACTTTTTTGTTTCATATTGTGCCGTATGTGGTGGTCCTTCAATCTATTTCCATCATCACTATAGGAATTGTTGACTCAATATTTCTTTTATGATTTTGTATCATCAAAATCATTATAAGGAATACCTTATGTTGTTTAGTTCTTGTTTTTGTTGATTTATATACACTTTTTCGGTTCATATTGTTTAGTATGTGGTGGTCCGTATATCATTTTCCACTATCTTTATAGGAATTGTTGACTCAATATTTCTGTTATGATTGTGTATCATCAAAATCATTATAAGGAATACTATATGTTGTTTAGTTCTTGATTTTGTTGAGTTATATTTACTTTTTTGTTTCATATTGTGCGGTATGCGGTGGTCCGTAAGTCACTTTCCACCATCATTATAAGAATTGTTGACTCAATATTTCTGTTTTGATTGTGTATCATCAAAATTATTATAATGAATACTGTATGATGTTTAGTTCTTGATTTTGTTGAGTTATATTCACTTTTTCTTTTCATATTGTGCAGTATGTGGAGGTCCGTAAATCAATTTCCACCATCATTATAGAAATTGTTGACTCAATATTTTTGTTAAGATTGTGTATCATCAAAATCATTATAAGGAATACTGTATGATGTTTAATTCTTGATTTTGTTAAGTTATATTCACTTTTTGGTTTCATATTGTGCAGTATGTGGTGGTCCGTAAATCAATTTCCACCATCATTATAGGAATTGTTGACTCAATATTTCTGTTATGATTGTGTATCTTCAAAATCATTATAAAGAATATTGTATGTTGTTTAGTTCTTGATTTTGTTGAATTATATTCACTTTTTCGTTTCATTATGTGCATTATGTGGTGGTCTGTAAATCAATTTCCACCATCATTATAGGAATTGTTGACTCAATATTTCTATTATGATTGTGTGTCATCAAAATCATTACTAGGAATATTGTATGTTGTTTAGTTCTTGATATTGTTGAGATATATTCACTTTTTCGTTTCAAATTGTGTAGTATGTGGTGGTTCGTCAATAAATTTCCACCATCATTATAGGAATTGTTGACTCAATATTTCTTTATGATTGTGTATTTTCAAAACCATTATAAGGAATACCGTATGATGTTTTGTTCTTGATTTTGTTGAGTTATTCACTTTTTCGTTTCACATTGTGCAGTATGTGGTGGTCCGTAAATCATTTTCCACTATCTTTATAGGAATTGTTGACTCAATATTTCTGTTATGATTGTGTATCATCAAAATCATTATAAGGTATACTATATGTTGTTTAGTTTTTGATTTTGTTGAGTTATATTCACTTTTTTGTTTCATATTGTGCGGTATGCAGTAGTCCGTAAGTCACTTTCCACCCTCATTATAAGAATTGTTGACTCAATATATCTGTTTTGATTGTGTATCATCAAAATTATTATAATGAATACTGTATGATGTTTAGTTCTTGATTTTATCGAGTTAGATGCACTTTTTCTTTTCATATTGTGCAGTATGTGGTGGTCCGTAAATCAATTTCCACCATCATTATAGAAATTATTGACTCAATATTTCTTTTATGATTGTGTATTATCAAAACCATTATAAGGAATACCGTATGATGTTTTGTTCTTGATTTTGTTGAGTTATGTTCACTTTTTCGTTTCAGATTGTGCAGTATGTGGTGGTCCGTAAATTAATTTCTACCATTATTATAGAAATTGTTGACTCAATATTTTTGTTATGATTGAGTATCTTCAAAATTATTATAAGGAATACTATATGATGTGTAGTTCTTGATTTTGTTGAGTTATATTTCACTTTTTTACTTCATATTGTGCCGTATGTGGTGGTCCATCAATCTATTTCCACCATCATTATAGGAATTGTTGACTCAATATTTGTGTTTTTTTTGTATCATCAAAATCATTATAAGGAATATTGTATGCTATTTAGTTTTGATTTTGTTAAGTTATATTCACTTTTTCGTTCATATTGTGCAGTATGTGGTCCGTAAATCAATTTCCACCATCATTATAAGAATTGTTGACTCAATATTTGTGTAATGATTGTGTATCATCAAAATCATTATAAGGAATATTGTATGCTGTTTAGTTCTTGATTTTGTTGAGTTATACTTACTTTTTCATTTCATATTTTGCAGTATGTGGTGGTCCGTAAATCAATTTCCACCATCATTATAGAAATTGTTGACTCAATATTTATGTTATGATTGTGTGTCATACAAAATCATTATAAGGAATAATGTATGTTTTTTAGTTCTTGATTTTGTTGAGTTATATTCACTTTTTCGTTTCATATTGTCTAGTATGTGGTGGTCCGTAAATCAATTTCCACCATCAATATAAGAATTGTTAACTCAATATTTCTGTTATGATTGTGTATCATCAAAACCACTATAAGGAATAATGTACATTGTTTAGTTGTTGAGTTTTTTGAGTTATATTCACTTTTTCTTTTCATATTGTGCAGTATGTGGAGGTCCGTAAATCAATTTCCACCATCATTATAGAAATTGTTGACTCAATATTTTTGTTAAGATTGTGTATCATCAAAATCATTATAAGGAATACTGTATGATGTTTAATTCTTGATTTTGTTAAGTTATATTCATTTTTTGGTTTCATATTGTGCAGTATGTGGTGGTCCATAAATCAATTTTCACCATCATTATAGGAATTGCTAACTCAATATTTCTGTTATGATTGTGTATCTTCAAAATCATTATAAAGAATACTGTATGATGTTTAGTTCTTGATTTTGTCGAGTTATATGCACTTTTTCTTTTCATATTGTGCAGTATGTGGAGGTCCGTAAATCAATTTCCACCATCATTATAGAAATTATTGACTCAATATTTCTTTTATGATTGTGTATTATCAAAACCATTATAAGGAATACCGTATGATGTTTTGTTCTTGATTTTGTTGAGTTATGTTCACTTTTTCGTTTCAGATTGTGCAGTATGTGGTGGTCCGTAAATTAATTTCTACCATTATTATAGAAATTGTTGACTCAATATTTTTGTTATGATTGAGTATCTTCAAAATTATTATAAGGAATACTATATGATGTGTAGTTCTTGATTTTGTTGAGTTATATTTCACTTTTTTGTTTCATATTGTGCCGTATGTGGTGGTCCATCAATCTATTTCCATCATCACTATAGGAATTGTTGACTCAATATTTCTTTTATGATTTTGTATCATCAAAATCATTATAACGAATACCTTATGTTGTTTAGTTATTGGTTTTGTTGATTTATATTCACATTTTCGTTTCATATTGTGCAGTATGTGGTGGTCCGTATATCATTTTCCACTATCTCTATAGGAATTGTTGACTCGATATTTCTGTTATGATTGTGTATCATCAAAATCATTATAAGGAATACTATATGTTGTTTAGTTCTTGATTTTGTTGAATTATATTCACTTTTTCGTTTAATATTGTGCATTATGTGGTGGTCCGTAAATCAATTTCCACCATCATTATAGGAATTGTTGACTCAATATTTCTGTTATGATTGTGTATCATCAAAATCATTACTAGGAATATTGTATGTTGTTTAGTTCTTGATATTGTTGAGATATATTCACTTTTTCATTTCATATTGTGTTGTATGTGGTGGCCCGTAAATCAATTTCCACCATCATTATAGGAATTGTTGACTCAATATTTCTGTTATGATCGTGAATCATCAAAATTATTATAAGGAATACTATATGTTATTTAGTTCTTGATTTTGTTGAGTTATATTCACTTTTTCGTTTCAGATTGTGCAGTATGTGGGNTCTAGATTCATATCCATGCCACAACATACACATACAAACATCAATCCTACATTCAATCATCTAATCCTAAGCTAAGGAAGAAGAAGAACAAGAAAGGAGAAAGAAAGAAAGAAGAAGCAAAGAATACCTACCACAGTTGTGGCCTAGGCACGAACTGATCCAAGGCAGTAGCTCCTCTAGCTCTCAAGCTCAGCAACAACATCATACCACATCAACAGCAACAACCACTCACAAGGCCTCACCAAAACTCTTCCAAAACTAAGGAAACCAAGAAGAAGATCAAGGAGGAAGGAGAAGGACGTGAAGGCAGCTGGGAAGAAAGTGAAGATGTTCAGCAAGCCAAAGCAAGGATTAGGTTAAGGAAGTGGGAGAGTAAAGCACGGGTCAAGGGTCAACAAAGACGGCTGCAGCCGCAGGAAACCGCAGGGGCGGGTTTCCTGGCCGCAGGGGCGGAACAGCAGGGGAGCCGCAGGGGCGGCCTCACAGACCCGCGGGGGCGGCTAAGACCAAAACTAGCTCCCAAAACTAAAGCTCTTACACCCCACCCACCTAAAAACAAGTTTCGGGATGAAACTTGTAAAATCCTCAAACCACTCGGACTCACAAGCCGAGGTACAACTCTCTCTATAACCTCAACATAAGCATGGAGGAAACCATCCACTCCAGCAGCAAACTATACTTTCCAAGGCCTAGAGGAAAACCATCTCTAGCCAAAACATCACATATCCCAATAGCATTGAGGAAAGAGCCATCTCCAACTATAAACAAAAATCATACTAGCACAACAAGATCTAATAAGATCATAATCACAACAAGCTAGCATGAAATAACATATCATAGCATATAAGCATGTAAGCACATAAGACTCACCAAGCTAGTACTAAGATCTACTCGGTGATCCTACTGGTGCACCTATCTCGGCATAGAACTCTGGATAGTTCCTCTGGATACTATCCTCAGTCTCCCATGTAGCCTCCTCAGGTCCTCGTCTCGACCACTGTATCCTAAGCATAGATATGTCCTTCGAACGCAGGCGTCTCATACCTCGTTCTAGGACTGCAATCGGATGCTCAACAAAAGTGTGGTCCGGCTCAACCACCAAATCCTCATAACTCACGATGTGTCTCGGATCTGGTATATACTCCCTCAGTTGAGACACGTGAAACACAGGGTGAACACCCTCTAATCTCGGAGGCAAGGCCAATCTGTAAGCGGCACTCCCAACCCGATCCAGAATCTCAAACGGTCCGACATATCGGGGACTCAACTTCCCCTTAATGCCAAATCGCCTAACACCTCGTGTCGGGGATACTCTCAGCCACACATGAGCTCCAACTTTGAACTCCAAAGGTCTACGCCTCCTATCAACATACGACTTATGACGGCTCTGCGCAGTCAGCATACGCTCTTTGATCAATGTTACTCGAGCCATATTATCCTGAATCTGATCAGGTGCTAAACCACTGACACTACCCGCTCTCTGATCAATGCTACTCGAGCCATATCATCCTGAATCTGATCAGGTGCTAAACCACTGACACTGCTCTGCTCATCCCAGCATAACGGGGTACGACATCTCTGTCCATACAGTGCCTCATATGGGGCCATCCCAATAGATGCATGCCAGCTGTTGTTGTAGGAGAACTCAACAAGTGGGAGATGATCCGTCCACACCTGTCCCCAATCCAACACACAAGCTCGCAGCATATCCTCCAGCGTCTGAATGGTCCTCTCTGACTGACCATCTGTCTGAGGATGAAACGCAGTCGTGAAGTGCAAACTCGTCCCCAGGGCAGTCTGAATCTGCTGCCAGAATCTCGAGGTAAATCGTCCATCTCTGTCAGAGACGATCGTCCTCGGTACACCATGGAGTCTCACTATCTGCCTAGTGTACTCCTCTGCTAATCTGCTCACCGGCCACGTCTCTCGAATAGGAATGAAACGTGCCGTCTTCGTCAGTCTGTCAACTATGACCCAGATGGCATCAAAACTCCGGCTCAGCCTCAGTCCAGTCACAAAGTCCATGGTGACGTCCTCCCACTTCCTCTGTGGAACAGGAAGTGGATGGAGCTCACCTCCAGGTCTGAAATGCTCGATCTTGACCTGCTGGCAGGTCGCACACTGTGCCACAAATCTGGCCACATCGGGCTTCAGCCCTCCCCACCAATATAACGTCTCAAGTCCTGATACATCTTACTCGTACCTGGATGTACGAGTAAGGTGTACAGTGAGCCTCCTGTAATATCCTCTCTCAGCTCTGTATCAGCAGGTACACAGACGCGACCGGCGTCTCAAAACTCCATCTGCTCCAGCAGGAACTGTGGTGCCTCATCCCGAGACATCCTATCTCTGATCCTCTGTAAAGTCGGGCAGGTCTCCTGTTTCTGTCGGATCTCATCCAACAGATCAGGAAGGACCTCTAAAGTACGCAGCTGGGCATCCTCATCAGGAAACTGGATGTCCAACTCTAACCAGATCAATCTCTCTGCAACTGATGCTGAACTGTCAGCCTCGCAATCGCCTGCTCTCGAGGCGTCTTCCTGCTCAGGGCGGCGACAACGTTCGCCTTCCCCGGATGATACAAATCTCCAGATCAAAATCCTTGATCAGCTCAAGCCACCTACGCTGGCGGTTATTCAATTCCCGCTGCGTGAAAATGTACTTCAGACTCTGATGGTCTGTGAAGATCTGACATGTAACACCATACAGGTAATGTCTCCAGATCTTCAGTGCATGAACTACCGCTGCCAACTCCAGATCATGAGTCGGGTAGTTCTCCTCATACGTCTTCAGCTGTCTAGACGCATATGCAATCACCTGCCCGCTGCATCAACACACATCCCAAGCCTAGCTTGGATGCATCACTGTATACTACAAAATCCTCTGTACCCTCTGGCTGTGCCAAAACAGGAGCAGAAGTCAGACGTCTCTTCAGCTCCTCAAAACTCTGCATACACTGATCAGACCACACAAATCTGGTAGTCTTCCTCAGCAAACTCGTCAGTGGGACGGGCAATCACAGAAAATCCCTCCACAAAGCGTCTGTAATAACCGGCTAGGCCAAGGAAGCTACGTACTTCCTTGACGTTCGTCGGTGTAGGCCATGCAGCTACTGCCTCTATCTTCGCTGGATCCACCTTGATCCCCTCAGCTGATACTATGTGACCCAGGAATGCTACCTCTGGCATCCAGAACTCGCACTTAGAGAACTTTGCATAAAGTTCTCTATCCGCAAAACCTGCAATACAGTCCTCAGATGTCCTGCATGCTCCTCTCCACTGCGAGAGTATACCAGAATGTCATCAATGAAAACCACCACAAACTGATCCAGGAAGTCGATGAAGATACTGTTCATCAACTCCATAAAGACGGTTGGGGCATTCGTAAGCCCAAATGGCATCACTACAAACTCGTAGTGCCATATCTGGTCCGGAATGCTGTCCTGTGCACATCCTGCTCCCTCACCCTCAGCTGGTGATACCCGGAACGCAGGTCAATCCTGGAGAACACAGTCGCTCCCTGTAGCTGATCTAACAAATCATCAATGCGCGGCAGTGGATACTTGTTCTTGATGGTCACCTTGTTCAGCTCTCTGTAATCAATACACAGTCTCACGATCCGTCCTTCTTCCGTACGAAGAGGACAGGTGCTCCCCATGGGGACACGCTAGGGCGAATGAAGCCCTTCTCAGCCAACTCCTCGAGTTGCTTCTTCAGCTCCAGCATCTCGACAGGCGCCATCCGGTATGGGCCTTCGAGATGGGTCTCGTACCAGGCTCTAACTCGATACTGAAATCCACACTCCTCTGAGGCGGCAAACTGGACGGCTCAGCAAAAACATCAGTAAACTCACAGACCACTGGGATATCCTCTAACGCTGGACTCTCCCCCTCCTTCATGGCATAACACCAGAAGGCCTCACAACCCTGTGCAATCAGTCTAGCTGCCCGTATAGCACTGATAACTGTGCCTACCTTTCCAAGGTCCCAACCTCGGAAAACCTCTATCTGGCCTAACTCGGTAGAGAGGGTAACAGTCCTCCTACCTACATCTAAGACTGCAGAATGTCTAGCCATCCAATCCATACCTAGTAAACTTCCTTCATGCTCTAACGGCATGACAAAGAAGTCAACTAGTAACACACGAGTCCCTACAGAAATGGGACAACCGTGAATCTCACGGGTACCTCTGACCCTACCACCATCGGGTAACCCTATAATAAAGGGCATCCCCTCAACTGTATCTAAACCCAGACGCTCTACACAGGCATCAGAAATAAAAGAATGCGTAGCACCAGTATCAAATAAAACTCTAACAGGTAAACCATGAATCAGAATGGTACCTGTAGCAGTAGGTGCAGCTGGCTCCTCTGCACTCCTCAGCTCAAAAACGCCCTGTGGGCCTCTGGTATCAGTGGTGCCCCCACCACGGCCTCTGCCTCTACTCGGCCCAGGAGCAGATCCCTGAGTCGTAGGGCGATCTGGGACCCTCTGTTGTCCCTGACTCTGCTGCTGCTGCTGAGGTGGTCTCTGTCCACCCGCTGCACTAGCAGGAGAAGAATCCTGCTGTGATGAAGCTCTCCCTCGTCTACAGAAGGTAGCTCTATGACCAGGTCGGCCACAAGTGAAACAGGTCACCGGCTGCCTAGTACACTCTGACCTCATATGCCCATACTCACTGCAGTTGAAGCACTGCACTCCCTTATCTGCACCCGGTGCAGATGGAGGACGACTCTGGCGACTCTGGCCTCGCCCTGAACCAGCAGCTCCACCAGTACCACTGGTCTGACCAGTCCTCTGTCTCTTCTCAGACCCTCCGGTCTGAGAAGCTCTCCTCTGGCTAGCTCTCTCCCTCTCGTAGTCAGAAGCCCGGTCCTGATAATCGACCAAGGTCTCACAGTGAAAACCCGCCATATAGGTACGGGTAGTATCCCTCAGACGTCGAAAAACAAATACACGTGCTGATCTGCAGCAGGTGCAGCTGGACCCAGCAATGCCAGCTCCTCCTGAAATCTCCTAATAGCCTCTGAGACCGGTACATCCTCGAACCCAGCCTCAACAAAGTCTCGCAGTTTCTCCCTCCTCAACGAGGCAGGGCAGAAACGCTCTCGGATCAGAGTCCTCATCTGCTCATAACTAGTAACCTGTACTCGTACAGACCTCCACCAGTGTTGTGCCAAATCTCTGAACAAGGTCTGCACCAGCTCAATCTGCCTGTCAGCTGGACATCTAATAGACTCCAGAGCTGAGTCTACATGTCCTATCCAAAGCTCCACCTCTAGGTGAAAGGGGTACTCCCATCTGATGAAAAGCCTTCAACCAAGTGTCTGGTCGAGGCCCTCTATGCTCCTCTGTAGCCCGAGCAATCTCAACGGCAGGTGTGCTGGCACCTGTGTAACTGCATGGATCTCTCAGATGATCCCTCCTGTGCTGGCAGAAGGAGCAGGCCTACCTGCCCTGGCAGCCTCCTCAACACGTCTATGTACTCGCGGAAGGCTGGTCCCTCCATGGAGACACGGTCAGACTCCCCAGACTGGGCTCTCTGTGGCCCCTGTCCCTCAGCTGCACCGTTCCCAGCCTCAGGAACGGCACTCTCAGCAACCTCCTCATGGACCTCTCTGCTGCTGTAAACCAACCGCAGGAGTCCTACCCCGTCCTCTACCTAGAGGGGGTCTACCTCTACCTCGTCTTGCTGCAGGTAAGGCGGTCTACCTCTACCTTGTCTTTCTGCAGGTAAGGCTCTAGTCTGAACCATCTGCAGAAGACGTAAACCTATCTTAGAAGGCTATATATATGCCATATGTATCGATATATATCAAATCAATCACAATAGAATATCTATATATATATATCTATATTGTCGAGGTCTTCAGAGGGGTGATGGCTCCCGTACACGGTATCCCAAAACATTTGTACTCATTTCAAAACCAAAACCTTTTGAAAAATCAGACCCCTTTTCGGGTTCTGTTTAGTTATCTATTCGACCTTTATTGCAGATTACTAGTGCCATTGTTGTCAACCTGGCTCTGATACCAACTTTGTAACACCCCAAATCCGTAGGACTCGGAGTGCTACTGGGCTAGGATCTCACAATGGTTCCTGACCCTAGCCTGACAACAATTTCACTGATCTTACAACAAGGCACCGATAGATTAAAACAAAACATGAAACTGATATATATATATGTATATATATATATAATATCAAAAAGGTAATACAATATACCGCTGAGTACAAACCAAAACCAAAACCATACTGTATAACAAAAGAACTCATATCCCCGATAACGCCCCGGTGTACGGAGCCCTCAGCGGATCACCTACTCTGAATCACTCTGCAGCTCTCCTATCCTGCAAAGTGTCTACAACACGGTATGAAACCGTTAGCTAACCATACACAAATATAGGAATATGCTAGAGCACAAACACACATCAGAAATCTTAACATATCATCATGCTTTCACACATTTACCCTGTTCATTATCTTTATAAAGTCCAACAATCAACTCATATATAAATATCCATATAAACATAAGTGACACGAGGAATATAACCCTTGCCTCTAGGTACTATAACCAGCTGGAATGGTGCCTGGAACACCTCCTCGTGTACCCTAAGGGAATGGAGAGTGCCCGAACCGTTTACCAAGTCTGGCCTGACCACAGAGAACCCCCAACTCCCAGCGGGATGAATGGAAAAGTTGTCACAGCCCTACAATGGGCAATCAATACATCATAGGTCGGTGACCATCATAACACATGCTATAAACATATATAACACACACCACTCATGCACAACATCCTATAAAGGAATGGCAACTAAGTAAGTCCCACGGACTTACCTCAACCTCGTAGTCGTCTCACTGGATCAACCTCAACTCAGTCCACTCCAAACTGGAGGATAACACGGCCTATACAAGGCATACATACATATCAAACTCCTATCACACAAAGGGTCACACCTAGACCCAAGGGATCCATAAGGGATCATATCCAACTCATAAACCTCAAAGCCCTAACCGGCAATTCCATATCATACTCGTCAACATAGGTTGGTGGCTTGTTTGTTGGTATCTTTAACAATCTGAACGAAAATTGCAACGCCGAGCTAGAAGCGGTCAAGGATCAATTCCCATACGAGCCTCTGAAGGTAAATTTGAACTTTTGAAAAGTTTCATTTGGCTTATATTTTTAACATACTCTTTACACCTTCTATATTTGCAGTATTTAAATGATAACTTTTTGAGGAAACATTGGTTTTTATACGATGATTATGTTCTCCAGGTAGTTGGGATTGAGGTAGAACCATTTGGGGTCCTGAGCAAAGAGGCAGTGCAAAGACTTGGTCAGCTTGTTTTAGAGAAGTATGCAAATGTGATTTCTGTCTTTTTATGATTTTAACGTCTAGTTTATAGTCTCAGTTCTTGTGATTTCTGTCTTTTTATGATTTTAACGTCTAGTTTATAGTCTCAGTTCGCGGGATCGGCCTCTGCATTGTCGCCGCCCCCGTGGCTGGAAGTTGCCGCCCCTGCGGAAGCATTGTCCCCGCACCCGCACCCGGAAGCCGCCGCCCCTGCGGCAACGGTCCCAGCACCAACGCCCGCGTTCTTCCGCGCCTGCGCTTGCCAGCGGCCACGGTCACCGCGCCTGCGGCTGATCCTTGCCGCGCATGCGGATTCTTGCTCCGCCCCGTGTCCCTTTGTCCCGCAGGTGCGTCTTGTCCCGGGACTACCTATAGTTGGGTAGCTCCTTTCCTTTTCTAGTATGAAGGACTTAGTACCATGCTAGGTATCGGTTGATGATGAGTATGATATGGATATGCCGGTTAGGGCTTTGAGGTTTACGAGTTGGATATGATCCTTATGAATCCCTTGGATCTAGGTGTGACCCCTTTGTGTGATAGGAGTTTGATATATATATGTATGCCTTGTATAGGCCGTGTTGTCCTCCAGTTTGGAGTGGACCTATTTGAGAGTTGTTCGTAGCGAGACTACTTCTGAGATTGAGGTAAGTCCATAGGACTTACTTAGCTTCCATCCCTATATTGGATGTGTGCATGAGTGGTGTTTGATATATGATTGATAGCATGTGAGGATTGATTATTACCGACCTATGGTTTAGTGAATTCCCATTGTAGGGCCGTGACAGCCTTGCCCACTCATCCCCATGGGAGACTGGGAGGTTCTCTGCGGAACATCCAAATCTGGTACACGGAACGGGCACTGTCTCCACTACCTCAGGGTACACGGAGGAGTCGTCCCGGTTGACCACTCCAGCTGGCATGACCACCGAGAGGCGAGGGTTATATTCCTCGTGTCACATATGTTCATATTGATATTTATATATTTATGCGATTCGTGTGTTGGACCATTTATATAAAGATAATGAATCGGGTAAATGTGTGATATCATGATGAAGTGTTTAGTATTTCTGATATGTGATTGTGCTTATGCTCATTCTTTATATGTGTATGGTTAGCTAACGGTTTCATACCGTGTTGTAGATCTTTGCAGGTTAGGAGAAGTGCAGAGTGATCCAAAGAGGGTGATCTACTAAGGGCTCCGTACACTAGGTCGTCTTCGTGTGATTGGGATCTTTTGGTCATGTATATGTTATGTTTTTATTGTACTCAACAGTATTTTGTTTAAACCTTTTGATATTTATTCCAGTTTTTTTGGTTTGGTTTTAATCTATATGTGCCTTGTTGTAAGATCAGTGAGATTGTTCTCAGGCTAGGGTCAGGATCCATTGTGAGATCCTAGCCCAGTAGCACCCCGAGTCCTACGGATTCGGGGTGTTATAAAGTTGGTATCAGAACTCAGGTTGACAACAATGGCACTTGTAATCTGCGATAAAGGTCGAATAGATAAATAAACAAAACCCGAAAGGGGTCTGACTTTTCAAAAGGTTTTGGTTTTGAAATGAGTACAAATGTTTTGGGATATGTGTACGTGAGCCATCCCCCCTCTGAAGATCTCGACAGTATAGGTATATATATAAATAGATAGATACTATCTGATGTGATGTTGTGATATATATATATATATATCTATACATACGGCATATATATAGCCTTCTGAGTTAGGTTACGTCCTCTGCAGATGGTTCAGACTAGAGCCTTACCTGTAGCTGGACGAGGTAGAGGTAGACCCCCTCTAGCTAGAGGACGGGGTCAGGTTCCCGCTGCTGTCCACGCGCAGCGGAAGAGATTCACGAAGATGTTGCAGAAAGTGTCGTTCTTGAGACTAGGAACGGGACAGCTGGGAGACAGAGTCCACAACGAGTCCAGTCAGATGACTCGGACCGTGTCTCCATGGAGGGATCAGCCTTCCGTGAGTATATCAGACGAGTTGAGGAGGCTGCCAGGGCAGGTAGACGTGCCCCCGATCTGCCAGCACAGGAGAGACCATCTGAGAGGTACCACTTACTCAGGTGCCAGCTGTACCGGAACTTGCTGCTGAGATTGCTAGAGTTATAGAGGAGCATCGAGGGCCTCGACCAGATACTTGGTTGAAGGCGTTCCATCAGATGGGAGTACCCCCTTTCTCTAGGAAGGTGGGGTTAGAAGTCGAGTTGTGGATCGGGCATGTAGACTCAGTTCTGGAGTCTATTAGATGTCCAGGAGATAGACAGGTAGAGTTAGTGCAAAACCTATATCGGGACCTAGCACAGCATTGGTGGAGATCTGTGTGAAGTCAGGTTTCTAGCTATGACCAGATGAGGAGTATGATTAGAGAGCGTTTATGCCCTGCCTCTTTGAGGAAGGAGAAACTGCGTGATTTTGTGGAGGCTGGCTTTGAAGATGTACTAGTCTCTGAGGCTATCCGGAGGTTTCAGGAGGAGCTGGCTTTGCTGGGCCCAGCTGCACCTCCTGCTGATCAGCATGTGTATCTCTTTTCCCGACGACTGAGGGATGATACCCGGGCCTATATGGAGGGATTTCATTGTGAGTCCTTGATGGACTACCAAGATCGAGCCGCCGATTATGAGCAAGAGTGGGCTAGTAAGAGGAGAGCTTCTCAGACAGGAGGGTCTGAGAAGAGACAGCATACTGGGCAGGCCAGTAGTACTGCTGGCGCTGCTAGTGCAGGGCGAGGTCAAAGTCGCCAGAGTCATCCCTTCTCTACGCTAGTTATAGATAAGGGACGACAGTGCCACAACTTTGGTAAGTATGGACATATGCGACCAGAGTGTCCGAGGCAGACAGTGTTGTGCTACACTTGTGGCAAGCCAGGTCATAGGGTTGTCTTCTGTAGACAGGGTGGAGCATCATCTCGGCAGGGTTCTACTCCTACTAGTGTAGCTGGGGGTGGTCAGAGGCCACCTCAGCAGGAGCAGACACAGGGACAATAGAGAGTCCCGGATCGTCCTACTACTCAGGGAGCTGCTCCTGGGTCGAGTAGAGGCAGAGGTCGTGGCGGGAATGCCACTGATACCAGAGGAGCTCAGGATAGAGTCTTTTGAGTTCAGGAGTGCAGAGAAGCCAACTGTACCGACTGTTACAAGTACCATTCTGATTCATGGTTTACCTGTTAGAGTTTTATTTGATATGGGTGCTACGCACTCTTTTTTATCTGATGCCTGTGTTGAGCGTATGAATTTAGTTACGACTGAAGGGACACCCTTCAGTATCGGGTTACCCGATGGTAGTAGGGTCATAGGTACCCATGAGATATTTGTTTGTCCCATTTGTGTAGGGACCTGGGTATTATCTGTTGATCTGTTTGTTATGCCGTTGGTGCATGAGTATGTTGTTTTAAGTATGGATTCGATGGACAGGCATCAGGCTGTACGAGATGTAGGTAGGAGGACTGTTACAGTCTCTAGCGAGATAGGTCAAATAGAGGGTTGCCAAGGCTGAGACCTTGGAAAGTCAAGTATGACTATCAGTGTGATGCGTGCAGCGAGACTAATCGCAAGGGTTGGGATACCTTTTGGTGTTATGCCATGAAGGAGAAGGTGAGTCCAGTGTTAGAGGACATCCCAGTTATCTGTGAGTCACAGATGTTTTTACTGAGTCATCCCGTTGCCGCCTCAGAGGAGTGTGGACTTTGATATTAAGTTAGAGTATAGTACGAGACCGATCTCGAAGGCCCATATCGGTTGGTGCCTGTCGAGATGTTAGAACTAAAGAAGTAACTCGAGGAGTTGGCTGAGAAGGGTTTCATTCGCCCTGGCGTATCCCCATGGGGAGCACCTGTCATCTCCGTACGGATCGTTGAGACTGTGCATTGACTACAAGAAGTTGAACAAGGTGACTATTCAGAACAAGTATCCATTGCTTCGTATTGATGATATGTTAGATCAGCTTCAGGGAGCCATAGTGTTCTCCCGAATTGACCTGCGCTCAAGTTATCACCAGCTGAGGGTGAGAGAGCAGGATATATACAAGATAGCTTTTTGGATCAGATATGAACACTACGAGTTAGTAGTGATGCCATTTGGGCTTATGAATGCCCCAACATTTTTCTGGAGTTGATGAACAGCGTATTCATCGACTTCCTAGATCAGTTTGTAGTTGTATTTATAGAGGATACCCTGGTGTACTCTCGCAGTAGAGAGGAACGTGCAGGACAGTTAAGGAATGTGTTACAGGTTTTAAGGGGTAGAGAATCTTATGTTAAGTTCTCTAAGTGCGAGTTCTGGATGCCGAGGGTATTGATGATTGGTGGGTTCCAGTGATACATCCAAGCTAGGCTTGGGATGTGTATTGATATAGCAAGGCAGAGCGATTGCCTATGCGTCTAGACAACTGAAGATGTATGAGGAGAACTATCTGACTCATGATCTGGAGTTGGCAGCGGTAGATCATGTATTGAGGATCAGGAGACATTACCTGTATGGTGCTACATGTCAGATCTTCACAGACCATAAGAGTCTGAAGCATATTTTCCCGCAGCGGAAAGTGAATAACCGCCAGCGTAGGTGGCTTGAGTTGATTAAGGACTTTGTTCTGGAGATTCTATATCATTCAGGGAAGGCGAACGTGGTCGCCGACACCCTGAGTAGGAAGACGCCTCGAGAGAAGGCGATTACGAGACTAACAGTACAGTCTCAGTTACAGAGAGATCTGGTCTGGCTAGAGTTGGACGTCCAGTTCCTGATGAGGACGCCCAATTGAGTATTTTAGAGGTTCTTCCTGATCTGATGAGCGGAATCCAACAGAAGCAGGAGACCTGCCCGATATTGATGAGGATTCGAGAGAGGATGTCTCGGAATGATGCACCACAGTTCCTTCTAGGAGCAGATGGAGTTTTAAGATGCCGCGGTCGCGTCTGTGTAACCGCTGATGCGGAGTTACGCCAGAAAATATTGCAGGAGGCTCAGTACATGCCTTATTCAGTCTATCCTGGTACGAGTAAGATGTACCAGGATTTGAGATGTTCATATTGGTGGGAAGGGCTAAAGCCCGATGCGGCCAGAATCGTGGCCAGTGTGCGACCTGCTAGTAAGTCAAGATAGAGCATTTCAGATCTGGAGGTGAACTCCACCCACTGCCTGTTCCACAGAGGAAGTGGGAGGATGTTACCATGCATTTTGAGACTAGTTTGAGACCGGGTAGGAGCTTTGATGTTATTTGAGTTACCGTGGACAAACTGATGAGGACGGCACGTTTTATCCCTATCAGGGAAACGTGGCCAGTGAACAGACTAACTGAGGAGTACACTAGACAGATAGTGGGACTCCATGGTGTACCGAGGGCGATCGTTTCAGACAGAGATGGTCGATTACCTCGAGGTTTTGGCAGCAGATTCAGACTGCCCTGGAGA
Source organism: Fagopyrum tataricum (assembly GCA_002319775.1). Lineage (NCBI taxonomy): Eukaryota > Viridiplantae > Streptophyta > Magnoliopsida > Caryophyllales > Polygonaceae > Fagopyrum > Fagopyrum tataricum. Next base: position 25,038,842 of record CM008283.1, on the reverse strand, counting down.
CGAGTTTACATTTCATGGCTGCGTTCCATCCTCAGATAGATGGCCAGTCAGAGAGGACCCTTAAGATATTAAAGATATGCTGCGAGCTTGTGGGTTGGATTGGGGACCAATGTGGACGGATCATGCATCTATTGGTATGGCCCATATGAGGCATTGTATGGACAGAGATGTTGTACACCGTTATGTTGGGATGAGCCTAGTACTGTTAGTGGTTTGACACCTGATCAGATTCAGGATAATGTGGCTCGTGTAGCCCTGAGTAGAGAAAGAATGCTGACTGCACAGAGCCATCAGAAGTTCTATGCAGATAGAAGGCGTAGACCCCTAGAGTTCCGAGTTGGGGCCCATGCATGGCCGAGAGTGTCTCCGACACGAGGTGTTAGATGTTTTGGCTTTTAGGGGAAGTTGAGCCCCGATATGTCGGACCGTTTGAGATACTGGATCGGTTTAGGAGCGCAGTCTACTGATTGGCTTTGCCTCCCAGATTAGAGGGTGTTCACTCTGTGTTCCATGTGTCTCAGCTGAGGAAGTTTATATTAGATCTGAGACACATCGTGAGTTATGATGAATTGGTGGTTAAGCCGGACCACACTTTTGTTGAACATCCGATTACAGTCCTAGAACGAGGTATGAGATGTCTGCGTTCGAAGAACATTTCTATGTTGAGGTTATAGTGGTCGAGGTGAGGACCTGATGAGGCTACATGAGAGACTGAGGATATTATCCAGAGGAACTATCCAGAGTTCTATGCCGAGATAGATATATACCAGTAGGATCGCCGAGTAGATCTTAGTACTATCTCGATGAGTAGTATGCTTATGTGTTTATGTGCTTATATGCCATACTGTGTTTATTTTTCGTGCTAGCGGTGATATGATTTATGATCTTAGTAGATCCTATTGTGCTAGTGCGATTGGTTATAGCTGGAGATGGTTCTTTCCTCCATGCTATTGCGATGTGATAGGTTTAGCCGGTTCTTTCCTCCATGCTATCTTGATGGACATAGTAGTGCTGGAGATGTTTTCCTCCATGCCCTTCTGTTATGAGTGTGATTTTTTGGCTAGAGATGTGCATCCTCTATGCCCTTGTGATGATAGTCGGCTGGAGATGTTTTCCCTCCATGCCCTGATGTTGTGATGTGATGTTATGGCTAGAGATGTTTCCCTCTATGCCCTGGATAGTTGTGATCTTTTGGATGGAGATGTTTTTCTCCATGCCTGTATTGAGGATATAGAGTGGTATGGGTTGATACCTGGTGTGCAGAGATGTGATACCCCGGTAGAGAGAGTTGTACCTCGGCTTCTGAGTCCGAGTAGTTTCTGGGTTTGTACAAGTTTCGAGACGAAACTTGTTTTTAGGGGGGTGAGGTGTAAGAGCCCTAGTCTTCGTACCGAGATTGGACTTTAACCGAGTTTGGTTTTGGCCGAGATGTGGCCTAGCCGCACCCACGGGTGGGTGTGCCGCCCCTGCGGGTTCCCGCTCCTACGGCTCAGGGAACCGCCCGTGCGGTTTCCTGCGGCTGCAGCCGTTTTTGTTGACCTTTTGACTCGTGCTTTACCCTTTCCTCCTCTTATTCTTTCCTTTGCTCGTGATCAAGGGTTTTACCTCAATTCTTCAGCCTTCTTTCGTTCTCCTTGCTTCTCCTTCTCTCCTCCTTGATTTTGCTTGAGTTTCCTTAGAGTTTGGAAGAGTTGTGTGGCTTGATGTTGATGTTGATGATGGATGTGTGTATGCTGAGCTTGGAGGCCAGCTACTGAGGTGTGTGATCTCTCCCTGCAGCCTAGGACCACAAGGGTGGTAAGTGATCTTGCTTCTTCTTCTTTCTTTCCTTGATTCCATCTTCCTAGCTTAGGATTAGATGTATGTTTAAGGGTATTGATGTTGGTATGTGTATGTATATGTATATGCTTGGTTTTGGTGAAGAGAAGACGTGATTTGATCACGTGAAGAGCCAAAGAGGAATCGCGGGATCGGCCTCTGGATTGTCGCCGCCCCTGCGGCTGGAAGTTGCCGCCCCTGCGGAAGCATTGTCCCCGCACCCGCGCCCGGAAGCCGCCGCCCCTGCGGCAACAGTTCCAGCGCCAGCGCCCGCGTTCTTCCACGCCTGCGCTTGCCAGCGGCCACAGTCACCGCGCCTACAGCTGATCCTTGCCGCGCCTGCGGATTCTTGCTCCGCCCCTGCGTCCCTTTGTCCCGCAGATGTGTCTTGTCCCGGGACTACCTATAGTTGGGTAGCTCCTTTCCTTTTCTAGTATGAGGGACTTAGTACCATGCTAAGTATCGGTTGATGATGAGTATGATATGGATATGCCGGTTAGGGCTTTGAGGTTTACGAGTGGATATGATCCTTATGGTTCCCTTGGGTCTAGGTGTGACCCCTTTGTGTGATAGGAGTTTGATATATATATGTATGCCTTCTATAGGCCGTGTTGTCCTCCAGTTTGGAGTGGACCTGTTTGAGAGTTGTTCGTAGCGAGACTACTTCTGAGATTGAGGTAAGTCCATAGGACTTACTTAGCTTCCATCCCTATATTGGATGTGTGCATGAGTGGTGTTTGATATATGATTGATAGCATGTGAGGATTGATTATTACCGACCTATGGTTTAGTGACTGCCCATTGTAGGGCCGTGATAACCTTGCCCACTCATCCCCATGGGAGAATGGGAGGTTCTCTGCGGAACATCCAGATCTGGTACACGGTACGGGCACTGTCTCCACTCCCTCAGGGTACACGGAGGAGTCGTCCCGGTTGACCACGTCAGTTGGCATGACCACCGAGACGCGAGGGTTATATTCCTCGTGTCACATATGTTCATATTGATATTTATATATATATATACGATTCGTGTGTTGGACCATTTATATAAAGATAATGAACCGGGTAAATGTGTGATTTCATGATGAAGTGTTTAGTATTTCAAATATGTGATTGTGCTTATGCTCATTCTTTATATGTGTATGGTTAGCTAACGGTTTCATACCGTGTTGTAGATCTTTGCAGGTTAGGAGAAGTGCAGAGTGATCCAGAGAGGGTGATCTGCTGAGGGCTCCGTACACTAGGTCGTCTTCGTGGGATTGGGATGTTTTAATCATGTATATGTTATGTTTTGATTGTACTCAGCAGTATTTTGTTTAAACCTTTTGATATTTATTCCAGTTTTTGTGGTTTGGTTTTAATCTATATGGGCCTTGTTATAAGATCAATGAGATTGTTAAATTGTATCGGATTTTGCAGTTTTTTCTTCTGCAGTACCTCGACGTGACATGAGTCTGAAAGAGGTTCAAGAATCGGTTTTCTTTTTATAAGTCAGGCTAGGGTCAGGATCCATTGTGAGATCCTAGCCCAATAGCACCCCGAGTCCTACGGATTCAAGGTGTTACAATGTTCCACTCATATCTTGTTATAAGATCAATGAACTAAGTGAGCGTGTGTGGTGTGTGGACTCAACATGGAACGAATTTCAGGTTACATCGAATTTGTGAGGTAAATTGTGGCTTAAATTTGATCTTGACGTTTCAGTTGAAATTATATTATATCCTTGTAAAAAGGGATTAGAAGGGAATTTCTCATAAGCTATGTTATGTCCGAATTCGATATGAATCTGTGAGGTAACAGACATTAAAGGTTGTTAGCCATTATTAAAAATATCACATTAAAACCGAATAGACATGGTAATCGGAATTTCTTTTTTTTAAAAAAATGCATTTTTTTCAAATACAAGATCATATCAGATCTTTAAAGTCAGCTAGAGTTTTCATTAAAACTAAATTGAAAATCCATTTATTTATTTTTTGGTTAAAGGGGGAGGATCGGTGCCTCCGGGCATCTAGACACGCTTTTATTAATAAAAAAGAAGGCTAAGTAGTGCTCAAACGGGGGATAGCCCGACCCCTTACATCTTGCAGTAATAAATTAATAACACCCTCAGGAGGGTCAATCAATACATTAAAGCCAAGTCAATGGAGTAAGCAAAACAAGCAAGATAATCAGCCACGATATTCACCTCGTGGTAGGCGTGTCGAAACTGGATATTCTAGTTTCTTTTAAGATAGTCGTGGCACTTATTGACCAGAATTGAGAGGGGGTGGTACCGGGGGATAGTCTTGCTAAGGAGATTGGTGGAAAGAAGTGAATTTGTTTCCAGAATCACCGATCTATACCCTTTCTCCCAAGCAAATTTGAGGTCAAGTGCAATTCCCCAAAGTTCAGCAGACGGAACCGAACATAACCCCAAATTAACGACAAACCCTTGTTACCACTCCCCCACATTATTCCTGATGACTCCTACTGCAGAAGCATGCCCATCTCCCTGTCTGGCTCCATCCGTATTGACTTTAACACTACCTTCAGGGGGTGGTTCCCAAGCAATATGTCGGCTTCGAGTACCTCCAAAGGAGTTCTTGATGAAGTTGCTTTGTTGTGACATATTCCAATGTAACACCCCGAATCCGTAGGACTCGAGGCGCTACTGGGCTAGGATCTAACAATGGATCCTAACCCTAGCCTGACAACAAGTTCACTGGATCTTACAACAAGGCACAGATAGATTAAAACAAAACATGAAACTGATATATATAAGTATCAAAAGGTGATACAGAAGTACCGCTGCGTACAAATAAAACATAACTGTACATAATAAAAGATCTCATATCCCACGATAACGCCCAGTGCACGGAGCCCTCAACGGATCACCCCTCTGGATCACTCTGCAGCTCTCCTACCCTGCAAAGGATCTACAACACGGTACAAAACCGTTAGCTAACCTTACACATATATATAGAGATGCAGAAGCACAATCACACATCAGGGAATAATAAACACCTCATCATGCTATCACACATTTACCCGGTTTATTATCTTTATAACGTCAATCACTCAAATCTTATATATAGATGTATATGAATATATGTGACACGAGGAATATAACCCTCGCCTCTCGGTGGTACCGCCAGCTGGAGTGGTCATCTGGGATCACTTCCCCGTGTACCCTAAGGGAGTGGAGACAGTGTCCGTCCCGTGTACCAGATCTGGACTCTCCGCAAAGAACCTCCCTGTCTCATCGCGGGATGACAGGGCAAAGCTGTCACAACCCTACAATGGGCGACTAAACCATAGGTAGGTAATAACAACATCGCATGCTATCAAGCATATAACACACACACCACTCATGCATACATCCAATATAAGGATGGTAGATAAGTAAGTCCTATGGACTTACCTCAACCTCAAAAGTAGTCTCAACCACGATCAACTCTCACACACGGTCCACTCCAAACTGGAGGACAATGTTGCCTAGCAACAAGGCATAACAAGATATCAAACTCCTATCCATCAAAGGGGTCACACCTAGACCCAAGGGATCCATAAGGATCATATCCTAACTCATAAACCTCAAAGCCATAACCGGCATAACCGATATTATACTCATCATCATTCTAACCTCACACACGTACCTAGCATGCTACTAAAACCGCTCATACTAGGAAAGGAAAGGATCTACCCAACTCTAGGTAGACCCGGGACAAGACGCACCTGCGTGACAAGAGAGACGCAGGGGCGGAGCAGGGCAACCCGCAGGCAAGCGCAGGCGCTGGCGCAGGCGCCGCGGGGGCGGCAGCTTCCGGGCGCGGGTGCGGTGACAAGGCTCCCACAGGGGCGGCTTCGCTGGACCGCGGGGGCGGCGACAATGCAGAGAGTGATCCCGCGGTTCCTTTTTGGCTCTTCGCGTGATCAATTCACGTCTTCACCATTCCAAAGCGACATACAACCATATACATACACAATCTAACATCAACATACACCTTACATGCATCTAATCCTAAGCTAGGCAAAGGAAAACCAAGAAAGGAAGAAGAGAAGAAGAAGAAGACATACCACACTTTTGGTCCTAGGCTGCAAGGAAGATCAACCACCTCAACAGCTAGCTCTCAAGCTCAGCAACAACCTCTACCAACATCATCATCAACAACCACACACAAAGCCACACCAAAACTCTTCAAAACTCTAAGGAAACCAAGAAGAAGATCAAGGAGAAAGAAGGGAGAAGCAAGAAGGACGTGAGGAGGTATTCTGGAATGGAATGAAGATCTCTTGCTCCCAAAGCAAAGGAAACAGGTTAAGGAATGAAAGAGTAAAGCACGGTCAAGAGTCAACAAAGCCGGCTGCAGCCGCAAGAAACCGCAGGGGCGGGCTTCGTGGCCGCAAGGGCGGAACAACAAAGGAGCCGCAGGAGCGGCCTCATAGACCCGCGGGGGCGGCTAAGGCCAAAACTGGCTCCCAAAGACTAAGGCTCTTACATCCGAAGTCCTAGATTTAACGTGGAGATGTCTAGCCCCAATAACGTCCCTTTTATTGAAAACTTTATCGTTTCTCCAGTTCCAAGTCCACCATAAACCTACAACAAAATTTTCGCTCCAAAGAATATTGTTAGTAAAGAAGCGAGTGGATAGAATGTTACCTCGAAGCCAGCTAGCAAACGGGGTGGAGAAGAAGGAGGCTTGGACAGAGTTCGCGTGTAGTACATGCCACATGGATTTGACAGTTGCGCAATCTCTAAACAGATGAATCCCACTCTCACTTTGCATGTTACAAACAGAGCACAGATCAATAGTGCACAAATGTCTACACAATCTCTCATCGTTGGCAAGCACTCCACCCTTCAAGAGTTTCCAGATAAAGAATTTTATCATTTTCTGAACATTAAGTCTCCAAAGTTTCACATATAGATCGCCATCAGAGGTCGGAGTAGTCCCATCAATTGAAAGTAGGTTATAGGCACTAGAGACGGAGTAATTTCCATCACTTGACGAGGCCCAACACAACTCTACAACATTCGACCCAAACCCCATATGCGAATCCGACGTTTGGAAAGAATTATTCGGTCTTAACGCTGCAAGCTTCATCAAGACGGAACACGGGAGTCTGTGTTGAAATTTATCCCAGTCTCAGTTACCATTTTGCGTCCAGTAGTCTCTTACTTTGAGTGTTAATCAAGACTGCTAACCTGATCCTTGGCATGGTTGACGAGAGGTAGGTCATCGACCCACTTATCTCCCCTAAAGGAAATGTCGTGACCATTCCCGAGAATCCAACGGGAACCATTACGAATAAGGCCGTCAGTAATATGCGTAATGCACTACAAAAATTATAGCGTATATGGCTATAGTCAAAACATGTGTAATTACTACCAACTAAATATTGATGTCACCTACTAGGTGAATTTGGGAAAAGTTCAAAGGGAGATATTCTGATGGAATTAATACTAGCGTTATTTTGATGGACTTAATACGAGATGTGTATTCCGATGAGGTATTCATACATGTTGTATTTCAACATGATATTTGATATGCTTTTATATCATGTATCATGTATCATGTACGAGTGTGTTGTATCATTATTATCTCACAATTTTTTTTCTTCTTATTAATGTTTGAGCACATTATTTCAATATCTATTGTATTTATATTAGTTTCTAAGGAAATAACAAAAATAATCATATATCCATATGTGTTTAAAAAGAAGCATTTATTACCAAACTGAACACGTTTTTAATAGAAAGATACTCGAAGGAGAATTGAAAAGCATAATAATAAATATTATTTTTATTTTCCGCCTCTTCATCTTTCAAAACATATGTATTAATGTATAAATATTGAATACAATTTATCGTAACTCAATCCCGCACAAAGTGTGAGACTGTGGGTAATACACTAGTATATATTAAAGCGGAGGTTGTAATAACCGAAAAAATTTTATAATTTTTTCGGGTTATTTTGAAAATATTATTTTATTATTATTCCGGAAACCCGATTCAACAACGAAAAAATAAGTAAGCGAATTCAAACCGATCAATTATTAAGTGAACCGAACCAAACCAAACCCATTTTTTCCTTGGTCCAACAGATCACGCTTTAACCCTATCCATCGTGGGCTTGCCAAGTCCATTTTCTCAGCCCATGTGATAACTCCTTACTTCAGGGACGTAGTTGGGCCAGCATGCCAGGAGCCCATAACCATACGTGACAAAAGGATTTTTTTTTTTGGTTAAAAACGGCTGAAATAAAATGAATAAGAACTACAAACGATTCATACGGAAGAATGCAAACTCCACAAATAGTGATGTGCAAAATTAACCCGGACCGATCCGGACTGGTTTTTTCCGGTCCGGTCCGGTCTCAGATCAAATCCGGTCCTGTTCCCAGTCCAGGATTTTAGGAAATTCCGGTCCCAGTCCAATTCCGGTCCGGCCGGAAAAGACCGGCTCGGACCGGAATTTTTTTTATTTTTTTATTTTTTATAAATTTAAATTATATATATTAAAAAATCATATATTTTGTACATATTTACTAAAAAAATATATTTTTTTTTAGTTTTTTCCAAAAATATATTTTTAAATTTATTTTATATTATTCCGGTCCAAACCGGTTCCAGTCCGGTCTCCGGTCCAAGTTTTTAAAAATTCCGGTCTAACCCGGTCTGGACCGGTTGCACAACCCTATTCACAAATATCATCTAAAATTAACCACCCTATTCACAAATATCATCTAAAATTAACCGCCCACACTATGGTACATTTATCTAAATACCCTACATCTAATTGAGCCACGTTAACAATCGCATCCGCCGGTTGCCTTCCCTGAAAAACGTGACAAAAGGATTTGGCCCTATGACTAAAGCATTTGGTAATTTGTCCAAGTCTCAGCTGCAAGTCAACGGCTCCTTGCCACGTCTCCTGATCGACTTCCCTTGTTGGTTCTATCTCCACTCTTGACGGACGCAGAAACACCATTTTGGGAATCAAGAGCAAATTGAAGTTCTGAGAAGACAAGTCGATATGGGTCTTTCTTCTACAACAATCACATCACCGATCGCAACGGTGAAGATATGCGTCTTTGATCTGAGAAGAGGGCAAGAACAGGGCCAGGAACTCGATAAAATCCTCTTCTTCTATCCTGCCGATTTGCCAATCTCCTCCCAGCTCTCTGTTGTTGGCCTTAGCGAGGGCCTCATCACTTTCACCAGGTCTCAATTTTCTCTTCGTTTTTGATTTGTGGGCAACTCATGGTTGACCTTGCTTGGACTGGATTTTTTGGTGTGTGTGTTTCATGAATGTCGGATGTTAATTTTTTATCCCGATGAAATGGATACTGGAAATTTTAGTTGCCCTTGAATGACTTGAAAATTGGAAAAGTGTCTTTGTATGCTGATTTAGGTACAGGAAAATGTATGTAGTTCTGAAGAAGTCTAAGCTCGATATTTCGAGGTTGACCCATGTTTTTAAACTTATGTTCATTTGATCAGTTAATAGCTCTTGATTATTTGTGAAACTCAAGATTGGTGTTGTTGGTTGATTGTCTGCAAGATTGTGATGCATATGCTAATATGGTTATTGCACTAAAAACTACTGTGTCATGAATTTATTGCAATTTTGATTTAACTATTTTGAATAGGAACTTCTCTCCTGATGCTGCTTGTGAAGTTATAGAAGCTGAGAGACACTCTCATGTGTTTTACGAAGTTGAGCCAGACATCTGGATGGTCATGGTGTGTTACCATTTTCTTTTTGAATTCTGTTTCCATATTGATTTTGGGGTTTATGTCTGCATACTGGATTCACGGTTGACTTCACTTTTTCTATTGAAATGTTTGATTATAATACCCAAATGAATTAAACAGCCTTTTCCACCATCAACAGTTTTGTATTCACCAACTTTCTTTGATAGCAGGTGATATCATCTTGATGCTGTGCTCAATGCTTGACAGATTTTTCATTGAATGAATTTCAGGTAGTAGAAAAGAACAGTGTTGAGGCAATTTGGCAGACCGAGGCATTACGAAGTGTTCTAAAAGAAATCCACTCTCTTTTTGCATTGTTCAATGGATCAATAAGAAAAATACTGGATAACGAACCCAGTGGAGAGCTTATTCGTTCAACAATGGGCACCTTTATTACAGACTATTTATGTGGTAAAGCCATCCCTCCTATCGCAAAATCATGTCTACATGTATTTTTTTCAGTACCTTAAATATGATTTTTTTTTGTAATTGTTCATGGGGTTTGTGATACTCACATGCTGTGGAAAATGCTTTGTTGATTCCTCATATATAATGTTTCTCTCTTTTGAGGCAGATCTCATTGTTGGAAAAAAACTCCGTTTGCCTTCATTTCGGGATTCTCTAACACAGAGAGGGACATTCCAAATGTTAACTGTGGGACGTGAGGCTGCAATTGAAGTTCAGGTCATCTTCCCCATCACCAAATTCTATATACAACATTTTTGAATGCTTGGCTGTGCTGTTTTTTTTTTGTTTATTTATTTATCTGTATATGTCCCCATCAACTTGTTTCCACTCCTTCAAGATCTCCAGTTCTCGGTTCTAGACAATGCTGTCTCTCTTATGTACAAACTTTATCTTGCTGTCATGTTTGAAGTCTTTTATATCTATTATTTCCTAATATTGCCATGACCATATTCTTTATTTCTTTTAATTAAGAGTAAACTTTCTTGTTGGCACTTGACAGTCACTTGTTCAGACGCTTGAATCATGTTGTGTGAACGCGCAGTGCCATTCCCTTATCTTGTTTCATAACCTTTTGGTCTCTACCACTCTTTCTCCAGTACGGTTTGATCTCTCACACAAGTTTTTATCAGAATGTCTCATCTATATACACCATTTCTGTAAATGCACTATTAGATTTTTTTTTATTTTTTTTTGGTTAAAGTATTAGATTATTTTTTGGTTATGTAAATATGCATTAAATCAGAAGTCAAAAATCATAATTGTATTTCTTTTTATGCAGGATGATACCGTAAACCTGTTTACTTACGCCATTTTAAGGATGACTCCTTCTGCTACATCCTCGGTTTCTAGCTACTGGTCTTCTTTTCGTAAAGGGACTTCTGCCTCGCCTAGCATACAGCAAAAAAATGTTACTCCAAGGCTATTGAGGCTGAATAAATGGCACAAAGGGGAGGATTGCTTCCTGGTTACTGATGCATGGAACTCAGATGTTCCTAGTTCAAATTCTACAACTCCCACTGTCTTACTCAAGCAGACAGAAGAGAAAATGCATCTCTGTGCTCATCAGTATAAAAACCTTACCACTATTCTTCTCATTCCTGTAGCGTCCGTTTCAAATGCAGAGCAGGGGATTTCCTTATTTAAGCAGCGGGTTCTTAAAAATGTTAGTCTTTAGTTTTTATCCCATACTTTGCATATTTTCCCCTTGCACTGATAACTTAACCATATACTTTGATGTTGTATTGATATTTTATGAAATGAATTTGCTTATAACATTGCTAGGCATCACTAAGGATCATGAAAGTAGAAGAGAAGTTGTCGAAAGGTTGGCGCGGTGAAAATGCTTACCATGTTGGTGGGTACCGCTACTTATTATTGGATGCTGATAGAAGTGTCTCAAGGGCGTCACCTCCTGCAAAAGTGGCGACTTTGGCAAGGGTTGGTACATGACATGGCTTGTGATTTTCTTCCATTTGTTATTCATATTTGTGACATTGAACATATCTGATATTATTGAAAGGGTTAGCAGCACTGATAAATTAATCAGCTACTGCATAATTATTCTGCATCATAGGAATCTTTGGTTGCTATGAGTAGGCTCCGAGAAGAGATTGAGCGGGAAAAATCTATAGCGAAACAAGATAAGCATAGCCAAGAAAAGGAGCTGGAAGTTTGCATGAGGGCAAGTAACAACGCGTGGGTAATTGCTCGTACAACGAGGGGGAAAGAATTTTATATTGTGTTGGAGAAAGCCAGTGAAACACTTGTTTATGCATCAGATGCTGTTGAGAGGTTCAGCAACAGGTTGAAGCTTTCTTTGAATCATATGAACTTTTCAAACTTCCATGCTGTGATTATATATTATACTTAGGGCCTGTTTGGTATCAATATCTAGATATGAGATATGAGTATCAACATAAAAAAACTCATATCTAGTGTTTGGTATATAAGTATATGGATATCAGATTGATATCCTGATATACTCACATTACACTTTTTCTCCTCTTTTGATATACTCAAAAAACGGGAGGTATCATATATTTCATATTTATCCTTCTTTCCTATTCGGATATCAATACCTTACCCATATGTTGATACCGATATTTGATATGTTGATATCCAGATATGGATACCAAACATGCCCTTAATTCACATCACTGGCGGTTCTGTAGGTACTGCACTGGAGCTTTCTCGTTGGATTAGAGGCACACAACACTATGACAACGACAACTTGTTGTCGAGCTTGTAAATTCTTCCCCTTAATTGATGACTATGGTCCTGTGTCCGACTTGTAGCTCCTGAGGCTGACTGTGGCTGTTGTTGATTCAGTTAGACACATGACTGTGGCTGACTGTGTCTGGTTAAAAGTTAGTCCGAGGATGTTGTGAAAAATACAAGGGGGACATTGGATGCACCCTAACCTTATTACTCAAACAAACGCCATGCTTCTGATACGCTCTCGGTAGCCTTGTTTATTGATCCTTACTACTGAGTTTTTTCATCACAGAAGTCTGCATTTTTCTTGTAGGGGTCTGATCAGGTTCGGTAACATGCCTAAAACAAAGTGAACATTATTTTTTTTAGTTCTATTATTTTATACATTTTTAAAAGAAGTTTATACCACTTATTTATTGAGTTTGAATTTTGTATTCTAGTCATTCAAAGCCAATAGACTCAAGTTTGGATCTATCAAAGTTAAGTTTTTGGAAACTAGATTTTGATTTTTCTTACTTAATATTGTGTTCTTTTATTCCCCTTTTGGAGAAGTGTGGGAGTGTCTAACGTGAAATGTGAGCAAGGGAGGAGAGAGAGGGAGACAAGGGCTGAAAAGGAGGTGTGGGATCAAGGGGTCGGAAATGACCCCTTGTCATTTTTTAACCCGGAACGAAGGGTCGGAACGCGTAAAAAAGGGAAAAACGACGAGTCGGCTCGGGATTTTCTTAGGAATAAATCCCGGCACTGGGCATCTCGGGACTACGGGATAAACTACAAAGCTCTCTAAGTCCGGAATAAATTCCGGGCGTTACAACTAACCCCCCTAAAAACAAGTTTCGTCCCGAAACTTGCTTAACCCAACACTCTCGGACCAACACGCCTCGTAACAATGTGGAACTCATAAAATGTACACTACCGGCTCTAATCCAAGTCTACATATTGCATCACATCAAACCTCGCAAGATACTCATAACTCAAACAAAAGCACATAGCATATAAAGAAAACAAGGAAGATCTCGGAACTAACCCGACGGTCCTATCGATATCACTATGTCTGCATAAAACTCGGGATAGTTCCTCCGGATACTATCCTCCGTCTCCCATGTAGCCTCATCGGCTCCTCGCCTCGACCACTGTATCCTCAACATCAGTATCTCCTTCGATCGAAGGCGCCTCGTACTCCGCTCTAAGACCGCTATCGGGTGCTTTGCAAAAGTATGGTCCGGCTCGACCACTAGGTCCTCGTGACTGATGATGTGTCTCGGGTCGTGTATGTACTCTCTCAGCTGAGAGACATGAAAGACCGGATGTATACCCTCCAACCGCGGTGGTAGTGCTAACGGGTATGCCACCTCACCGACTCTCTCCAAGATCTCGAAAACCGACATATTGGGGGCTTAACTTCTCCTTAATGCCGAATCGCCTGACGCCCCGCGTCGGTGATAACCTCACCCATGCCTGAGCTCCTACCCTGAACTCGAGAGGTCTACGCCTCCTATCCGCATACGACCTCTGGCGGCTCTGTGCGGCCAACATCCTCTCTCGGATCAAGGCAACCCTAGCCATGTCGTCCTGTACCTGATCTGGAGCTGCAACGCTAGAACTCCCCAGCTCGTCCCAACATAAGAGAGTACGGCATCTCCGTCCATACAATGCCTCATAAGGTGCCATCCAAATCGACGCGTGCCAGCTGTTATTATACGAAAACTCGACCAACGGGAGGTGATCTGGCCATACCTGACCCCAGTCTAGTACACATGCTCGTAGCATATCCTCTAATGTCTGAATAGTCAGCTAGGACTGGCCGTCGGTCTGAGGATGTATGCGGTGGTGAAATGGAGACTCGAACCTAGGGCAACGTGTACCTGCTGCCACAACCTCGAGGTAAAACGCCCGTCTCGGTCCGAGATGATGGTCCTCGGTACTCCATGTAATCTCACAATCTGACGGGTAAACTCCTCGGCTAAACGACTCACCGGCCACATTTCCCGTATAGGAATGAAACGTGCGGTCTTCGTCAACCGGTCTACTACCACCCATATCGCGTCAAAGCTCCTACTCGGTCTCAGACCGGTCACGAAATCCATGGATATGTCCTCCCACTTCCACTGCGGCACGGGCAGTGGGTGAAGCTCTCCTCCGTGTCTCTGGTGGTCGATCTTGACCTGCTTGCAGGTCGCACATCGGGCCACATATCTAGCTACATCGGGCTTGAGCCCGCCCCACCAATAAGATCTCCTAATGTCTTGGTACATCTTACTCGCGCCTGGGTGCACCGAGTAAGGTGTGGAATGGGCCTTATGCAAAATCCGCTCTCAGCTCCTGATCCGACGGTACACAAATACGTCCCTGACGTCTCAATAGCCTGTCTGCTCCCATGAAAAAATGCGGTGCCTCTCCTCGGGACATCTTGTCCCGGATCCTCATCAAAATGGGACATCTCTCCTGCCTTTGCAGGATCTCTCCGGACAGGTCAGGTAGTACCTCCAACTCGGACAAACAACAGTCCGTACCCGGGAACCGGATATCCAACTCCAAACCCACCAAATCCCTCTGCAGTTGAGACTGAACCGTAGGCCGAGCTATAGCCTCCTCCCGAGGTGTCCTCCTACTCAAAGCATCGGCGACTACGTTCGCCTTTCTGGGATGGTACAAAATCTCCAAGTCAAAGTCCTTAACGAGCTCCAACCATCTCCTCTGGTGGTTATTCAACTCCCGCTGAGTGAATATATACTTCAGACTCTTATGGTTTGTGAAGATTTGGCATGTATCCCCGTACAAGTAGTGTCGCCAGATCTTCAGGGCGTGAATCACTGCCGCTAGCTCAAGATCGTGGGTAGGGTAATTCTCCTCGTACGGCTTCAGCTGCCGAGAAGCGTACGCAATAACTCTACCTCTCTGCATCAAAACGCACCCCAAGCCTAGCTTAGAGGCGTCACTATATACCATAAAATCCTCTACGCCCTCAGGTTGGGCTAACACAGGAGCGGAGGTCAACCTCCTCTTCAGCTCCTAGAAGCTGCGCTGGCAAGGCTCGGACCAGACGAATCTGGTAGACTTCCTCAGCAAGGAAGTGAGCGGTCGTGCAATCTTGGAGAAGCCCTCAACAAAACGGCGGTAGTATCCCGCTAAGCCCAAGAAACTGCGCACCTCCTTGACCGTCCTAGGAGGCGGCCATGAGGAAACAAACTCTATCTTCGCCGGGTCGACCATGACACCCTCGGCGGAAACTATATGTCCCAAAAATGCCACCTCGGACATCCAAAACTCACACTTAAAGAGCTTAGCGTAAAGCTCTCTATCCAGGACGACTCGTAGCACCGTCCTCAGGTGTCCCTCATGCTCCTCCCTACTCCAGGAGTAAACTAAGATGTCGTCTATAAACAACACCACGAACTGGTCCAAGAAGTCGATGAAGATGCCGTTCATCAACTCCATGAAGACGGCGGGTGCATTCGTGAGCCCAAATGGCATCACGACAAACTCATAATGGCCGTATCTCGTCCTGAATGCCGTTGATAACATGATTTATCGACCTGTTACACTCATGCATGTAGTTAGATTTCCCCTTTTCGCATTCATGTTTTAGCATTAGTTTGTGCCATTTATGCTTTTTTAGTTCTACTTTGCAAGAATAGATGTCTACACATACTATTTGTGGCTTTGTAGGTGATTTGGCACATTTTGGAGCTAAAACGACGTATTTGAGGATCAAGCCTCGAAGTGGACGCATTGGAGCGAGCGTACTTGCACGGAAAAGGGCTAGGAATCGAGCTAAAGACACGAAGGAACGAAGGGATGGCATCTCAGCCTTGATCTCGGTCTGACCAGACCGAGATGGCCTGATCTCGGCCGAGATCCATTGATCTTGGGCCGAGATGGCCTAATCTCGGCCGAGATCCATTTTTGCCCGAGATTTTTGACCGAGATTTTTGCCCGAGATTTTCTGTTCGGCGATTTTATCTTTTTTTTGGATCGGTTTTGGACCAACCCATCCTTTGTAAGATTGTTGCCTATAAAAGGGAATCTCTAGGGGAAGCTCTAAGGGTCCGATTTAGTCCGATTTTAGTCTCTTTTGAGGGTTAGGTTACCCCATAGGGGAAGCCGCCTCCCTCCCTTTCCCTTCTTCTTCTCCATTGTTCTTTATAGTTTAGTTCAAGATTCATACTTTTGCATTGAGGTTTGTTTGAGAAGTCTTTGTGGGATTCAAGTTTTGTCAAGATTGAAGATTTTCATTTATTGAAGCTAAGTTCTCTTATTCCCTTTTGTTATTTCTTTATTTTGTCTTTGATATGATTGTTATTGGCTAAAACCTTGTGGTTCCAAGGTTGATAGGGATTTGTTTATGCCTTTGATTATGATGGTATGATGTGCCTTGGGTTCTGGTTTGTTTAGCCTAGAAATCCTAATGGTTGGCTTGTTCTTGAACCTAGTTAGAATCCTTCTAGCTAGTAACCTAAGTTGGAATTGAGACTTACCCGGTGATATTCCTTCATAGATACATGAGAGACTGATCATAGGTAATAAAGGTTTATCCTTTATTGGTTGAATGTGCTTAGATTCCTTACTAAGTAGGGTAATACCTGAGACTTACCCGGTAATGGTTTACCTTTCCCTTAGTTTGTAGTCTGGTTTGTTCAGAATTTCCTACCTCTCTACCTTGAGACTTACCCGGTAATAGGTAGTTGGTTTGGAACTAGATAGTCTTGAGACTCACCCGGTAATAGACTGTCAGCCTAGAAACGTTCATCCCTGTGGCTTTTCTACCATATATCTTTATGAGTCTTCCTGAATCTATATGTATAAACAATGATCTTGAACCCTTGGAATCCATTTTCTTTCCTTTAGCTTGATTATCTTTGTTTTCTCTTTTTGATTGTTTGTTTTGACTTTCAATCAATAAGTGACAATTGATTGCGAGTCCTTAAACCCTTTTTAAAACCTTTTTGATTTCTTTCCCTTATCTTTTCCAACCTCCTGTCTTTAATTGAGATCTATTCTATTTATAATCATATTATTGCATATTAATCCTCCCAGTCCTTGAGATTGACCTTGGAATACTTACCTTTTTTGTGATTGATCCATACACTGTGGGTTCGCTGCTGTTTAGGAAATTATTTACAGGTTATAAATATAAAAATATCCCTTCCTTGTTTTACTATCTTATAGGTCTTTATCATTTTTTATAAAGGTTTATTGGGGTGTAAAACCAGCGAACAAGTTTTTGGCGCCGTTGCCGGGGACTGAGAAAGTTTAATTTGTTGTTTTTGATTATTTATAGTTTAGGTCTTTCTGGTTACTTTTGATCTCGTTTTCTTTCTGTCTTTGTATTCTTCAGGTACAAGATGGCTTGGAATAACGGGTCTGGCTCTTGGAGGTATTGTGAGGGTTATGTTTATAATCCTTTTGGAGAAACACACAAACCCCCACAACCTCAGATACAACCTCTACAGCAATCTCCCGAAGATCAGTTAAAGTTGATGTATGAAAATTTATTGAGGATGTTTGACAGGTTAGAGAGGAGATTGTCTCGCAGGGATGAACCTCAAACGCTAAACGAATTGCGGAGATCAAGAGAGAAATCTAAAATCATTTTAACTCCCAAGGAAGAGGTTCATCCAAAGGAAGAGCGCATCGAGGATGAAGAGCTGACGAAGGAAGAAGACGGATCGGACAACCCTATCCCGATCTCGACCGAGATTATTCCTATCTCGGCCGAGATTCATGTGCAGAAGGAAAATCTCGGCCTAATCCCTACAAATCTCGGCCGAGATTTCTTACATGGCTGCCCGAGATTTGCTGAAAATCGTCCCTGTGGCTTTCATCTTACTCGAGTTGCGCCTAAAAGCTGGAGGGCAATGCCAAAGGAACCTCCCTAGGTTAGATTGAAGCTTTTCCCTGACCAAAAGAGCATATCGTTCAAGTATGGGGTAACCCACAAGACTATCTCATACCATCCTCTAATGCTTGGAAGAGTGGAGATCTTCATTCAGGACATGAAGAGAGTCTTCAAGAAGAAATTCTATGAGTCCTCTGAAAAGTGGTTGCAAGGACTGGATGAGCAGTCCAAGGTTTTTGATGTGAGCTAACACAACCACGGAATTGGGTCCGGCTAGAGACCTTAAATCAAGCGCTTCTCGGGAGGCAACCCGAGGTAAGAGTCTTTTGTACTCTTGTTTTTGTTTTTGCTTTTTGCTTTTGCATTTCTGCGCATTTTGTTTCTTTTGTCTTTTCAGGTTTTAGGTAATAAATGAAGAATAGTAGCTTGAAGGAGATTGCACAACCGCTTGTTTCCACTACCAATTCTATTTACATGTGCCATATAACTGATTTTTACATTGTGAGTATTCTTTTTCACTTCTATTTATTCTTCACATTGAGGACAATGTGAGTTTTAAGTATGGGGTGGGATACTTGTTGTTTTTTAGCATGTTTATTTTCTTGTCACACGTTTCCTTTTAGCATGCATAAAAAAAATATAAATATATATATATATATATATATATATATATATATATATGTGTGTGTGTGTGTGTGTGTGTGTGTGTGTGTGTGTGTGTGTGTTTGTGTGTGTGTGTGCGCGCGCGCGCTTCTAGGAATGACATGACCCCTATGACGATATTGTGCTTGTGAATTAGCTTTTGATTATTACTTTTGAGCTCAATTTGATTTATGGAATATTTGGGATTTGAATACTTTGCTTGAATTTTATGTGAATTATGAAAATTACTTTGTCTAGTTGGATTGAGGCAATTCGACTTCATTCTTCTTCTATCTTTATCATGCTTAGCTCCTCAAACATGGAATCTCTTGTCTCCTATCCGGGAATTAGGAATGTTTAGTTTGAAGGTGTGTGCTGAAATTGTTTGAAGAAGTTTGAAGGATGTGAAATGTGATGTGAAAAAGAAAAGCAAGGCTTATAAGGGATTGTTGGCTATGAAAGATGAGTAACTCGGTACCATTCACATAGCCGGGTGTTTGTGCCTTGCCAAAGTCTGATTAGTTTTAAAAACATTCCCTTAGAGTTGATTTGGTATGTGCATTTTGGTGTGAGGTACGTGAAGGAAACTGAACACCAAGGTTTCGGCTACTGTGCACCAATGCCTTTCACTCCGGAAAAAGAAAAGAAAAGAAGAAAATCTGCAGATTATGAAAGAATGGTGAATGTTGAGTTGAAAAGATGAAGTGTGTTGTTTCTTCTTCCCGGATTAGCACCACATGACCTAAATAACATCCTACCCTTATCACGTTTTTTGGCCTTTATTTGCTAAGTCCTTTTGATCTATGTATACATGTATTTGACTTGGCAGCCTTAAACTTGAATTTCTAATGAAAATTATATATTAGTAATTTTGATGATGAATGTGAAATTCTTGTGAAGTATGATTATCCTTTTTTACGCCTATTTCATTTGACCTTAATTGAAATATATTTTTAGCTATGAAACTTGCATTATTGAGGGTGATCATAATTAGAAGCACTTCGCGTTTTTGTTTTTGTTTTGCATAGATAATTCATGTTATCTTATCTTAGATTTACTACTTGCTTGAGGACAATCAAGGATAAGTATGGGGTATTTTGATAACATGATTTATCGACCTGTTACACTCATGCATTTAGTTAGATTTCCCTTTTTCGCATTCATGTTTTAGCATTAGTTTGTGCCATTTATGCTTGTTTAGTTCTACTTTGCAAGAATAGATGTCTACACATGCTATTTGTGGCTTTGTAGGTGATTCGGCACATTTTGGAGCTAAAACGACGTATTTGAGGATCAAGCCTCGAAGTGGACGCATTGGAGCGAGCGTACTTGCATGGAAAAGGGCTAGGAATCGAGCTAAAGACACGAAGGAACGAAGAGATGGCATCTCGGCCTTGATCTCGGTCTGACCAGACCGAGATGGCCTGATCTCGGCCGAGATCCATTGATCTCGGGCCGAGATGGCCTAATCTTGGCCGAGATACATAATTTCGGTCGATCTGGAAAGTTTCTGTTGTGAAATCTCGGTCCCGATCTCAGCCGAGATTTTTGACCGAATTTTGGCCCGAGATTTTCTGTTCGGTGATTTTATCTTATTTTTGTATCGGTTTTGGCCCAGCCCATCCTTTGTAAGATTGTTGCCTATAAAAGGGAATCTCTAGGGGAAGCTCTAAGGGTCCGATTTAGTCCGATTTTAGTCTCTTTTGAGGGTTAGGTTACCCTATAGGGGAAGCCGCCACCTCCCTTTCCCTTCTTCTTCTCCATTGTTCTTTATAGTTTAGTTCAAGATTCATACTTTTGCATTGAGGTTTGTTTGAGAAGTCTTTGTGGGATTCAAGTTTTGTCAAGATTGAAGATTTTCATTTATTGAAGCTAAGTTCTCTTATTCCCTTTTGTTATTTCTTTATTTTGTCTTTGATATGATTGTTATTGGCTAGAACCTTGTGGTTCCAAGGTTGACAGGGATTTGTTTATGCCTTTGATTATTTTATGATGGTATGATGTGCCTTGTGTTCTGGTTTGTTTAGCCTAGAAATCCTAATGGTTGGCTTGTTCTTGAACCTAGTTAGAATCCTTCTAGCTAGTAACCTAAGTTAGAATTGAGACTTACCCGGTGATATTCCTTCATAGATACATGAGAGACTGATCATAGGTAATAAAGGTTTATCCTTTATTGGTTGAATGTGCTTAGATTCCTTCCTAAGTAGGGTAATACCTTAGACTTACCCGGTAATGGTTTACCTTTCCCTTAATTTGTAGTCTGGTTTGTTCAGAATTTCCTACCTCTCTACCTTGAGACTTACCCGGTAATAGGTAGTTGGTTTGGAACTAGATAGTCTTGAGACTCACCCGGTAATAGACTGTCAGCCTAAAAACGTTCATCCTTGTGGCTTTTCTACTATATATCTTTATGAGTCTTCCTGAATCTATACGTATAAACAATGATTTTGAACCCTTGGAATCCATTTTCTTTCCTTTAGCTTGATTATCTTTGTTTTCTCTTTTTGTTTGTTTGTTTTGACTTTCAATCAATAAGTGACAATTGAATGCGAGTCCTTAAACCCTTTTTTAAAACCTTTTTGATTTCTTTCCCTTATCTTTTCCAACCTCCTGTCTTTAATTGGGATCTATTCTATTTATAATCATTATTGCATATTAATCCTCCCAGTCCCTGAGATCGACCCTGGAATACTTACCTTTATTGTGATTGATCCATACACTGGGGTTCGTTGCTGTTTAGGGAATTATTTACAGGTTATAAATATAAAACTATCCCTTCCTTGTTTAACTAACTTATAGGTCTTTATCATTTTTGATAAAGGTTTATAGGGGTGTAAAACTAGCGAACAGCCGTCTTCGGCACGTCCTCTTCTCTCACCCTAAGCTGGTGATATCCCGACCTCAAATCAATACGTGAAAACACGGATGCTCCCTGCAACTGGTTCAACAAATCATCAATGCACGGTAACGGGTACTTGTTCTTGATGGTGACTTTGTTCAACTCCCGGTAATCAATGCATAGCCTCAAAGATCCGTCATTCTTCCTAACGAAGAGGACCGGTGCACCCCAAGGGGCAACGCTCGTGCGTATGAAACCCCTATCGGCTAACTCCTCGAGTTGCTTCTTCAGCTCCAGCATCTCGATCGGCGCCATGCGGTATGGAGCCTTGGAGATCGGCCTCGTGCCGGGCTCCAACTCGATAGAAAAATCAACGCTCCTCTTCTGTGGTAGCCCGGGTGGCTCCCCGAAAACGTCCTCGAACTCGCATGCCACAGGGATCTCCTCCAGCAATGGTCCCGACTCCTCCTTCATGGCATAGCACCAGAAGGCCTCGCATCCTTGCCCGATAAGTCTAGCAGCTCGGAACGCGCTAATGACTGTACCGGCTTTCCCGAGGTCCGAACCTCGGAAAATCACCTCGTTCCCCGTCTCCGTTGAAATCGTCACGGTCCTCCTGCTGATGTCTAAAACGGCTCGATGGCGGTCCATACAATCCATCCCAAGGATGACTTCTTCATGCACTAAGTGCATGACAAAGAAGTCGGCCAACTAATCTCGGTTTCCCAAACGAATGGGACAACCGCGAACCTCTCGGGTACCACTAACCCTACCTCCATCGGGTAACCCTATAATAAAGGGTCTCCCCTCTACCGTAGCTAATAAGGACAACCTAGCTACAAAATCATCGGATATAAAAGAGTGCGTAGCACCCGTATCAAATAAAACTCGGACCGAAAAGCCGTGAATCTTAATGGTACCTGGGGCTGCCGGCGTTGGAGGATCAATGGCACTCCTCAGCTCAAATACCCTGGCCTGTGTGCCTTTGGTCTCCTGGGTACCTCCACTACGGCCTCTACCTCGGCCCTGTCCCTGAGCTGATCCCGGAGTACGGGTCTGACCCTGACCCTGGCCCCTCTGTTGAGTGCCTTGTGACTGATACTGTGGCGGCCTCTGACTGCCCCCTACTGCGCCAGCAGGCGAAGAACCCTGTTGTGACTGGGACTTGCCTTGACGGCAAAAAGCGGCTCGGTGACCCACCTGACCACAAGTGAAACAAGTCACGGGCGGCCTCTGACATGAAGTCCTAATGTGTCCAAACTTCCCACAACCGTAGCACTGACATCTCCTGTCTCGACGTCTGAGGACCAAAACGTCCCGGAGTCTAGCTACGTCCCTGACTTGCTACTCTGGCCCCTGAACCAGCTGGTACTGTCCTCTGTCTCTTGTCCGGTCCCCCGGACTGTGCTGCCCTCCTAGGCCCAGGGCGGTCTCTCTCATAGGCCGAAGCCCGGTCCTGGTACTCCGCTAGTGAGGCACAACGAAATCCCGCAAGGTAAGCACGGGTGGACTCCCTCAGTCTCCTGGAAAAGAGATAGACATGCTGGTCCGCTGGAGGTGCGGCGGGTCCCAGCAAGGCTAACTCCGCCCGAAATCGTCTAATCGCCTCAATGACTGGGACATCGTCGAATCCTGCCTCCAGGAAATCCTGGACTCTGTCACTCCTCAATGAAGCTGGGCAAAAGGTCTCCCTAACGAGGCTCAACAGCTGATCCATCCTGGTCACACCTCCTCTAACTGTCCTCCACCAATACTGGGCCTGCTCTCGAAATAGGGTTTGGACTATCTCAACCTGCCTCTCCTCTGGGCAACGGATCGCCTCTAAAGCTGACTCCACAGGCCCAATCTAGTGCTCGACCTCTAACCCTACCTTCCCATCGAAGTAGGGTACATGTAGCTGGTTGAAAGCCTTCAACCATGAATCAGGTCTCGGAGACCTCAGCTCGTCTCTCGCCTTGACAACCTCCACAACTGGCTCGGGTGCAACCACTGCCGGTGCAACTATCTTTGGTGCAGCCTTAATCTGGGTCACCCGCTGTGTGACCTCAGCTGATCTCGCAGGTGCAGGTGCAGGAACTAGTGGTGCGGGAGGTGGTGCTCTAGTCCAAAATGCCTCCTCAACCCGTCGTAAATAATCCCTAAACACAGTAGCTCCTACAGACTCTCCCCCGGTCCTGACAGATGGAGAACCCTGCGCTCCGGACCTCACCACGGTCCTATCCCTAGCCTCGGGAACGATGCTCTCTGCGACCTCCTCTACGGGGGCCTCTCCTGCTGGTGCACTCACAACTGGTGGGTCCACAATGGGGATACGTCCCCGACCTCTACCTCTCGTACCTGGAGGTCTTCCTACTCGTCCCCGCCCTCTTGGGACGGTAGGGGGAAGTGGTGGTCTACCCCTAGCGGGTCCTACGTAAGCGGTAGCTCTCGTACGTGTCATCTGATAGCGTATGACGTTACTTAAGTATAATTGCGTAGGTACTACTTATGATTTCGGTATGATAAACTTCTAAAAGCATAAAGGTAAATATGGTCATAATACACCTCCAAGGCATACAAGCCCAAAAGATCCTAAGGTCGCATACATAGCTAAGTACATACAATATCCACAAACATCCTAAGGTCATACATATATATATATAACTATGTTATAATATAAGTACATACTTCTAATCCAGAGATCTATGTCGCCGAGGTTTGCGGAAGGAGTGGTGGTCCCGTACATTCTAACCCAAACCCGACTCATGCATATGATTTTGAAAACGAAAAGTCAGAACCCGTGTGGGTTCTGTTTTATTCCTCATTCGGCCTTTAAAAAGATTGCGAGTGCCATTGGTGTCAACCTAGGGCTCTGATACCACTTTTGTAACACCCCAAATCCGCGGGACTCGGGGTGCTACGGGCAAGACCTCACAATGGGTCCTGACCCTTAGCTTGACAACAATTTCACCGGACCTTTCCAACAAGGCACAAATAAAGGCGAAAACTCAAAATGTTTTTAATGTATGCGAAAACCGAAATGTAATGAATACAAAGTGGAAGCTTAGCCGAGTCCTAAAAACAACAACCCAAATACGAAAGTCTAAAACGTACAACAACATCCACAACTAACGATATGAAACATAACTCAAAAACGCCCCCGTCCTATAATGTACGGAGACCCCGGCTGTCCACTCCTCCGACTCACTCGGCGGCATCCCTAACCTGCAAGTCATCTACACAAACAGTTTAAAACCGTTAGCTAATATTCTAAGCATTAGAAAAGCGGTGAAGGCACAAACACATACATAACACAAAACATAAAACACACAAATCCGGTTTATTATCTTTTTATTATTAAGTCGTATTCCGTTCTAATTCAACTTCGGTTTGTGACACGAGAACCACTGTGGTCTCGCCCCGGTCCCCACTTACCGGCAAAGAATGGTACGGATGCACCCGACTATATCACCCACCGGGCTAGTCGCCGAGATCCTCCTAAGCTTCACGCAGAGCCAGGCAGAATGTCACCGCCCATTATCATACACTTGGGCCAAAATATACATAAGGTCGGTGGCCCTATTTACCGGTTTAATTGTTATAACAAGAACATAAACACACACCACCAAACACACATCAATGCTAATATGTAAAATATGAGCTAAGTAAGTCCGGAGACTTACCTCGTCACCAACTCAAGTCACCACACTCTTGCTTCCTTAAGGAGGAAGCCCACAACCTGCTCACAAGAGATATGCATATCAATACATACTCACTCTCAAGAAGTCTTAGACTTCACTCTTAGTGATCTATGCAAGATCACCTACCCTCAAACTAGGAATGCATCCTAGGTCTCAAGTACTCACCACACACTCTCCACACATGAAACAGCCCACAACAGTTCATAATTCCATAAGATATTAATCTTCAACCAAAGAGGCACAAGCTAGCCTAGAAGATCCAACATACTCACATGCTCATATCCATCAACTATATCGAGCCTTAAGGGCTCCTAGGTTCACAACCACTAAGTGGCATTCTCAAGCTACTCTAGGCCATCCTAAGCATGCTACTAACATGATTCAACAACAAATCTAAGGAAGGAACGAAGAGTGAAGGAGAGGAGAAGCCTACTGTTGCAAAAACCGCAGCCGCGAAGTCAAGCTGGCGCCCCCTGCGGACACAGGAGCGCCCCCGCGGAACCAGGAGCCGCACCCGCGGTGGCTGCGTCGTGTGCCAGGAGCCGCCCCTGTGGCCATGCTTAGTCGCACCCGCTGCCGTGCCGGGCCGCACCCGAGGTTGTGTTGTGCCGCCCCTGCGGCTGGCCGCTCCCGCGGCTATGCTGAGCCGCCCTGCGGGTTCTATGCAGAACGTCATCTTCTTCGCCTTCGATCGTGGATCCTTGGCTCCAAAGTCCTTCTTCTCTTGTTGGATCTTCTCCAAATACCCACCACTGGTCTTAGGAACCTCTCCCTAACCTAAACGAGCTAAGAACACAAGCATGCAAGGGACTTGAGTGAAAACCTCTCAAAGCTTCATCCATGGCCATGGATGAAGGAGGGAAGAACAAAGGGGTGAGCAGCCATGGAGAGGAAGGAAGGAAGGGAGGAAAGGGACTTACCACACCAGATCTGTAGTTCCCCTACTGTAGTCCACACATGCAAGCTTCAAGCAACAATGGAGAAGAGAGGATAAGTGTGGGAGTGTCTAACGTGAAATGTGAGCAAGGGAGGAGAGAGAGGGAGACAAGGGCTGAAAAGGAGGTGTGGGGATCAAGGGGTCAGCTGACCTCTTGTCCCTCACACGGACCGAGGGGTCGGAAATGACCCCTTGTCATTTTTTAACCCGGAACAAAGGGTCGGAACTCGGAAAAAAGGGAAAAACGACGAGTCGGCTCGGGATTTTCTTAGGAATAAATCCCGGCACTCGGTATCTCGGGACTACGGGATAAACTACAAGGCTCTCTAAGTCCGGAATAAATTCCGGGCGTTACATTGACTTCATGGGACCTTTCTCATCCTCATGCGGGAACCTTTACATTCTTTTAGCGGTTGATTATGTATCTAGATGGGTTCAAGCTATAGCTTCACCCACAAATGACGCTAAAGTTGTGATTAAATTTTCCAACCGAACTATCTTCTCTAGATTTGGCACACCACGTGTCATTATTAGTGATGGAGGGAAGCATTTCACAGCAAGGAACTTTGAAACACTTTTGTCCAAGTATGGGGTAACTCACAAGGTTGCAACCCCATATCATCCCAGACTAGTGGCCAAGTGGAAATCTCTAATAGAGAAATCAAGGGGATCTTAGAGAAGACAGTGTCTCTCTCAAGAAAAGATTGGGCAATGAAGCTTGATGATGCACTCTGGGCATATAGGACAACATACAAGACTCCCATAGGTACTACTCCTTATCAACTTGTTTATGGGAAATCCTGTCATTTGCCTGTAGAGTTGGAGCATAGAGCGTATTGGGCCGTGAAATGGCTAAACTTTGATATAAAAGAAGCCGGAGAAAAGAGGTTGTTGGACATCAATGAGTTGGAGGAGATCCGGATGAATGCATATGAGAATGCACAGATCTACAAGGAAAGAACAAAGAAGTGGCATGACAAGCACATATTGCCAAAGAACTTCAAAGAAGGTGATCTTGTTTTTCTCTTTAATTCTAGGCTCCGACTTTTTCCAAGAAAGTTAAGGTCACGATGGATGGGACCTTATGTTGTGAAGAAGATTTCCCCCCACGGAGCTGTCGAAGTATGGGCTGAAAACTCCGGTATTTTTAAAGTGAATGGACATAGGGTGAAGAGGTATACACCGGAACTTCCGGTGGAAAAACTTTCACCTATCCATCTCACTTGACGCTTTAAAGGAGTTAGGTCCGGCTAGAGACCTTAAACCAAGCGCTTCTCGGGAGGCAACCCGAGGTAAGAGTCTTTTCGTCTTTTTGTTTTTATTTTTGCTTTTTGCTTTTGCATTTTTGCGCGTTCTTGTTGTGTCTTTGCAGGACCTAGGTGTCATGGTAAAAAAAAGATACGGGAAGTAGCACTCGGAACGAGCTTAAGGCGAGGAAATTGCTATGAAAGACGAGAAACGAAGTAAGTCGAGGAAGAAACACGCCGGATGCCTTCTTCATTCTTACATTGTGAGTATTGTTTTTACTTCATATTTATTATTCACATTAGGGACAATGTGAGATTTAAGTATGGGGTAGGATGCTTGCAATACCTTTTAGCATGTTTCTTTTATTTGTACTGCATTTTATATGAAGATCCAAAAAATCAGAAAATTTCAAAAAAATTTGTGCTTCTAGGATTGATGTGACCTTAATGAGGAAATTGTGTATGTCTATTTGGCTATCGATGTTTATTTTGAGCTTTAATTGAATTAATGGCAATTATGGGATTTGAATGCCTTGTTTGTAATCTATATGATTTATTTAGATTACCTTGTTTAATTGGATTGATCTTGAAAAGTTGAAGCTATATGATGAGTTCTTTTACATTGCACAGAAATGATTTAGGCAATTCGAATTCTTCTTCTTCTCTTCTTTACCATTTTCAGCACCTCAAACATTGAATTTATTTGCCCCTTATGACCCATCCGGGAATTAGGAAAGTGAAGTTTGAAGGTGTATGTTTAATTGTGAAAAGTGAATTATGTGCAATATGTGAAGAAGTTGTTTGATTTGTGATATGTGAATTGAAAGCAAAAGTTTTCTAGGGGTTTTGTTGGCTATGGAGATGAGTAACTCGGCACCATTCACATAATCGGGTGTTTGTGTCTTGCCAAAGTCGGATTAGTTTTAAAAACATTACCTAGAGTTGATTTGGTATGTGCACTTTGGTGTAAGGTACGTGAAGGAAACTGAACACCAAGGTTTCGGCTATTGTGCACCTATGCCTTTCACTCAAAAGAAAAAGAAAAGGAAAAATATGCATGAAAATAAAGGATGTATGTCGAGAAAGAAGAAAGAAAAGAAAAATGTTGTGTTGTCCTCTTTCCCGGATTTCCACCACATGACCTATACACATCCTACCTTTATCACGTTTCTTGGCCTTTATTTGTTAAGTCCTATTGATCTTTGCATACATGTAATTGACTTCATGGCCTAGACTTGGATTTTTCATGAATTTTAAACATTGGTAGTTTAAATGATGATTTCGGATTCCTTGCAAGGTGTGATTATCCTATATCTTGCCTATCTTACTTGACCTTAATCGAAATATGTCTTTAGCCTTATGACTACACTCTGAAAGTGATCATGAATAGAAGCACTGCCAAAAAGAGTTTTTGTTTTAGTTTAGCATAGATGATTCATGCTATCTTGCCTTGAATTTATTATTTGCTTGGGGACAAGCAAAGATAAGTATGGGGTATTTTGATAACATGAATTATCGACCTAGTTTAGTAGAGCATATAGTTAGTTTTCCCTTTTCCGCATGCATGTTTTAGCCTTAAGTTGTGTTCTTTATACTTGTTTAATGCAACTTTGCGAGTATAGATGTCTACACACACTTTTGGTGTCTTTGTAGGTATTTTGGCGTGTTTTGGAGCTAAAACGATGCATTTGAGGATCAGGCCTCGGGATGGACGCTTAGGAGCGATCACGCAGGCACGGGAAAGGAGGAAAAGATGAGCCAAGACGAAACGCACGAGATTGGAGCAATCTCGGTCGAGATCCACATGATCTCGGCCGAGATCCGAGCCATCTCGGCCGAGATCCGAGAAATCTCAGCCGAGATCCGAGCCATCTCGGCCGAGATCCGAGCCACCTCGACCGAGACCCCATATCAGAAGTTTATGTCGATGCATCTCGGTCCCCATCTCGGTCCCGATCTCGGCCGAGATTTTTTACATTTAACCGAGATTTCCGACCGAGATTTCGTCAACGCTGGATCACGAAGCAAATCTCGGCCCCGACGTTCAAAAATCTCGGTCACCGACCGAGATTCCTGTTCGCCGATTTATTTCGATAATTTTCGGATTTGTTTTAGGGCATCCCGTTGCGGGATATAAAAGGAAAGCCCTAAATGATTTCCGGGGGTTCCTATTTCATTCTAATTTCGAGCTCCTTTGGAGAGAGCTTTTTCCCCTTCTTCTTCTCCCTTTGCCCTACACCATTGTTGGCCATTGTTGAACTTGATTGAGCTTGGATGATCTTCGCGAATATTTGGGAATTTGACGTTTTGCTAATTTCCTATTAATAAAGTTGAGTATCTTCCTTAATCTCTCTTTTAGTTCTTGTTTATGCATTCTCTCTTGAATTGATTAAATTGATAATTGCTTCTTCCATTGAATTGTTTGGATTGATGATTGCTTCTTCCATTGAATTGATTGGATTGATGATTGCTTTTGAAATGTCGATTGTTGGCTAGAACCCTTGTGGTTCCAAGGTGAATTGGGATTTGTTTATACCCGGACTATGATGGAATAGTGCTTTATGCTTGGTTTGAATAGCTTTGAAAACCTAATGGTTGGCTTGTTCTTGAACCTAGTTAGAATTCATCTAGCTAGCAACCTAGGCCGGAATTGAGACTTACCCGGTAATGTTCCGCTTAGATACTTGAGTGTTCGACCATAGGTAATAGATGTGAAAACCTCTATTGGGTTGAGTGTGCCAGATTCCGTCCTAAGTAGGGTAACACCTAAGACTTACCCAGTATTGGTTTACCTTTCCCTTAGTTTGGAGTGTGGTTTGTTTAGAATTTCCTACTTCTCTACCTTGAGACTTACCCGGTAATAGGTAATTGGTTTGGAACTAGATAGTCTTGAGACTTACCCGGTAATAGACTATCAAATTAGAAACGTTTTTCCCTGAAGCTGGTTAACCATAGATCCCTTGAGAGATGTCCTGAGTCCGTGCGTATAAACAATGACCTTGAATCCTTGGAATCCGCATTCTCTTTATTGATAAACCTTCCGTTTGTCTGTTTTACTTAGTTTTCAATCAAATCTGTTATTTGATTGCGAACTCTACAAAAATCCTTCAAAACTCATTTGATCTTTCTTCCCTTCTTTTCCAACCTCGTTCTTTTATTTTGATTTACGCTATATGTGATCACATTTGCATTCCAAACATTTAGTCCCTGAGTTCGACCTTGGAATACTTATCCTAACTGTAATTGACCCATACACTGTGGGTTCGCTACAATTTGGGTGTTTATTTCTTATTTTACAAATTTAAAACATACCGTGGTTTTTACTAACCTGTGAGCTTTTATCATTATTGATAAAATTTTATAGGGGCGTGAAAACAACGAGCACGAGGGCTAGGAGAAGTAGAGCAAATCAACAGAGTCAGAAAACTCGAGCAAGGCTTCCGGTGCCGGCTGGGAAGAAGAAGCAGTCAGAAAACTCTAGCAAATCAGAAAACTCGAGCAGAGTCAGAAAACTAGAGTGGACCGAGTCACCGAGGAAGAAGAAGCAGTAAGAAAAGTGAGAAAACTCACCGTTCGGAGAGGGTTGCTGGTGCCGACTAAGAAGACCGAGGAGCGGAGGAGGCGAGGGTCGAGGAGATCCGGAGAGGGCTGCCGGTCGCCGTCGCTACTAGGGTCCGTTGTTCACGGGGCTGAAGACTGAAGATTGGAGTGAAGGCTGAGCCGTTGAACTGCTGAAGGCCTTTAATGAAATAAAACGTTGTGTTTCATTTCATTGCAGTTATGCGGTTCAAAACCGCATTTTGCTTATGCGGTTCAAAACCGCATTTTGCGGTTGCGGTTCAAAACCGCATTTTGCGGTTGCGGTTCAAAACCGCAAATTGGTTTTTTGTGAACCGCAAATTGCGGTTGTGCGGTTCGATCACCCAAACCACAATATGCTCAACCCTACTTGTTCCCTTAAGTCTAATACTATAACACAAGTTTCTTTAAGAAAACACTATAATGTAGGTTAAACAATAATATTGATACACCACTATTCCACTCTCGAGTCGCATCCAAAGGGGAAACCCCAAGTCTAACACAAGTTACACAACCACACTCGAGTTGCTCCTTCGGCGCCACTCTAGGTTCCATTCACTACTCTCCGTCTGTCCGCTCTCCGGTCGTTCGACGTTTAACCACCGATAATTTTAACCTTCGGTAATCACAAAGTTTAACTTGTCGGTTGAACCCGAAAATACCCGACCCACCCGATTAACCGTGGTTATGGTTTATGGTGAAAGGGGAGCTCGGGTGGGTGATGGTCCGGTTGAAGGGTTTTGTAGTACGTTGGTTGATGGAAGTGATACAACCACCCACCACCCGAACCATTAACATCCCTACCCTCAAAGCATTGATCACTTGATCACCCTTTTCCTTTATTTCACACATTCAAGCCTTTTATAGTGAACTTGAGACATAGTCAATATACATATTGTCCTTTTGGATCTCGATCTTGATGCTAAAATCATATACTTACATTGACACAGCCGTATACTTGTGGTAACATGTGGTTTTGAGGTGTTTTCTCTATATTATCCAAACCCTCAAAGCATTGATCACTTGATCACCTTTTTCCTTCATTTTACACATTCAAGCCTTTTATAGTGAACTTGAGAAATAGTCAATATACATATAGTCCTTTGGGATCTCAATCTTGATGCTAAAATCATATACTTACATATATTGACATAATCGTATATTTGTGATAATATGTGGTTTTGAGGTGTTCACATGCTCTACATCAATTTTCTTTTGAAAACAACAAGAGTTTATCCATTGTTTCTAACGTTATCTTTCATGAGCATTGACAAATTTAATAACGATCACTAATTCAATGTATTTAACTATAGTTTTGTTCATTCTCATATTGTGTTCTTTCATCAACATTAACGAATTAAATATCTACCACTAATTTTTAAAAATTATCAAGGGTTTCATGATTTTCATCATTACTTATAGGTTTTTTTTCATGAACAACGAGGTTTTATTCATTTTTAAAGGATTTTCTTCTGCGAACAATTACAAATTAAATATTTATCATTAATTTAATAAATTTAACTAATTCATTGTCCATAAAAATTTCTTTGATGAATATCAACAACTGAAATTTTTACCACTAATTATAACATGTTACAATTTGAAAAGATTAACAAGTAAGGGTTATCACACGGCAAATCAACGCCTTTCATATGCTAAGATCCACATATCTCAGAGAATTCCATTTTCATACCATACGAAATTCGTTCACCTAATCTTGACTCTATTTGCTTGATTTTAAACATCAGAATAATCGATATTTTAGTAAATTAATTATTAAATTATAAAATAAAAATATTTGATTGAAGTATTCGATATATGTATGATGCTAAAAAAAACAATGTCAATTACAAAAAAAAAAAAATAAAAAATAAAATTAATGGAAGTTTAGCTAAACTTTATATAACAAGTGACGTGAAGAATATCCACTTTAATAGTTGTATTAGTTTAATAATCAAATCTTATATGAGTTTGAATGTAATCAAACAAATTTTTTTTTCAAAAGATACGTGTAACCGCACCAGATGAAAATAAAATTTAATTTAAATGAAAAATCTGATTTGGACAGAAATTATTTTTATTTCTTTTAAAAGAAATTCGATAATATTATAAGCGCAACTTGCACAGGCACCACCTCTCAGTTACCAAAAAAAAAGTAGATAGTTTAAATCTTTTTTAAGGAAAAGTTTTTAAAATAGAAATAGTTTGATAGTCAGAAAATTTAATAGGTAATTTTTTATTTATTTATAAAATACTTTGATGTATTGTAATTTAGATTAAAATAAATGAAAAGTTAAATTTTGTATGTTATTGATATATAATTATATTATAGATTAAGGAAATATTATATATTAGATTTCAATAAACATAAAATGTAAAAATAAGTTAATATTAATAACTACTACGAATGTAAAGTTAAATAAATAGATTACAGGAAAAAAAAAAATTTGATTTCAAAATTAGAATACAAATGTTAAATAAGTAAAAGTTATAAAAAGTTTAAAAGAACAAAAAAGATGTAACATGTTTAATGTAATCTTTTATACATTTGTCAATTGGTGAGTAATTACGAAATAATATAAATATTATAAATTTATATGTTAAAGTTAGAGTATGAAATAATAATAATCTTGTAATTAAAGGTGAAATATTTTTTAAATGATATTTGATAATGATATATAACTTAAAATAAGTAGAAGATTGTGGTAAAATTATAAATGAAAATAGGATATATATATATATATATATATATATATATATATATATATATTTTGTCTATATTAATAATTTATATGTATTAATTTTTGTAAAATTATAAAATGAGGATGTATGAGAAAGACACGAAATTAAGAAGAAAAATGACACGTATATAGTGATATTAGTTTAATAATTGTATCTTATATGGGTTTTAATGTAATAAAACATTTTTTTTTTAAAAAGGATACATGTAATCGCACCAGATGGAAATAAGATATAATTGAAATGGAAAATCTGATTTGGATAGAAATTATTTTAATTTCTTTTAAAAGAAATTCGACAATATTATATATGTGTGGGGTAAATTTGTAATTTACTCCTTGCTGGTGGATATTACTGTCGTTCGTAAACAAGATTTGTTCAAACGAAACATGTACTTTTATTATTACCAAGATTTGGATTTAATATACAATATTGTTGCTGGTTAAAAGGTGGGCGTTATTGCCTGTCCCGCAAGTCCAAGAGCATACGCTAGCGACTCTAACACGTTTGTATCGGAAATTAAAAAAACAAAAAATGGAAAAATGGAGAGCAATTAACGCCGTCTATCCTCTACAATTAAGACAGTGTGGTTGTGGGGTCCACACGGGATATTGCACTTCTTCCCTCCACTCTCTGTTACCATTGAATTCCCTTTACCTTCTGTTTTTGGATTCCTTCCTCATCCTCTCAAATCTTCGCTTTCAATCCCATGCTTCTCTTCTTCTTCTCATAAACCCTAGAAATCTCCAATTCAACCTCTTGATTTCCTCCTTTTACTGCTACTAAGATGAGAAACCCTAAACCCGTCCCTCCGATCGTCTCAATTCTACTTCAATTCTTCATCCTTTTTACAATCTCGAGAGCTCAGTCCGATGCATCAGCAATGACGGAACTCAAGAACTCTTTGAAGCTCCCTTCAACCGTTAACTGGTCTGGCACAAACCCGTGTACCTGGGATCACGTTGGCTGCCTCGCAAACACGATCACTCGGATACAAATCGGAAATCTTGGCATCTCAGGAACCCTACCTTCGTCTCTCTCTACCCTTAAAAGCCTTCAAGTTTTCGAAGTCATGGGAAACAATATCTCAGGAGCTTTACCAACTTTGGCTGGATTAGCCTCCCTCCAGACGTTGAATCTTCGAGGCAACAAATTCACCTCAATCCCTTTGGATTTCTTCAAAGGTATGACCTCTCTTCAGGCCGTTAACCTTGATAATAACCCGTTTGTAAATTGTTCGTTTCCCGATAGCCTTCAAGATGCCTCGTCTCTGCAGAGTTTCTCTGCTAACAGCGCGAATTTGGTCGGGTCTTTACCCGATTTCATCAGTCCAAATACCTTCCCGAGTCTTGTCGATTTAAAGTTGGCGTCTAATCATCTTGAGGGTGAATTGCCCTCGAGCTTTTCGGGGCTTTCGATTCAAACTCTGTGGTTAAACGGACAAACTTTTATGAATGGAACTCGGTCTCTTGGTGGATCAATTGCTGTGTTGCAAAACATGACTGAACTTATGCAGATTTGGTTGAATATGAATGCCTTTACGGGTCCTATCCCTGATCTTTCTGCTCTCAAAAATTTGAAGTATTTCAATTTGAGAGATAATAGCCTCACGGGTCCTATCCCAGATTCATTGACCTCTTTGACATCCCTTATCACTGTTAATTTGACCAATAATGCTCTCCAAGGCCCGACCCCAAAGTTTCCCAAGTCAGTAACTGTAGACATGATTGCTGGATTGAATAGTTTTTGCTTGCCCACTCCTGGTCTGCCTTGTGATAGTCGTGTTGATGCTTTGATTTCATTCATGGAGCCATTTGGGTATCCTCTTGTGTTTGCACAAAGCTGGAAGGGAAATGATCCATGTTCTAGCGGTTGGATAGGGATCAGTTGTAATGAAAATATTACTGTAGTTAACTTACAGAGTAAGGGTCTAACTGGTACTATTTCTCCTGCAATTGCTCGGCTTACCTCTGTTCAGACACTGAACCTTGCTCGTAATTACATCACTGGAACCATACCTGAGGAGCTTACTAAAATGCCTAACTTGAAGAAATTGGATGTTTCAGACAACCAATTATATGGGAAGATCCCGCCTTTTACTCACACTACTGTAATCACTGCTGGAAATGTAAACATTGGCAAGGATGCTCCACCTGGTAGCACCCCTGGATCCTCCAGCTCAGGTAGATCAGGTAGTAGCAAATCAAAAACAGGGGGAATTGTAGGTATAGTAGTTGGTGGTGTAGGTGTAGCTCTTGTTGCTGGGTTAGCTCTGTTTTGTTTGATTTCAAGAAGGAAAAAGAAGACTTCTGAAAGACCAAATGCAGTGGTGATCCACCCGAGTCATTCCGAGTCTGGAGATGCTGTGAAAATCACTGTTGCCACCGGTTCAGGTGGAAATGAAGGTTATAGCCTTACAAGTAGTTCTGGGCCTAATGATATCCATGTAATCGAGGGGAATAACTTGGTAATCTCTATTGAAGTTTTGAGAAGTGTAACAAACAATTTCAGTGAAAAGAATGTACTTGGGAAAGGAGGTTTTGGAGTTGTTTACAAAGGTGAGCTTCATGATGGGACAAATATTGCTGTGAAGAGGATGAATTCTGGAGTTCTTGGCGATAAGGGTTTGACAGAATTCACATCTGAGATTGCAGTCCTGACTAAGGTTAGACATAGACACTTAGTTGGCCTTTTGGGATATTGTCTTGATGGGCACGAGAAGCTTCTTGTTTACGAGTACATGCCACAAGGAGCTCTTAGCCAACATCTCTTTGATTGGAAGGACGACGGGTTAAAACCCCTTGAGTGGAAACAACGACTTATTATTGCTCTCGATGTGGCTCGTGGTGTCGAGTATTTGCATAATCTTGCTCATCAGAGTTTCATTCACAGGGATCTTAAACCATCTAACATTCTTCTTGGGGATGATTTGAGGGCCAAAGTTGCAGACTTTGGACTCGTACGTCTTGCACCAGATGGAGGGAAAACATCAATTGAAACACGGCTTGCTGGCACTTTTGGCTACCTTGCTCCTGAATATGCTGGTAACATACTCAATCTTGGTCTATATTTGGAGACATTTCTTTCTCTTTAATGGCATACTACATTTACTATTCAATTTTAAGTCCATTACTAGATAATTGCATTGTAGAAACTTAAGATTAATCTTAACATTTATTTTATCACCTGTTATTATTCTCTTTCTTCCACATCATCTTAAAAACACATCTTACATTTCACCCACATCAATAGAACACTTCTGTTGATCTTAGCAATTATAATAATATAATTATATGTTATCTACTTATCTTTACAAATAAAAAAGTATTTTTAAAATATAGTTTTCTTACCATTTAATTTGAGTGTTTATTAATTTAAGCAAAACGTATAGATGTTTTATTAAAAAATTAATCAATGTGGATGCTAATGTTTTATTAAAAGATTTACTAGATACTTGAATCTGATTGTTGTCCCTGAAATTAAAAATGTGGCTGAAATTTCAGTGATGGGACGAATAACCACCAAGGTTGACGTATTCAGCTTTGGAGTGATACTAATGGAGCTGATAACCGGAAGGAAAGCCTTGGACGAGAGCCAACCCGAGGACAGTGTCCATCTAGTAACATGGTTCAGGAGAGCCTACAACAGCAAAGACAGTTTCAACAAGTCAATAGATCCAAACATTGACGTAAACGAAGAAACGAAATCAAGCATTGAAACGGTTGCTGAACTGGCAAGCCACTGCTGTGCAAGAGAACCCTCACAGAGACCGGACATGGGACACGCAGTCAATGTCCTGTCGTCGCTCGTTGAGATGTGGAAGCCTTCGGGAGAAGACTCAGAGGATAACCATGGGATTGATCTGGACATGAGCTTGCCTCAGGC
Organism: Fagopyrum tataricum; assembly: GCA_002319775.1. NCBI lineage: Eukaryota > Viridiplantae > Streptophyta > Magnoliopsida > Caryophyllales > Polygonaceae > Fagopyrum > Fagopyrum tataricum. The sequence continues at coordinate 25,001,215 of CM008283.1, read as the reverse complement.
TTTAAAGAAATGGCAGGCTTTTGGGAGCATGAGTTATATTGATGATTCCGGGTCTTCTTCGTTCTTTGGGAGTGATACGCAGACGAGTATACCGACTAGGCCGTCTGGATTCGCGGACTCCTTTGCATCGAATGATGCAAGATGATCTTAGGGACTGTGTGTGTTCCTCAGATGTTTTTTTTTTTTATATTTATAATATTGCTATCTGTAAGTTTGGAGCAAACAAGTTGTTGATAAATTGAGCTTGAAAGAAAAACAAGTCGAAGAAGATTGAGGTCGATCTCTCATAAAGGTTAGTGGTTTTGATGTGTTGTCTTGTTGTTCCTTCAGTTACATTTACTCACCTTGTAAAGTTGTTTTTCGTTTTGATTGAAGTAGAGGGATTTGCAGTGTCAAGAAATCATTATTGATAAGTCGTATGTTTGAGCTCATCTTAGTTGCCTACAAAGCAGCTCACCTGTGGTTTGTGTTTAAACTAAATTAAGGGTCTGTTTCATAAATTAAGATTACGGTCGATTAAGAAAGACAAATATGAAGATAGTAATTAAAGAGATAAATTGTTTTTAGAAATGAAATGATTGTTTGGTGAAACATAACGGAAAAAATATCTAGATTAGAAAGAAAAAAGATAAAAATAAAAAATAAAATTTTAGTCTCAATAATTCTTGTAATATTAGATTACAAAAATTTTCATAATCTAATCATTTTAATTTCTATAATTTAATACTTCTATCCCCTTTATTTCCTTATCAAATAAAAAATTAAGAAAATTATTTCACCATTTTTATCCCATAATCTACATTATCTTAACTTTTTAACTAACCAAACGGACCCTAAAATATTGGTCGCAGTACCGGTTGTCTGAATAGGGTATGCCCCAGACGTGGGCGGTTGGTCAAGGAATCCACATGAACCTGACACGTTATAAAATGATGACGATTCCGGAGGATTATCTTTTGATTAATTCTTTCTAGTACTAAAATGCATTATTAAAATAAATAAATTAAAATAAAAAAAATGGTAGGCAGGTGTCTGATGATATCAGATGTATGTGCCATGTGGTGGGTGGAGACATGGAGCCACGTTATTTTATATATTAAATCATATGTTATGTTCCGATTCTCCGCGTGTCTAATCTCATTCATTATATGATACTATCTTATGTATCCAGACGGTGACAATTTTGATTAACCTAATCGTATCATAGAAGCAGGCGAACCTAACAATTTGATTTTCATTCATTTTATGTATGCTTCTCATTAAATCGTTATTTGACATTGTATTGGACTATTATAAGATCAAGGTAACAAGTATTTCTTCATTTTATGTTGTGTAATTGGAAAGTAATTGGACATAATTGCATCAAAATAAATAAATATAAATATATATATATATATATATATATATATATATATATATATATATATATATATATATATATATATATATATATATATATATATATATAGAAAGAATCATGTAGGAACTTCTCTTACTTTTCTTACAGTAGAGAGTATGGACTCTCAATATTCGATAGATTGATTTAGATGGACGTTCGTGATTAACCTAAATAAATAATAATTTTTTAATAGGATCATTGACTTTCTATAATAGAGTTTAAAAGTTGATAAATAAAGTTATTAATTTAATATCATTGAATTCCTATAATTTTGACTTAATAATTTAACCACCTATAATTATAACCTAGACATTTATCGACATATAATTTTAAATTAGGTAGTTTAACGACCTATAGTCTTAACATTGTAATTTAACCACCTATAATTATAACTTAGACATTTAATGACCTATAAATTTAAAATACATATTTTAACGACCTATAATTTTAACATAGTAAATTAACCAACTATAAATTAACAACCTATAAATTAACCACCATTCATAATGACATATACAATTTAACGACCTTTAAATTTAAAATACGTATTTTAATGACCTATAAATTTAACATAGTAAATTAACCACCTATAATTATAACCTATACAATTTAACAACCTATAATTTTAAGCTTGTGAACATAATCATCGACTATTAATTTATTCCGATGTAAAGATTATTCAGCCCAAAAATAACATATAATCTTTCCATAAAAACAAATCTATTATAGGATTATTAATAACCTATGAACAATCCAATGGAGCACCTCTTTAACAGCTTATTGTGGTCCTTCAATCACAAACGTTCATTGTATTATCTAACGGTTGTAAATACTCCCTACTAAGGGATGTTCCTACCAAATCCTAATCCTATATATATATATATATATATATATATATATATATATATATATAATCTTTCCACAATCAACCATCATGTCCAAAGTAATTAAAAAAAATTACATCATAAATCAGAAAAAGAGATTTTCTTACTCCTAGTTTTATTCTCATCTTTCTTGCTTTTAAGATTCATTTTCACAAAGTAATACTCTCTAGATGGAGGATTGTTCTAGATTCATCGTATTGTACTTGTCAACTACAACATGTTCCACTTAGTGACTCCTTTGGATGAAACTAAATGAGCAATTTCCTTTTTCTTGAGTGTGATTCATCAAATTTTAGTTTAATAAATCCTGTATCGCGTCTTGTTGTCTTTTCTTATCTCATTTGTTTTGTTCTTATTTTGATTCTTTTTATTAGTCCACGTCTCTTTATTTCTCCAAAGAAAATATTTGTGTTCTTACAATGGCTTTGAGGCAACATGATTATTTATTTTCAAATCTACATTTGTTTTTTTTCATACCATGTGTTCCACCGCAGTACTTCGATGTTTTAGATGAAGGAATTGTGTTATTTACCCAAAAGTGCAATTATTGATTATGTTATAAGACGATACATAGAGATATATAATCTGATGATATTAGGTAGTCATAGCGTTTTGCTAGAAGCCAACTATAACTTACGTATTTTATATGATAAAATATGTTGTTAGTATTATCGGGTCCTACGAGGTCACACCCATTGGGCGGATGGACTAGATCAATTAATAAGAAGATATACTATATAAGAGTATATATTATAATATTATATTTGATATAATATGGGAGTGTGTATTTATTAGATAATAATGTGTTATTTTCTAATAAAGATTAATGCTAAAAATAAGATTTTTAGGAGATATCTTATCCAAAAGGCATTATATATAGATGGACTTCCTTAGAGAAAACCCTAATTCATTCTAACCCTTCATTCACACACAACTCTGCCCGCATTATCATACTCTGACTTCTCCCATTTGATCTCTTGAGTTTTGCCTTGGAATCTTGCACTAGCATTCAAGATTAAGGCGATCTAGATCTATACCCGGGTGGACCAACTAGAGGAGTCACGTTTGAGGCTCTCAAGTATCTCCTTGAAGGTAGCGGTTCACGCATCAAAAGATATTCCATTTTCCCTATACTTGTCTAATTAATTATGTATGTGATCCTCGTTTAGATGTTCAGGAAAATTTATTTCTTGCAATTCCGCTTTTACACATCTAAAATCTCAACATTAGAGGGTCTTGTCACCAAATTGGTCATGGAGGGTATTTAAAAATGGCCAGCCTCATATAAACGTTTAAGCATATCAACAAGGAAGTCACAAACTTTATCATTTGTCACATTTTGTAATACATATGGGATATTGAAATATATATGTGAACTATCTTCAAAATGATGTTGGCACATGACACAATGAATAGGTACTACTATAATTTGTTTTTCAAAGTAAGCTTGTTGGCAACCCATCAAGAGATAGTTTCCAAAATTTTTTTTTTAACCATAGGCATAATATTAAGGTCCCGAATCCATAAAAATAGAATTAATGAAATGTCTTTATTTTTAAGGAGAATTTAGTTGAGAAACAACCATCCTTACTCGACGCCCAATAGAGTATATCCTTAATATAGCTTTGTGATAGAGATAATTGATGATTTGATTAATGATTTGACATGCTAGTAATGGTACAAGTTTTTCATATATTTTCTCATAGTTCCAACAATGATCATTTAAAAGGTAATTTCCGACTACTTATCATAGTTTGTCCATCTTTCGTACTCCACTCAAGACCCTTTTCAAAGTCCTCTCGTACCATCAAGAAGTATTCCTTCCAATTTTATTTTTCCAAAAAGGATTCCCCAAATTTGTTTTCCTTGAATTACATTGACCCAAATATTGTCTAGTTCATCCAGTATTTTCCATGTTCTTCATTTGTAACACAATATTCATATTTTCCAATTTTGCAAATATCTATCCCTCCCATAGTTTTTCGTTTGCAAATTTTGTCTCATCCGGTCAAGGGATGATAATTTTGACCTTTGTTCCAAAATAATATTCTATTGACTTGGTCAAATTCTTTGTGAATATTTGTAGGTATAGCATAGAACTTTGCATAATAAAATCTCTTTTGCATTCAAGTTAGCCTTTATTAAGACTAGGGATGTCAACTGAACCGTACTGCAAAACCATTCACCCAGGCCACCACCCACCGAAGCTCCCCTTCACCCTAAACCATAACCGCGGTTGATCGGGTGGGTCGGTTTTTTTTTTCCGGGTTCAACCGGCAAATTAAGCTTGTAAATTGTAATTACTCATTTTATGTTTTTTTTAAAACACATCTATGGTAGTCATGAATTTAAAAAAAACATCAGTTATGGTTGTTAAGCAAGCCATATACAACAAATCAACAACTCGTAACAATGGTAGTCACGAATTAAAAAAAACAACATCAACAAATAACAATTCAGCGTTCAACATTAGCAAACAACATTCAGCAAACTAAATAACTCATCAATTCAGCAACACTCATCAGCTCTCAGCAACTCAACAACGCAACTACTCATCTACGTACTCAACAGACAACAACTCGGCCTTCAACAACATAAAGGGCTCAAGAGTGTGGGAGCGTGGAAGCGTTGGTTGCGTAACTTGCGAGTTTGCGACTTAGGGTTTACTCTTTGGAAGTGTGGACTGGAGGCGTTGAAGTGTGGAAGGCTGGAGAGTGGGAGCGTTCCTGTGTAACTTAAGTAACTAAAGACTTAGGGAGTTAGAATCTTAGGGCTTGTAAAAGTTAAAGGTTTATTTTATTTTATTGTATTTTATCTTATCATAATTTAACTAAAGTTCGGGTGAATAACGGGTGAATGTCGGGTCAAGTGATGGCTCGGGTGGTGGTTCGGGTGATGGGTTTTAAAATTGTCACCCTAAACCGTAATTGGACCATCAACCGTTCAACCATCATCCAACCGCATTTTATCGGGTTTTCGACCAGTCGAGTGGTTCGGGTTTTCAAGTAACCACTGGTTGCGGGTGAGAATGTCATACCTAATTAAGATTGTCTTCTCTTCTTGTGATAAAGAGGGTGTTTTTCATTAGGGTAGTTGTTTATATATAATACCAATATCTTCAAAAGTACCTTTGTTGACGCGCCCATTTATTACGGGGGCGTCCTAGATATTTATCTAGCTTCATAGATAATGGAACTCTTTTGCTTTGTTGGATTATATGTTTAATTCATACATGGGATATTCTTTGTGACCTAGAAGACAAATTTGTGATAGTTAGTTTTTGTCCTAATACCTCACAAAATGTTGTTAAAGTTTCAAGGACAAGACTACAAGCTTTGTAAGAGCCTTAGTCTTTAGGAGCTGAGCCAGGGTTCCCGCCCCTGCGGGTCCAGAGGGCCGACCTTGCGGGTCCTGTGTTCCGCCCCTGCGGCTGGCTCTGTGTTCCGCCCCTGCGGCTCAGGATTCCAGCCCCTGCGGTTTCCTACGGCTGCAGCCGGCTTTGTTGACCGAGTGGACCGTGCTTTACTCTTTCTTCTTCCTTATACCCATTCCTTTGCTTGCTGAGCAAGGGTTCTTCATTTTCCAGCCATCCTTACGTTCTTCTTCCTCTCTTCTCCTTCTCCTTGATCTTGTGCTTGTTCCTCCTTGGTTTGGAAGAGTTTGGTTGTGTGGCCTTGTTGAGGTTGATGTGGTGTGTTATTGCTGAGCTTGGGAGCCAGCTGAGTGGTGTGTTGTGATCTTTTCCAGCCTGGTTAAGCTACCACAGTGGTGAGTCCATCTCCTTCCTTCATTCTTTTTTCTTCTTTGATTCCTTTCTTTTCTCCTTAGCTTAGGATTAGATGTGCTAGGCATGTTTTGATGTTGGAATGTGTATATATGTGTATGTGTATGGCTAATGGATGATGAAGACGTGAATTCATCACGTGAAGAACCGAAGAGGAAATCGGGGTTCACATTCTGCAGCGTCGCCGCCCCCGCACCAGTGAACCGCTGCCCTTGCGGAACCTTGTCACCGCACCCGCGCCAGAGAGCCGCGGCCCCTGCGGCCACGGTCGCCGCGCCTGTGCCAGCGTGTCGCCGCGCCTGCGCTTTCCGCCACTTCGCCCCTGCGTCTTTCTTGTCACGCAGGTGCGTCTTGTACCGGATCTACTAGAGTAGTATGAATCCTTTCCTTTCCTAGTATGAGCGGGTTAGTATCCTGCTAGGTATGTGTATGAGGATAGGATGAGGATGATTATGATATTGATATATGCTGGTTATGGCTTTGAGGTTTAGTAGATTATTGAGGTTTATGAGTTGAATACGATCCTTATGGATCCCTTGGGTCTAGGTTTGACCCCTTTGATTGATAGGAGATTTGATATCTCTTTATGCTTTGTTATTAGGCAGTGTTGTCCTCCGGGCCAGAGTTGATCGTGGTTGAGGTTATTCTGAGGTTGAGGTAAGTCCGTAGGACTTACTTAGCTACCATCCTTGTATTGGATGTATGCATGAGTGGTGTGTGATATATGCTTGATAGCATGCAATACTGTTTATTACCGACCTATGGTTTAGTGATCGCCCACTGTAGGGCCGTGATAACTTGCCCTTTCATCCCGCTGGGAGTCTGGGAGGTTCTTTGTAGGCAGGCCAAACCTGGTAAACGGTTCAGGCACTCTCCACTCCCATAGGGTACACGGGGAGGTGTTCCAAACACCATTCTAGCTGGCTATGGGACCCAGAGGCGAGGATGATATATTCCTCGTGTCACATAAATTCATATACATGTAAATACATGATTATGTGTTTATGATTACCTGATTGTGTTTGTGCTTATGTATTATCTGATATATGAATGGTTAGATAACGGTTTTATATCGTGTTGTAGATCCTTTGCAGGTTAGGAGAATTGCAGAGTGATTCAGATGGGGTGATCTGCTGAGGGCTCCGTACACTAGGTTATGCGAGGGTTATGGGATATTTTGTATGCTTAGATACATGTTTATTTTGTACTTAGCGGTTCTTCTGTAACCCTTTTGATTTATATATTACAGTTTAATGTTTTGGTTTTAATCTATTTGTGCCTTGTTGTAAGATCCAGTGAACTTGTTGTCAGGCTAGGGTCAAGATCCATTGTGAGATCCTAGCCTAGTAGCGCCCCGAGTCCTACGGATTTGGGGTGTTACAAAGTTGGTATTAGAGGCTGAGGTTGACAACAATGACACTTGCAATCTGCGATAAATGTTGGATAGATAAATAAACAGAACCCGAAAGGGGTCTGACTTTTCAAAAGGTTTTGGTTTTGAAATGAGTACAAATGTTTTGGGATAGTGTGTACGAGAAGCCATCACCCCTCTGAAGACCTCGACAGTATAAATATATATAGATATTACCTTATGTGATGTTGTGATGGACTTATATATCTATACATATGGCATATATATAGCCTTCTAAGTTAGGTTTATATACCCTACAGATGGTTCGGACTAGAGCCTTATCTGCAGTTGGACGAGGTAGGGGTAGACCCCCTCTTTCTTCAGTAGCTAGAGGACGGGGTCGGATTCCCGCTGTTGATCTACGTGCAGCAGAGGAGACTCATGAGGATGTTGCTGAGAGTGCCGTTCCTGAGACTGGGAACGGTGTAGTTGAGAGACAAAGACCACAACCCAATCAGATGACTCGGATCATGTCTCTATGGGGGACCTGAGTTCCGCGCTTATATCAGACGAGTTGAGGAGGCTGCTAGAGCGGGTAGACGTGCCCCGGATCTGCCGGCACAGGAGGGATCATCTTGGAGATCCCATGGAGCGACTCAGGGCACCAGCTTTACAGGCACATGCTGTTGAGACTGCTCGAGTTTCAAAGGAGCATAAAGGGCCTCAACTAGATACTTGGTTGAAGGAATTTCATCAGATGAGAGTACCCCCTTTCTCTGGGAAGGTGGGATTAGAGGTGGAGTTTTGGATCGGACATGTAGACTCAGCTCTTGAGTCTATTAGATGTCCAGCGGACAGATAGATAAAGTTAGTACAAACTCTATTCCGAGACTTGACACAACACTGGTGGAGATTTGTACGGGGTCAGGTTACCAGTTATGATCAGATGAGGAGCATGATTAGAGAGCGTTTCCGCCCTGCCTCATTGAGGAGGGAGAAACTGCGAGATTTTGTTGAGGTTGGATTTGAGGACGTCCTAGTTTCTGAGGCTATCAAGAGATTCCAAGAGGAGCTGGTTTTGATGGGTCCAGCTGCACCTCCTACAGATCAACATGTGTATCTCTTCTCCCGACGACTGAGGGATGCTACCTGGACCTATATGGCGGGATTTCACTGTGAGTCTCTGATGGACTATTAGGACAGAGCTTCCGATTATAAGAGGGAGCGGGCTGGGCAGAAGAGAGCTTTTCAGACCGGAGAGTTTGAGAAGAGACAGCGGACTGGGAATACTAGTGGTGCTGGTGGAGCTGCTAGTTCAGGGCGAGGCCTGAGACGCCAGAGTTACCCCTCATCTGCACCGGATGCAGATAAGGGACGACATTGTTACAACTGCAGTGAGTATGGACATATGTGATCAGAGTGCACGAGGCCGCCACTGACTTTCTTCACTTGTGGCAGACCCGGTCACAGAGTTGTGTTCTGTAGACGGGGTGGAGCTTCATCACAGCAGGGTTCTTCTCCTGCTAGTGTAGCAGGAGGTCGGCAGAGGCCACCTCAGCAGCAGCAGACACAGGGACAACAGTGAATCCCAGATCGTCCTACTACTCAGGGATCTGCTCATGGGTCGAGTAGAGGTAGAGGTCGTGGTGGGAGTACCACTGACACCAGAGGAGCTAAAGGTAGAGTTTTTGAGCTGAGGAGTGCAGAGGAGCCAGCTGCACTGACTGCTACAGGTACCATTCTAATTCATGGTTTACCTGTTAGAGTTTTATTTGATACGGGTGCTACGCATTCATTTATATCTGATGCATGTGTTGAGCGTTTGAGTCTAGATACGACTGAGGGGATACCCTTTAGTATAGGGCTACCAGATGGTAGTAGGGTAAGAGGTACCCGTGAGATTCGTGATTGTCCCATTTCTGTAGGGACTCATGTGTTACTTGTTGACTTCTTTGGGTATGGATTGGATGGATAGACATCATGTAGTATTAGATGTAGGTAGGAGGACCGTGACCCTCTCTACCGAGTTAGGTCAGATAGAGGTTTTCCGAGGTTGGGACCTTGGAAAATCAGGCATGGTTATCAGCGCGATACGGGCAACGAGATTGATTGCACAGGGTTGTGAGGCCTTCTGGTGTTATGCCATGAAGGAGGGGGAGAGTCCAGCGTTAGAGGATATCCCAGTGGTCTGCGAGTTTACAGATGTATTTGCTGAGCCGTCCAGTTTGCCGCCTCAGAGGAGTGTGGACTTTGGTATTGAGTTAGAGCCTGGTACGAGACCGATCTCGAAGGCCCCATATCGGATGGTGCCTGTTGAGATGTTGGAGCTGAAGAAGCAACTTGAGGAGCTGGCTGAGAAGGGCTTCATCCGCCCTATCGTATCCCCATGGGGAGCACCTGTCCTCTTCGTACGGAAGAAGGACGGATCGTTGAGACTATGCATTGACTACAGAGAGCTGAACAAGGTGACCATCAAGAACAAGTATCCCTTGCCCCGTATTGATGACTTGTTAGATCAGCTTCAGGGAGCGACAGTGTTCTCCAGGATTGACTTGCGCTCAAGGTATCACCAGCTGAGGGTGAGAGAGCAGGATGTGCACAAGACAGCCTTTCGGACCAGTTATGGGCACTACGAGTTTTTAGTGATGCCATTTGGGATTACGAATGCCCCAACAGTCTTCATGGAGTTGATGAACATCATATTCATCGACTTCCTGGATAGTTTGTGGTGGACTTCATAGATGATATTCTGGTGTACTCTCATAGCAGAAAGGAGCATGCAGGGAAGTTGAGGATTGTGTTGCAGGTTTTACGAGATAGAGAACTTTATGCTAAGTTCTCTAAGTGCGAGTTCTGGATGCCAGAGGTAGCATTCTTGGGTCATATTGTTTCCGCCGAGGGGATCAAGGTTGATCCGGCGAAGATCGAGTCAGTAGCAGCATGGACGACACCGACGAACGTCAAGGAAGTACGTAGCTTTCTTGGCCTAGCCGGTTATTACCGACGTTTTGTGGAGGGATTTTCTGTGATTGCTTGTTCACTGAAGAGTCTGTTGAGGAAGACTACCAGATATGTATGGTCTGAGCAGTGTATGCAGAGTTTTGAGGAGCTGAAGAGGCGTTTGACTTCCGCTCCTATTTTGGCACAGCCAGAGGGTACAAATGATTTTGTGGTAGACATTGATGCATCCAAGCTGGGCTTGGGATGCGTATTGATGCAGCGAGGCAGAGTGATTGCATATGCGTCTAAACAGCTGAAGATGTATGAGGAGAACTACCCGACTCATGATCTGGAGTTGGCAGTGGTAGTTCATGCACTGAAGATTTGGAGACATTACTTGTATGGTGCTACATGTCAGATCTTCACAGACCATAAGTGTCTGAAGTATATTTTCACGCAGCAAGAATTGAATAACCGCTAGCGTAGATGGCTTGAGCTGATCAAGGACTTTGATCTGGAGATTCTGTATCATCCGGGGAAGGCGAACGTTGTCGCTGACGCCCTGAGTAGGAAGACGCCTCGAGAGAAGGCGATTGCGAGACTAACAGTACAACCTCAGTTACAAAGAGACCTGGTATGGTTAGAGTTGGACATCCAGTTTCCTGATGAGGATGCCCAATTGAGTACCTTAGAGGTTCTTCCTGATCTGTTGAGTGAGATCCAACAGAAGCAGGGGACCTGCCCGACATTGATTTGGATCCGAGAGAGGATGTCCCGGGATGAGGCACCACAGTTCCTTATAGGAGTAGATGGCGCGATGAGACGCCGCGATCGCGTCTGTGTACCCGCTGATGCGGATTTGCGACAGAGGATTTTACAGGAGGCTCACTGTACGCCTTATTTAGTGCACCCAAGTACGAGTAAGATATACCAGGATTTGAGACGTTCAAATTGGTGGGGAGGGTTGAAGCCCGACGTGGCCAGATTTGTGGCACAGTGTGCAACCTGTCAGCAGGTCAAGGTCGAGCATTGTCGACCTGGAGGTGAACTTCATCCACTGCCTATACCGAAGAGGAAGTGGGAGGACGTCACCATGGACTTTGGGATTGGATTGAGACCGAGTAGGAGTTTTGATGCCATATGGTTTATAGTGGACAAACGGACGAAGACGGCACGTTTTATCCCTATTTGGGAAACGTGGTCAGTGAGCAGATTAGTTGAGGAGTACACTAGACAAATAGTGAGATTTCATGGTGTACCGAGGACGATCGTCTCAGACAGAGATGGGCGATTTACCTCGAGGTTTTGGCAGCAGATTCAGACTTCCCTGGGAACGAGTATGCACTTCACTACTGCGTTTCATCCTCAGACAGATGGTCAGTCAGAGAGGACCATTCAGACACTGAAGGATATGCTGCGAGCTTGTGTGTTGGACTGGGGACAAGTGTGGACGGATCATCTCCCACTAGTTTAGTTCTCGTACAACAACAGCTGGCATGCATCTATTGGGATGACCCCATATGAGGCACTGTATGGACAGAGATGTCGTACACCGTTATGCTGGGATGAGCCGAGCATTGTTAGTGGTTTGACACCTGATCAGGTTCAGGATGATGTTGCTCGTGTAGCACTGATTATAGAGCGGATGTTGACTGCACAAAGCCGTCAGAAGTCTTATGCAGATAGGAAGCGTAGAACCCTAGAGTTCAGAGTAGGAGCCCATGTGTGGCTGAGAGTGTCTCCGACACGAGGTGTAAGACGTTTTGACATTAAAGGGAAGTTAAGCCACCGATATGTCGGACCGTTCGAGATTCTGGACCGAGTTGGGAGTGTAGCATATAGATTAGCTTTGCCTCCGAGATTAAAGGGTGTTCGCCCTGTGTTTCACGTGTCTCGGCTGAGGGATTATATACCAGATCCGAGACACATCGTGAGTTATGATGATTTGGTGGTCGAGCTGGACCACACTTTTATTAAGCACCCGATTCCAGTCCTAGAAAGAGGTATGAGACGCCTGCATTCGAAGGACATTCTTATTCTGAGGATACAGTGGTCGAGATGAGGACCTATGAGGCTACATGGGAGACTGAGGATAGTATTCAGAGGAACTATCCAGAGTTTTACGCCGAGATAGATGTACCTGTAGGATCGACGAGTAGATCTTAGTACTATCTTGGTGAGTGTTGTGATTATGTGCTTATATGCTATGATGTGTTTATTTTCTTACTAGCTATGATATGATTTATGATCTTATTAGATCTTGCTGCGCTAGTGCGATTGAGATGCGATTAGGGTTTAGCTAGAGATGGTTATTCCTCCATGCTATTTCAGATGGACATAGTATTTCTGGAGATGTTTTTCCTCCATGCCCTTCTATTATGAGTATGATACCGCTAGATATGTTTTTTCCTCTATGCCTTTGCGATGCGATGATAGTGTGGCTAGAGATGGTTTTCCTCTATGCCTTGGATAGTATAGTGATCTTGTTGCTGGAGATAATGATTTCCTCCATGCTTGTGTTTGAGGTTATAGAGTGATATAGGTTGATACCTTATGAGCGGAGAGGTGATGCCTTTGATAAAGAGAGTTATACCTCGGCTTCTGAGTCCGAGTGGTGTTAGGATTTCACAAATTTCGGGACAAAACTTGTTTTTAGGGGGTGAGATGTAAGAGCCTTAGTCTTTAGTAGCTGAACCAGGGTTGCCGCCCCGGCGGGTCCAGAGGGCCGCCCCTGCGGCTGGCTCTGTGTTCCGCCCCTACGGCTCAGGATTCCCGCCCTTGCGGTTTCCTGCGGCTGCAGCCGGCTTTGTTGACCGAGTGGACCGTGCTTTACTCTTTCTTCTTCCTTATACCCATTCCTTTGCTTGCTGAGCAAGGGTTCTTCATTTTTCAGCCATCCTTACGTTCTTCTTCCTCTCTTCTCTTTCTCCTTGATCTTGTGCTTGTTCCTCCTTAGTTTGGAAGAGTTTGGTTGTGTGGCCTTGTTGAGGTTGATGTGGTGTGTTATTGTTGAGCTTGGGAGCTAGCTGAGTGGTGTGTTGTGAGTCCATCTCCTTCCTTCTTTCTTTCTTCTTCTTTGATTCCTTTCTCTTCTCCTTAGCTTAGGATTAGATGTGCTAGGCATGTTTTGATGTTGGAATGTGTATATATGTGTATGTGTATGGCTAATGGATGATGAAGACGTGAATTCATCACGTGAAGAACCGAAGAGGAAATCGGGGTTCACATTCTGCAGCGTCGCCGCCCCGGGCCAGTGAACCGCCGCCCTTGCGGAACCTTGTTACCGCACCCGCGCCAGAGAGCCGCCGCCCCTGCGGCCACGGTCACCGCGCCTGCGCCAGCGTGTCGCCGCGCCTACGCCTTCCGTCACTTCGCCCCTGCGTCTTTCTTGTCACGCAGGTGCGTCTTGTACCAGATCTACTAGAGTAGTATGGATCCTTTCCTTTTCTAGTATGAGTGGGTTTGTAGCATGCTAGGTATCTGTATGAGGATAGGATGAGGATGAATATGATATTGATATATGTTGGTTATGGCTTTGAGGTTTAGTAGATTATCGAGGTATATGAGTTGGATATGATCCTTTGGGTCTAGGTGTGACCCCTTTGATTGATAGGAGATTTGTGTTCGCTGTTTTTACACCCCTATAAATCTTTATCAATAATGATAAAGACCTATAAGTTATTAAAACAAGGAAATGATAGTTTTATATTTATAACTTGTAATAATTTCCTAAATAACAACGAACCCACAATGTATGGGTCAATCACAGAAGAGGTAAGTATTCCAGGGTCGATCTAAGGGACTGTGAGGATTAATATGCAATAATGATTATAAATAGAATAGATCTCAATTAAAGACAAGAGGTTGGAAAAGATAAGGGAAAGAAATCAAAAAGGTTTTTAAAAAGGTTTCAAGGACTCGCAATCAATTGTCACTATTGATTGAAGGTCAGAACAAACAAATAGAAAGGGAAAACAAAGATAATAAAGTTAAAGGAAAGAAAATGGATTCCAAGGGCTCAAGATCATTGTTTATACATATAGATTCAGGAAGGCTAAAAAAGATGTATGGTAGAAAAGTCACCGGGATGAACGTTTCTAGGCTGACAATCTATTACCGGGTAAGTCTCACGACTATCTAGTTCCAAACCAACTACCTATTACCGGGTAAGTCTCAAGGTAGAGAGGTAGGAAATTCTAAACAAACCAGACTACAAACTAAGGGAAAGGTAAACCATTACCGGATAAGTCTCATGTATTACCCTACTTAGGAAGGAATCTAAGGACATTCAACCAATAAAGGATAAACCTTTATTACCTATGAGCAGTCTCTCATGTATCTATGATGGAATATCACCGGGTAAGTCTCAATTCCAACTTAGGTTACTAGCTAGAAGGATTCTTACTAGGTTTAAGTCCAAGCCAACCATTAGGATTTCAAGCAATTCAAAGTCAAAACAAAGCACAATCTAATCCATCATAATCCAAGGCATAAACAAATCCCTGTCAACCTTGGAACCACAAGGTTCTAGCCAATAACAATCATATCAAAGAAAGACAAATAAATAAATAACAAAATAAATAAAAGAACTTAACTTAAATAAATGGAAAACTCCAATCTTGACAAATCTCGAATCCAACAAGGTCTTCAAAACAAAACTGAATGTAAAAGTATGAATCTTTAACCTTAACTATGAAAAATCAATGGAGAAGAAGAAGGGAAAGGAAGGAGACGGCTTCCCCCTATGGGTTAACCTAACCCTAAAAGAAACAGACTAAATCGGACTCTTAGAAATAACCTAGAGCTTCTCTTTTATAGGCAACAACCTTCAAAAGGACGGGCTGGGCCAAAACCGATCCAAAAATAAGATAAAATCGCCGAACAGGAAATCTCGGGCAGAAATCTCGGCCGAGATCAGGCCTATCGGGACCGAGATTTGGCAACAGAAAGTTCAGCGTCGCAACACATCGGGAATCTCGGCCGAGATCAAGAAATCTCGGCCGAGCTCGGACCATCTCGGCCGAGCTAGGGCCATCTCGGCCGAGCCAAGGCCATCTCGGCAGAGCCAAGGCCATCTCGGACGAGCTAGATGAAATCTCGGCCGAGCTAGGTGAAATCTCGGCCGAGATTTTGGACCATCTCGGTCTGGTCTGGCCGAGATCGGTCCATCTCGGTCCGAGATGCAGTCTTCTTCGTTCCTTCGCGTCTTTAACTCAATTCCTCGCCTTTCCCGTGCACGTACGCTCGCTCCAATGCGTCCACTTTGAGGCTTGATCCTCAAATACGTCGTTTTAGCTCCAAAATGTGCCAAATCACCTACAAAGCCACAAATAGTGTGTGTAGACATCTATTCTTGCAAAGTAGAACTAAACAAGCATAAATGGCACAAACTAAGGCTAAAACATGAATGCGGAAAGGGGAAATCTAACTAAATGCATGAGTAAAACAGGTCGATAAATCATGTTATCAATTTGATATCTCTTTATGCCTTGTTATTAGGCAATGTTGTCCTCCGGGCCAGAGTTGATCGTGGTTGAGGTTATTTTGAGGTTGAGGTAAGTCTGTAGGACTTACTTAGTTACCATCCTTGTATTGGATGTATGCATGAGTGGTGTGTAATATATGCTTGATAGCATGCGATACTGTTTATTACCGACCTATGGTTTAGTGATCGCCCACTGTAGGGTCGTGATAACTTGCCCTTTCATCCCGCTGGGAGTCTGGGAGGTTCTCTGTAGGCAGGCCAAACCTGGTAAACGGTTCGGGCACTCTCCAATCCCATAGGGTACACGGGGAGGTGTTCTAGGCACCATTCCGGCTGGCTATGGGACCCAAAGGCGAGGATGATATATTCCTCGTGTCACATATATTCATATACATGTATATACGATTTGAGTGTTGGACTTTATAAAGATAATAAACCGGGTAAATGTGGGACAACATGATTATGTGTTTATGATTACCTGATTGTGTTTGTGCTTATGTATTATCTGATATATGAATGGTTAGCTAACTGTTTTATACTGTGTTGTAGATCCTTTGCATGTTAGGAGAACTGCAGAGTGATTCAGATGGGGTGATCCGCTGAGGGCTCCGTACACTAGGTTATGCGAGGGTTATGGGATATATTGTATGTACAGATACATGTTTATTTTGTACTTAGCGGTTCTTCTGTAAACCTTTTGATTAATGTATTACAGTTTAATGTTTTTGGTTTTAATCTATCTGTGCCTTGTTGTAAGATCCAGTGAACTTGTTGTCAGGCTAGGGTCAGGATCCATTGTGAGATCCTAGCCTAGTAGCGCCCCGAGTCCTACGGATTTGGGTGTTACAAGCTTGGTCATAACACCTATCTTAGGATGACGGTTCACTGCCACGATGGTTAAAGTCATAAATTTTATAAGTGACTGCACTCTTTGGCTATCATATATTCTGTTAGGGAGATGTACAATTTAGATAAAATGTTTTCATAAACTGATTATAGAGGACTAATGTCTTAATGTTTTATGTTATTATTAGATCATGAACTTGATTGTGTTTTTGGTTCTTTGTGTCCTTCAATTTTTCCTCCTTTGTTGCTCGTCGCTTACTTAATCTCCCTCAAGAGGTTGACTGATAGCACTGAAATTAGCGCATTTTCTCATTATCATTCTATTTCATTCTCTATCCTTTTGATCTTAATAAACATATCTTTTTGGTCTATTTCTCTTATTTTTCTATTTCGGAGCTCTACGAGTTAGTTTACGTAATTACATGCATTCTAGGCATTTTCGGAGAACAAATGATATACATATAGAGGAATGGCCTCATACACATTAAGGATCTCCCTACGGTCAAAGAAGTCAAGGTCAAGACGGAAATGACTGAGATTCGAAAGTGAATATGAAGAACACATCGGGAAATGTGTAGGAAGATCGAGGAACATGACCTTCGACACCTCTTGTGCATCCTACACATGACCACTTGTTGAAGAGCAAAGATATAAAGACAACCCGATCATTACGTACAAAGACGGTCAATTTACTCCTAGATGACAACTGATCTAGACATTTATGTAAACTTTAAAGTTGTACAACTTCAAATTATCTTCGAAAGTGGTACTTGTGAGTTTTCTGGTTCCAACCATAACAACGACAAATCCAGTTTTAATGAATCGTCACAATGTTGACATGATAATGATTTTATGGGCCAAACCCATAAAATCATTCGGCCTTGGCCCGTTTGTTATACTTTTGGATGTCTTATCTCTCTCTTTTATTCTCTTTTGTATGGGTTGGGTTTCCGGCCCCTTCACTTGAACCCTATACATAAGACTTGCACCCATTAGGTTTTATTATTCAATTAAATTTTAATTCTAGTTTCAAGTGTTAGGAGAAGCGGTAGGGAGTTGCACTGCCATCGGACGACCACCACCAGGTCGTACGACCTCCCTGTTTGACTTCCTCCTTTTTTCCTTTAGTTAATAAAATATGAGCCTTTCAAGGTATATCTTGCGTTCCTTCTCTGTTCTATGGACCGGTGAGACCGACTTGCATTGATTTATGGTATCAGATTGATTTTATGTATTGCTTGTTTGTCTATAAGTTATGGTAGTATTGTTTATATTATGTGCTCTATAAAGGGTGACCTTAACTCGAAGTGATAATTGAGTTCTCACACCTTAATTCCTCGTTTGATGTGATAAGTCGACAACCATCTTGTATACGAATTAATGACAATCATGGTGACAACATCGATGTGCCACAAGCAATGACCTAACCACGATGTGACAATCAACGAAGTTGTCTTTACATAACTCTAGCATACTTGTGATATTGTGGAAACACCTTTTGAGATTTATTGTATGTATGTTGTGGTGATCTGGGCATTGTAATTACTTTTTCATCATTGTTACTTGTTGATGTTGAAATTTCTCTCATACCTCTTTCCTTTGGTTCCGCAAAATACAATTCTTTACATCTCTCTCTCTCTTACTTTCTACGTTGAATTCTGAGGAGGTCGGACGACCAACATCCTTGAGGTCGCACGACCTCGATGTGCTTCTCTCTCATGTTGCTTTTGTCTTTGTGGTGGTTGAGTTTGGTGCTTGAGATCAATCGGCCGTGACACCGATCGACCGACTAACACCTCTGTCTTCATCTCTTTTCCTGTTATATGTTGGTTCATTATTAATGCGTCGAATCATTACATCGACTTCCTTGTGTTCAATCTTGAATCCTTGTACCATAGTGGGTCTTATAAATGTTTGCGAGACCCGAGGTTCACACTTTATGTAACACCCCAAATCCGTAAGACTCGGAGTGCTACTGGGCTAGGATCTCACAATGGATCCTGACCCTAGCCTGACAACAAATTCACTAAATCTTACAACAAGGCACCAATAGATTAAAACAAAACATAAAACTGATATATATATACATATCAAAAGGATGATACAGAGTATTGCTGAGTACAAAGTCAAACAAAAATCCGTACAATATAATAACCCAAAAACCCACGATATCGCCCAGTGTACGGAACCCTCAACAGATCACCCCTCTGGATCACTCTGCAGCTCTCCTAACCTGCAAAGGATCTACAACACGGTATAAAACCGTTAGCTAACCATACACATATATAAGAAGATGCTAGAGCACAATCACATATCAATAATATTAACACCTCATCATGATATCACACATTTACCCGGTTTATTATCTTTATAACGTTAATCACTCAAGAATATATAAATCAGTATATGAAAATACGTGACACGAGGAATGAATATAATCCTCGCCTCTGCGTGCAATAGCTAGCTGGAGAAGTATCAGCGCACTTTCCCGTATACCATGTGGAGTGGTAGGTGCCCTTCCCGTATACCAGAACTAACTAGCTTACAGAGAACTTCCCAGACTCCACTACAGGATGAAAGGTAAGTTGTCACAGCCACTACAATGGGCGGTCAATATAACCTAGGTTGGTGACCAACATAAAGCATGTTATAAAGCACATAACAAACACCACTCATGCACACATCCAATATAAGGATGGCAGCTAAGTAAGTCCTATGGACTTACCTCAGTCTCATAAGTAACTCAACCACGATCAACTCTCCGACTGGTCCACTCCAAACTGGAGGACAACACGGCCTATACAAGGCATACACATATATATATCAAACTCCTATCACACAAAGGGGTCACACCTAGACCCAAGGGATCCATAAGGATCATATCCAACTCGTAAACCTCAAGGCCGTAACCGGCATATCTATATCATACTCATCATAAACCGATACCTAGCATGGTACTAGTTCCCTCATACTAAAAAAGGAAAGGAGCTACCCAACTATGGGTAGTCCCAGGACAAGACGCACTTGCGTGATCAAGGGACGCAGGGACGGAATGGATAACCCGCAGGCACGGCAGGGAGCAGCCGCAGGCGCGGTGACAAGGAATGCAGGCGACGCAGGCAAGACGCTGACGTTGGCACGGGCACTGCGGCACGGCTTCCGCAGGGGCGGTGGTTTCTAGGCACGGGGGCGGCGACAGTGCAGAGCGAAACCCCGCGAGTTGTCTTTCACTTTTCACGTGATTAATTCACGTCTCCTCTATTCCAGATTCCCATCCATACATATACATACACAAGTTAACATCACCCTATGATCAATACAACTAATCCTAAGCTAAGGAAGGAAGAATCAAGCAAAGAGAAGAAGAACAAAGAATAGGAAGCTTACCACAGCTGTGGTTAGCTAAGGAGTTGATCACCAACAATCTTACTGACTTCCAAGCACAGCAACACTCATCAAAAGTATCATCATCATCAAAACCACAACAAAACTCTTCCAAAACCAAGGAGAATCAAGAACACGATCAAAGAAGATGAAGGAGAAGCAAGAAGGACGTGAGGAAAGCTGGAACATGGAATGAAATGGAACCCTTGCTCAGCAAGGTAAAACGAAGAAGTAAGGTTGAAAGGTAAAGCACGGTCAAAGGAGTCAACAAAACCGGCTGCAGCCGCAAGAAACCGCAGGGGCGGTTCCATGAGCCACAGGGGCGGAAACCCGCAGGGGCGGCGGTCAAGCCCGCGGGTGCGGAAAGGCCAATCTCGGCCAAGCCAATCTCGGCTAAGGACCAAGACTCGGTCCGAAAGAAAAGGGCTCTCACACTTTAGGCATTAGGTCAGTATACGTTAGACCTTACAATTCCTTTGCTTTCTATTTTGATTTGGAGAATTCATGATATGGGAGCATCCCAAGAGCAACCAAGAGGACCTTCAACGTAAGCAAATAAGTTAAGATAAGAACTAGGAGAAGAGATGTATGAGCTAGAGAGCTACTTAAAAAGGATGGGAGCTCTAGAGACAAGTGTGAAGATGGTGTTACATATCCATCCTAGAGAGGGAGACGACACACATGTAGGTTTTTCTAGATTTTATCCTATAATTTTTGGCTGAATTTGGTTGGTATGCATTTTTATGTAGTTAACAAAATATACAAGTTATTTTTATATATCACACTAAGTATGCACCTTCTATTTGTGAAGGAGTCCTTCCTAAAAATATTAACTAGTGTAATGTCCGCACCTTGTGCGGGTTTGAAATAATAACGGGTTGTATGTACAATGTGTTGTTATATGTTTTTGTTGTTTTTTTCCATATGTATATAAATGATTTGATAAATAATTATATATTAGTTCATGTGAAAAGTTGAACAAACTTTAGATGATATTTGTAGGTAAAAAAGTAAAGATATAGTATTGTTCAACAAATGTGAAAATTTTTGATTTAGCAAATAATTTGTCAATTGATAAAATATCTTAAAATTAAATGTTAATATTAAATCTGCAATTGTTTTTTCTATCCGATTAAAATAATGATTTAAATTACGCATTTACGATTTAATATTTACATAAGATATATACGATAAGATAAAATAAATTATAATTTTTTTTACTAATATAAATTACTTAAATTAAAAATCTTATTATTAAATCAAATCTATAGATACTTTGATAAAAATAAATCACGTACAAAATCAAAGGCATGACATCTAACAAAATTTATTTAAATAATTTAGTAGGCTATTTTTGCTGAATATTTAAAAAAAATTAAAACTTTTAATTTATATTACTGAAGAAGTATTGTTGGGTACTTTAACAATTTTTTTTAAAATAGAATTCTATTTTTTTTAAATTTACATTGTTGAATAGATATTATTGGATTAACAAAAAGGTTTGAGAAAATCTTTGATTTTTAAAATTTTAATTTATATTGATGAATAGATATCGTTGGCTATTTTAACATTTTTTTTTAAAAATAATCGATTTTAAATTTTTTTAACTTTATATTGTTGAAGAGAAATTACTGAATTAAAAAATGGTTTGTGTTGAGAAAAAAGGTTTTGAGATCAAAACTTCTCTAATTAGCGATTAATATTTTTTTTCTAAATCCTAATTGTTGATTTACAAAAATCTTCACCAGATAAGCTCGTCTTTTATTCAACTATTTGGGTTTTAGAATACATTTATTTAAAATTCATAATCAATAAAAACTAGATTGTTTCGATTTCAAATTATTTATGTTAAATTAAGCAAACTTGAAATTCGGTTTATAATTTTCTATGTATGTTACGTAATTAGTTATCATGATTCATGAGATACACATTTAGATAATAATCGAAATAGCTAACTGTAATAACCTGAATTTTTTTTGAAATTAATTTAATTATTTGAGCGAGATAATATTAACTTAGCCCGAAGAAAATCGAATCGAGATTAAAGAGATTAATAAACCGATCGGGTTCGAGTGAACTAAACCAACTCCGGTTGAATTTAGCCAGTTGGGCATTTTCTTCCACATGCTCCTGTTACCAACCTATGTTTTTACTACTATGTAATGACCATCCATCCAGCTCTGTCCAGGCCCAGCATAATCGGACCATCTCCCTTGTGAGGTGTTCTCAGGCCCACCTTCACTTTGACCGATCTCGATCAACATCTTCATCTCCCACACTAACGCTACTTCAATGTCAACAGTCGGGTAGAGTAACCGCCGAGTTAAAGCGGTGTAACGTTAAATCGATTAACTTTCCACGCCATTACACTAATCTCTCCTCCCGTCTTTTGTGTCGTTAGAACCGTTGCTTGATCATTTCTGCCCTCTCACCAACACTAACGAGCCAACCCTCTGCAACACCATAAGTTGAAACATCGGACCGGACTCACACATCTTCTTCTCCGTCCCTCTCGATCGAAACCATCCAACCCTTCCTACACCATGCTCGCGCTCCTCCCTACGCTCGACTATCAACTTTCCGATCGAGCTTGGCTACCGTCGGGAATCCTTGCTTTCCCTTCCCTGTGTCCAATCGCCAGCCGAAGACGTCGAACCGGAATAACAGGACCTTAGGTAAGCCTTCTACGTTTGTGGTGTTAAATATGTTTATGGAGTATTGATCTCTCGATCTCGGTCATGGCTCGGTCTAGCCTCCGGTAGCGTTAAGAGTGAAACGAAGGAGATGACCTGGTGTTGTTTATTTGCACAGGTGGAGCGTGGAAACAGCCAGTGTCATCCATAGTACGGTGACAGCGTGACGACCTCGGTTTGTGTGGGAATCCAACACTCGATTCCTCGACCTACCGGCTAGAATTGTGAGAATAACGCTTCCCCTCTGTCCAAATTCTATTGTACGCTCTGCCTTGTTCAGCGTGGGTCTCAAACCCATTGGGTCACAAAGAAAATAATAATAATAGTAATAAATTAAATAAGCTTAACTAAGTTATTGTCAGTAGGACTCGAAACTAACTTTTCCGTTAAAGAGATATTTAGCTAAATCACAATAATACCATAATTTATTTAAATAAGTAAATTGCAAGACAATAATGTTTCTAGACTAGATAAGTGCTTATTTAATTAAATAACGATATCATAAATTAGTGATACGTTAATGGAGGGTCGCAAGTCGAGTGCGAGATGAATTATGTTTGAATGAGAGGAGAATGATTGGAAAAAGTTAGAATTGTAACAAGTTTAGAAAATGCTAATTTAGGGAATTCGGCTCGAGAATTATTTGTAGTAAAGATGTTGAATAGTGATGGATGCGTATAGAAATAGAATCTGGACTCTAAGTTAGCAGATTCGAACAAGTATATTCCAAGGGCCGGAATAAGAATAGGAAATAGACGAATTATTGTGGATCCTAAAATCATGAGGCTTTCCGAGTAAGTATATCTCATTAGAGTGTTTAGTCGATATTTAAAAGAACGGGAATGGACATGTAGGTCCCCAAATCAAAATGTTAAAGAAGTTCAGGGTATTGAGTCTAGACGTCATACCTTGATTGTGAGAATGATAAATTGAATGAAATGAAGATTGGAATTATTCTAAGAATGAATAATTTAATGATCAGGATAATCGGATCTTTTGCTGGCAAAATCGCGAGACTTTGAGACCAGTACCGTTAAGGTGAGTTCGTAGGACTCACTTAGTTACCATTTTATACTGAGTGTGCATTTGGGTGGTGTGTGCTATATTCATGTGAAATAAAATGAACGGATTAGATCACGGTACTTTATTTGTTAAGTAAGGCACAAGTGTATGATAACGTGTCGTAACCGTCGGTCCGGGCCGATGGTGCCGGAGGATTGCCCCGCGACCAGTCCAGTAGGTATACGGGGGAGATGCATCAAAACCAGTCCTACTGGTAAACGGGGACGGGGGCAAGAGTCGGGAGACTCTTGTGTTACAAAAATAAGATGGAAATTAGACTAGATCAAGTCACGTAATGAAAAGATAATAAACTGGGGTCTGCGTGTGCATGCTGAATGATTTACTGTATATGCCTTTGTGTGTGTTTGTGCTCTAGTGACACTTTAGTATTAGAATTGTAGCTAACGGTTTATACAGTGTTGTTAGATGATGCAGGTTAGATCTCTACCGAGAGATCGAGAGTGAAGTTGCCATCCAGGGTTTCCGTACTAGGATCGGGTGTTTGATTATTATTTCAGTTATTTATTTCCTTAGTTAACATTTACTGTTAGACTCACTAGTCCTAGAGATTGGTTGTGTTGTGTTGGTCACGTCTTATTACTTTGAGTACTTTATTTAAAGATTTACCGTTTTAATATTTGTGCCTTGTTGCAAGGTCCGTTGTGAAATTGTTGTCAAACTAAGGCCGGGACCCACTGTGAGGTCCTAGCCAGTAACGCTCCGGATTCCTAGAATTCGGGGTGTTACAACATGGTATCAGAGCAGGTTGGCAACAATGGCACTCGAAACCTTCTCAAACGTCAAGTATAAAGAGAACCCGAAAAGGGATCTAGTTTTAAAAACGAATTTAAAGTTTAATGGTTTGCCGAGTCGGGTTGGGTAGTAGTACGGAAACCACCTCTCCACTCTACAGATCTCGGTAGTAGTAAGTTAGTGTGATTTGTACTTAGAAATAATAATGCTAGTTGTGGTCGCTTGTCTCGTATAGACGGCGCACACCAGGATAGTAACCGTGTCGGGTTAGGGGAAAGGTAATTACCTTTCTACCCTTCCCACACGGAGTAGAATTGATAAGGCGCTACAGATCAAGCACGCGAGTGGAGGGATAAAAGCTTTTCAAATACGAGAGAACGGAGCGTGAGACTGCTGAAAGAAGGACCCGACGGTACTAGAAATTCAAAGATATGACCGGCCAATAAGGTCACGCCTCGAAGAAAGCCAAGGTTAACATAATGATTCCGGATTGCAGAGATATAATTGTAGTGATTCTTCCAAGGATACAAACATAACGAACGGAATCACAGTAACTACAATTACATCAAGTGTAAACATAAGAAGAAGATCAAGTGAAACGACGCAGAAAAGGCGCGAGAGCCAATAAAGGCGTCCTTTGGACAAGGACTAGAGATGTCAACGACAAGAGATATTCCCATGAAACCGGAAACAGGGGAAGAGGGTATCATAGTGCTTAGCGGACCGCGAGAATAAGTCATCACACGGTGTCATGAAGTGCAATCATGTCGGATTGACGACGGGGAGAAGTGGAGAAGCAGGATCGCTTGTTAGGAAGTCAAACAGGCACTAGTAAGAGAACAACCCGGTTAAGGTACGCAGAAGAAAGCAAGCAACGGAATTTAAGAAACCGAAGAAAGGGTATTTGGACCGACACGTTGAGTTAAGAAAAGGGAAGGAAGAACTGTGACATATCCCGATGAACGGTAGAATATTATAACCAAATACAATAAAGGAACTGGCAGGAATGAATGATGATACATAAGCCACAAGGGAAGAAAATAAGTACATGTGAAGCGCTCAAGATGCCACCATGGCTAAGCGACGACTGATTAGAATGATGGAAGAATACAGTTGGATATAAGAAGACCCGAGATGAGGGGAAAACAGAGAATCATTCTTAGCATAGAACTCGCTAAGAGTGTGAAGTGGCATGGTCACGCCTACACGTTACTTTCCCTTCCACTCTTCTCTGTGGCCTCTATCATCTTCTTGCTCCATGGAAGCACTTGGATGGTGGACTGCAGCTTGAGGAGGCTCCAAATCTGTGTGGTAATCTTCCTTCCTTCCTTTCTTCCTTATTCTTCATGGTTGCTCACCCCTTTCTTCTTTCCTCCTTCATCCATGGCCATGGATGAAGCTTTGAGAGGTTTTCACTCAAGTCCTTTGCATGCTTGTGTTCCTAGCTCGATTAGGTCGAGGAGAGGTGCCTAAGACCAGTGGTGAGTGTTTGGAGAAGATCTAGAAAGAGAAGAAGGACTTTGGAGCCAAGGATCCACAATCGAAGACGAAGAAGACGACGTTCTGCAACACGACCGCGGGTGCGGCTCGGCACCGCCGCGGGGGCGGCGGCAGGCTCCGGGGCTCCAGGACACGACGGCTGCGGGGGCGGCTTCCTTCCGCCGCAGGTGCGGCCGGCAGCGCCGCAGGGGGCGGCCTCTGGTTCCGCAGGGGCGGGTCCTGCTCCGCCGGGGCGCCAACTTGACTTTGTGACTTTGTTTCTTCGACAGTAGGTTCCTCCTCTCCTTTCCTCTTCGTTCCTTCCTTAGTATTGATGTTGGATCTGTTAGTAGCATGCCTAGGATGGATCTAGAGTAGCTTGGAATGCCACTTAGTGGTTGTGAACCTAGGAGCCCTTAAGGCTCGATGTAAGTGATGGATATGAGCATGTGAGCATGATGGACCTTCTAGGCTAACTTGTGCCTCTTTGGTTGAGGATTACTCTTGTGGAATTATGGACTGTTGTGGGCTGTTGCATGTGTTGAGAGTGTGATGAATACTTGGTACCTAAGATGCATTCCTAGTTTGAGGGTTAGGTGATCTTGCATAGATCACTAGAGTGAAGTCTAAGACTTCTTGAGTGTGAGTGTGTATTGATATGCATATCTCTTGTGAGCAGGTTGTGGGCTTCCTCATTAAGGAAGCAAGAGCGTGGTGACTTGAGTGTGGTGACGAGGTAAGTCTCCGGACTTACTTAGCTCGTATTCTATGTATTAGCATTGATGTGTGTTTGGTGGTGTGTGTTTGTGCTTTTGTTATAACATTGAACCCGGTAATTAGGACCACCGACCTTATATATGTGTTGGCCCAAGTGTATGATAACGGGCGGTGACATCATCTGCCTAGCCCTGGCGGGGTCTAGGAGGTTCTCGGCGACGAGTCCGGCGGGTATACGGGCGGATGCATCCGCACCATTCCTTGCCGGTAAGGGACCGAGGCGAGACCACTGTGGTCTCGTGTCACAACGGAAGTTGATTTAGAACAGAATACGACTTAATAATAAAAAGATAATAAACCGGACTTGTGTGATTTATGTTTTGTGCTATATATGTGTTTGTGCCTTCACCGCTTTTCTAATGCCTAGAATATGAGCTAACGGTTTTAAACCGTGTTGTAGATGACTTGCAGGTTAGGGACGCCGTCGAGTGAGGTGGAGGAGTGGACAGCCGGGGTCTCCGTACATTATAGGACGGGGATGGTTTTGGGTCATGTTGTATATCGTTTGTTTGGGGATGTTGTTATACGTTTTAGACTTTCGGATCGGGTTTGTATTGTTTTGAGGACTCGGCTGAGTTTCCACTTTGTATTTGTTACTTTTCGTTTCCATATGCATTAAAAACGGTTTTTAGTTTTCGCCTTTATTTGTGCCTTGTTGGAAGGTCCGGTGAAATTGTTGTCAGGCTAAGGGTCGGGACCCATTGTGAGGTCTCGCCCAGTAGCACCCCGAGTCCCGCGGATTTGGGGTGTTACAAAAGTGGTATAAGAGCCCGAGGTTGACAACAATGGCACTCGCAATCTTTTTAAAGGCCGAATGAGGTATAAAACAGAACCTGACGGGTTCTGACTTTTCGTTTTCAAAATCATATGCATGAGTCGGGTTCGGGTTAGAATGTACGGGACCACCACTCCTTCCGCAAACCTCGGCGACATAGATCTCTGGATTAGAGTATGTAAATATTAGTACATAGTATATATATATATATATATATATATATATATATATATATATATATGACCTTAGGATGATTGTGGATTTGTATGTACCTAGCTATGTATTTGGCCTTAGGATGTTTGGGCTTGTATGCCTTGGATGTATTGTGTGATTGCTTACCTTACGTTTTAGAAGTTTTAACCTACCGAGATCATAAATAGTACCTACATATTTATACTTAAGTAAACGTCAGACACTATTAGATAGCACGTACGAGAGCTACCGCTTACGTAGGACCCGTCAAGGGTAGACCCCCTCTTTCTCCTACCGTCCCGAAACAGGGACGAGTAGGAAGACCTCCAGGCGCGAGAGGTCGGGGACGTATCCCCATTGCGGACCCGCCAGTTGTGGATCCACCAGTAGATAAGGTTCCCGTAGAGGACGTCTCCGAGAGCATCGTTCCCAAGGCTAGGGATAGGACCGTTGGGAGGTCCGGGCGCAGAGTTCTTCATCTGCCAGGACCAGGGGAGCATCCATTGGAGCTACCGTGTTTGAGGACTACGTACGACAAGAACAATGGAGATAGCAAACTTAAGTTCTTCAAGAAGACGCGTGGACAACTAAAGGTGCGAATCTAGGAGGAGATGGGTGCATTCTAACAAGATTAAAAAGGCGGTGTTCCATCACGAGAAGTGAAACTTTCCCTAGACGCTCCTAAGCTTTGGAGTCAAGATGAGAAACGTGATCGAACCAAGGGTGAAAGATGTAAGATACCGTAAGTTCAACTTACGAGGTACCATCAAGTGAAGAGTCAACATTACGAGAGTTATGAGAAGAATGGCAAGGTGGGGATTCACGCGGAGTTGACCGGTTTCCTTTATGACGAAAAGGCGAAGAAACACCAAAAAGGAGGAAGTGTGTATAAATGATGATCCTAAGAAGATGAGAGCAAGACGTGATGCTAACTAATGTTAGAGATTTTGAGGAAACGCGCTTACAAGACATCATGAAACGCGGTTAAGCCTATGAAGGCGAGTCATGTGACTCAACAACACCGAGAAGGGTATATTTATCTCGCATAAGGAAAAGGAAGCGTGGAATGAAGAATGAGCTAACGGAGTTTAAGGTACCCCGAGAGGGTAGCCTTCATGAGAGTGGTAACATGGAAGCCTAGAAGAATGGTAAGTCTTTGACATAGGAGAAAGTCATTTACCAACTAATTGGTGACAACCGAGAACGCGCATGTGCGGGTGGTCTATGGATGAGTGTGGGGGAGAGTAACCAGGCTGTGGAATCCTAAAGGAACGGTAACAAGAGCTTAGATTATATCTTAAACTCTTGTTTTGAAGTTGTTATGGAGAACACCAGTTTATGGGGAGAGAGACGGTTATCTCCACGTGTAGATGATCTAGTCGACAGGTTGCAAGGGTCGGTGGTCTCTTCTAAAATCGGGTTAAGGTTGATTGTCACCAATTGAGAAGTCGAGATTGGGGTAGTACAAACATCGCATACTGGACACACCATGGTCACTACGAGTTGTAGTGATTCCATATGGGCTTACTAATGCCCGAATAGGACATTCTGGTCTACTCTCGAAGAAGAGAGAAGTTGTATGACCAGTTGTCTCAGGATGACAACCCCGAAGGATGTGAAAGAAGTTGCAAGTTTCTTGGATGGGCTGATCATTACCGGATTGTGGGAAGATTCTCCAAGTAACACCATCTATGGCTAACCTACTCCGGATGACGATGAAGTATTGAGTGAGACAAAAATGGACAATGGAGTCATCGGGAGTTAAGAGGATATTCATTGGTGCAACTGTTCTGAAATTGCCTCGAGGTACGATCGGTTTGAAGTGTACAAGCGATTCTTCAAGACATGGTCTTGACTGAGTATCGAGAGATGATGTAAAAGTTATAGCATACATGTCTCGTTAGTAGAAGCAGTGTGGAGCAAAGTACTTCCTTCATTGCTTGGAACTTGCAACAAGATTTGAGGAAAAGTAATATCGAAGTTTGGTTTGACAAGAACCAAAGACAACGGTGTAATTGGAAGTTCGATCTTCTTTGTTAGACACAAGCAAAGAAGAAACATATTTGAAATGTTGTAGTGAGGAAGACCCGAGAAGGAAGTTGAGTTTCCGATACATAGGACCTTTTTGAGATCTTAGCGCAAGTTGGGAAAGTTTTTACCGACTGGCATGGCCGCCGAGAGTAAAGGGTGTTCACCCGGCGTTTCAAGTGTATCAATCGAGAGAGGAGGACGTGTCGAAGACGGCATTTAGGACGAGGCACGGCCATTATGAGTTGTCGTGATGTCATTTGGGCTCACGAATGCACCCGCCGTCTTCACGAAGTTGATGAACGACATCTTCATCGACTTCTTGGACCAGTTCGTGGTAGTGTTTATAGACGACATCTTAGTCTACTCCCGGAGTAGAGAGGAGCATGAGGAACACTTGAGGACGGTGCTTCGAGTCCTCCAGGATAGAGAGCTTTACACTAAGCTCTCCAAGTGCGAGTTTTAGATGTCCGAGGTGGCACTTCTGGGTCATATCGTTTCCGCCGAGGGTGTCATGGTTGACCCGGAGAAGATAGAGTTTGTTTCCTCATGACCGCCTCCTAGGACGGTCAAGGAAGTGCGCAGTTTCTTAGGCTTAACGGGATACTACCTCCATTTTGTTGAGGGCTTCTCCGTGATTGCACGACCGCTCACTTCCTTGTTGAGGAAATCTACGAGGTTCGTTTGGTCCGAGCCTTGTCAGCACAGTTTCGAGGAGCTGAAGAGAAGGTTGACCTCCGCTCCTGTTTTAGCCCAACCTAAGGGCGTGGAGGTTTTTGTAGTGTATAGTGACGCCTCCAAGCTAGGATTGGAGTGCGTTTTGATGCAAAGAGGTAGGGTTATTGCGTACGCTTCTCGGCAGCTGAAGCCGTACGAGGAGAATTACCCTACCCAGGATCTTGAGTTAGCGGCAGTGATTCATGCCCTGCAGATCTGGCGACATTACTTGTGCGAGGATACGTGCCAGATCTTCACAGACCATAAGAGTCTGAACTATCTATTCACTCAGCGGGAGTTGAATAACCGCCAGAGGAAGTGGCTGGAGCTCATTAAGGACTTTGACTTGGAGATTTTATACCATCCCGGGAAGGCGAACGTAGTCGCCAATGCCTTGAGTAGGAGGACACCTCGGGAGGAGGTGATAGCTCGGCTTACTGTTCAGCCTCAGCTGCAGAGGGATTTGGTGGGTTTGGAGTTGGATATCCGGTTCCCGGGTACGGACAGTTGTTTGTCCGAGTTGGAGGTACTACCTGACCTGTCCGGAGAGATCCTGCAGAAGTAGGAGAGATGTCCCATTTTGATGAGGATCCGGGACAGGATGTCCCGAGGAGAGGCGCCGCAGTTTGTCATGGGAGCAGACGGGCAATTGAGACGCCAGGGACGTACTTGTGTACCGTCAGGCCAGGAGTTAAGAGAGCGGATTTTGCATGGGGCACATTCCGCACCTTACTCGGTGCACCCAGGCACGAGTAAGATGTACCAGGATATTAGGAGATTTTATTGGTGGGGCGGGCTCAAGCCCGATGTAGCTAGATATGTGGCCTAATGCGCGACCTGCCAGCAGGTCAAGATCGAGCACTAGAGACGGAGGAGAACTTCACCCACCGCCCACGCCACAGTGGAAGTGGGAGGACATATCCACAACTGTTAGATTGTGAGATTACATGGAATATTGAGGACCATCATCTCGGACAAGGACGGGCGTATTACCTCGAGGTGCTGGCACGCGTCAATCGGGATGGCACCGTATGAGGCATTGTATGGACGGAGATGCCGTACTCCCTTACGTTGGGACGAGCGGGGGAGTTTGAGCGTTGTAGCTCCAAATCAGGTACGGGACGACATGGCG
Organism: Fagopyrum tataricum; assembly: GCA_002319775.1. NCBI lineage: Eukaryota > Viridiplantae > Streptophyta > Magnoliopsida > Caryophyllales > Polygonaceae > Fagopyrum > Fagopyrum tataricum. Next base: position 24,969,534 of record CM008283.1, on the reverse strand, counting down.
AGAGTTGCTTTGATCCGAGAGAGGATGTTGGCTGCGCAGAGCCGCCAGAGGTCGTATGCGGATAGGAGACGTAGACCTCTCGAGTTCAGAGTAGGAGCTCAGGTGTGGTTGAGGGTATCACCGACGCGGGGCGTCAGGCGATTCGGCATTAAGGGGAAGCTAAGCCCCCACTACGTCGGTCAGTTCGAGATCTTGGAGAGAGTCGGTGAGGTGGCATACCAGTTAGCATTGCCACCGCGGTTGGAGGGTATACATCCGGTATTTCATGTGTCTTAGCTGAGAGAGTACATACACGACCCGAGGCACATCATTAGCCACGAGGACCTAGTGGTCGAGCCGGACCATACTTTTGCAGAGCACCCGATAGCACTTTTAGAGCGGAGTACGAGGCGCCTTCGATCGAAGGAGATACCGATGTTGAGAATGCAGTGGTCCAGGCGAGGAGCCGATGAGGCTACATGGGAGACGGAGGATAGTATCCGGAGGAACTATCTTGAGTTTTACGCAGATTTAGCGACATCGATAGGACCTTCGGGTTAGTCCCGAGATCTTTCCTTGTTTGTTTTGTGTGGTTATGTTATGACGTGTTGTATGAGTATATGTGTACCTTGCGAGGTCTTGATGTGATGCTTTACGTAGACTTGGATTAGAACCAATAGTTAACGGTCTAAGAGTTCCACGTGGTTTCGAGACGGGTTGGTCCGAGAGTGTTGGGTTTAGCAAGTTTCGGGACGAAACTTGTTTTTAGGGGGGTTAGTTGTAACGCCCGGAATTTTATACTTTGTAGTTTTCCGTAATCCCGAGATACCGAGAGCCGGGATTTATTCCTAAGAAAATCCCGAGCCGACTCGTCGTTTTTCCCCTTTTTCCCGCGTTCCGACCCTTCGTTCCGAGTCGAAGTGACAAGAGGTCATTTCCGACCCCTCTTTCCAAGCAAAGAGGACAAGACAGTTGTTGTCCACTCAAGACTTTGCAGCCCTTGTCCCCCTCCCTCTCTCTCCTTCCTTCACTTTCACGTTACTTTCCCTTCCACTCTTCTCTTTGGCCTCTATCATCTTCTTGCTCCATGGAAGCACTTGGATGGTGGACTGCAGCTTGAGGAGGCTCCAAATCTGTGTGGTAAGCTTCCTTCCTTCCTTTCTTCCTTCTTCTCCATGGCTGCTCACCCCTTTCTTCTTTCCTCCTTCATCCATGGCCATGGATGAAGCTTTGAGAGGTTTTCACTCAAGTCCTTTGCATGCTTGTGTTCCTAGCTCGATTAGGTCGAGGAGAGGTGCCTAAGACCAGTGGTGAGTGTTTGGAGAAGATCTATCAAGAGAAGAAGGACTTTGGAGCCAAGGATCCACGATCGAAGACGAAGAAGACGACTTTCTGCAACACGACCGCGGGGCGGATCATCACGCCCGCAGGCGCGGCCAGCCGCAGGGGTGGCTCAGCACGGCCGCGGGAGCGGCACAGCACCGCCGCGGGTGCGGCTCGGCATGGCCGCGGGGGCGGCGGCAGGCTCCGGGGCTCCAGGACACGACGGCCGCGGGGCGGCTCCCTTCCGCCGCGGGTGCGGCCGGCAGCGCCGCAGGGGGCGGCCTCTGGTTCCGCAGGGGCGGCTCCTGCTCCGCCGGGGCGCCAGCTTGACTCCGCGACTGCGTTTCTTCGACAGTAGGTTCCTCCTCTCCTTTCCTCTTCGCTCCTTCCTTAGTATTGATGTTGGATCTTGTTAGTAGCATGCCTAGGATGGATCTAGAGTAGCTTGGAATTCCACTTAATGGTTGTGAACCTAGGAGCCCTTAAGGCTCGATGTAAGTGATGGATATGAGCATGTGAGCATGATGGACCTTCTAGGCTAACTTGTGCCTCTTTGGTTGAGGATTACTCTTGTGGAATTATGGACTGTTGTGGATTGTTGCATGTGTTGAGAGTGTGATGAATACTTGGTACCTAGGATGCATTCCTAGTTTGAGGGTTAGGTGATCTTGCATAGATCACTAGAGTGAAGTCTAAGACTTCTTGAGTGTGAGTATGTATTGATAAGCATATCTCTTGTGAGCAGGTTGTGGGCTTCCTCCTTAAGGAAGCAAGAGCGTGGTGACTTGAGTGTGGTGACGAGGTAAGTCTCCGGACTTACTTAGCTCGTATTCTATGTATTAGCATTGATGTGTGTTTGGTGGTGTGTGTTTGTGATTTTGTTATAACATTGAACCCGGTAATTAGGACCACCGACCTTATATATGTGTTGGCCCAAGTGTATGATAACGGGCGGTGACATCATCTGCCTAGCCCTGGCGGGGTCTAGGAGGTTCTCGGCGACGAGTCCGGCGGGTATACGGGCGGATGCATCCGCACCATTCCTTGCCGGTAAGGGACTGAGGATTACTCTTGTGGATTTGGGGTGTTACATGACGTACTAGTAGTGAGTGCACAAAAGTTTTTCGGGATGACTTTCCTGGCCTACCTCCACAACGGAGTTTAGATTTCAGTATTGAGTTGGAGTCTGGCACGAGACTGATCTCGAAGGCTCCCTACCGGATGACACCTAGTGAGATGGTAGAGTTGAAGAAATAGTTAGAGGAGTTGGCAAGGAAAGGTTCAGCCGACCTAATGCCTCTCCTTGGGGTGCCTCAGTATTGTTGATGAGAAAGAAAGATGGATTCATGAGACTTTGCATGGATTACAGAGAATTGAACTTGGTAACAATAAAAAAAAACAAGTATCCGTTATCCAGTATCAACGACCTACTAGACCAGTTGTAGGGGACCTCAGTCTTCTCCAGGATCGACTTGAGGTCGGAATATCACAATTGTGGGTGAGGGAACAAGATATCCTTAAGACAACTTTACGGATCAGATACGGTCATTATGAGTTTGTGGTGATGCCATTCGGGCTCACCAACGCGCCGGCCGTGTTCATGGAGTTGATGAATGGGATATCCATCGACTACCTGGATCAGTTGTGGTGGTCTTCATTGACGACATTTCAGTGTACTCCCGAAACCGAGATGAGCATGCCGGGCACTTGAGGACAGTGTTGCGGGTACTACTGGACAACCAACTTTATGCTAAGTTGTCCAAGTGTGAGTTCTGGATGTCAGAGGTAGCCTTTCTGGGCATGTGGTGACGGCTGAGGGGATCAAGGTGGATTCGGCCAAGATCGAGTCCGTTTCGTCATGGCAGCCTCCTAGGAATGTTAAGGAGGTTCGCAGCTTCTTTAGGTTAGCTGGGTACTACAGACGGTTCGTAGAAATGGTTTTCAGTCATTGCTCGACCACTTACCGGTCTACTAAGGAAGACCACCCGCTTTGTGTGGTCTGAGTCCTGCCAGAGGAGTTTTGAGGAGCTGAAGAGGAGATTGACTTCTAATCCGATCTTAGCCCAGCCAGAGGGCACAAAGGACTTTGTGGTTTACAGTAATGCATCCAAGCTAGGCTTGGGTTGCGTGTTGATGTAGAGGGGTAAGGTGATAGCGTATGCGTCTCGCCAATTGAAGACGTACGAGGAGAACTATCCACTCATGATTTGGAATTACCAGCAGTAGTGCACGCCCTTAAGATCTGGCGTCACTATTTGTATGGGACGACTTGTTAGATCTTCACAGACCATAAGAGTCTGAAGTACATATTCACTCAGCGGGAGTTGAATAGCCGACAGAGGAGATGGTTAGAGCTTATTAAGGACTTCGATCTGGATATTCTGTACCACCCAGGGAAGGCGAATGTAGTCGCCGACGCCTTGAGCAGGCAGACGCCTCAGGAGAAGGCTATAGCTCGTTTGACAGCTCAGCCCGAGCTACAGAGGGATCTTGCCCGACTAGAGGTAGAGATTCAGTTCCCTGATGTGGATCGACACTTGGGTGCTTTGGAGCTTGTGTCGGATCTGTTGGATGAGATCCGACAGAATCAAGATACCTGCCCTACCATATCCAGGATCCGGGAGATGATGTCCTATGATGAGGTACCACTGTTTCTGGTAGGAGGAGATGGAGTGATGAGACGCCAAGGGCGTGTTTGTGTCCCCTTGGATGACGAGTTGAGGCAGCGGATCCTACAGGAGGCTCATGCTACTCCTTACTCAGTTCACCCAGGTGCGAGTAAGATGTATAGAGATATCAGACGTTCCTACTGGTGGAGCGGTCTGAAACCGGATGTGAGTAAGTTTGTGTCCCAGTGTGCGACCTGTCAGCAGGTCAAGATTGAGCATCACCGATCAGGGGGAGAGCTCCACCCCCTGCCAGTTCTGCAGTGGAAGTGGGAGGATATATCGATGGACTTTGTCACCGAGTTGAGACCGAGCCGGAGTTTTGACGCTATTTGGGTTGTGGTGGACCGATTCACCAAGACCGCCTGTTTCATTCCCATTAAGGAAACGTGGCCGATGAGTCGATTAGCAGAGGAGTTCACGAGGAAGATCGTGAGATTGCATGGAGTGCCCCGGACCATCGTCTCAGATAGAGATGGACGGTTCACTTCCAGATTTTGGGAGCAGGTGCATACCGCTTTGGGGACCAGTCTATCTTTTACTACCGCTTATCGCACGCAGTCAGATGGTCAGTCAGAGAAGACCATCCAGAAACTTGAGGACATGCTTAGGGCATGTGTACTGGATTGGGGACAGGTATGACCCGATCACCTACCTCTAGTGGAGTTTTCATACAACAATAGTTATCACTTGTCTATTGGTATGGCTCCCTATGAGGCGTTATATGGCCGGAAGTGCCACACTCCATTATGCTGGGAGGATGCTAGTGAGGCCTCAGGAGTCGCTCCAGAGCAGATTCAGGATGACATGGCTAGGGTAGCCTTGATCCGAGAGCGCACGTTAGCCGCTCATAGTCACCAGAAGTCTTATGTAGATAAGAGGCGTAGACCGTTAGAGTTCCGAGTCGGGTCACACGTGTGGCTGAGAGTATCACGACCCGAGGGGTTAGGCGTTTCGGCATTAAGGGGAAATTAAGCCCCCGATATGTCAGACCTTTGAAATTCTGGAGCGGGTCGGGGAGGTTGCATACCGGTTAGCCCTCCCGCCTACCTTAGAGAGTGTACATCCGGTATTCCATGTATCCCAGTTCAGGGAATACATACCAGACCCACGGCACGTGGTCAGTCATGAGGATTTGACAGTTGATCCGGACCATACTTTTGTAGAGTATCCGGTAGCTATTTTAGAGAGGGGCGTTAGACGACTACGGTCGAAGGAGATTCATATGCTTAAGATTTAGTGGTCCCGACGGGGCATAGACGAGGCTACCTGGGAGACAGAGGATAGCATTAGGAGCTCGTACCCGGAGCAGTATATTGAGCTAGTGTCGACTTTCATCTCGACGAGTTAGACCGAGACCATTTATGTGTTATTTGTTTATTATGTATACCGTACGTGAACTGAGTGACTATTGATATAGTGGTGTTTATTTTCGAGATGCATGCGATACCGGGCTGACCGGGTTTTTAAGAAAGGAAGGTACTTATTAAAATAATCATAATTATGACTCGGGAGTCCGAAACTCGGACTAACCGCACGTCACCCTAAGTTTCGGGACGAAACTTATTTTAAGGGGGGACTGATGTAATAACCTGGATTTTTTTTGAAATTAATTTAATTATTTGAGCGAGATAATATTAACTTAGCCCGAAAAAAATCGAATCGAGATTAAAGAGATTAATAAACCGATCGGGTTCGAGTGAACTAAACCAACTCCGGTTGAATTTAGCCAGTTGGGCATTTTCTTCCACATGCTCCTGTTACCAACCTATGTTTTTACTACTATGTAACTATGTAATGACCATCCATCCAGCTCTGTCCAGGCCTAGCATAATCGGCCCATCTCCCTTGTGAGGTGTTCTCAGGCCCACCTTCACTTTGACCGATCTCGATCAACATCTTCATCTCCCACACTAACGCTACTTCAATGTCAACAGTCGGGTAGAGTAACCGCCGAGTTAAAGCGGTGTAACGTTAAATCGATTAACTTTCCACGCCATTACACTAATCTCTCCTCCCGTCTTTTGTGTCGTTAGAACCGTTGCTTGATCATTTCTGCCCTCTCACCAACACTAACGAGCCAACCCTCTGCAACACCATAAGTTGAAACATCGGACCGGACTCACACATCTTCTTCTCCGTCCCTCTCGATCGAAACCATCCCACCCTTCCTACACCATGCTCGCGCTCCTCCCTACGCTTGACTATCAACTTTCCGATCGAGCTTGGCTACCGTCGGGAATCCTTGCTTTCCCTTCCCTGTGTCCAATCGCCAGCCGAAGACGTCGAACCGGAATAACAGGACCCTAGGTAAGCCTTCTACGTTTGTGGTGTTAAATATGTTTATGGAGTATTGATCTCTCGATCTCGGTCATGGCTCGGTCTAGCCTCCGGTAGCGTTAAGAGTGAAACGAAGGAGATGACCTGGTGTTGTTTATTTGCACAGGTGGAGTGTGAAAACAGCCAGTGTCATCCATAGTACGGTGACAGCGTGACGACCTCGGTTTGTGTGGGAAGCCAACACTCGATTCCTCGACCTACCGGCTAGAATTGTGAGAATAACGCTTCCCCTCTGTCCAAATTCTACTGTACGCTCTGCCTTGTTCAACGTGGGTCTCAAACTCATTGGGTCACAAAGAAAATAATAATAATAGTAATAAATTAAATAAGCTTAACTAAGTTATTGTCTGTAGGACTCGAAACTAACTTTTCGGTTAAAGAGATATTTAGCTAAATCACAATAATATCATAATTTATTTAAATAAGTAAATTGCAAGACAATTATGTTTCTAGACTAGATAAGTGCTTATTTAATTAAATAACGACATCATAAATTAGTGATACGTTAACGGAGGGTCGCAAGTCGAGTGCGAGATGAATTATGTTTGAATGAGAGGAGAATGATTGGAAAAAGTTAGAATTGTAACAAGTTTAGAAAATGCTAATTTAGGGAATTCGGCTCGAGAATTATTTGTAGTAAAGATGTTGAATAGTGATGGATGCGTATAGAAATAGAATTCGGACTCTAAGTTAGCAGATTCGAACAAGTATATTCCAAGGGCCGGAATAAGAATAGGAAATAGACGAATTATTGTGGATCCTAAAATCATGAGGCTTTCCGAGTAAGTATATCTCATTAGAGTGTTTAGTCGATATTTAAGAGAACGGGAATGGACATGTAGGTCCCCGAATCGAAATGTTAAAGAAGTTCAAGGTATTGAGTCTAGACGTCATACCTTGATTGTGAGAATGTTAAATTGAATGAAATTAAGATTGGAATTATTCTAAGAATGAATAATTTAATGATCAGGATAATCGGATCTTTTGCTGGCAAGATCGCGAGACTTTGAGACCAGTACCGTTAAGGTGAGTTCGTAGGACTCACTTAGTTACTATTTTATACTGAGTGTGCATTTGGGTGGTGTGTGCTATATTCATGTGAAATAAAATGAACGGATTAGATCACGGTACTTTATTTGTTAAGTAAGGCACAAGTGTATGATAACGTGCCGTAACCGTCGGTCCGGGCCGATGGTGCCGGAGGATTGCCCCGCGACCAGTCCAGTAGGTATACGGGGGAGATGCATCAAAACCAGTCCTACTGGTAAACGGGGACGGGGCAAGAGTCGGGAGACTCTTGTGTTACAAAAATAAGATGGAAATTAGACTTGATCAAGTCACGTAATGAAATGATAATAAACCGGGGTTGTGTGTGCATGCTGAATGATTTACTGTATATGCCCTTGTGTGTGTTTGTGCTCTAGTGACACTTTAGTATTAGAATTGTAGCGAACGGTTTATACCGTGTTGTTAGATGATGCAGGTTAGATCTCTACCGAGAGATCGAGAGTGAAGTGGTCAGCCAGGGTTTCCATACTAGGATCGGGTGTTTGATTATTATTTCAGTTATTTATTTCCTTAGTTAACATTTACTGTTAGACTCACTAGTCCTAGAGATTGGTTGTGTTGTGTTGGTCACGTCTTATTACTTTGAGTACTTTATTTAAAGATTTACCGTTTTAATATTTGTGTCTTGTTGCAAGGTCCGTTGTGAAATTGTTGTCAAACTAAGGTCGGGACCCACTGTGAGGTCCTAGCCAGTAACGCTCCGGATTCCTAGAATTCGGGGTGTTACACTAACAACTTTTTTCAAAATCCGATTATATATATATATTAATAATAAAAATAAAATAATTTTTATTAAAACATCCGATTATGTAAACCTTTTTTAATAATCTAGATAAATAACTTTTAAAAAGATTTTGTTGGGCTTTGATAATAATTTATATTAACAACTTAAAATAATTAACTTTTTAAAATATTTTTTTATGCTGCGTTAAATCTAGTGCTGACACGTGACAAAGAAGGGCTCTCCTTTAATACATACTAGTTTTAATACTTGTGTCTTACACGGGTTAGACGATAATTGTGTGTCAAAATATTTTTTGATAATTCATCATGTTGAGAATTGCCTTAATTGTTATGTGATACTTGTTGTAATCTGTATTTTTTCACATTATGAATGAAAATCATGCAATAATTCAAATCCTGCAATAACAATCGGGAAAGAGTATTCTGGGACAATATACTTTGAGATAATCGAATGTCAAAGTTAGTATCAATCCTAAAAATAATTAGGTTTTAATAAATTAAATGTTAAATTACGTAATTTGGGTTAACGAATAGACGACACTATGAAACTGATAAGGTGAGTGCACGAAATTAAGCTAAGTATCAATTCACGGGTTGTTTTATTATATAAGATAGATAAGAAATCATATGTAAAACATATACTAACAAAAAAAAGAAGTGTAAAACAAATCATAAAATTTAAATTAACAATATTAAATGATAATATGTTAAAATGTAAATAAAAGTGATTTATATAATATAAGTAGCATGTCTGAGTCAAAAGTTACAATGTTAAATAGTTAAATTTAAATAATTTCTTACCTAACAATTAATAAGACTAATAGCATATGTTAAGTTATTCAAATAATAAATATTACTAAAAATAATTTTTTTTAAAAAAAAGTCAAAACAATAACAACTATCAATTAAACTCAAAATAATACCAACTTTAAAAATTATTGAAAATGATACATACTATCAACGTATTTATAAAAAATAATACAACTTATTTTTCCAGAAAAAAAAATTCTAATTCCGGTGATGATTGAACAACTGATTTTTTACATGTCATTAAAAAAATTTAGGATTATGAGTGTTATGTGGTTTTTTTTAAATAAATTAATATGTTAAAAGTCATAAATTAAGTAAAATATTTAATTTTAACCAAAAAAATGAAGAATTATTTTGTTAATAGTTTTAAAATAAAATTATTTTAGAAAAAAAAATAAAGTTTATAAGTTTTAGAAAAAAAAGTTTAATTAAAAATTAGAAATATAAAAAAAATAAAGATCTTTAAAAATTTAAATTAAAAATATAGTTATAGTTATAAAAAAAAAAAAACGTTTGAACATTATAACTAAACAAAATAAGCTTAATTTAAAATAAAGTTTATAAACTTTTGATTCAATGGAAAATTAAAAAATATAAGTAACAAAATATTAAGATCTCTAAAATTAGATTGTAAATCTGAATTATTTTAATTTTTATATTATAAATAATTAAAGGTCAATTAATAATATGACGAACTAATAAAAAATCAGTTAGTAAAATATTTAAAAATAATTTGTTTTAACATGGTGGGACCCTAGATTAACAAAAAATTAACACGTGTAAATTTAATGACGTGGATTCATCAGGCTGTGCCACGTGTAAGTTCATGGGCTGCTTTAGTATAAAGATAGATAAGATACCCAACTTTTAATACCCAACCTCCATCTTGAACCCAACTTCGATTACCAATATTAGTTACCCGATTTTAATACCCAACGTTACATACCCAACTTCACTTCGGTTAACCAACTTTGTTGTTACCCGATTTTAATACCTAACGTTACATATTCAACTTTACTTCGGTTACCCAACTTCATTGTTACCCGATTTTAATACCCCACGTTTCATATACAACTTCATTTCGGTTACCCAACTTCGTAGTTACCTGATTTTAATACCCATCGTTTCATATCCAACTTCACTTCGGTTACCCAACTTTGAAGTTACCCGATTTTAATACACAACGTTCCATATTCAACTTCAATTCGGTTACTCAACTTCGTAGTTACCCGATTTTAATACCCAGCGTTACATATCCAACTTCACTTCGGTTACTCAACTTCGTAGTTACCCGATTTTAATATCCAACGTTATATATTTAACTTCACTTCGGTTACCCAACTTCGTTGTTACCCGATTTTAATACCCAACGTTACATATCCAACTTTTTAATACCCAACTTCACCGCGGTTACCCAACTTTGTAGTTACCCGATTTTAATACCCGACGTTACATATTCAACTTCACTTTGGTTACCCAACTTCGTTGTTACCCGATTTCAATACCCAACGTTATATATCCAACTTCACTTCGGTTACCCAACTTCGTTGTTACCCGATTTTAATACCCAACGTTACATATCCAACTTTTAATATCCAACTTCACCGCGGTTACCCAACTTTGTAGTTACCCGATTTTAATACCCAACGTTACATATTCAACTTCACTTTGGTTACCCAACTTCGTTGTTACCCGATTTTAATGCAAAACATTACATATCCAACTTTTAATACCCAACTTCACCACGGTTACCCAACTTTTTAGTTACCCGATTTTAATACCCAACGTTACATATTCAACTTCACTTTGGTTACCCAACTTCGTTGTTACCCAATTTTAATACCCAACGTTATATATCCAAACTTCACTTCGGTTACCCAACTTCGTTGTTACCCGATTTTAATACCCAACGTTACATATCCAACTTCACTTCGGTTACCCAACTTCGTAGTTATCCGATTTTAATAACCAACGTTACATATTCAACTTTACTTCGGTTATCTAGTCATAAAATAAGTCTGTAGAAAGAGCTCTTTTGCTACCCAACTACGATTTCAATACCCAACTGTTGCGGTTCTAGGCTTCATTGCTCTATGCTACTATTTAAGGAGGTTCAACAACGCATCTTTTATTAGTATATTCAAAAATAGCCAAACATGAGCAAATCTGAAAATCGATGCTTTCCTAAAAAGCTACGGATCAGTTGCTCCAAAGAGATACACGTTCTCAGACTTGTAAAATATAACAACCTCCTTCAAGGAAAAGATAGGACAAGGAGGATATGATACAGTTTATAAGGGAAAATGTCCGGATGGTCGTCTTGTCGCAATGAAGCTACTAAATTATTTATGACTTTTTCTTCATATAAATATAAAATTTCTCACTCACTAGTTCAAAACTCATAACGGTAACAAACATTCAATAGATAATTAAAAAAACAGAAAATTTTAAAATTTAACAGCACTTATATTAGATCAGTTTAGTACTGATTCACTGCATTCCCTACAAGTAAGCCAACATGAATTTACAAAAATCACCAAATATCTCCCTTTCTAAGTATGCCTTTAAAGTTCTTCTAAAAGGCAAACACAAAATGGTAAGAGAGCCATGGTTAGCACAACAACCATTTCTTACATTTGCTGCTTACTGCAAATTCATACTCCTTAACAAAACAATGCACATACCCAATAATAATCCTTTCCCAAAAAATGTCAGGTAAACGAAAGTGGTAGTTCATAGATTTGGAAAGAAGTAGCCGCTTTAGCTACTGATGTTAGAAATGACACCTCCGCTCATTGCCGGAATTACAACCTCCCGTCCCGGCCCTGTAAGAGGATAAACGAAATCGTCTTCAGGAGGCGGATTCAACAGATCCCTATCTGTAACTTTCTCCAGATTCTCGTCGCTGATTTCCGTTTGTATCATCCTATCTTCCTTGGCATTAATTATCGTCTTGAAGAAGTGACATAATATCCTCCTACTGCAAATACAAGATTATTTAGAACATAGTTTTCCATAATGACGCAAGAGACATGAGATAACTAAGGATTACATACGAGCAATGAAGCCCTTCACCCATATTCTTACAAACATATTTGATCTTCTATTTTCATCTATCCTACTTCAACTAAATGAAATTCTCATAGAGATTCACAACAACCATGAGTATCCATAATTCATTTGAGAGATGAGTTTTTAAACTATAAGAAGAGTTTCATCTTCAAGCTCCTCTGTGGTTTAAAAGTAACACCACCAAACCAGTCAGATAATTGTCAAAATTCAACAAATACATATAGCAATATCACTACAATTTATAAACTAGAGAGTAGCTGGTTAATAGCTAGTTTATATCACTACAATTTACAAATTAGAGAGTAGGTGAATAAGCAGGTCAATAAGCAAACACAGATAGAAATATCACTCCTATGAAACACCCTTTTATCTATATGTTTTAGGGAAAGAACTCCATTAACCATAATATACTACTGTCTACGTTCATTTCTGTGGTGGGAGAAACCTGCTCCCAAAGCCTTTAGTACCGACCAATAACCCGAAAATTATTGAAATATTGTCTAGCCAAGAAAAGCCTAATATAGTTAAATTTGTCACAAGTACTACCATATTGAATAATAAACAAACAACAAACAGTAGTTACCAAGATCAAACAATGGCTTGCAATCAAGGCGGTAACAGTGAGAGCTTTGGTTGTAGATCTTCGATTATTGATTCATAATCAAACAATGGCTTGCAATTAAGGTAGTAAATGAGAGTTCTCCAAAATCAAATAATATCTAAAGAACTACTGATGTTCAAGAATTCATAATTCATAACGAACCATTAACAAACCACTCAAAAGGACCTAGAAAAAGAAGTGACATGTTGCAACAATAGTTGCAAAACAATGACAGAAAGCAAGCCACGTGCTTATTCATGTCATTCAACTACTGATGTTCAATGACAATAAGAAATGTATGCACAACAATTTCAACATTATTTCTAGAAATGACTTCTTCAAATAGCTTTGAAAAATCCAGTACACCCCCCCTCTTTGAATCTCTCCTGGAAACAATGAACCAACCCCTAAGATGAAAATAATAACCAAAGCACAAAAAATAAGCTGTCATCTTTACTTGCCAAGTTGGTGTTGAGAGTTTAAGGTAGTTGTTAATACCCATATTGTTAATACCCCTTGTCACAGTTACGTCTGAAGTATGTATCCATATAAGCTAAAATTAGGATACAAATTACAGAGAACAGGCTCAATAGTGATACAAGCAACAAACAGAACCAAGCATTGCAACAGAACTCAAAAACATTCATCAAGCACTCAAGTAGATATCTAATAGAAAGTTGCAATTTGAACAAATCACAAAAAGGGAAGGGAGTAAGCACATCAAGCACCAACACATGGACTAAAGAGTGAAATGCAGAAAGTTAGTACCAATGGCTGCTTATCATCCGTAGAGAAAGAGGAGAGTTCATCACCAAACCCTATCAAAAGCACTATCAGAAACCGTATTAAAAATCCTAATAGAAGAGAAAGAGGAGAGTTTATCACCAAATCCTAACCTGAAGAGATGAAGAAGGAAGACGAAGAAGGCTAGTAATGGCGACGAAGAAGAGCGGTGAAGAGAGGCGGTAATCGAAGACGAAGAAATCGGGCGACGAAGAAAGGTGACGGGCGACGAAGAAGGAGAAGTGAATCGCCAATGTCCAGAGAAGAGAGAGAACGAGAGCCGAAGAAAGAGGCTGAAAAATTAATCCCGCTATTTATACCTGTATAGTTAGTATCCAAATAAAATTAAGCTTACACACTTTGTACACGGTACACTAAGGCTCATTATTCTCATAATATTTCAATTTTCGGATGGTGTCCTTGAATTTTTACATTTTTGGATCAAAACCCTCTACGTATGTTAACTGATATAAATTAATATTTATTTAACATTTTAAGGCTTATAAAAATATAAGTTATCCATTCAAGAAATTATATATACCAATGACTATTAACGGTATCATAAATAATAAATATTATTTTAATCTTAAAATGTTAAGTATAATCAGAAAAAGTCCATAATTCAATGACACCGTTTGAAAAAAAAAATGAACAAACGCCTGTGCATAATCAGAAAAAATAAAAATTACAACGACACCATACGAAAATTTCTCAAATATATTTATATAAAATTATAAATCGTCGGTGTAAACAAATATTAAGTTAAAAATTATATAAAACACAATACTAAACTAGTTACTAGACTGAATAACAATAAATTAAGGCTCACATTTTAATGGGACTATGACTTTTATCTCCCCTTACAAAATGGAGAGGTAGTCTTTTAGCCACCTTTAAAAAAACTTATTTTCTTTCTGCAGGCCTTTTCCGTAGGAAATTAGGGTTAGGGTAGATCAGATTTCTTTTTGCTGCTTTTTAAAAAAATACTAAAAATAAATATTTCGTCCAGGTGCATGAACTGATGCACAATCAAACTGCGCGTGTCGTAAATGATTTTTTTAATTAAGAAGAAAAACTACATTTGGATTCGATATTCACCTTTTCTTTTTCTTTTTTTAATTTTGAAAATTAAAAAAAAAGGTCTCGAATAGGCCCGAATATGGGAATGTTAACACAAGTGCAATGCAATATGCAAGTACAAGAATCCGTGCTCCTTTAGATCACTTCACCTACCCTTCTTTAACCCTCTCCATCTCCTCTGTTGCAATCGATGTGAGACACTGAAAGCCTAATAAATAGACCATCAACAAAATTTTATTTCTTCCTCATCAATTCAACATGGCTCTTCTCTCTGATCTTCTTAATCTCAATCTCTCTGGCGACACTGAGAAGGTGATCGCCGAGTACATATGGTCAGTCTACCGTCTGCTCTAGGTTTCCACTTTTATTCATCTGTATTTGGCAAAATGCCCGCTCAGGATATTTCGCCGATTTCTTTTAACCTTCCATCTTTAGGATCTTGAGATATTGATGTTGCTGTTATTTCACATGCTAGCGTTTGGGTTAAGTTTTATTGTTCCTGAATCATTTTCGATAAAGCGGCCCGATGCGATGTTTTAGGTTTACATGGAAGGTTTTCAAAATTTTATTCAAGTTGAATAGGATCCTCCGTTTCCTGATCGTGATTTGTCTTTTGGTTCGCCTGTGTATTATTCAATTATTGAAGATGTATCTGATTGGTGGGTGTATCTGCTTCTGATATATGTTACAGGGTTGGTGGATCTGGTATTGACCTCAGAAGCAAAGCAAGGGTAATGTATCTCCTTAGTGTTTTAAACAGCGTCTCTCTTTTGTTTGTACGCTAATTAATTCTATCTAGATTTGGGGGTTGTTCTAAATATTTCTTTGCATTATTGTTTTTTATACACAGACACTTAATGGCCCTGTAACTGACCCCAAAGAGCTTCCAAAGTGGAATTACGATGGGTCCAGCACTGGTCAAGCCCCTGGTGATGATAGTGAAGTTATCCTCTAGTATGTCTTTCTGCTATAAATTGCAACTTGCCTTTCTTGTCATGGATAATCTAAGCTTATTAGTATAATCAGAGATGCTTAATACTGTCTGTGAATTATGCTTTTTTTAATGATTGATGTTTGTTTGTGTTCTCTTAACAGTCCTCAGGCTATATTCAGGGATCCATTCAGGAGGGGCAACAACATCCTTGTAAGTTATATTCTTTTTTTTCACATTTTCTTAGTGATATTCTTGATATTTTGATGTAATTACCAATATCTCTTTTGAATTTTGTATGTTTTAGGTTATGTGTGATGCTTACACACCTCAAGGGGTACCCATTCCAACAAACAAGAGGGCTAAAGCTGCAGAGATCTTCAGTCATCCTGCTGTTGCAAGCGAACTACCCTGGTAGTTGCTGAAAAAAATCTTCCCCTTTGAACTTATCATCATTTTTTCACATATCAGTATGTCATAATCTCATTTATTTATTTATTACTTAAAGAACCTTTATGCAACAGGTTTGGTATTGAGCAAGAGTACACTTTGCTACAAAGGGATGTTAAGTGGCCTCTTGGATGGCCCTTAGGAGGCTTCCCTGGTCCTCAGGTAATCACCTTAATTTCTCTAATTTAGATCTGACCCGATATTGGTCAATTTAAAGAAACTACTTGAACAATAAAGAACAAAGTAAAATATATTTGTGTAATGGTGAAACAGGGGCCATACTACTGTGGTACTGGTGCTGATAAAGCTTTTGGAAGGGACATTGTTGATGCTCACTACAAGTCATGCTTATATGCTGGCATTACTATCAGTGGAATCAATGGAGAGGTGATGCCTGGCCAGGTAATAATATTTCATGGCACCCCTTGTTGGGGTAAGAATGTAAGATGATTTGTTATGCATGTAATTTATAACATATTTTTCTCTATTTGTAGTGGGAATTCCAAGTTGGTCCTGCTGTTGGAATCTCTTCCGGAGATGAGATCTGGGTTGCTCGCTACATTTTGGAGGTATACTTGAGTTTATATTTTACGCTTCCAATTTGTACATTAATTTCAATCTAAACTAACCATGATTTACTTCTGTGACAGAGGATCTCTGAGATTGCTGGTGTTGTTGTCTCTTTTGACCCCAAGCCAATTCCGGTAACATATTCATTCTGATTTCTTATGCAAATGGGATTAATAGGAGTATTTAGTCCTTTTTCTTATGGTGATTTAGCTGTGTTTGCTTATTGGTGACAGGGTGACTGGAATGGAGCTGGTGCTCACTGTAACTACAGGTAAGTGTTCTTTTCATACGGAAAAACCCATATATGTTAGAAATGATAGTGCTAATTTGCTGAATCTCGCGTATTTTCAGCACAAAGTCCATGAGGGATGATGGTGGATATGAGATCATCAAGTCTGCTATTGAAAAGCTTGGACTCAGACACAAGGAGCACATTGCTGCTTACGGTGAAGGAAATGAGCGTCGTTTGACTGGGCGACACGAGACTGCGAACATAGAAAAATTCCTCTGGGTAAGGAAGGAAAAATGTGATAAAATTTTAGTGAATTTTTAAGAAAGATGGAATTTAGAATATGTTGAATGTATGGTTCAGGGAGTTGCAAACCGGGGTGCTTCAGTTCGTGTAGGACGGGAAACTGAGAGGAACAAGAAAGGTTACTTTGAGGACAGGAGGCCGGCTTCGAACATGGACCCGTATGTTGTGACCTCCATGATTGCAGAGACTACTATCCTGTGGAAGCCATGAACTCTTTCAGAAACATAAGTTAGAAACTAGAAAAACAGACTGTGTTTCAGTTTTAGAGGAGAAGGGTGATTGCTTGTGGTAGTGTACTAGGAGTGGTAACAATGGCTGTCTGAATAAGGAAATCTGATACGGCTCTGTAGTTATCTACATTTACGTTCTTCTTGTGACAGCCTTTTTTCACGTATGTCAAATAAAGTATGTGGCGGCCCGGCTACTTTGTTTACATTTTATTTATCGGTTTTTCTACATAGTCAGTCACACTTATCTTTTTATTAAATGAACTTTTTTTTTATTAAAAGTCATTAATTAGACTATATACTCAAGATTTGTAAATTATTTTGAGAGGAATAAAAAGTTCATAAATCAAAATTTGTTTAATTAGTAAAAGTAATTAATTTTAACATTTGTTTTCAATTTCTGGCGTAAGTTTTCTCAATTTTACTGTTATTATTTTTAATTTTTGTAAGTTTGAATTTTAATGGGTAAAATGGTGTGTAGGCCTTTCCCTACATAATGAGCATCAATTAGACCCATATCATTTTTCCTACATAATGAGCATCAATTAGGCCCATATCATTATGAACGGACTTAATAGGCTCACATAAATGATAAAAAAATAAGGAAAATGAAGGAAGGTGTTTTGGGCTGACGATTATATCCCTGAAAAAAGGGAGGATTCTTCCAACCGCTAGCGTCGAAAAATCGGGATTGATTTCAGCCGACCTTCATTCGGCCGAAAGCCTCCTTCCAAGTTTCAATACGATCCGGTGTTAAGATACGATTTCGATTCAAAAACTTCGATTCAGAGGCTCGATTAAGATCGTCGGGTGAGCAAAGTTTCAATTCCTGAACAGTTTCTCTCAATGAAACAGTAATCCATAAAAACTCCGAAAATCCAGGTATGTTATACAATTTATGTGTTAAATTATAAATTCAATGGTCTGTTTCTCTTAATTATTCTTTTTGTTTCTAATTTAGTAGAACAATTTCACCACTATTGGTCACAGTCGTTCTGTTTATTCTTAGGTAAAGTGATATGAGTTGATTACATAGAGAATGGTTATGTAGATGTAACAGTAAATGAAATTCGTAACTGAATCATTGCTTATGTAGTTGGGATAGTCAAATTCGAAACTAAGCTATCATGACATTGCTTTGTATAACGACATACTGTGAAGGACATTGGGTAGTGGAAGAAGGAATTTGAAAATATAGTGGAAATGTCTCTTGTAAACCTTTGTTGGTTGATGTATCATGCACATTTGATGAGTTGAAAGAAATGGTTGCTTCAACATTCAGAATTTGTGTATCGGAATTTGGAATAGAGTTATCGTACCAGAATATTTTTAATCCAGAATTTACCATTTGATGTCAACACAAGGGAAGATTTTGAAACATATATTCAGTTAAATGAAATGGACAAATACAATTGGAGTATTCTCTTATGTGTAACAAAAAAATAGTTACATAAGGGTGAGGAAGAAGAGATGATAGATGTTGATAGAGAAGACAAAGATGTGTTGATCAACAAAGAAAAAGATGAAAACACAAATGCAGTACACAAGGATGGGAAAAAGATACAAATAGAACATGGGGAGAGTTCATCAACTGCTGTACAGACAGAGAAATTTGAAGATACATCCAAATACACTATGGCCATTATTCCCCAACTAACAGGTTGTGTACCAACAGAAAAATATTTAAATCTTAAAATTGGGAAAACATACTGTACGAAAACTGAAATGTAGACAACATTGTGTCTACCTGTCATCTCAGAATGTTTCCAATACAAAATTGTCAAGTCAAAAATGAGAGCAGTAACAGCAGTTTGTGTTGACAAAGGATGTGAATGGAGAGTGCGCTTCTCTATGCTTGGACAATCAAGTTACATTACAACTACAAAATATAACTCTACACACACATGTTCTTTTCAATTGAGGAGATCGGTTAAAAGGGAAGCTTCTTATCACGTAATAGCTGAGAAGGTTAAAGCAATGTGAGTATTTTATTTTACTAGATAGATGTAGAAGTGTTCATTACATAACTTGCAATAACTTACATAAATGTATGTTCTGATTGTGTAGGTATTATAACTCAAAGAAGTTACCTACATTTGACCAAATCAGCACAATAATGAAGATTTTACATAACATTGAAGCCAGTTATTGGAAGTGTTGGAAGACCCTAGAAGAAGTAAAGGACATGATAAGAGGTACACCGGAGGATAATTTTATGTTGATACCTTCATATTTGTATGTGTTGGGACTGGTCAATGAAGGGACTATTGTTACTCTAAAGCTTGATGAAGATAGACGTTTCAAATATGTATTTGTTGCCTACGGGCAATCAATAGGAGGATTTAAAGTACTGAGAATTGAAAGGTAATAACTTGTGTACTGCCTACTCTGTTCACGCTTTATGTACTTCAAATATAAATGATCTTGTGTATCATATATATCTTGTGTACTGAGTCCTCTGTCCAAGCTTTATGTACTTGATATGTACATGAACTTGTGTATCTGATATAACTTGTGTAATGACTCCTCTGTCGAAGCATTATGTACCTTTACGTGTCCTTGTGTATCTGATATAACTTGTGTACCAACTACTCTGTTCACGCTTTATGTACTTGATTTGTGTGTATAATTGTGTAACTAATAGAACTTATGTAGTGAATCCTCTGATAATTATTTATGTACTTAACGTGTGTGTGTTTAAATCATTATGTATGTGTAGGTAATCACAGTAGATGAAACTCATTTGAAGGGAAAATACGGGGGAGTCTTGTTTGTAGCTACTGCACAAGATGCAAATCAACTTACCCAATAGCATTTGTAGTAGTTGACAGTGAAAATGATGCATCTTGGGATTGGTTCTTCAAGAACCTAAAGCATTTTGTACCAAACAACAATGAACTTTTGTTCATATCAGATCGGCATAACTCCATTAAAAAGGGAATAGCATCAAACTATGAGATGACATTCCATGGATATTGCAATTGGCATCGTAAAGGAAATTTGAGGAAAAGAACGAGATCGGCTAGAATACTTGAATTGTTCATGGAAGGTGCCCGAAAATATAAGAGGACAGAATGCATGAAAATTCTAGAACAAATATCAGAGGTATGTATGGTAAATCATCTTATTAGACACATTTGTGTAAATTGAAGAGTTGTGTGCTTTTTTGAAAACAATTAATAATAAGTTGTATGTATTTTGACAAACAGGAGAAGTCAAATGTAGGGGAAATGCTTAAGGAAATTGGAATTCCAACATGGGCACGTTCATTTTGTCCATTGAAAAGGTACAACATACTTACAAGCAACAACGCAAAGTGTGTAAACGGTATCATTAAAGAAGGTAGAGAGTATCCGGTTCTAGCAATGCTTGAAGAAATAAGACAATTCATGACTAGGTGGTTTGCAGAGCGTCGAACCAAGTCTACATCTTGTGTAGAGAAGTGTCCACCGAAAATAGAAGCAATAATACCGAAAATGTACGCAGAGAGTAATAACTACTTTGTGTATGTACTAGATGCAGAAAAGCTAGAGTTTGAAGTAAAAAAAGGGAGATGAACAAGTGACTATGTCTTTGCTAATGAAGAGTTGTGACTGCAAGGAGTTTGATATTGAAGAGATACCTTGTGTACATGCAATGGCTGCAGCAAAACACATGGGTATGAATGCATCTAATCTAATTGGTAAGTATTATACATGTGAGAGTTGGAGGAAAGGTTATGTGGAGACAATTTATCCAGTTCCTAACAAGTCAGAGTGGAATGTGCCTCCGTCAGTATCACAAATCTCATGTGAGCCTCCAAAGAAGCGTAAGAGGTCTGGTCGTTTGCCAAAAGCTAGGAAACGTGTTGCATGAGAATTGAAGATTAAACGGAAATGCAGCTGTTGTGGAATGGGTGGACACAACAAGAAGCCATGTCTCAATCAACCAAAATAGGAAGTTTGATTTGCTTTGACTCTATATTGAACTGTTGCATATTATTATGCATTTATAATAACAAACTAGGGGATATTGTAATACTATATTCAAGTACATACACATACATTGTGGGACAAGCATATATTTTTTGGTTATATAATAGAGATAAAGAAAATAATGACACATGGTTTTTGAAAACATGAAATGGTTATGTAGGAATACAATAAAAACCAGTACACAAGGTTAGCTGGATCACTACACAAAGTATGTCTGAAGAAGAATTAAAGATAGGTAACAATCCAGTACACACAACTGTTAAATGTTTAAAACAGAATCAAAGGCATTCAAAGGCATTCAAACATAAAGTCAGTACACACAACTGTTACAACACACAAAAGATGTCCAAAAGTGATAGTGGAAATGTTTTAGAACAATCCAGTACACACAATTGTTACATCACACTTTCAATTGTCTTGGAACCACATAGGTTAATCCCTGTCAAATACAGCAAATGCTATTTGTTCTCTGTAAGCTGGAAGAGATACATCATTGATTTCGGATAGATCATGTCTTCCGGAAGCTAGGAATTGAATATACTTGATAGTGTAAATGCCACAACTACCTCTGAAATAAGTAAAGTATAAAGAATGGTATATGTAAACATATATGAAATTGTAAAATATAGGACAGAAGAAATAACTTATGTGAACATAAACATACCCATCAGCGTTGCTGTTCAATCCTGTCTTCCTGACAATCTTGAATGGCATATTGAGATTATCCCCGAGTCTTGTGTGACGACCATGAAGTTTCAACAAATGGGGGAATAAAGTATCAAGAGGCTCTAATTCTTTCTGCATCTTATCTTCTTTCACAAGCACAACTTGAGGATCATAAACATAAATGCACCACTCAAGTAGGTTGATCTCAACAGCCACCCAATGAGATTCAAGAAGGTTAAATGGGCATAAATGTAATCCACTTCATACAAATTTTTCTGAAAAGGGACGGTGCATCTCCTTTGACAACAGCATACACAGATTCATCAAAGTCATAAGAGTCTGCTCCAACCTCAAGAAAAGTGGCAAGTTTTGTCTTGTTGAATGTTCTTCCAAAGCTGCAATCCAAAACAACTGTGCGTGCAAATAAATCTTTGAACTCCATAATAAATTTCCTCATAAGAGCTACTACTTCATCAATAACCTGTAATAAAATGAAGATACACAATAATTTAAACACAAAGAATGCATATGCAGTAGTTAATGAATAAAAATAAATCAGTACATAAACCGAACCTCAAGTAATAACATAATAACATTTAGAATGCATACACAAAGTTGTGCATTAAAGTTATACTCAGTAGTCAATTAATATAAAGAAGTAAAAAGAAAATAACATAATAACATTTATAATGCATACACAAGGTTGTGCATTAAAGTTATACTCAGTAGTCAATTAATATAAAAAAGTAAAAAGAAAATAACATAATAACATAATCACATGATAAATCAGTACATAAAAAATGCATATTCAGAAATGAAAGACATTGCAGGAAAAGGGGATGCAATTTAAAATGCATACACAAGTTTGTATTGTAAACGTAAACTCAGTACATAAGTCAGGTAATAACAATAAGTAGAAAGAAACTCAAATAATGTCAGTACATAAAGAATGTATAAAACGTACCTCATTCTTAATCCATCCACTTTTCTGCATAATTGACATTATAGAAGCCTTCGTGAAGTTAGTGGTGTGTCCCGTAATTGTGCCTTTGCTCTCCTTGCCCTTGAGAAAGTTATAGAACTTTTGTCGATCACAAGACTCTATCGTGCTACCAAAAGGAGCTTTTGGTAACTTGACGTCTTGACAGTAAGGAGTTCTCTTCCACTAACTTCCTTTTCTGAGCCTCAAACCCATTCGACGGGTTGGCTCTTCATCAGTAGCTTCCTCCTGACAAAACGGGTAAATATATCAAACATTAATAACTGGATTAACTTTATGTATTATTATAACTCCTTAGCATAATATTAAAGGTGTAATTATCAAAAAGTGAATTTTCATACCTCACTTGTGTGAGACCCCTACTCTTCCGTCCCGAGACCATGGCCGAGATTGGCTTTGGCCGAGCTTAGATTGTTCCGCACCCGCGGGCATTTTGGCCGCCCCTGCGGGTCTCCGCCCCTGCGGCTCATGGGACCGCCCCTGCGGTTTCCGGCGGCTGCAGCCGGTTTTGTTGACTCTTTTGACTTTTGCTTTACCTTCATTTCACCTCCTTCATTTCACCTTGCTGAGCAAGGGTTTCATCACATTTCCAATCCAGTTTCACGTCCTTCTTGCTTCTCCTTCTTCTTCCCTTGAGTTTGATCTTGTGTATGAGTTTCTCTTGAAGTTTACAAGAGAGTTTGAGATGGCTTTGATGCTATGGATGCTGGTGGTTGTTGGTTCTGGGCTTGAGGCCAGCTAGTGTGTGTGTGATCTTCCCCTGCAGCCTTAGACCACAAGTGTGGTAAGAATCTTCTTGCTTTCTCTTCTTCCTTTCTTGTTCTTCTTCTTCCTTAGCTTAGGATTAGATGATTGAATGTAGGATTGATGTTTGTATGTGTATGATGTGGCATGTGTATGAATCTGGAAGAGAGTAGACGTGATTTGATAACGTGAAGAGCTAAAGAGAAGCCGCGAGGTTTCATTCTGCACTGTCGCCGCCCCGCGGCCGAGGGTCACCGCCCCCGCGGCTACCGTGTCGCAGCGCCTGCGTCGTGCCGGCGGCGTGCCTGCGTTTGCCAGCGTTCCTTGTCACCGCCCCTGCGTATTCTACCTGTCGCGTCTGCGGGTGATCTCCTCCGCCCCTGCGTCCTTAGTTTACGCAGGTGCGTCTTGTCCCGGGACTACCTATAGTTAGGTAGTTCCTTTCCTTTCTAGTATGAGGAACTTAGTACCATGCTAGGATTCGGATGTTGATGGGTATGATACAGAAATGCCGGTTAGGGCTTTGAGGTTTACGAGTTGGATATGATCCCTTATGGATCCCTTGGGTCTAGGTGTGACGCTTTATGTGATAGGAGTTTGATATTTGTGTATGCCTTGTATAGGCCGTGTTATCCTCCAGTTTGGAGTGGACTGAGTTGAGGGTTGATCCAGTGAGACGACTACGAGGTTGAGGTAATTCCGTGGGACTTACTTAGTTGTCATTCCTTTATAGGATGTTGTGCATGGGTGGTGTGTGTTATATGTTTATAGCATGTGTTATGTTGGTCACCGACCTATGGTATATTGCTTGCCCATTTTAGGGCCGTGATAACTTGTCCTTTCATCCCGCTGGGAGTCTGGGAGGTTCTCTGTAGGCAGGCCAGACCTGGTAAACGGTTCGGGCACTCCCCATTCCCTTAGGGTACACGGGGTAGTGTTCCAGGCACCATTCCAGCTGGCTATTGGACCTAGAGGCGAGGTTTATATTCCTCGTGTCACATATGTTTATATGGATATTATATACGAGTTGATTGCTGGACTTTATAAAGATAATGAACCGGGTAAATGTATGAAAGCATGATGATGTGTTAAGATTTCTGATGTGTGTTTGTGCTCTAGCATCTTCCTTTATTTGTGTATGGTTAGCTAACGGTTTCATACCGTGTTGTAGACACTTTGCAGGATAGGAGAGCTGCAGAGTGATCCAGAGTGGGTGATCCGCTGAGGGCTCCGTACACTGGGGCATTATCGGGGATATGGGTTATTTTGTTGTACAGTATAGTCTTGTTGTACTCAGCGGTACATTGTATTATCTTTTTGATATATATATATATATATATATATATCAGTTTCATGTTTTGTTTTAATCTATTGGTGCCTTGTTGTAAGATCAGTGAAATTGTTGTCAGGCTAGTGTCAGGATCCATTGTGAGATCCTAGCCCAGTAGCACTCCGAGTCCTACGGATTTGGGGTGTTACAAAGTTGGTATCAGAGCCCAGGTTGACAACAATGGCACTAGTAATCTGCGATAAAGGTCGAATAGATAACTAAACAGAACCCGAAAAGGGGTCTGACTTTTCAAAAGGTTTTGGTTTTGAAATGAGTACAAATGTTTTGGGATACCATGTACGTGAGCCATCACCCCTCTGAAGACCTCAACAGTATAGATATATATAGATATTCTGTTGTGATTGATTTGATATATATCTATACATATGGCATATATATATCCTTCTAAGATAGGTTTACGTCTTCTGCAGATGGTTCAGACTAGAGCCTTACCTACAACAAGGCGAGGTAGAGGTAGACCCCCTCTAGGTAGAGGA
The DNA here is from genome assembly GCA_002319775.1 of Fagopyrum tataricum. Taxonomy (NCBI): domain Eukaryota; kingdom Viridiplantae; phylum Streptophyta; class Magnoliopsida; order Caryophyllales; family Polygonaceae; genus Fagopyrum; species Fagopyrum tataricum. Next base: position 24,944,144 of record CM008283.1, on the reverse strand, counting down.
CGGTGTAGGACTCCTGCTGACGGTTCACATGCGGGAGAGATACATGAGGAGGTTGCTGAGAGCGCCGTTCCTGAGACTGGGAACGGGGCAGCTGAGGGACAGGGGGCATAGAGAGCCCAATCTGGTGATTCTGATCGCGTCTCTATGGGTAGATCAGAGTTTCATGCCTATATTAGACGAGTAGAGGATGCTGTCAGAACCGGTAGACGTGCCCCAGACTTACAGGCACAGGAGGGACCATTTGAGAGGTCCCACACTATTACTCAGGTGCCAGCTGTACAGGTACCTGCTGTTGAGGTTGCTCGGGCTACAAAAGAGCATAGAGGGCCTCGACCAGATACTTGGTTGAAGGCTTTTCATCAGATGGGTGTACCCCCTTTCACTGGGAAAGTGGGGCTAGAGGTGGAGCTTTGGATAGGACATGTAGACTCAGCTCTAGAGTCTATTAGATGTCCAGTTGACAGGCAAATTGAGCTGGTGCAGACCTTGTTCAGAGATTTGGCATAGCATTACATGTTACTGGTTATGAGCAAATGAGGAATCTGATCCGAGAGCGTTTCTGCCCTGCCTCGTTGAGGAGGAAGAAACTACGAGACTTTGTTGAGGCTGGGTTCGAGGATGTACCGGTCTCAGAGGCCATCAGGAGATTCCAGGAGGAGCTGGCATTGCTGGGTCCAGCTGCACCTCCTGCAGATCAGCACGTGTATTTGATTTCCCGACGTCTGAGGGATACTACCCGTACCTATATGGCGGGTTTTCACTGTGAGGCCTTGGTCGATTATCAGGACCGGGCTTCTGTCTACAAGAGGGAGAGAGCTAGCCAAAGGAGAGCTTTTTAGACCGGAGGGTCTAAGAAGAGACGGAGGACTAGTCAGACCAGTGGTACTGGTGGAGCTGCTGGTTCAGGGCGAGGCCAGAGTCACCAAAGTCGTCCTCCATCTGCACCGGGTGCAGATAAGGGAGTGCAGTGCTTCAACTGCAGTGAGTATGGGCATATGAGGTCAAAGTGTACTAGGCAGCCGGTGACCTGTTTCACTTGTGGCTGACCTGGTCATAGAGCTACCTTCTGTAGACGAGGGAGAGCTTCATCACAACAGGATTCTTCTCCTGCTAGTGCAGCAGGAGGTGGACAAAGACCACCTCAGCAGTAGCAGCAGAGTCAGGGACAACAGAGGGTCCCAGATTGCCCTACGACTCAAGGATCTGCTTCTGGGCCGGGTAGAGGCAGAGGACGTGGTGGGGGCACCACTGATACCAGAGGCCCACAGTGTCGTGTTTTTGAGTTGAGGAGTGCAGAGGAGCCAGCTGCACCTATTGCTACAGGTACCATTCTGATTAATGGTTCACCTGTTAGAGTTTTATTTGATACTGGTGCTACACACTCTTTTATTTCTGATGCCTGTGTAGAGCGTCTTGGGTTAGATACAGTTGAGGGGATGCCCTTTATTATAGGGTTACCCGATGGTTGTAGGGTCAGAGGTACCCGTGAGATTCACGGTTGTCCCATTTCTGTAGGGACCCGTGTGTTACTAGTTGACTTCTTTGTCATGCCATTAGAGCATGAGGAAGTCATTCTAGGTATGGATTGGATGGCTAGACACTCGGCAGTTCTAGATATAGGTAGGAGGACTGTTACCCTTTCTACCGAGTTAGGTCAGATAGAGGTTTTCCGAGGTTGGGACCTTGGAAAGGTAGGTACAGTTATCAGCGCTATACGGGCAGCTAGACTGATTGCACAGGGTTGTGAGGCCTTCTGGTGTTATGCCATGAAGGAGGGGGAGAGTCCAGCATTAGAGGACATTCCGGTTGTCTGTGAGTTTACTGATGTGTTTGTTGAGCCGTCCAGTTTTCCGCCTCAGATGAGTGTGGATTTCAGTATCGAGTTAGAGCCTGGTACGAGACCCATCTCGAAGGCCCCATACCGGATGGCGCCTGTCGAGATGCTGGAGCTGAAGAAGCAACTCGAGGAGTTGGCTGAGAAGGGCTTCATTCGCCCTAGCGTGTCCCCATGGGGAGCACCTGTCCTCTTCGTACAGAAGAATGACGGATCACTGAGGTTATGCATATATTACAAAGAGCTGAACAAGGTGACCATCAAGAACAAGTATCCACTGCCGCGCATTGATGATTTGTTAGATCAGCTACAGGGAGTGACTGTGTTTTCCAGGATTGACCTGCGTTCCGGGTATCACCAGCTGAGGGTGAGGGAGCAGGATGTGCACAGGACAGCATTCCGGACCAGATATGGCCACTACGAGTTTGTAGTGATGCCATTTGGGCTTACGAATGCCCCAGCCGTCTTTATGGAGTTGATGAACAGTATCTTCATCGACTTCCTGGATCAGTTTGTGGTGGTTTTCATTGATGACATTCTGGTATACTCTCGCAGTTGAGAGGAGCATGCAAGACATCTGAGGACTATATTGCAGGTTTTACGGGATAGAGAACTTTATGCAAACTTCTCTAAGTGCGAGTTCTGGATGCTAGAGGTAGCATTCCTGGGTCACATTGTATCCGCCGAGGGGATCAAGGTTGATCCAGCGAAGATAGAGGCAGTAGCTGCATGGCCTACACCGACGAACGTCAAGGAAGTACGTAGCTTCCTTGGCCTAGCCGGTTATTACAAACGCTTTGTGGAGAGATTTTATGTGATTGCCCGTCCACTGACGAGTTTGTTGAGGAAGACTACCAGATTTGTGTGGTCTGATCAGTGTATAAAGAATTTTGAGGAGCTGAAGAGACGTTTGACTTCTGCTCCTGTTTTGGCACAGCCAGAGGGTACTGAGGATTTCGTAGTATACAATGATGCATCCAAGCTAGGCTTGGGATGTGTGTTGATGCAGAGAGGCAGGGTGATTGCATATGCGTCTCGACAGTTGAAGACGTATGAGGAGAACTACCCGACTCATGATCTGGAGTTGGCAGCGGTAGTTCATGCATTGGAGATCTGGAGACATTACCTGTATGGTGTTACATGTCAGATCTTCACATACCATCAGAGTCTGAAGTACATTTTCACGCAGCGGGAATTGAATAACCGCCAGCGTAGGTGGCTTGAGCTAATCAAGGATTTTGATCTGGAGATTTTGTATCATCCGGGGAAGGCGAACGTAGTCGCCGACGCCCTGACCAAGAAGACGCCTCGAGATGAGGCGATTGCGAGGCTGACAGTTCAGCATCAGTTGCACAGAGACTTGATCTGGCTAGAGTTGGACATCCAGTTCCCTGATGAGGATGCCCAGCTGCGTACTTTGGAGGTTCTTCCTGATCTGTTGGATGAGATCCGACAGAAACAGGAGACATGCCCGACTTTACAGAGGATCAGAGATAGGATATCTCGGGATGAAGCACCACGGTTCCTGCTAGGAGCAGATGGAGTTTTGAAGCGCCGCGGTCGCGTCTGTGTACCTGTTGATACAGAGGTTGAGACAGAGGATATTACAGGAGGCTCACTGTACACCTTACTCGGTACATCCAGGTACGAGTAAGATGTATCAGGACTTCAGACGTATATATTGGTGGGGAGGGCTGAAGCCCGATGTAGCCAGATTTGTAGCTCAGTGTACGACCTGCCAGCAAGTCAAGATTGAGCATTTCCGACCTAGAGGTGAGCTCCATCCACTTCCTTTTCCACAGAGGAAGTGGGAGGACGTCACCATGGATTTTGTGACTAGACTGAGGCTGAGCCGGAGTTTTGATGCTATCTGGGTCATAGCAGACAGATTGACGAAGACGGCACGTTTCATTCCTATCAGGGAGACGTGGCAGGTGAGCAGATTAGCTGAGGAGTACACTAGGCAGATAGTGAGACTCCATGGTGTACCGAGGACAATCGTCTCTGACAGAGATGGACGATTTACCTCGAGGTTCTGGCAGCAGATTCAGACAGCCCTAGGGACGAGTTTGCACTTCACGACTGCGTTTCATCCTCAGACAAATGGTCAGTCAGAGAGGACCATTCAGACGCTGGAGGATATGCTGCGAGCTTGTGTGTTGGATTGGGGGCAAGTGTGGACGGATCATCTCCCACTTGTTGAGTTCTCCTACAACAACAGCTGGCATGCATCTATTGGGATGGCCCCATATGAGGCACTGTATGGACAAAGATGTCGTACCCCGTTATGCTGGGATGAGCAGAGCAGTGTCAGTGGTTTAGCACTTGATCAGATTCAGGATGATATGCCTCAAGTAGCATTGATTAGAGAGCGTATGCTAACTGCACAGAGCCGTCAGAAGTCTTATGCTGACAGGAGGCGTAGACCTCTAGAGTTCAGGGTTGGAGCCCATGTGTGGCTGAGAGTGTCCCCGACACGAGGTGTTAGGCGATTTGGCATTAAGGGGAAGTTGAGTCCCCGATATGTCAGACCGTTCAAGATTCTGGATCGGGTTGGGAGCGCAGCTTACAGATTAGCATTGCCTCCGAGATTAGAGGGTTTTCACCCTGTGTTTCATGTCTCTCAGTTGAGGGAGTATATACCAGATCTGAGACACATCGTGAGTTATGAGGATTTGGTGGTTGAGCCGGACCACACTTTTGTTGAGCATCCGATTGCAGTCCTAGAACGAGGTATGAGACGCCTATGTTCGAAGGACATACCTATGCTTAGGATACAGTGGTCGAGACGAGGACCTGAGGAGGCTACATGGGAGACTGAGGATAGTATCCAGAGGAACTATCCAGAGTTCTATGCCGAGATAGGTGCACCAATAGGATCACCGAGTAGATCTTAGTACTAGCTTGGTGAGTCTTATGTGCTTACATGCTTATATGCTATGATATGTTATTTCATGCTAGCTTGTTGTGATTATGATCTTATTAGATCTTGTTGTGCTAGTATGATTTTTGTTTATAGCTGGAGATGGCTCTTTCCTCCATGCTATTGGGATATGTTATGGTTTGGCTAGAGATGGTTTCCCTCTAGGCCTGGATAGTATAGTTTGCTGCTGGAGTGGATGATTTCCTCCATGCTTATGTTTGAGGTTATAGAGAGTGTTACCTCGACTTTTGAGTCCGAGTGTTTTCAGGATCTTTGCAAGTTTCGGGACGGAACTTGTTTTTAGGGGGATGAGATGTGAGACCCCTACTCTTCCTGACCGAGACCATGGCCGAGATTGGCTTTGGCCGAGCTTAGACTGTTCCGCACCCGCGGGCATTTTGGCCGCCCCTGCGGCTCATGGGACCGCCCCTGCGGTTTCCGGCGGCTGCAGCCGGTTTTGTCGACTCTTTTGACTTGTGCTTTACCTTTCTTTACCTCCTTCGTTTCACCTTGCTGAGCAAGGGTTTCATCACATTTCCAATCCAGTTTCACGTCCTTCTTGCTTCTCCTTCTTCTTCCCTTGAGTTTGATCTTGTGTATGAGTTTCTCTTGAAGTTTACAAGAGAGTTTGAGATGGCTTTGATGCTATGGATGCTGGTGGTTGTTGGTTCTGGGCTTGAGGCCAGCTAGTGTGTGTGTGATCTTCCCCTACAGCCTTAGACCACAAGTGTGGTAAGGATCTTCTTGCTTTCTCTTCTTCCTTTCTTGTTCTTCTTCTTCCTTAGCTTAGGATTAGATGATTGAATGTAGGATTGATGTTTGTATGTGTATGTTGTGGCATGTGTATGAATCTGGAAGAGAGTAGACGTGATTTGATCACGTGAAGAGCTAAAGAGAAGCCGCGAGGTTTCATTCTGCACTGTCGCCGCCCCGCGGCCGAGAGTCACCGCCCCGCGGCTACCGTGTCGCAGCGCCTGCGTCGTGCCGGCGGCGTGCCTGCGTTTGCCAGCGTTCCTTGTCACCGCCCCTGCGGATTCTACCTACCATGCCTGCGGGTGATCTCCTCCGCCCCTGCGTCCTTAGTTCACGCAGGTGCGTCTTGTCCCGGGACTACCTATAGTTAGGTAGTTCCTTTCCTTTCTAGTATGAGGAACTTAGTACCATGCTAGGATTCGAATGTTGATGAGTATGATACGGAAATGCCGGTTAGGGCTTTGAGGTTTACGAGTTGGATATGATCCCTTATGGATCTCTTGGGTCTAGGTGTGACCCTTTATGTGATAGGAGTTTGATATCTGTGTATGCCTTGTATAGGCCGTGTTATCCTCCAGTTTGGAGTGGACTGAGTTGAGGGTTGATCCAGTGAGACGACTACGAGGTTGAGGTAAGTCCGTGGGACTTACTTAGTTGCCATTCCTTTATAGGATGTTGTGCATGAGTGGTGTGTGTTATATGTTTATAGAATGTGTTATGTTGGTCACCGACCTATGGTATATTGCTTGCCCATTTTAGGGCCGTGATAACTTGCTCTTTCATCCCGCTGGGAGTCTGGGAGGTTCTTTGTAGGCAGGCCAGACCTAGTAAACGGTTCGGGCACTCCCCATTCCCTTAGGGTACACGGGGTAATGTTTCAGGCACCATTCCAGCTGGCTATTGGACCCAGAGGCGAGGTTTATATTCCTCGTGTCACATATGTTTATATGGATATCATATACGAGTTGATTGCTGGACTTTATAAAGATAATGAACCGGGTAAATGTATGAAAGCATGATGATTTGTTAAGATTTCTGATGTGTGTTTGTGCTCTAGCATCTTCCTATATTTGTGTATGGTTAGCTAACGGTTTCATACCGTGTTGTAGACACTTTGCATGATAGGAGAGCTGCAGAGTGATCCAGAGTGGGTGATCCGCTGAGGGCTCCGTACACTGGGGCATTATCGGGGATATGGGTTATTTTGTTGTACAGTATAGTTTTGTTGTACTCAGCGGTGCATTGTATTACCTTATATATATATATATATATATATATATATATATATATATATATATATATATATATATATATATATATATATATATATATATATATATCAGTTTCATGTTTTGTTTTAATCTATTGGTGCCTTATTGTAAGATCAGTGAAATTGTTGTCAGGCTAGGGTCAGGATCCATTGTGAGATCCTAGCCTAGTAGCACTCCGAGTCCTACGGATTTGGGGTGTTACAACTTGAGTGATCAAATGGTTCAAGAACCAAGTTCTCTACATCTTTGTCAGTTCAAGGGGCATTGGCTTGAGCAGCTCGAGGGGAAATAAGGTCTTTGATCAGCTTTGTAATATTAGTTTCAGTGCGCTTGCAAGCTAGGAAAATTGTAGAATCAAGTCTCTCAAACAAAGTCCCCAAGTCTTTGGAGTATAAGACATGCTCTTCTATAATCCCTTGCTGATGATCAACCTTCTGAGTAAGCTTAGTTTGTTCATGTTGAATTTCCAAAAGTTTGTTCATTATATCTGATAATGAAACAGTTTGGACTTCGGGAACACTAAAACAGTAACAATAGTCAATAGATGGCAAACACATTACATACAAATATCAGTACATAATCCAAATGCAAATTCAGTACATAAATAAGGCATAATTGTTATCATGAATAATCAATTAGTAATGAATACACAAGTAGCAACCATAAAATAGAAATTAAAAAATTGCAGAAGAAGGGGAAATCATTTATAAATGCATACACAAGATTCTGCCTTAAACGTACACTCAGTAGTCAATGAATAAAAAAAAGTAAAATAAAATCGCAACATAATGACATAATAAAGCAGTACATAAAAAATGCATATTTGGTATCATGAATAATCATTTCTTAATGAAAACACAAGTAACATTCAGAATGAGAACTGAAAGTCAATGGAGAAGTAGGGAAACCAAGTTATAATGTATACACAAGATTGTACCTTATACAGAAAGTCAGTACATAACGTGAATTAATACAAAGTAGTGATACATAAAGAACAGATATAAACACTCACTGTGTCATTTCAGGAATTTCCCCCTCAGTCTCTTCTGGAATCTCTTCTTCATAAGGTTTATCACCAGTAGGAGGGATAAATGGTTCCTTTCCTTTAGCCTTATTACTTGAAGAACTAAAAAAAATGGAACAATATTAAAAAGTACAGTAAGCAATGAATTGAAAATGTGTAATTCAGTTTTGACCATGACATACGGTGAAGTTGGCGGAACATGAAGTGTTTCGGAAGCCTTCCTCTTGACATGCTTGGGGACTTGTTTTTGAACAGGTTCTTTAATCAGAATTGACTTTCCCCTTGTCCTTGGGGGTGTAGCAAAGTCATCACCTTCTGAAGCTTCTGGAACAGATTTTTTGGAAACTTTCGTCTGAGCCTTCTCACTGCATAATAGCATAATAATGAAACATCAAAAAAGAAACAATGCATAGTTGTAATAATATGTATGCTATGAAGAAACAATTACACAAGGATATGACATAAAAAGTGTAAGAATATCAATACAAAAGCATAATTTGAACTTACCTAATAACAGTTTCTAACTTCTTAGAAACTGGACGATGAATATGAATGATAGAAGGTTCGAAACCCTGTTCAAATAGAACATCAATTCTTTCATCAACAACCTCTTCTTCCCACCAATCATCATCATCATTCTCAAAACTTCCTTCCACAGTTTTGATGTCTTTTTTAGTGAAGGTATCAACAATGGCTTTGATATCAAAATAGCCGGGAAATGGCTTTCCCTTTTGGAATTTCGATTCCCACCGTCTACAGATTTGTGCAGCATTTTCATCAATAATAGTTGCAAATTCCATGTCAACCTTTGGCATAGAATGAAAAGCAAGCGGCTGGGAAAAAAAAGAAGCAATACATAAAATGGTTAATAGATTGAATAAAATTTGAAGAAATGGTAAACTGAATAAATTGATTTAACTTGTAAAGCAAGTGGAAACCCTCCAATATTGTAGCCACCGCTTGGCCTCTCCTTACCAGCTTCACAACTTTGCAAAAATCGTTTGGTTTGAATGAATGAATGCCAACCCCAAGGGTAAGCATTGAAAACATCCAAATTACTAACAAGATTGATGGTCTGCTGGTTGACCATAGTCTTCTTGTCCTTCGAGGCAATAATGCCTTCAACAAAAATAATTAACGCCATTTTCATCTTAAATGGTGAGTCCTCTGGCTCCTTATCAAATAAAGCTTCCAGTTGACCATTTGTACAATGATCATGACCAACAACATCAACCATATCTACATCTTCAATCTGTTCCGCTTCACTGAGACCTTCATCACCACAATGCAGCCCAGTAATGTTTTTAAATTCCGTTAATCCGAAGCGGATTAAGGTGTTATTAACACCAAACCACATTGAGTGGTTCCGATTGGTAACTACTTCCCTCAGTGGCATGAAGTGAATTAATTGGTTGGACAACTTCAACTTTGTGTCCATTTCAATAATGTCCTTAAAAACACCAGACTTAAAAGTTTCTTTGTCAGCAGAAGAAATGTAATAACCGGAAAATTTCTAATAATTTCACGGAATATCTTAAGAAATGAAATTAATTAAATTTTGATTTAATCCGGAAACCGAAGCGGAAACAGAGAATTAAGTAAACGGGTTCAAACCGATCAAGTTGAGTAAACCAAACCCGTTCCCTACTAGAACCGAACCAGTTGTGGGAACCGGATGTTGAATCCTTTTAACCGGCCCATTTCCTCTGCGTCTTATTTCTGCACGGCCCAATTGCTCCGCCCACTTCACACCAGGCGCGTTGGGCCAAGACGAAGCAACAAGGCTACTTCTCCGTCCTTTGCTTCGCTTCATCTTCAACCGAGACCAAGAACCAGCGGTCAATTAGTCCACGACTGTTACGGAATTGAATGCCGAGAATTGACGGTTCTTGAATGACGAGTAACGGCCACCGGGCATTGAAGAAGGCTGAATACGTAGACATGAATTAATCGGAAGTACCGGACTTTGACCCTTACTAGCTCTGGCTTTTCCTCCTCTGCACTCACACCCTTTTTGCCGCTTCCCGTTAATTCTTCAGCCTCACGATCGCACTTCCCATCACCACCTCGTCCACCGCCGGAAATTGGAGCATAGGCCAACAACTTAGAGTTCCACCCTGCCAGTTAGTACGCCGGGAATATCTAACTGGGACCTGCTGACCGTGACTCGAGTTCGCCGAAGGAGTACAGAATATAGTCCCTTCTGAGTACGAGCAGTCAACGCAGGGGGCACACCGAGGACAAGTACCCGTCTTCAAATCACGGTGAGTTCGATTCCTATACCTCCTGCTACTGGGGTTGTTCACGGTTGTTGATTACGTGGCCACCTAGAAATTGAGCCGAGACACGTCAATTCTTTGGACTGAAATGTTTCACCTACTTGCTGTTAGCAGGGATCGAACCAAGCAGTGTAGAGTGTAGATTTGGCGGGTAGTGTTTCTGCTCAAGTGGATCTAACTTCCTGGGTAAGCCCCCATTTGAACGCTGCTTACGTTGCACAAAGAAGTCAAACCTTTGACCGTAAATTTTGTGTGTTGAGTATACTGTCATTGTGACTAACAGGTGACGAGAGTGCGAACGAGAGATCCAGGTGAGAGGTGAACCGTCCAATTCGATTAACCTTGCTACCGACCCACTTACGGTTATAACCGCTTCCGACCCTCGTGTTTAAATTCAGTGGAATCTAATAATAAATTATTCTATAATTTATTGATAATAAGTGATAAGATAATTTTATATAATGAGCGGATTTTATAAAACGATCTTGGAAGTTAAGAGAACTCGAAAAATCTATTTAAGTGAAGAATAATCTCTGGATAGGAATCGGAACCTAAGTTAGCGGAATAAAACAAGTGTATTCCAGAGACTGGGACAAGATTCGAGAATAGACGAATTATTCATGTTGTTAGAATAATAACATCTTTCGGGTAGATAGTCTAATGGAACGAGTATGTTAGGACTAAGAGAATGTGAATGGACGTGTAGGTCCCCGAACTGAAATGTTAAAGGAGATCAAGGTATTGAGTCTAGACGTCATACCTCGATCGTGAGAATGATAAGTTGAAGGAACTTTATGATTGGAATGGTTCTAAGAATAGATAATTTATGGAATAGGATAATCGGATCTTTAGCTGGCAAGATCGCGAGACTTTGAGACCAGTACCGTTAAGGTGAGTTCGTAGGACTCACTTAGCTACCGTTTTATTCTGAGTGTGCATTTGAGTGGTGTGTGCTATATTATGAGAAATAAAATGAACGGATTAAATCACGGTATTTTATTGTAAGTAAGGCACAAGTGTATGATAACGTGCCGTAACCGTCGGTCCGGGCCGATGGTGCCGGAGGATTGCCCCGCGACCAGTCCAGTAGGTATACGGGAAGAGGTACATACAACAGCCCTACTGGTTTACGGGGGCGGGGGCAGGAGTCGGGAGACTCTTGTGTTACAAAATAAGATGGAAACTAGACTGGATCAAGTCACGTAATGAAAAGATAATAAACCGGGATCTGTGTGTGCATGTTGAGTGATTTACTGTTTATGCCTTGTGTGTGGTTGTGCTCTAATGACACTTTAGTATTAGAATTGTAGCTAACGGTTTATGCCGTGTTGTTAGATGATGCAGGTTAGATCTCTACCGAGAGGTCGAGAGTGAAGTGGTCAGCCAAGGTTTCCGTACTAGGATCGAGTACTGTTACGGTTATTTATTTCGGTTATTTATTTCTGCATATTACTTTTATCGTTAGAATTACTTGTCCTAGAGATTGGCTGATGTTATGTTAGTCGTGTCGTTATACTTTGAGTACTTTATTTAAAGATTTCATGTTTTAATATTTGTGCTTTGTTGCAAGGTCCGTTGTGATTATTGTCAAACTAAGGCCGGGACCCACTGTGAGGTCCTAACCAGTAACGCTTCGGATTCCTAGAATTCGGGGTGTTACAAGAAAGTTGAGCTAAAATGTGAGGGATGAGAAGCATCCGACTGTAACAGTTTATGCGTGCGGAAACATTTTTCTCTGTTTCATCCCACTTGTATTGAAACTGAGAAATAAAAAGCAAGCATATAGGAAGGTAGTAAGGAAGTCGACCCAATTGTTACATGAAAACATATGTCTGCTATGGAGTTGTGTACACCCAATAAGAAAATGATAAATACAGAAAACAATACAAAGCCGTATGTAGTTATGTACACACAATGAATAATATAATAACTACATAAAACAACATACATAATAAATAAAAGACACATTAAAACATATATATGTACCTCTTGTGGGGCCTACTTTTTTGAATTTCGGAGTTTTGCCTGAGTTCTTATTACCAGGAATTTTCATACGAGGCATTTTTTAACACTACATAAGAAACACAATGTCAAACAAGCAGTATATAGATAAATTTTGCTTAATCAGATACCAAAAAAGATGGTTAACAATACATGCAACCAACATAACCACAACCTCATATATATATAGACATTAAACTTCGAATAAACAAAAACAAGAACCTAATATGTGTATGTATGGAAAAACTAAACACAAACAAACTATAGAAAAGCGTTGTAAAACGAAATCTGAAAAACAAGAGACAAATACATGGAAATTCAGAAACATTAGGTTTGTATGAAAAAAAACCTAAAAAAAGAGTTGGATGTACGCAATCTATCTCCTAAACCCTAATCTGAACACAAAAAGAGGGGAAATTAAGTTACAAACCTGTTGAAATTTGAGAAAATAATGGTCGAAGAAGAGGAGAAAGCAGAAGATAGGAGAATCGTCAAGAGATTGGTACAGATTGAGCGAGAAGAGATGAATCATCGATGAACTTGGGAGGGAGATGCATCGTCGATGAACTTGGGAGGGAGATGAAGTGATAACACAATGACAGCGGACCATTTGAAGGTTTTTTAATCCGAAAAATGAGAAGGGCCTACTTGGTATCTACATAACCCAAAAAGCCCTACTTCCACATTTTTCTCAATTTTAATTTACTGCTATTTTAAATTTTTTATAACGTGAACTATATACAGTTTTTTGAATTTTTGATTACCAACTTAAAATTCACCTTACTAACTTTAAATTCAAAATCTTAATAAAATTTAGTTTGAATAAAGCTAAAAATTTTGAATTTTAATTTAGTAAGTTGAATTTTAATTTACTGCTGTTTTCGATATTTATTTTTAATTTTTATAGCGTGGACTAGATCAGTGGCGGATTTAAGGGGGTAAGGGAGGGGACCGTGCCCCTCCTTTCACGGATTAAGTAGTGTAAAAGAAAATAATTAAAAAAAAGTAAAAATAAAAAGTAAAAAACCCTTCATCAAAACGACGTCGTTTTGGTAAGAATGAAAAAAAAACCTCCTAGGTTAATCGGCTCTCCTCTCCCGCTCCAAGAACACGCCTCTCGTCTCTCCTCGTCGCCCCTTGTCGCTCCTCGTCGCCCCTTGTCGCTCCTCGTCGCCGCTCGTCTCTCTCCGTCGCCCCTCGTCGCCGCTCGTCGCCCGCAGTGCTGCTCCTCTGCTCGCCAGCCTCGCCTCCGCAGTGCCGCTCGCCTCTTCTCGTCGTCTGAGATCTCAACTTCATCCCGCCCGTCGCCTCCGCAGTTCCGCTCGGCCTGCTCCTTTGCTCGCCCGCCCGCCTCGCCTCGCCTCCGCAGTTCCGCTCGGCCTGCTCCTTTGCTCGCCCGCCCGCCTTGCCTCGCCTCCGCAGACCGTAGTGCCGATTCCCTCCTCTTGTCATCCGAGCTCTCAGATTCATCCCGCTCACTGCTCCCTTCCTGGACTAAATCAAGGTTAAGTTTAGTTTTTGTTATTAATTTTACTTGTTATTAAATCAATTTGATTGAAAACTTAGTAGTTATTTAGTTGATTAGGTTTAATTGGTTTGTATGTGTTGATTAGGTTTAATTTGTTGATTGAATTTAGGTTAAATTTGTTGATTGATTTGAAAAGTTATGTTAAGGTTCTTGAGATTTGTTGATGAGATTTGTTGATTGAATTAAAAATTAGTCGTTGATTACTTGATTAGGTTAAATTTGTTGATTGAATTGTAAGTTAGGCTAAAGTTCTTCATATTTGTTGATTGAATTGAAAATTTATAGATGATTACTCGATTAAGTTAAATTTATCGTTAATTCTTTAAGCAGTTCAGTCCTCCTTCAAACATTTCCCGGCTTCGCCACTGGACTAGATACAGGTTTTTAGTTTTAGTTATGCTAAATTTTAGGAAATAATGAGTTGTGTTTAAGAAGTAAAATATAAGAATAACTTATAGGGAAAAAAATATAATAAAAATAAATGCTAATATTAATGACTTTTATTAATCACTTATGAAACAACCGTTTTTATATTTTTATTACTCCCTCAGTTTTTCAATACTTGTCATTTGAATTCTAAAATTTTGTTTAATAATATTAGGCCTTATACGTGTTATTAATACTCAAACTTTCTATAAATAAAATTTTAACTATCTTTTTATTTATTATTTGTATTTTCAAAGCGTATTTCATCTCTTTTCATACTTATACATTTTTTAAAATTATTATACATCATTAAATATTATAATTTCTATTTTTAAATTTATTAATACGTGCGTTTTTTATCTTAACGATAACAATCGAGAAACGGAGGGATAACTTTTTCTTTCTCTCAAACATAATTTACAAATATACTGTCTAATTAATAACTTTAATAAAACACTTAAATATTTTATTATTGGATGATACTGCAGAAGTAGACGCTTGTCTGTGTGTTGTGAATCGGTCATGACAAGTGTTGAAACACAAAACACTTAAATATTAGCGATGTAGGATGGTGTTGAATATGCAAGATGGAGAGAGAGACGGTGATGCACTCAGGTGGGTGTCACTGCAAGCGGGTGAGGTGGAAGGTCCGAGCTCCGTCGAGTGTTGAGGCGTGGAAGTGCAACTGCTCCGACTGCTCGATGAGAGGGAATGTCCATTTCTCGGTCCCGTCGGAGATGTTTGACCTCCAGGGTGACTCGGAGCAGTTTCTCACAACGTATATGTTTGGAACCAACACTGCGAAGCACATTTTCTGTAAAGTGTGTGGGATTACTTCTTTCTATGTTCCCAGATCGAGCCCTCAGAATGTTGCTGTGACCTACAAGTGCGTTGATTCGGGTACTTTGAAGCATGTTGAAGTCAAGCATGTTGATGGCAAGACTTTCCATACTTAGGGCCTAACTAGCTAACCCTTCCAGGGTTTATTATATGTATTTCCTCATCTACAACTTATGATTTCATTTTCGCTAGCTTCTGAAAGTACAACTTGCATATCTTTATCAGTACTTCCATCGTCGTCCAAAGTTGCAACTCGTCAATTCACCAACAAAACACATCCCGGAGTAATTCGATCAGAATAACTTACGGGTTTCACAACTTCAACCGGAACGTCTGGGTTTCTGTCGAGATAATAAGCTAGCTCTCACATTTGAGTATACAATAATTAAGATCTAGGCTACTTTTTGTGTTGTATTTAGGTTTATCGCACATATGTGTGTTCGTATGTGTTCGTATGCATACGACTTATGCTTTACGGTCCTTCTTTATCAAACTTTGACATAGTATAAGAGCAGTTGACCTAACATAAATCTGTATATTAGTTGACACTTGTGGGGCATCTTAAGATCATAAATCTGTATATTAGTTGACACTTGTGGGGCATCTTAAGATAATAAGTATTCCTTTTTTAAAGTGGAAATATTTCGAACCTAATATATATATAAACCAGCTACGGTCTAACGCACACGTGTACTTGTACCACACGTGTACTTGTACCGACATCTATCAACCCGCTTTATTCTTCGTTCCTTTGTATCGAACTTTGAGAGTTTCACAATTGGAACTTGCATATTTTTCGAACAAGCACTCAGACTTCAATTACGTAATCTACTATATAATACTAAAACAGAAGTAAATATCGCCACATGTCATCGCCACATTAAATTCGACATATGTCATTTTTACAATAAGTCACCTCACATTTTTTTCACGTGTCGTTTTGAGGTTATGCCACCTCATTATTTTAATTTCTCAAAAAATATTATGCATATTAATGAAGATATTAATATGTACTATATCCTAATTTGAGATTTAGAATATTATATATTTAGAAAGAATATATTATTTAAAAAAATTAGACAAAAAATTTTTCTACACAAGATGGAAATTACGGAGAATCATATATATTGATGTCATAACTATACTATATTTACCACTTATGATATATATAAAAAAAACTGTTTTTATCATAATTTTGTTCATAATTACTTAATATTGTTATATATAAACATGAACATATTGCTCATTTCACTCTACTATATATAATCTACTATATCTACTATATATAATACTAAAACAGAAGTAAATAACGTCACTTGTCATTTTTACATTGAGTTACCTCGGATTTTGCCATATGTCGTCACTATGTTAAGTCACATAAGTAGCCACGTGTCGTCTCTAGGTTGTGTCTCCTCATTTATTTCTTTTTTATTTTAGTACTCTCTAAATTAAGATAACAAATCAAATCATCATCTAAATAAAGAAATTATATTATTATATAGGATATAATTCAATTTTCTTATTGACTTTCTATAACTATAAAAAGAGAATTTTTAAATTCTTATTCTTAATTTCTTATTCAAATTTTTTATGTTTTCTTTTAAAATTTATTAATTTTATAGTATTACTTCTTACATAACTAGATATACACATATTTCATTTTAGGAGCAAAAGATTATATTACGTATTACTATATTGACATATCTTAAGATTTATGTATCAATTATATTTGTTTGGTGAGAATATATTAGTCTTATCTTTATTATATATATAAAGTTCAAAATTAAACCATTTATCTTTTATGCTCAAAATTCATAGTTAACTTACTTAATAACATTTTTATAGTTGACTTACTTGATAACATAATTATAATTCTTTTTTGGTATTATTGGAAAAAAATTTGTTTAAAGTTGTCATTCATTATGATAAAAAAAATTTCCTAAATTTTATATATTATTTTCATTGTAATATTAATTATTTATTACATTAATAACTATTATTAGTTAAATTTTTACCAATTCCGTGCAAGGCACGGGTACTAAACTAGTTGATGTTCTAATAAAATAGCACTAGTGTATTACCCGTGCCTTGCACGGGATTTTGATAAAAATATTATTTGTTATTATATTTCTTTAAGGGTTTATATATAAACTATTTTTTTGTCATTAGATAGAGTAGATAATAAGCAATAAATATTTGTACACTTTACCTATAATATTATATAATACATTAATAAAATACCTAACCGTATAATAATTCATATTTTGATTTTCTCCCCCTTATTATACTAGTTCATATATTAATAGGATTTGTACATTGGTAACATATGGTGTTAAATTAATTGTTATATATAAATTATTTTAAGAAATAACACAATATCAAGTAACAAAAAAGGTGATTGGAATGAATGGAAACCGTAATATTTAATTGTTAAAAGTGGATTTAATTAATTCTTTTCTTTTTTTGTACTGCTTAAATTTGTTATGGATGTGATTCTAATCTGTTATACATATTTCAAGTAACAAAAAAGGTGATTGGAAGGGATGAATTTAATTAAGATTTGATTTTAATATTTCGTTCAATAATTTTATAATGAATAAACTTAATTAATTTTGATGAGATGTGGTTAAATGCTAAAATGACACGTGACAGTGAGTATTTTTTCGCGTGACACGTGGCAAGAAGTGCTGCTACTGTAATATATATAAGATTCAAGTGACAAACATTACTGAGCCCAACTCAAACAATTTGTTTGCGCCATTGTTGGCTATCAAAGCAACAGGCTCTTTAAACTTTCATTTGTTACTCTTTTTTATTCCAATAATCAATAAACATGTTAAAAAAAACAAAACAATGACGAAAGAGTACGTAATCACCAAGAGTTCTTCAAGGGCTTCTCCAACAAAGCAGAGAGATAGATCTCCCTACGAGGCAACTTATCAACCTTCTTCCCAACAACCCATTTACGCTTCTCAAATCCAACACTCTCTATAAGCGGCTGATAAATTTTATCAAAATTATCCTCTCCACAGAAGAAATTATCAAGCCAGAAAACCCCTCCTGGCCTCAAAACCCTATAAATATCAAACACCAAAAAATGAAGCATCCTAACAGGAATCCACTCATTCAAAACATGCATTGAATGAACTAAATCCAACGTATTATCAAAAAACGGCAGTCTCTGTGATATACTAATGTATAACGGTATCACCCCTCGCGACGCGATAAAGCTGTTAAACGGTCCGTTTAAGTTCATCGACGTTGTTAAAATAGTCACGTTACGATCTCTCATTCTCACAGCAAATGTCGCTGTCCCTCCGCCTATGTCGAGTCCGATCCTAATTGTTCCGTTCTTGATTGCCAGGACATCATCCATGTTGAAGTGAGTTGAGCTGACGTCATTGACACGTGGATTTGTTGAAGTGGACCACCGTCGACGTTCTCGGCCGGAGAGATCGAAACAGTCTTTGCAATCGTCGAAGCCTTTGTTGGTGCGTGATCGGTTTATGAGACACGTGTAGTTTTTGCATGAGTAGGCTGACCATACAACGGAAGAGTCATGAGGCGTTGACCATAGGCTTTGTGGGAGAGGGTAGGGTTCAGTGTAGTCCGGTGAGGCGGCGGGGTGGCAGCGACGACGGGGGAGAGGCTCACAGCCTTTTAGTAGTAGTCGTTGAGCGAGAAGCTCGTCGTCTGGGCAGGAGCCGTTGATTGGGTAGGTCATGTAACGACGGAGGTCGTCTTTGAATAGAGTGCAAGCATTTCCGACGGAAGGGTGGACGGTGTCGGACCGGAAGTTGGGGTTGAAGCCATTGGGGAGACGTTGAGGAGAAGCGTAGGCTATGAACTCCGGTGGGAGGTTCTCCAATGGTTGGTGGTAGGAGGAGGACAAGAAGAAAGTTAAGATATTTGTTGTGAGGAGGATGAAGATGAAAGAGATACGGTTAGAGTTGGGAAGCTTCCCTTTGGTTTTAGATGGAGACTCCATTGCAGAGGCCATGTAAATGAAGCAGCTTCATATAAACACAAATTCTGACTTTACTGTATATTATGGTTGGCTGTAAGATTTTCAATAGTAAAGGATCTAGCTTTAGTTGATGGTCCCTTTCGACAATAAAAGGGGAAAGAGAATATATTTTACTGAATCAAAGTATACTCAGTGAATTATTGTGGGGATTTCTCCATGCAATAAGAAAGATTTTCAACTGCAACAGTAAATTGCATGTTATACAAGTAAACGATCAATAGGAATTGCATTTAAGGAAAACAACTGAACACCGCCTATTTCTTTTAAAGAAAATAGTGCTTGCTTATTATTAATTATTAATTATTCAAAATGTATTTACAAAACAAAATGGGAAGAACGATTAAGATCCAAACAATTAAATTAACAAAATGGAGTATTTGGACGAAGATGCGCAAGATACTCCGTTGTCGATCTTATACCCATTGCATCGCACATGGATCAAGGATCATTTCCACAAAGCAACATAGTACGAGGACATTCGTTCCTCTTAATATTGGATATCAAACTCAAAAACCATTCTTGTGAACCTACAATGTAACACCACCTCCATAGCACCATATGGTCCATATACAACTGAATCCTCCTAAATATATCCAACCATACACACTGAGCCTACATGATCACGACCCACATACCTCACTCTCACCACCCATCTACATCCACAATTGCATCTATCTCCACCAAAATTTCCCCATTCTCCTAGTCATCGTCACAAGAGCCTCTGGTCCGCTACCTATGACCCGCACACTTTTTTCTATTCCAAGGCCTCCATGCCCAACTCTATAACCTAAAAGTCAGCGCCTCTATGTCCTTCAAACAACCGCCCATTACATGCACACAATACTAGAAATATGGTTCATTATCAATGAATTTTTAAGCATATTTAAACATGTAAAAGCGTTTAGAGTTTCATTCCCAACGCTTCAACAATATGTCGTTTTTCGCCGTCGAGTTTTCTCAACGCTTTTTTATGTCGAGAACTCACACACAATATGCGCTTTTGAGTGATGAAAATCCTCGACGCTTTCTGATGTCGATTATTGCAATTTCTGTGTTTGAGGAGTGTGCTATGACGACGTATTTTTATACGAATCCAATCAAAATACTGAAGCATTTTATCCATAGTCGAATCTTTATAGCATTTTTATAAAATTCTCAAAATCAAACTTCATCTTCATTTATCGAATCCGACACAAAAGCCATACATATCAAATACTGACCTTCACCAAAAACATACAAGATCAAAGAAGTTAATGACCAATTATCCCTAATAAAGAAAATATATTCACTCACCAAGGAGCCCACTGCAGCTCCAGCTCCCTTGTATACAACGACATAAATTCAACAAAATCAAATCATAATTTATTGGTAATAATGTGATTGTTTCTATTCTTAACTCTTATGCTTCCTCGATCAAGAAGTATGTACTTAAAATTAAAAAAATATATATTAACAACAAAACGATTTATACTGGACAAAAAAAATCAAGAAACTAGTGTCCAAGGAAAAACACAATTAAAGGAAAAAACGATTTATACTATTATAGATGGCATTTATACTATAATATATTAACAACAAAACGATTTATACTATTATAGACGGCATTTAGACCATGGCGTTTGAATAAAAAATGTCGTTAAGAGTAGCTTTAATGGCGTTTATGAGATTAAACGCCATCTTCGATTGAAGGAAAAAAATATTAATGGCATTTTTAAAACGTCATAAAATCTACCGCGTTTATAAAACGTCATGAAAATTTGCGAATTTTTTCACGGGAAAAATCCACGGCGTTTATTAAACGCTATAGTTTTCATGACGTTTTACAAACGTCATGAAAATCAGTAATATTATGTATGGTAGCAATCAATAATCATTAACTTAGATCAAATACATATAAAAGATAAAGATGCAAATCAGTAATATCTAGAACCTATTTCGTAAGATATATGGTATGAAATGGAGTGATTTGATTTCAGTTTAGAAGCATTTGAGCAATCTATTCCAAAGTCTACATGGTGGATATCCTACAGTGAGATCATTTTTATTTTCTTGTCCATTCTACTTCAGTTTAGAAGCATTTCAGTTTAGATTAATCATCCAAGTTGAGACTTACAAGGTAATATGAGGATGATTGTGCAATGTTGAGATGATTATCATGCTAGAGTATGATTGATTTGGGCCGAAAAGATGATCGAGCTTCCTTGTGATGTTATTATTCAAATTGTGGTGATATTGGATAATATAAGCAAATAGAAAACACCTTGTGATGCTTTAATAATTATATCGTAATTGAGTGGAAAAATTCAAATCATATTCCTTAATAATGACATGTTGTAAAATGGTAGTTCTTGAAAGTAAATTAATTAAACCAATAATATCATATATGATAATAATTGATGCAAAATAGTATAAGATCAATTATATATATATATATATATATATATATATATATATATATATATATATATATATATATATATAGGGATATGATCAAGTAAGAACCATAGTTACGGTAAGAAATAAGAACCAATCTAGACCACATGATTAAATAAAATCAACGATCATGATTCAATATTATTTTTTCATATTAATTAGATGATTGATATTTTAGGATAGATATATATGGTTACCTTTTAAACTTCAAAAGGTATTTACTACCATTATATATAATTTGACACAGTTAAGATAAACTATTATTCGATTTTGTTTATTTTACCCATTCCAGCGTCTTGCTCATAAATCGAACTTAACGTGCATGATACATATCATTTGATCGTACATTATGTAATACTATAATATATGCACGAAATGTACATGTGCACAACCAATGCATGCACATGCACATTGATGTTCATTTGCACTTACTCGTGCATGCTTTAAAAAAAACATAAAACGTGTAATACTTACTAGTGCACTTACTTGTGCAATACTTACTTATGCACTCAATGCAACTTACTCTTGCATATTATCTCTCATTCATTTAATATTGCACGAGTAAACATTCTATTTCTATCTCTCTTTCATTTACTAGTGCATGTTTTCAAAAAAAACATAAAATATATGTGTAATTATAAATAAAACGGTACATAAAATGTGCAATATTTAAACTACACGTGCAATAATATTTAATCGTGCATACTTTAAAAAAACATACTAGTGTCACGGGCTGAGTTTTCCCTAACTCCAAACCGTGCGGCTCTTAGCTTGTCTCGACCCCTTGTCGTGCTAAGATCAGCCTATTCCCGATGTTGCCAACGAAAGAACTTAAGATTGATGGCTAAGAGAACTTTGAAGGCTTTGTGTGGAAAAGAAAGCTTTGTATTATAGGAGAGCTTTACAATGCTTGGATGAGAGCTTGGAACTTCGATGATGCAAATGAGGGGGTGACACTCCCTATTTATAGCCCAAGGCCACCCCTCCTAGGAAGGTTCCGGATTTGGACAAGTCTTGGACAATCCGGATCCTTCTTGGCTAGAACTCCTTACAAGCTTCTCTACTTATCTAGAATATTCCGCAAGGCTCTAGCCATGCCTAGATGGTTCCGCATTTCTCTAGGGTCTTCCGGCCATGTCCGGAGACTTCTACGAGCGTCCCGAACGTTCCGGATGCTTCCGGATTGGTTGAGAAGCGCGGTCCGTGTCATCCTCCCCCACTGAATCCCGCGACGTCCTCGTCGCGTTGGCCTCGTATGCCTCGATCTTGTCCTTGAATTGCCACAAGGACTCGGCCGGTTCCCATGTCATCTCCGCCTCAGGAAGTCCCTTCCATCGCACTAAGTATTCGAGTCTTGGCCGCCGATACTTCTCGCGGACGACCCGATCTAACATGATCTCCTCGACTTCCTTGTCGAAAGAAGTCCGAACTCCCATTGGCGCCCTTTGAGCGTCTCCCCGTGCTGGGTCTTCCATGTCTTGGTGGTAAGGCTTGAGCATACTCACATGGAAGACGGGGTGTATCTTGAATTTGGACGGCAACTCGAGCTTGTAGGCGGTGCGCCCGATTCTCTTAAGAACTCTGAAAGGTCCCTCGTACCGCCGTATCAATGCCTTGTGTAGTCCGGTGTGTCGCATGATGAAGTGGAGCTTGACCATGACTAAGTCCCCAACTTGGTACTCAATGTCCCTCCTGTGTTGGTCAGCCCATTTCTTCGTCCTCTTGTTGGCTTTGACAAGGCAAGCCTGCGTCAAGTCCAACTCCTCTTGCCAACCCTTGGCAAATTTGTACGCCGCTGGTGTTGGTCCAGTGTATCCCGTTGCGATGGTACTTGGCGTACTTGGTTGGAAGCCCATGATAATCTCGAACGGACTCTTTCCCGTAGACTCGCTCCGTTGTAAATTGTATGAGAACTGAGCGACATCCAATAACTTCGGCCAATCCT
The DNA here is from genome assembly GCA_002319775.1 of Fagopyrum tataricum. Classification (NCBI taxonomy): domain Eukaryota; kingdom Viridiplantae; phylum Streptophyta; class Magnoliopsida; order Caryophyllales; family Polygonaceae; genus Fagopyrum; species Fagopyrum tataricum. The sequence goes on along the minus strand of CM008283.1, from coordinate 24,920,860 downwards.
TTTGTGATGCGCTGACATAGTGCCGAAGGTAGACCTCGAGCAAGCAGTTAGCCCTCTCGGTTTGTCCGTCCGTCTGAGGATGGAAGGCGGTGGTGAACTTCAAGTCTGACCCGAGCATCTTGAACAACTCTGTCCAAAACCTCCCCGTGAACCTTCCGTCTCTATCACTGATGATGGATTGTGGCAAGCCCCAGTACTTGACCACGTTCTTCATGAACAGCTTGGCCGCCTCTTCTGCGGGGCATTCCTTTGTCGCCGGTATGAAGGTTGCGTATTTTGAGATTCGGTCTACCACCACCATGATACTCCCGAATCCGTCCGTCTTGGGTAGACCAACTATGAAGTCCATGCTAACGCTTTGCCAAGGATGGTCCGGTATTGGCAAAGGTTCCAAGAGTCCCGCAGGTTGTCGTTGCTCAACCTTGTCTTGTTGGCAAACAAGACAAGTCTTGACATATATCTCGACGTCGTCCCTCATTTGCGGCCAATAATATTTTTCTTCTACAAGAGCTAAGGTACGATGCATACCTGGGTGTCCGGCCCACTTGGAGTCATGGCAATCTTTGATGACTTCACGTCTTAATCCTCCAAAGTGGGGCACATATAGCCGTTGGCCCTTGGTGAAGATCAAGTCCCGTTCGACCCAAAACCGCCTTGTTTTGCCCTCCTTGACGTATTCCCTTAGGTTCTTGGCGGTTGGGTCATGATCAAGGCCCTCCTTGATACGGTCTTCCAAAGTCCCTATCGGTCGGCTGATGGCAGCTAACTCCGCTTTACGACTAAGAGCGTCGGCGACTAGGTTGGCTTTGCCCGGCTTGTATTCCAACTCGTAGTCGAACTCGGCAAGAAAGTCTTGCCACCTGGCTTGCTTGGGTGTTAGCTTCTTCTGGCTTTGGAAGTAGCTCGTGGCCACATTGTCTGTCTTGACCACGAATTTGGACCCTAGGAGATAATGACGCCAAGTCCTTAGGCAATGGACGATGGCCGTCATCTCCTTCTCTTGTACTGTGTAGCGCCGCTCGGTGTCATTAAGCTTTCGGCTCTCAAAAGCTATCGGATGTCCCTCTTGCATCAGGACTCCCCCTATGGCATAGTCTGATGCGTCCGTGTGTATTTCGAACGGCTTCCCATAGTCGGGCAGGGCTAGCACTGGCTCTTCGGTCATCGCCTTCTTAAGCCGATCGAACGCCTCTTGACTCTCCTTGCTCCAAGCCCAAGATATCCCCTTCTTGAGCATGTTTGTCAAGGGCGTCGTGATGTGCGAATACCCATGGATGAAGCGGCGATAATAGTTGGCTAGCCCCAAGAAAGAGCGAAGCTCGGTTACTTTAGTCGGCGGTTCCCAATCCATGATTGCCTTGATCTTGGCGGAGTCCATCCGTATGCGTCCCTTGCCGACTATGTGTCCCAAAAATGGCACCTCTTGTTGAGCGAACGAGCATTTTTCTCTCTTGACATAAAGCTCGTGCTCACGTAGTACTTGGAAGACTTGTCGTAGGTGTTCCACGTGCTCCTCTAATGTGCGGCTATAGATAACAATGTCGTCCAAGTAAACTACGACAAAGTGATCAAGGAAGGGTTGGAGTACCTTGTTCATGAGAGTGCAGAATGTTGCCGGTGCATTTGTCAAGCCGAAAGGCATGACTAAGAACTCGTATGACCCATATCTCGTGACACACGCGGTCTTCTCCTCATCTCCTTCCGCGATCCTGACTTGGTAGTATCCCGATCTTAAGTCAAGCTTGGTGAACCACCGAGCTTCCCCAAGTCTATCGAACAGGTCTGCGATGAGCGGGATCGGGTACTTGTTCTTGATGGTTAGCTTGTTGAGCGCCCTATAGTCGATGCACATGCGTAGGCTCCCGTCGTGCTTCCGCTGGAATAACACTGGTGCTCCATATGGTGCCTTGGACGGTCTGATGTAACCGGCTTCCAATAATTCCTTAAGTTGTCTCCTTAGCTCCTCTAGCTCCAGCGGAGACATGCGATACGGTGCTCGGGCGGGTGGTCGAGCATCGGATACGAGCTCGATCTTGTGATCCACCTCCCTCTTAGGTGGGAGCTTCTTTGGAAGTTCGGGCGGCATAACATCCTTGAAGTCTTCCAAGACATGGCAGACTTCAGCTGGTGTCGGGTCTTCCCCGGATGGTGTCTCGTCCATCTTGAGAGTTGCCAAGAATGTTGGTTCCTCCCGCTTTAGTCCCTTGGAAAGTTGAATTGCCGGGACTACCTTAGCACTTAGCCCCTTTTCCCGATATACCGGCACGATGCAACGGTGATGGGGGTCCAAGATGCATATACAGTTGGCAAATGGCACAAGGAGAGCATTGATACGATCGAGGAATGCTAAACCAATGACTAAGTCGTAGTCGTCTAGAGGGATTACCTCAATCGTGGCCTTGCCCGACCAATCTCCCAATGATAGCTCTACTCCTTGTGCTACCCCGAGTGTCGGGACCTCCTTGGAGTTCACCGTCTTGATCCATCCATGACTCTTGGTGACCTCGAGCCCCAACTTCTTTGATGTTTCCTCAGACATGAATATGTCGGAGGCCCCGGTGTCCACCAACGCGCTTACTTTAGTGCCGCCTACCATGGCGTCTACGAACATAAGTCCCCTTTTGTTGGTGAACCGCTTAGTCTTGATGGAGCTAAGCATCATGGCCCCGAGTCGCAGCTTATCGTCCTCGGGCGGATCCTCCCGTGTTATGATGGCGCTCAACTTGTTTCTTGAAGGGCAGTCGCGCATCAAGTGCTTCTCCCCGCATAGGAAGCAACTCAAGGGTTGCCTCTCGGCTGGTCTCTTGCCCTTGTCGGTCTTGGTGTACCGCTCCTTGTCTTTTGGCTTGGACGAGTCCTTGGATGAATCCTTGGATGACTCGTCGTTGTCCCGTCTTGGTGGCCTTCCCCGTCCTTGGTCTCCCCCACTTTTTCCTTTGTCACGGGAGAAGTTACTTCGGTCTTGGCTTTTGAATTCAATGAGGGAGTCCGCCTCGGTCATGGCCTCGGTAAGGGTCTGAACCTTCTGTCGGTGAAGCTCTTGTCTTACCCAAGGCTTAAGCCCGTCCATGAATTGGAAGAAGGCTTCCTTCTCGTTCATGTCTGAGATCTGCAACATTAACTCCGAGAACTCCTTCACGTACTCTCGGGCAGTCCCTCTTTGAGTGAGCCTGCGAAGCTTGGCCCGGGCTTCGTCGTCGGCATAGATGGGATAGAATTGTTTCTTGAGCTCTGCCGAGAATTCGGCCCAGGTGGTGATTGGGGTCCCTCCGGTCCTCTCGCAGGTCCTTCTACGCCACCATAATAAAGCTATATCACCGAGATATAGAGAAGCGGTACTTACCTTCTTTTCCTCGTCCGCGATCCCCGTGACGCGGAAGTATTCTTCCATGCCCCACAAGAAGTTCTCTACATCTTTGGCGGAACGACTTCCCTTGAACGTCGTTGGTTTGGGTGCGTCCACTTTCTGCAGTGGGGCAACTCCGACAAGGCCAGCCCCCATAGCTGTCTTGTATGCCGCCAACTCCCTTATGACCGTCTCCAGCTTGTCGGTCAGCGCCTCAAACTTGGCCTTGAGAATTTCATGTTCTGCGGCAAGGGTCTTGTGGGACACGTTCATGGCCCCTTGGAACTCCCCCTTGAGTTCCTCAATAGAGGACTCCATCGTGGATTCGACGTCATCAACCCGCTTGTTGGCGTCGAAGATGGAGTCCCGCATCTCGCCCACGGCCAACTCGAATTTTTCCAGCCTAGCCTCCGTGCTTGACACCACGTCCCTTGATGCATCCCTTGCGGCCTTCTTGCCTTTCTTGCTCACATCAACGACTTCCGACACACCTCCTTGGCTAGCCATCGAAACCTCCCTTTGGAACGTTGTTGGCTCTGATACCACTTGTCACGGGCTGAGTTTTCCCTAACTCCAAACCGTGCGGCTCTTAGCTTGTCTCGACCCCTTGTCGTGCTAAGATTCAGCCTATTCCCGATGTTGCCAACGAAAGAACTTAAGATTGATGGCTAAGAGAACTTTGAAGGATTTGTGTGGAAAAGAAAGCTTTGTATTATAGGAGAGCTTTACAATGCTTGGATGAGAGCTTGGAACTTCGATGATGCAAATGAGGGGGTGACACTCCCTATTTATAGCCCAAGGCCACCCCTCCTAGGAAGGTTCCGGATTTGGACAAGTCTTGGACAAACTGGATCCTTCTTGGCTAGAACTCCTTACAAGCTTCTCTACTTATCTAGAATATTCCGCAAGGCTCTAGCCATGCCTAGATGGTTCCGCATTTCTCTAGGGTCTTCTGGCCATGTCCGGAGACTTCTACGAGCGTCCCGAACGTTCCGGATGCTTCCGGATTGGTTGAGAAGCGCGGTCCGTGTCACTAGTGTATGCTTTTTGTATAATACTTGATAGAAAATATAAATTTATAAAAAAATATAACCCGGATATTTCTTTAATATATAAACACGAATAAAGAAATCATTAATATTTTTAATTTATATTCATAATAGAATTTACTAAAACAAATTTGAACAAAGCACAATAACATATTTTGTTACCTAATTGGTAATGATTTTAAATGCCATTTATACTTAATTACCTAATAAATAAATTATCTAATGAAGACAATGCACGATTACCTTATATAATTCACTAAATTTTGGACGTCCATCGTATAATCTGACACGTAGATTCTTATATCTTACTATAACAATGGTTTTTACTTGATCTGTACATATGTATCGGTTATGTAGGTTATTTAAATTCACATGGCATATGTCATCTCAATTTACCTTGTTCAAACCGTTTTCAACTCCACAAAGAATGAACAACGAAAGAAAATATAGAAAAATTACTGATACTATTTACCAAATGAACGGGATAGAATATGAAGGGGGTAAATGGGTCAGTAGGGTGAACTGGGTTGGGCACACTAACACCGCCATTGGAGAGGCTTTCCAGTTCAATCGAGGAAGCAAATCTCGAGGTGCTTCTTTCTTCTTCTGACACCCAAATTAACTAGTCAACATCCTCTACAATTTTGCCCTTAATTGCGTTTTTTAATTTTGTATATTAATAAAGTGGGCATGGGAGTGGCAACCTTCGGTATAATAATTGGAATTATAATCCTCTTCTTCGCCATCGTCTGTATCATCACCATCGAAGGCACCTGCAAACGCCGTCCTTCTTCTTGAATCTTAATCCCTTCCATTCCCACCACCAAACCCTACCTACAACTTCTCTCTCCTCCACAATGGGGGTTTTGGCTACTAGACACGTTTTTTCACTACTAATTATAGGTCTACTCTTACTCGGATTTAATTTCGATTTCTCTTTCGGCCAAACTTGCGACCACGGTCACCACCATGATGACAACGTTCATCATCACCACAGCCATCGCGACACGAGTGTTGAAACTCAGTCTAAGAAGCTCCCTGAGGAGTTGGCTGAGGAAGAGGATCTTAAATTGTACGGATTTGGGTCAGCGCACGACCACAGACACAAGCACGATAACGATCACCACCACCACCACGATCACTCGACTGCAGATCTGAAGCTATCCGGTGCAGGTGATTTCTACATTCTTGTTTAGGGCTCGGAGTTTCGGATTTCAACGAGTTTTTTGGGTTTGTTTCGTTAACTGACATTGTATTTTTCTCTAGGATTGTGGATTCATGCACTGGGATGCTCGCTCTTGGTGAGCATGGCTTCTCTAATTTGCCTAATTATACTTCCAGTGATGTTTGGTAAGTTGTTTGGCGTTACAGTTTCTTATAAGTTGACTTTCTCAATCATCAGATTCAGGAAATTTATGTTTAGGAGTGTTATAATGGATAGATGATGACAGAAAATACAATGAGAAATGATGCAAGTGACGCAGAAATGTATCCCGAAATTTGAAAGTTGAAAGCTGAGAAGAAGAAAAATTCTACATAACTCCTTGGTCCTGCTGGGTGTTATTTAGCAGGGGGATATTTTGAAATCAAATGCATATATGAAATCCCAGATGGTGTCATTGAGCTGGACATTGAGAATTATAGATTCATGGAAGTTGCTATTGTAGAAATGATGCCACATCGATTGTAAAGTGATAAAAAACTAATATATAAGTTTTTTGGACTTCTATTGTCAACTGGGTGTGAAAACCACTATGATTATGCGTTGGACTCAAACCTAATGCGCATTTGCGTTTTCTCAATTAAGGTTGAGGATTGTCAGCTCATTTTTATCTCTGGCTAGCATCACCAAGAGAAAGATGATGATTGAATGGGATCTCACTTTATTTCTTAGTGCATGATTGTGAAGAAATATTTTTTGATCTTTCAAACAAATGCAGTGAATGGAAAACCATCGAAGGCAGTTGTTGACTCATTGGCTTTATTCGGGGTCAGTTACCTTTAGCTTACAGTACTTTATGCAAATTCTCATTTTAAATCTGTGAATGTTATTGATTTTGTTATCCATAAGCTTAATGTCACCTTATGGACCTGGAAGGCTTATAAAAACATGTATACCAAAAGTTACGCGTTTATTTATCTTCGTTACAATGTTCAATCATTCATGTAGGGTGTAGTTGAATCCCCCTGTAATTCTCTTTAGTTGTTCCATGTTGTACTCTGCCGAGCTTAGTGCAGACATACTCATCCCTTGTAAATTTCATGCAACTATAGAGTTCAGTATATATATTATGTTGGATTGAACATACATTAGTTAGGGTAACTGACGAAGCTCCTATATGAGACTCAACGTAGTTGACTGCATGTAGAGTAGTATGAGTGATTATCATTTTTTTATGGAACACTGATATGTTATAGGAGTCTTACTAGGTCAGCCTCTGCGATCTATACAGAGCTCTGTTTTTTGTGAATATCTTCCTTTTTTCTCTTCTTGGCCCCATCCCACACCTGAATTGTGAAAATCATGCTTTGTGGCTCTTAGTACCAACATCTCTTTGAATGAGATGCATTTTAAATCCACTGAAGGGACCACATGTCTATATCACATTCCAGGCAAGATCTGTCTGTCCACATTTTCACATTGAGCAACAGAAATCCAACAATAAGATAGGTGTAGTTTCTGATTGTTGGGTGTTCAATAATATGCACGTTATTCATGATAGCTGCCGTTTCCTAGATTATGCTTATTGTTCTCAATCTGTTCACAATGATCTCATGTTTGATGTTCATGTTTCCATTTGAATGGAAAAGTCGTGCCTGATTTGGCTTGTTATTTTTTCTGTCTACAGGCTGGAGCTATGTTAGGGGATGCTTTTCTACACCAACTGCCTCATGCTTTTGGTAAGTATGATAAATATTTAGCAGTAGTTGGTCGACCTGACAATTGTCCTTTTTTTGGATCGGCTAAGTTAGGCCTAATTAATTTTGTTTGCACTGCCATCCACTGTAAATCCCCGGTTATTCTTGTAAAAATTAGGCATTTAACTTTTTAAAATAGACATTGTTCTCTATGCAAATATATAAATCACATGTGCTCTACCTTGATCTTTGGCTCTTTTCAGTTACTATCTTGTTCTGTTATATATAGTTTAGTTCACCATGCACATATTGTTTAGTTAAGCCCAATCTAGTGTTTTATTTCTGTAATAGATGTGCTAAATGCTAATGCATGTCAGATGGCACGGAGCCTAGATTTTCTAATAGCAGCTATTTATTCTGTATGTTTTGTAATTTTTGTTTATTCATAAAAGGAAGGCTTATTGAAGCTTTTTTCTGTATACATGGTCCTGAATTCTGTTAATTTTCTGGAGATGAAAATTTCCATGTTCTTTTTTTCCCTACCTGGAGGTGTTCAATAGGAATTATGTTTGATGATGATAGGTCATATTTGGGTATATATGGACATATTTGATAGGAGAAAGTTCCTACTTAAGGTTGATATGACATTTATGCAGGTGGCGAGCACTCTCATGGGCATGGACACGATCATTCTCATGGTCAAGATCATTCTGGACATGCACATTCTATAAAAGATCTTTCCATTGGTTTGTCTGTTCTATGTAAGTCTTCAACTGTGTATTTCATGTGAAGTACTTCTATGTAATTTCAAATGGACTTGTGGACACTACTTTGTGCAGAAACAAGTGAGTTTCTCATTTAATCAAAGTTCTATGGGATAAACGTACTTGTAAAGATTTTAGACCTTGTAAAAATGTAATGCTGAATTACACGTGGTGTTCTCTGCAATGTGTCTACACTCTACATATGTACTATTAGGGATGCACGTTGTCCACTAGATGTTACATAAACCATGAAGGAAGTTGCTGACTCCCTTCTTGAGAAACATGGTCTTATCTAGGGAGTTCCCATGCTTTTAGTCTTGTAGAGTTGGGCACTATTTGTGGAAGCTTAATGCATGAATAATTCCCACTGATGTTTATAAATAGATATAGAGCATGCCAGCATGGTTAGCAAGACATGATAATAGTGTAAACTCTACTAAGGCTCTTCATAAGGTCTGATAAGGTAGTGTACTGATAATGAGCACTTAAGATAGAAAAAAAAAAAGGATGTTTACCGAACATTTGGATTATCATATCAACCTCAACCACATGGTCATCATCTGATTTTTTTTGCTTTTAAGAGTGTAGAAGGTAGTGATGTACATTGAAGAGGTTCATGTTTGTGCATTTATTCAAGAGGTCTATGTTTGTGCCTTTATCAGTCATTACTTGTGTGGCCTCCCAATTACAACATATCACTCATCTTACTACTTCATCTGGCAGCTGGAATTGTACTTTTTCTTATAGTGGAGAAGGTGGTGAGATACATTGAAGAAAAATCTGAAGGGACAAATTCATGGAGCCATCATCATCATCATAAAAAAAGTAAAAAGGTAAAGGATGTTGATGATGCTGTTGAGAATATAAATGGATCACCGAATTCAAATGACGAGCACAGTAATCAACCCGAATCTACTCTGAAAAAGGTCAGTTGATTTTGATTCTTGGATATTATCTATTAAGGGAAAAAGACAGCAAAGATTTGGTCTTTGTTGGCTTTAGACATGATTTGTTCCTAATCACGGACTTTGCAAGTTTGATTTTGGATGAGTAAATAATGCATGCAAGCACGCGTACAATATGCTTCCATTCCATCACACTTGCTTTCTTCTTGGGTCTGTCCGCCGTATATTGTCTATAATAAGAGCGTGATCGTTTAACTTATAATCTAAGGTGCATATATTTACTGAGTTTCTTAATCTTGATAATTCATCTTGGATTTATTATATTTTATATACAGGGAAAGAAAACTTATAATCTAACTTGCATATATTTACTGAGTTTTTTACTCTTGAGAATTCATCTTGTATTTATTATATTTTATATACAGGGAAAGAAAACTTATAATCTAAATTGCATTTATTTGCTGAGTTTTTACTCTTGAGAATTCATCTCAGATTTATTATTCATGACGTTATATACAGAGAAAGAAAAAGGCTGGCAACAAGGATAACAAATCAGTAATGGATTCTTCAAGTGGCACTGTAGGCGATCAAGCACCTGCTCGCCAGCCATCAAATCTTGTTTTTGGATACCTCAATCTTTTCTCTGATGGTGTTGTGAGTCTTTCTTCAATAATTTCACTCAATATCCAATTTAATTGCTCTATGTTTTCTTAGCTGGCAGTTTGACATAATTTGTCTTGTTTGTCGCACTTTACAGCACAACTTTACTGACGGCATTGCTTTAGGAAGTGCTTTCTTGCTTTATGGGTCCGTTGGAGGGTGGTCTAGAACTGTATTTTTGCTAGCACACGAGCTTCCTCAGGAGGTTGTTTACTTCTTTCTCACAACTTTTGATATTTGCTAATGTCTGTCTTGTTTGGGACATTGTTTATCCATCACAAATAATATGCTCATTTTGTGTAACATCAGAATCTCCATCATTTATCTATTATTTGCACCAAATTGCAGGTAGGTGATTTCGGTATCCTGGTGAGGTCAGGCTTCAGTGTGCCAAAAGCCCTTTTCTTTAACTTCCTCTCTGCTTTGGTTGCACTGGCAGGAACGGCCCTGGTGAGTATCCATTGAACCCACATTCAGTTTCATCTTTCCCTCTTTATATCATGAAGGATACGGCATCAAGTAATTGGGTTATTATCTGGCAGGCATTGCTCATCGGACAAGACCCAGGACAATCAACAATCATTGAGGTACATTTGGTAAAGTAAGCTATTGTAGATGAAGTTGAAGATGAAAAGAATTATATAGATGAAGAATTAAGGAGATGAGTATGAAAATAAGTAAAATGAGTGTGGTGTAAAATGAATATGATTGTGGATAAAATTATGAAAAAGTATGTTTTAAATATATTTTAGATGAAAGAGATGAAAAAGGAAGAGGGGTAAAAATGAAATTTAGCCTCAATAATCTTTATAATTCTTATGATCGAAGTTTTATAGGATTACACAATTCCCACAATCTCCATAATTTAACGTACTTCATTTTCATCAATCTTCATACCCTTAATTTGTTGAGTAACCAAACGGAGTCTTGGACTGTTGAAATAGTCCAGAGTGGTGGTGAGATTATAGTTGCTGAATAATATGGTAATGCTGTTTTGCAGGGATTCACTGCTGGTGGATTTATATACATTGCAGTGGCTGGAGTGCTAGCGGAGATGAACAACAATGGGAGCTGTGGTTGGAGAAGTACGATAATGCAGTTGGTCTCATTGGTATCAGGCATGGGCATTGCTCTCTGTATTTCTCTTGTAGAATGATGAAGCTGTTGTAGTTCAAGGTAAAGGAAATTTCAATCAATTTGGAAGGAAAAAGGTCTCTTTTTGTATGTTTTTCTTGACACTTGGATACAAAACTCTATTAGAATGACTAAAGTTGTATTTGTACTCAAAGAGGTTTCAGTTAGACACTTAGACTGGCAAATCATACATGAATGTGACCTATTATGAATTCAATCCACCACAGTTCTTATGAATCCTCAGTTTTGTTTTTGTTTTTTTTTTTGTGAGGTTTTTTTTTGTTTTTTGTTTTTTTGTTTTCATATTCAAGCTCCTAAGTGTGAGCAAGTTTCGGTTTTGTAATTTATATTGAAACGGTACAATCATAGCTCCATAAACGATCGGGACATTACTTCAATACCCTAATTTGAACATGTCGGAGTTTGCAATCACCGTAGCACCGCGCCCATTTGCCCGCAAATTTGTCCGTAACGACAAATTGACCGTGATTTGCTTGGTGTTTAGAAGAACGGAAACTTTACACCAGACAGTGTACCGGCGACCCATTTTGTAGCCCGTACAAAACAGGTAGTGTACCAAAGACCCGTTGTAGAGTAGTATAATGTTGCCTACCACCTTCATCCCCATATGACTCTGCAAGTATGTGACCGCCTCCCCTTGAACCATCCTTCCCTCTGCCCTTCTTTTCCCCTTCTCTTCTTCAATATCATTAATCAAATACTATGAGAATACCATTTTTTTTGAAAATTGTTGTTGGGAATTTCTCTTCTCTTCTTCAATATCATTAATCAAATACTATGAGAATACCATTTATTTTGAAAATTGTTGTTGGGGTCGAAATTCCCAGATGGATCGATCGGTCAACAACACAGTTAAAAATTTCACTTTGAACAAACTAAGATAATTCTTCATTTAGTTTCATCTTTAAAATATTTTAATATGATTTTGTAACATACATAAGAAATGAATGAATCAAATACCTATCAAAATAAATACATTAAATGGTTAATATAATATTTATTTTATAATACTTATGAATTAGTTATAAGAACTGATTAATTTTTAAATAGTATATTTATACATTAAAAAACATCCCTAAAACATTAAATCGAACTTTATGTAATTGGATGGAGGAAAACTTCGCACATCACTTATAAGTATAAATTTAAAAAGTTTGATCGATTAAGTAAGTTATTTTCGAACTCATATCTATTAAATTTTATTTAGTTAGAAGTTTTACAAAATTATACAATTACACATATATTTACCTAATGGACGATTTTAAATGCACGGCGGACGAATTCACAAATGTACGACGTTTACGGTTTCCTGAAACCATGACCGTGGTAGAAAATGAAATTTTTTTTTCCTGACACGGTCACGGGATCCGTGACCGTGGTATTTTTAATTTTTTTTACCCCTATATTAGTAAAATTTATGAAGCAAATCTGTCACGGTTTCGGGAACCGTAGTCGCCACGGTTCAGAAAACCGTGACCGTGGATTTTTTTCACGGTTACGGTTTTCGAAACCGTGACGGTTCCGGAAACCGTAAGCGTCGTGCACTTGTTAATTTTTCCGCCGTGTACTTAGAAGTTCCGTTACCTAATTTACAAGATGATAATGAGTTAACAACTATGTCCAGGTAGCTTATCTTATGTATAGATGTTCACAATTTATTAAAACTCAATCCCGCACAATGCGGTACTACGCTAGTATATGTATTATCTCCACGATAAAGCACTAATAAATATTATGTTCTTGAATTTTGGAAATTTTGCCAACATTAATATATAGATTAAATTATTTAAAAAAACAGAAGTTGCTAATTATTTAATAAATAAATGAGATTATTCTAATTAAAATTTAATTTAAATAGGATATATATAACAAATCTAAGTAAATCTGATTTGAACAAAATCTAAACAAACTTCTTTCGGTTAAAAAATTTTGGTTGGTTAAAATTTAAGTAAGATTGATCTTAAAACGTGATTTCAGGAATGATCTATACGTATGGTTGCAGCAAGGGTATAAATATGTCAAATGTTGTTTTAATTATTGTTTTATAGTGGCGAGAATGAAAAAGTAAAGTACATACACAAGGTAGATGAACAATGAAAAAGTCAAGTACATAAACTGAAATCATTGTGTATATAACTAAAAGTTCATATTCCGGTTTAAATAAGTATTAGAGTTTATGATTACAAAAATGTGGTTTTACTGAATTATAATTTAGAAACAACGACAGCATGTTTGATTTGAAAAAAATCAGTAGGCAAGAAACGACAGAGTGTATGATTGTGAGAACCCTAAAACTCATTGATTTTCAGTTGATAGGATGAATAGGTAAAACTGAAGCATTTGAAGACAAACATGAAATTTTACCCAAAAACTGAGATTAAAGTTCGAGAATGTTGCATATACAAGGTAGATTAACAAAAGAAGATGCAGATATATATAAAAAAAAACCCTTTTAGCAGCAACACATGAATCACTAATAGCATTATTGAATCTTACTGATCAATATCTTCATTGGGCAGCTCATTGAGATCAAAACAAAGGATTGCCTTCTCAACTTCCCCTTCTTCAAGTAGAGATTTAGAAGAGGAGGAAGAAGCAGGAGGTTGCATCACAATATCATCTTCATCATAATCTTCTTCTAAGATCTTTCTGTTACAGATGCTATAGCTGTAGCATTTCGTATGATAACAACTCTTACCATTAGCAAGCTTCATAAGTCCATGAACAGCTTCCTCGAGAATCTCATCATCATTAACAATTGTGCTTCTTCCACAGCATCTTCTTGCCTTGACAGACCATCCAGGCAAACACTCCATCAAATCGACAGCAGCAGAATTAGGAGATGATAACGATTTGGAAACCCTAATTTTTGGGGGTTTCATCCCTCTCCACTTTCTATCAGGATGACATCTCATGTGACCGAACAGTGACTTCAGAGATGTAAAGCTCTTGTTGCAGATCGGGCAAGTTGGCTTACCATCTTTCACAAGACAATCAAGATACTCTTTCATTCCATCATCATCGCTCTTCTTCTCTCCTGGTTCTTCTTGCTTGTGCACGCGCATATGTCCGCCCAAGGCTTTCCCGGATCCGAACTCTTTCCCGCAAAGCTTGCAGATCCAACTATTTTCCAGCTTTACTGAACCATCCAGCTCATCATCTACAGGATCGCAATTCATCATATTGATTCTTGAAACCCTAGATTGGATAAAATAAAGAAACCCTAGGTGAATCTACAGTGAAGGAGGTGGTGGCTTAGCTCACAAGCAACTTCTACTTCCCCACGCTCTAAACAAAACCGAAAAACATGGGATGAGACTTGGATTACGAGGTAGAGGAGATGAAGAAACAGCTAAGGTTAATCAGAGATGGAAGATGAAAAGTTTACAAAGCCCAAAATAAAACCTTTCCAAAATCTCACGTAATTATTTCTTATATAACTATTATTTCCTAATTAATTCCGTCCGTTCAAGATTTTTTAAGACTTTCTCTCTCCGTAATCTTTTTTTTTTTTCCAATCTGATTAACATTCAGATTTGCATATATATTCTTCAACAAAAAATTAGTATTTTTAATTTTTTTTTGGAAGTTTATATGTAAAAAGTGATGAGATTTCCACTTCTGAAAAAAGGATTGCAACAGCTTTGGGGAGGTAGGTGTTTGGATTAAAAAAAATAATGTTATTCATTGTAAGTTGGACTAGACTTTGGAACTTGTACTAAACCTAATAGTTGTTAAGGAGCTTCTTAATATTGGTTTTAAGCAACAACAAATGCTTACACAACACCATATTTCAAGTGCATATATAGATTGAAACTTAGGTAGAAGTTGACTCATATAACAATGATAAAGTCTTTTCGTTCGAAAACAATGATAATGTGTAATACATTTATCACCTATAATGAAAAGGTCGGTACATTTTAAAGGTTAAATGCACCTGTAACTCAGATTTACCTCTAATACCATACGTAAGACGTAAGATCGAAGAACTTTCCTCTTTGTTTCTTTCTCCGTAAACTTTTTGGTTTCTATTATGTTCAACAACCCAGATTTGCTCAAATATTTTAACAAAAACTTAGTGTTTTTAACCTTTTCCAATTTTGACAAGTTTATTAAGAAAAAGAGACGATGTTTCCACTCTTTGGCAGCTTTGCGGGTCGGGGGTTTGGATTAAAGCAAATAACATGTTATTCATTATAAGTTGTTATACTCTTAAGGAGCTTCATAATGTTGGTGGTACGCAACAACAAATGCTTATAAATCACCATATTTCAAGCCCATGCAGATTGATTACTAGGTAGAAGGGGACACATATAACAATGACAAAGTCTCGTTGTTCGAAAACAATGATAGTGTTAATTATGTTTGACGCATATATTGAAAATGTCGGTCAATTAACAAGTTAAATGCACTTGTAACTAAGATTTACCACCGATATCATACATAAGATGTGAGGTTTTTTTGGGATGTACGGACATGTTTGGTGAGTATGGATTATGGGATAAAATGTGGAGATTTTCTTCGTTCTCATATACATAGATTATAGGATTATGAGAATTATGGGAATGAAATGTGGAAAATTTCCAATACACCACTCAACTGATATATCAAAGCTGAAAAATAAAAAATATTTAGTTAACTTTTTCTCTTCCTTTATAATTAGATCCTTCGTGTGTTTTTTTTCCTCCTTTTTTTCAAGTTTATTAGGAGAAAAAAAAAAGTTTTGTACTTTAGAGGAAATATCAAAGGTAGGTCATTTGTTAATTGACTAAAGCTGAAAAAAGTAATTATAATTCAAATTACTAATCACGCGGACGAATTTTACCAACTGCACGACAATGCATATTCCGCATCCGCTCCAGTTTGGTGCGGATGCGGAATCCGCATGTACCCCAGGTCTGGGGCATCAGTTTTGAAAAAATTTCCGTTGTAATATATAGCCGTTGGATAATTTATCCGTTGGAGAATATAGCCGTTGGATACATATCCGTAAAAAGCTCGTACAAATGTCGACATATTCTGAAGAAGATGTAGAATCCGATGGTGAAAACACAACTATATATGCCGTTTGATATAGATAAATATAGTGATCTGGAAGAACTTCTCACATGTATCTAAGTAAGTGTACAATCATCACTTTAACGTTATTACTTTTATACATGTTTTAGAGTAGAGAACCGAAAATATCAAATTAGTTTTAGACATGTTAGAATTGAGAACCGAAATTGTCGAATTAGAACAGAGAACCAAAATTGTCGAATTAGTGCTAGACATGTTATAATAGAGAACCGAAATTGTCGAATTAGTTTCAGACATGTTTGTATATATAGATAACCGAAATTGTCGAATTAGTTTTAGACATGTTAGCATAGAGAACCAAAATTGTCGAATTTACACTTTATTTAAAATTATTTTTTAATTAGGATCTTTAAAATTATTTTTTAATTAGGATCTTATGGAATATTCTCGTGCTATTGGTACCGATATTTCATCCAAGTTTGAGCTCCATGGATATTTTTCAGTTAGAGAGAACTTATTTGGATAGGCTCGGTATGTGGCAAACTCAATGAATATGGTGTTGGTCATACAAAAATCCTGGTTGGATAGACGGGGGTTTCGTATCTTACGATTGACATGTGATAGACACGGAGAAATTAGAAAGGTGAAAGATGTTGATCCCGATCATGTTCCAAGTTCTAGCCGGAAGAAGAATTCCAAGAAGTGTATGTGCAAGTTTCAACTTAAGGGGGCACAACTTGAAGAAGACAAATGGTCATTGAGGGTTGTATGTGGAGTCCACAACCACATAATTCCATCGGTGCTAAGAGGCCATGCATATGTAGGACGTTTGACTCCCATAGGCCAAAAAGGTGGAGCGTGAATTGAGTGTCGGGTTAAAACGAGGATGATCTTAAAATCCGTGCTATTAGAGGATCTTGACAATGTCACCACCATCCAGCAAGTTTACAATACCGGTTTGAACTTAAAATCCGTGATCACCAAGATCCTTGCCAAACACCTCTCACCCTGCCTTTCCCATCTCATCGACAAAGCACAAGCCGCCTTCGTCCCTGGAAGGCTTATGACCGATAACATCTTTCTTGTACAAGCATTGCTCCGCCGCTACAACGCTAAGAGAGATACCAAGAGATGTTTCCTTAACATTGACCTGGCCAAGGCCTATGACACCGTGTCATGGGACCCTCAAATTTTCCATGGAATGCCTAGGGTTCCCGAGCCTTTACATCAAATGGGTCATGGAGTGTGTCACCACACCAACCTACTCTATCAAGATCAATGGGGAACTTTTTGGACATTTTCCGGGCAAGAGGGGTCTTAGGCAAGGAGACCCAATCTCCCCCCTTCTCTTCGACGGTAAATGGTAAATTCATAAAGAGTAAAAGGGCTCAACCAGGACCGGAGTTGTCCTGGTCAAACCTACAGAGCATCAAAGTTTATCATCATGCAAACATAAGGGCTAAAACAAGGCCCTAGTACTCCTGGTAGGCATGCAAGCCCCCTGAACGTACCATCTACCATCAACTGACTATGAATATAAATAAAATACATCTCACGGCACTGTCTATAAGGTCCTTCCACCTTCGGCAATGCCATCAGCAGAATGGAGCACTCACAGATCATCAAGGTGCCTAACCAACGGATCATGATATCATTCACCTTCGGCATTGCCATCAGCAAATGAGTCTCAAGTCCGGGACAAAATATCAACAATGAAACATGCAGGCCAAGAGCAGAATACAACTCTGGCATAAAGAATAAATCATACAAAGTGCTAGACCTCAAACCTCTCTCCAACTCTATCTGGGAAGGCCTCATAAAGTAACCTGTATGTATGCCCTCTAATCATCCGGACCAGGATATCAATGGATCCTGTTCCGGTCAAATACCAGGACATTCCTGGAGTGCCATAAATAGTAGATCGTCGCTGAGAAGGCGTATATACGTGCCCTGCTCGTCCAGCTCCTCCCTGGTGCAGAGTGTAGTAGATATGCTATGACGTCTGTCCTCGAGATCATCTCTGTAGACATCCGGAATCCGTACATACCTGCCTCCAAACCTCCCTGGCATAGGTGCATCCAAAGAACAAGTGGTCATGTGACTCACTCTCCAGACCACACCAATGGCAGGTAGGATCTATGTCGAGGAAGTGTAATCTGTCTCTGGTCGATAGGCGTCCTAGAATCGCCATCCAAAGGATAAAGCAGCTTGGGCGTGTTTGCCCGTGTCCCATACTATCCTGGACCAGTCCATCTCCTCTCCATGCTCTCTGATCACGTCGTAGGCATCTGTGACTCTGAACTTGTCCCCATGGCAGCAGTTGTCCAGCACCTCCTCTAGTGTCGTCTCCTCATCCACAAACGTGGCTAGCTGATCTCTGGCTCCGATTATGGCCTTCACCAGAGGCGAGTCACGTCTGTGGGCCATCCAGTGGTTTGGCTCAACCACCTGTAAGTATCTGTGGTGGATCCACCTAACCCAGAGGCTGTCCCTCTTAGCATGAATATGCCAGTAGTACTTACACATAAATGCCGAGTTCCAGCACCTGAGGTTACGAAGACCCAAGCCACCCTCTCTCCGGGGCATGCATACTCGTGTCCAAGCTACTCTGGGCCAGCTCCAAAGGAACTGTCTGCATAGTCCTGTCAGCCTATCCATCACCAGCGCGGGGACCGTAGTATCGACAGCCAGAAGTTCTCCGTGCCCTGAAGGACCGTCCTGATCAGCTCCAGTCTACCTGCAAAAGACAAATGTCTCTTGTTCCACGCGCAGATGTACCTCCCAATCTTATCCAGGAGTGGGGTGTAATCAGCTGCCCGTAAAACATGAGGTGCTATGGGGATTCCCAGGTATCGGAAAGGAAAGGTTCCCGTAGAGAATCCCGAAAGCGAGGTTAATTCGTTTGTCTCTGTTTCAGAAACAGAGGCTAGGAAAATTGAAGATTTCGGGAGGCTAACTGCTAATCCCGAAATCTTTTCAAACCTGCGTAAGCAATCCATAAGGATGCTTACTGACTGCACATCCCCTCTACAGAAGAGAACGACATCATCCGCATACATCAGGTGAGAAATCCTGAGTTCCTCACAGTGCTGATGGAAACGGAAGCCAGGTCTAGAGGTCTCGTTGCGTATCATCCTGGAAAGGAATTCCATGCAGATGACAAAAAGCAACGGAGACATAGGACACCCCCTGTCTAAGCCCACGCTTTCCCGGAAATAACCCATGCATTGTCTTGTTTACCCGGATGGAGTAGGACGCTGTGGTGACACACTCCATCACCCAGTCAATGAACCTGGTCGGAAACTCAGCTCTGTCATGGCATAGCGGGAGGAACTGCCAGGATATCGTGTCGTAAGCTTTAGCTAAGTCAATGTTCATGAAACACCGCTTAGTATCCCTCTTGACACTATATCTCCGTAGGAGTTCCTGGACAAGGAAAATATTGTCAGACATCAACCTCCCTGGGATGAAAGCAGATTGTGCCGGGTCAATGAGGTACCCAAGACACGGCCCTAATCTGTTTGCAATCAGTTTGGTGATGATTTTATAGACAACATTACAACAGGAGATAGGCCTAAACTGGTCTACTCGAGTTGGGGAGTCAACTTTCGCTATCAAAGAAACCGAGGTATGGTTAATTTGTCTGAGCAGTTTCCCATTAATAAAGAATTCCCTAACTGCAGCACAAACCTCACTCCCAGTCGTCTCCCAAGTTTGCTTAAAGAACTTGGAGAGAAAACCATCTGGTCCTGGTGCTCTGAGGTCTCCAATCGACCAGAGAGCCTGCTTTATCTCATCATTAGTAACTGGTCCAATAAGTTTTTCCTGGTCCAGATCCTTAACCCGTGGTCCCACCGCAAACCAATCCCTCGGTGGTACCTCAACCTGCCTCTCAGTCCCAAACAGCCCCTGGTAATACGTCACAAACTCATCCGCTACTTCTACTAGGGAAGTGGTAGTAGAGCCATTAGGTAAATGGAGTGCAGGAATAAAATTCCTTTGTCCATTTGCCTTCATGAGACCATGGAAGTACGATGTAGTCCTATCACTGTTAAGGACGTACCTCGACTTAGCCTGTTGTTCAAAGAAACTCCTCTCTGCAGAAGAAAGCCTTTTGGCTTTTGTTCTACAACTCTCAAGCTGGGCCCGCAAGGCCTCAGAAGTCGGATCCAACCTAACGTTCTCAAGGCATGTGGCATACTCCTCGTTGGCCACTTTGGCCTTCTCAGAGATATGTCCAAAATGCCTCCTATTTAACCCACGTAGCGGTCCTTTCATGCCCCTGAGGAGGTTGCAGAGGCGAAACTGATAGGTCCCCCTAAGGTGACACTTCCAGTTCTCCTCTACTATCTCCTGGAACTGGTCATGACCTGTCCACATATTGAAAAAACTTGAAATTGGCTTTCCAGCCCCCGGACGGCGATAAGATGCGCTATAGCCGGCTTATGATCCGAAAACTGCCACTTATTCGGAAAGCTAGCGCGGCAATACATCTCCTGGTCCAACCAATCCGAATTAACAAAAATCCTGTCAATCCTACTCCAGATGGTACCATTAGTCCAGGTGAACTTGTTATCACTCGTGAAAGGTACATCTGTGAGACCTAGATCCTGACAGGCATCCAACATACCCCTGCACTCGTACATCCGTAGGCTCCCCATTGATCCTCTCGTCGGGATACATGACATTATTGAAGTCCCCCAAAACCATCCAGGGTATAGAGTAGTCCCTAAACCAACGTCTAATGGGTTCCCACACTCGCCTTCTGTAGGCAATGCTACCTTTCCCATAGACAAAACACACCCCATACTGCACACCAGTTACTCTACAAGTAACTAGAACAGTGATAAACTGCTCCCCAATCTCTCCAACAGTAAGGTCAAGACGGGTATCATCCCAGAGTACAAGTATGCCACACCTATCATCAATCTCAAAGTTAGTGACATACTTCCAGTTTGGAAAACTGGAGCCATCACACGGTGGATATCTAACGGTCTAGACCCATACTTGGTTTCCAGTACACCACATAAGCATCCATCAAACTCCCTCAGCAGCTCGGTCAACCCTTTTTGTTTCCGGGGTTGGGTAAACCCCTGGATATTCCAAGAGATGACACTCATCGGGAGACCGTCTGTCTAGTAGTCCTCCCTGGGCCCTAATATCCGCCCTCACCTGTGAGCTAGATGCTAGCCTCGTAGATCTACGCTCAGGTATAACAACCACCTCTCTCCTAACTTGCTTCCTATCCCTAGGGCTTTTAAGATAGTAGGGGTTTTAACTTTTTCTGTACTACCTCTGTCTCTCTGGGTACGATGTGCACGCCTGTCCGACCTAGATAACACTCTCTGGAATCCTCCTATCATTACTTTTGCCATTATCGGTCTCTATTTCCAAAGCCTTATATGTATTCGAAGTTTTGATATTAGGGGTAGTATACGATTTCCTTCTACTCTCGACACTCACCCTATCATCCTCACTCTCCTGGCTATCCTCCGAGTCCTCCTCCACTCCCGTAGCCTCCTCATACCTGTCAACCTCTGTGTCACTAATTCCCGTGTACGTGTAATCCGTACTCTCACTATCAGAGCCCATCTTAGTATTAGCTAGCTCTCCCTCAGAGCTAGACTCAACCACCATTTCTTTTTCTTTCCCGAAGGATTTTGTTGTCCCTTTTGGGGACAACATTTTAGGTCTAACTATCAACTCTCTCTCTTTTCGTGCCAATCCTAATCCTGCCTTCCCCAGAAGGTCTCTCCTTTCTGTGTCCGCTTCGGTCACCCTCTACCAAAGTGGCCTTTATGGCAGCCACCCGGCGACCTCCACAGCCACCCTCTCGTCATTGGCCACCTTCTTCGCCTCTCGGCGTCGACGGCGCCTAATGGCAGACTTACTTATTGGTCTTTCGGCATCAGTTGTAGGCCTACTAACAATTTTAGGCCTATCAACCTCCACCTCACCCTCCTTCTCTGGGAGTCTAGGTTCCTCTCCTATCTTCCTTTTTCCTTTTTCCTCAACGGTAAACCGTTTCTAATCCCATATGTCGTTTGTCCCTGTACCTGAGCATTATTCCCTTCCCTTCCAGACTCTTTGTTGGCCTCTTTGTGATTACCATTCCCTTCTCTAACATTGTCCTCCCTAGTTCCTGGTCTAGGCCTCATCCCGGGGATGCCTCTTTTTTCTTTGAAGGAGCATTCCTCCTCATTATGCCCAAAGGTAAAACACCCCTTACAATATTTCGGCTCATTTTCAATAAGCACATTACAAACCACCTTAATCCCATCATCAAACTCTAGGGTGACCTCTCTCCTAATCTCCTCAGCAAAATTCATTTCAATCAGCACTCTCGCATAGGAGCCCCTTTTCCTCTCCCAGTGACGGGATCCATGTGTAGGGGTTTGCCTAACATGGAGGCCACCCGTCCAAGGATGGCAGGCGACCAGTAGTTATTAGGGATACCATATAACCTAACCCATAGGGTATAGTAGCTACATCCCTCTTATTAAAAGCAAATTTATCCGGAACATGCTTAAGGATTAAAGGTCTACCATGGATCTGGTACGGTCCCCCCCGCGAGAACTCTGTCTCTATCCCCATCATTATCAAACATGAAAATAACATTATCCGGCTTCCGTTTTAAGTTTAGATTGGACCCCCAAGATTGTTGTAGGTCCCTAATAGCGTGATATCCAGGATAATACCCCACATACTGCCCAAGTAAGCAGCTACCCCACACTTGCTCCCTAGGTAGAGCTTCAGCACACATTTTATCTTAACGGTATCACCCGTTGGGGGTGTATACTCAAGAGTCCCCCCTATCCCTCTATTCATAAAAGTCCTAGGTAGAGGCTTAGTCCAGGCATTTTGCCTTGGAGGAGCCTCACCAGAAGTGCCATCAGTGCCCGTGCGGGGCAGATTCGGAAAGTCCTTATTGTTAAGAATAGTTCCACTACCCATTCCCCTAGTATTAGTTCCCGGCTTAGTAATGATCCTAGCAGATAGGGGTAACATAGAAGGCCGTGTGGTATGTGTTATAATGGGGGCACGGTGTGATCCGTATTATTAACATCCTCAGTAGCAGGTGTGGTTATACTCAGATCAGTTCTATCATTGCCAGTATCATGCGTAACCACGTTATTATCCACATGCATATTACTAGGCATAACAGTAGGCAAGACAGTATTTCCATAATTATCAGTCCTATCATGTTGAATACTATCATCAATAGCCATCATATTGCTAGTATCCATGATTTGTAATCAGAGTTATTTAATTCATGCTCATTTCCATTTCCAATCATCAAAGCAAGTGCATGTAATATACGAGTATTTAGATCATGCTCATTATCAGATAAAATATCGCTCGTATCAATAACGGTCTCAAGGTCCATACCTGTGCGGTCTTCCTCGTGCAAGACCGACTCCGCTATAGTCATGGCCATGTGATTACCATCTCCTCCTCCCTTCTCTGCCACCACCACGTCCAGCCCAGTAGGCGTCCAGTCCAGCGCCTCATTCCTTGCTTCCATCGTCCTAAGCAACTTCCTTGCAAGCTCCTTGACGAAGTCATTTTCAGTTGGTTCGGTGACTTGTCCGCCTTGGCTTTCTGTTGACACCACCTGCCTCCCAATGTGGGGTATAGTCGGGCCAATTTCCATTTCAAGGCCTGGTTCCACCATTTTCCCGCCCGTATCCTTAGAATGATCAAAATTGCCGCTCAAAGACCCTTCCTGTTCAATTTTGACTTTTGGCTGCAGCGTTGGCTTCCCAGGTGTACCTATGATCGGGCAAATTTCATTCTCAGGGCCTGGTTCCAACTTTTGTCCGTCCTTAGTCCCGGATTGGCTCAATTGGCCCCTCAAATTTGCCTCCTGTACTTTCTGTCCGCCTGGTCTTTTAGCATGAGCGTTGGCTCCACAAGTGCCTCTTTGGTCGGGCAAATTCCAGGGACGGACTCAGATTCGCCCATCTTCCTCTTCATGGCATTGCTTTCCTCCTTTTCGGCCTTGTCAATGGCCTCCAGACCAATCTGTCCGCCTGGGGTATTGGCTGGCGGCGTTGGCTTCCCAGGTATGGCGTTAGTCGGGCCAAATTTCAATCTCAGCCCCTGGATCCATCATCTTCGTGCCTTTGACAAGCCTTTTGTCTTCCATGACCTCCACCCTAGCTCCTTTTTCCACTTGTCCGCCTGGGCCATTGGTGAGTTGATTTGGCTCCCCAAGGGTCACTTTAGTCGGGCCATTTTCGTTCAAGGGGCTTTGGCCATCATCTTTGGCATTCATTTTCCCCAAATTCCCCTTTATGGCGGGGGCGGCTCCGTCGGCGGCTACCGGCTCCTTGGTGCCTTCCGTGTCTTTGCTTGTGGCTGCCAGCCGTCTTGCCCCCTGCAGAATGGACGAGAGTTTAGATTCCAAGTGCTTGATTGTGACAAGCTTACCTTCTTTGGTCATTCCGGCCTTGACATTGCCCATGACAATGATTCCCTCTTCCTCCATGCTTGATTGATCACGTGCTTGGGATGCTTGGACGTGTGATCCACGTGCAAGCGGCGGGCCAGTCAGAAGCTTTCCTTTTTGGCCATCTTCCATTTGAAAAGTTGCCTTGTCACCTTTGGTCAACTTTCCTTGCATGGGTGCTTCATTATGGTATGGGTATACCACACTTTCCTCTTTTGTGGTTCCCTTTTGGTAACATATCTTCCTAGTTTGGAAGGTATGTTTGGAGCCGTTGCCACCTTGGACCGCCAGCCACCGCCGCCTCTAGCTCCGGCCTCCCCACGCCACCTCCATGGCTTTCAACGTAGTTGTTCCTTTTTGTATTTTTCCTTTGCCGTCCAACCTTGGTTGGTCTTCCCTCCCCGGCGCCTGAGCATTTTGTCCGTCCTCCCTTGGATTGCTTCCTCCTCCACCTCTCCCGCCTGGATCAAGATCCGCCGCCCCCACTCCCTTAGCCTTTCGGCTCATTCCACGGCCTTGTGCTCCTTTGTTTGGCTTTTGGACTTGTTTGAATCAAAAATGCTTGAATTAACTTTGTAAAATGGTTGCTTTAGTTGATGAATCTTCCAATCAATTGGATTAAACTTGGATTGAACTTCACCAAATTAAATCTAACAACTTGGCCGTCCAAACTTCAATCTCACGTCAATCTCTCAAGAGAAGGTGAAATGGGATTTTGATGGGTGAAAAGAAACGTGATGATGTAGGGATGAATGATTTGGTGTGAGATTGGATGAAAGATTGAACACAAGAGGAGAATGGTGGATCAAATGATCTATCCACGGCCAAGCTTGGCGTCACCCTTGGAATCGCCCAAAAAAGGGAGCGTTTCAAAGGGAGCGTTGAGAATGGTTCCCCCCTTCTCTTTGTCATATGTGTGGAGGTAATCTCTCGAACCATCAAAAGAAAACCGCAATTGCACACCTTGCCTTTGCGACAACATTGTCCTCTTCTCCAAAGGTAATGTGGATTATGTGAGAATTTTCATGAAATGCCTTAGAATATTTGAAGAGATGTCGGACCTTAGGATTAACAACAACAAATCTTCAATGTTCCTTGCTTCCACCCCGGATGAGGAAGCTATAGCTATCCAAGCTATTACTGGCTTTGAGATGGGTACCTTTCTGTTCAGATATCTTGGCATCCAATGGCACCCCACATCCTTCGGCTATGGATTACTCCCCGCTCATCAACAAATTAACTCCGCACCTAAAAACTTGGAACAAGAAGCACATCTCCTTTGCTGGAAGAAGAGAGCTCATAAGTTCGATTATCCAGGGTATTGAGAGCTTTTGCTCTCCATCCTCCCCGTCCAGAACCTTGTGATGGAAAGACTGACCGGGATCTGTAGAAGGTTCCTCTGGAAGAGACCAAGAGTGGCCTGAATCAAGGTATGTCATGACAAAAAAGAGGGGGGCCTTGGCTCGTCCAACTCAAATACTGGAACATGGCGTTCATGGCCAAACATTTCACACACATATATGAGGAAAGAGATACCATATGGTAAACTAGGTCAAACAACGCTATTTGGAGGTCGAAAATCCTTGCACTTGGAAGCCAAACAACAATGTATCCCCCTTGCTTAAAGCCATCTTCAAAGCAGGGAGTATCTCATGGAAAAAGCTAACGGTAATACCGATCTACATGTTGTGATTGATGACCTCCGAAAGGTAGTAAGTTCAAGGTCTCAAGGCCTACAACTGGCTCAAAGAACGTGACACTGAGGTGAGCTGGAACCGGTGGTGTGGGAGAGACGTAACACTTCTAGGCACAACTTTATCCTTTGGATGGTTGCACTGTAGGCACACTTCTAGGCACAACTTTATCCTTTGGATGGTTGCACTTGGTAGGCACACATGATCGCATGACCTTCTTAAATGTTAACCCTATGTGTCAACTTTGCAACAACGCTGAAGAAACACACCTTCACCTCTTTTTTCAATGTGCGTACACGAAATTGATCTGGAACGATGTAAGATCAAGGTTCAACATTGCTGATGGACTTGAATCGGTCCATGCTTGCCTTCATTGGCTTGAAAGAAACGCTGTCGGCAAAGGGAGAAGAAAGAGTGCCAAGATCTTTGCCTTCTCCGCCACTATATACTACCTCTGGATTGCTAGGAACGGGGTGGTCTTCGACAACAAGAGAGAACTAGCGAGCACAATCACCAGCCTCATCACCAATCATGTCTTCAAGCTCCTCAACAATGCATACCCCCACCGTGTATGTGACCGATTGTAATGCCCTGCCGTATCTTTTGCATTCTATTTGCTCTATTTTGTTTGCCTTGCATGACACTGTTCACGTAAGAAATGTAATTTAGTTCATGCTTCTGTACCATGATCACTTCTCGGGTTGGTCCTATGCCTTGTGGGTCATGCGCTTAACAACCATGCTCACTTGGCCATTTGATTTTACTGGACACACGTTGTAACCTTGGTATGTTGCCGGACCTATGGGACTACACATGCACATAGGAATGGCTCTTCTTTTATACAAATTAACCTTAACACTACAATACCGGTTTGAAGATTAGAATGGAACTAGCCGAAGGAAGAGGGTCATTACAACAAGCACTTCATACATTGACGGAATGCTAATATAACATGTATGGACTCCGATGAGGTGATTGATTTCTTTATCTAACATCCCGATTCAAGGCATTTGCTCAACATGTTTCCCAATGTTATTGTGGTGGACTTGACATATAAGACCAACAAGTAAGTACGAAGGCTTGTTTTTACTTTATTCCGTAAACTCAAGCATCTTCTCGTATATAACTTTGACTTAATTCTTTTGTTTGTATTAACTGTGGATACAATATGCCATTGTTGAAGATCGTCGGCATCACACGTACACAAAAGACATTTGCTATTGCTTTTGTATTAATGGTACACAAGAACAAAGCACTACGAGTGGGCTTTAAGGAGGGTCCGTTATTTGTGTTACGGAAAAATCCCGGAGGTGATTGTCACCGATCGTGTGCTAGGTCTTATAAGCACCCTGAAGGTAGTATTTATCGAGGTGAACCATATCTTGTGCACGTTCCATATAAAGTGAAACATTATAAATAGAGTGAGTGTCATATTGCACTCTAAGGAAGCAATAGCCGTCTTCATGTCTGATGCGGGGATAAGCCGCTAGGGTTTCCCGATCTTTCAACACCAAAACGTGGAGGAGAGGTAGAGGTGGATGACGTGAAGATGATGAGAAAACGTGGGCAACGGCGAGTGATCCTGTGGTTGGGGTGGATCGTAGATGGATAGTCTGGACGAATCTCCTAGTCGCAATTCAACTCGTTTGCTATAATCGAATACTTAGGAGGAAGAACGATTAACCTCAAAAGCATGCAAAGTCGTTTGAAGATCGAAGAGAGATCTATCTTAGAGTCTCACCAAGATGACGGCTCTCTCAAAGCTCCAAACTAGGGTTGGACGAGCATCTCACCCGTCCAGGGTTTGAATAGGCATCTCACCTTTCGGCTCTCGAGTCTCACGAGAGAGAAAATACTGAAAAGTATCTAAATTGTGTTTATTCAAGTCTGACTGAAAATGAACGTCCAACTTGCCTTATATAGGCCATGGAGGACGTCCAATACAAGCTACATGGGCTGCGGGCTTGATCTAATATCGAGCCCAAACTAATAAAAAAGAAAAGATAAAATACGAAGAGATAAAATCGAATCTTTAAGAGATAGGATCTTCTAGCTAAAAGATAAAATCAAACTAACAACGGATACGGTCAAATCTTTAGGAGATAATTGACCTTCTAGAAACATAAAATAAAACAATAAAATAAAACCCAAATTAAAATGTCTAAATATGGGCTGAAAATAATATAGCTAATTGACTGAAATTAATAGGTCTAATTAAGGCCTTATTTAACAATAAAATAAGCCCAACTAGAACTATTAAAAACGTCCAACTCCTTTTGATCCGTGCAGCCCATGATGATCCATTCGAGCTCTCCTCCTTGCCCATGCATACGTGCTCTTGTATGCACGTGTACGGCTACGTCTCTCCCCAATGAATATCGGCCTTCTCCTTGCATCTCTAGACCAGCTTCTCCTTCGTGCTTCATATGCATTCTTATCTTCATTGGTTCTCTCCTATGCATATGATCTCCCTTTTCCTGTCCTTAGAATGATGCTCACTCCATACTTCCTAGCTTCCATGATGATGATCTTGACTCGGGCTAGGTCTTTAGATGCTCCTGCCTCAATGTCCCAATGTCATTCCTTGTTCGAGTTGAGATCAAATGAAAGCTACCAACGGCATTTGTTGGAAATGAGGAACCATTGGCATGCATATTTAAGGTTAATGAATTACCTCGAGACGATTTGGATTACCCATACAAGGAGGCAATCGTTCGAGCTTGGTGTGACACGACTCATCATTTCAGCACAAGAACGACAAATGAGTAAGAATGTTTATTAATGTTCTTTTGCTTCTCAAATTTTCAAAGTTTGTTTGTATTGTAATTAGTTTACTATTTTTGTAGGTGTGAGTCCACGCACAAGTTATTGAAACAAACTCTAGATTCAAATGCTGGAGGATTTTAGTTGGTGTGTGACAACATACATGATGCGCCCTTGGATGCTCCTCTTACGTTGACCGTAGACGATGAGGACGAGGCTTTGAGGGTTCGCTCAGATGGACCGCTCACCCGATCCCGAGCCAAGTCCATTGCCCGAGCCACCGGATCCATCATCGTCCGCACCACTTCATCACTTGGACCAGTCGCCGGTATGCCGTGTCTCTACACCACCATGACATAGGCTACCGGTCCCGCCCACGCTTTTACTTTCGGACTATTTTTTGCATGTTTTCCTTTTATGTAATAAAAGGGATATTCCTTATAGA
Organism: Fagopyrum tataricum; assembly: GCA_002319775.1. Lineage (NCBI taxonomy): Eukaryota > Viridiplantae > Streptophyta > Magnoliopsida > Caryophyllales > Polygonaceae > Fagopyrum > Fagopyrum tataricum. The sequence goes on along the minus strand of CM008283.1, from coordinate 24,891,749 downwards.
ATATTCCCTTTGATCTTATCTAGGGTTTTCCTCTTGTTGGGCTTTTCATATGTATGTTTGTTTGGCCCGTTGGCCCATAGGTGGGAAAGACTCTCTATATAAGGGATCTCTTGCCTCACCTATTTTCCATGTTCAATTTTACTAAGTTTTGAGAAGATTTTTCCTCTTACTTAGCCTGGGCATCAACCTCCCCGTCTATTTCTCAATTTTCTTCCTTGGATCTCGTCTTTGATCCAAGAAACCCATATTCGAGGATTCTTCTTTAGAATCAACTTTCGTTTCCCACAAAAAGGTTTATTCGATCTCTCTAGATCGAATCAGCCCTTGTTTCTTCATTGCTTCCGCCCCTCTAGATCTGAAACGATACAACGCCGCACAAAGAGTGAAGGAGTAGTTGGAGCTTTGATGGATCTAGATCCGGAAGTTATCCTTGGTTACCTCCAAGGACGCATCAAATTGGCATCAGAGCAAATGGATCAAAGGTAAGTTCTCTTTACTCTTGTTTTTGTGCGTTATTATATTCAACCTATTTAGCCTTTTGTTCATGATGTTCTTCGTTTTTTCATGATGTTCTTCATGATCTTCATGTTGTTCATCATGTTCATCCATTTTTCTTGAATTTTTTTTCTTTTGATCAATTTGAAAAAAAGGAGATATTTGGTTTGCCATCAAACCAATTATCAAACCCGTCTTTTTTATTAAACCGACCCAATCCAACAATTTTGTTAAATAATTTCACCAAATTTCTTGGGGTATTTTTGTTAACGAAAATTAGGATATCTCGCATTTGATATTCCAAGAAAAGAAAAAAAAAATCTTCATCAATACGGATTTGTGTTCAAAAAAATAAATAAATACAAAAGTGTTGCTCAAAACATTTCAAAGAAACGAAACACAAAAGTAAAAAGACGTCCGGCAAACCGGTCCATCCGAAAAATCGGATTTTACAAAACGGTCAAAGAGCGAAAGCAAGCAAAGCTTGCCGACTGAACAATCCGTCCATCTTCCGCCTCTCCATTTTCTTACATACGTTTAATATCACTTGTTTATTTGTGTGTAATTGGTTCAATTTTGTTGGATTTGCCTTACTTGCCTAACCGCCAAAGGGCCTTCCCCAAAGTATAACCCGATAACGCACTTGAACTTGGGTAAAGTTGACTTAACTTGTCACCTTGCTCATTTGATTGCTTGCAATTGTGTGCTGATTTGGAGCAATGACTAACGTTGAATTGGAAACTTCTCAGGATTCTGGTCCGCAAGAGTCCAGTGAACCTTTGGCTCAGGAAAATGCTTCGTTGTCCCTCGAAAATGACTCTATAAGGCGGGAATTGGAAGCTTTGAAGGCACAACAAAAGTTTGATGCCTTGACCCAAGGAAACATTGCTTTGAAGAAAGAATTAGAAGCTTTTAAGGCCCTCCGGCTTGCCCAACGTCCCACAGCAACATATCCGATTGATACCGTGGCCAATGCTTCCACATCCGATGCACAACGCAAAGGCAAGGGAATTTTGGGAGCCGGACCATCAAACGGTCCCCGGCTTACGTCCATAATTGAATGCCAACGTCCCTTACCTCTTGACGGAAATGAATCCCATGAAGAGGACGAAGAATTTCCCCACCCGATTCAAGATGACTTACGCATGGTCGAGACGGAAAATCGGCACAAGCATTATGAGCCTCAACACCAACGGTATGTCCCGTCTCCACCTCCACCTAGTGCGCCCCGCACCGACCGTCGAACCCGGGAAGAGCCCCGGTACCGTCCCGACTCGACCAACAATCATGGTCGTGAGAATGATTGTTCCGAACGACGTCGCCAACGGTCAACCCGGCAACCGACGACCCTTGACTTTGATGAGTATGATGAGCAAAACGACTTCAACGAGTTCTCCGGTGATGAGTCCGACTTGGAACGGGTGGCACATGACCGCCCATGACACCCACCCATCATAGACCCTTATGAGAACCAAGACCGAGGTGAAGAATGGTTGCCTCCCCCAAACCCACCTAGGCATGAACCACCCGTTCATGGGCGCCACCGGCCTCAAGGCGGCCACCGGCGAGCCCATGCCGATGATGCCTACATTCCACCGCATCGCCCGGACCCCTACCGAGCTCGTAGGGAAGGTAAGGTTAAATTCCCTATCTTTCATGGTGAATATGATCCGTGTGTTTTTCTTGATTGGGCGCAGGATATGAAACGAGCCTCGAAACATTGTCATTATGAGGATGAATATGAGAAAATCGAGGCGGCAACTCTTTACTTTGAAGGAGATGCCAAGTCTTGGTGGAACCGATATGAGATCACCCGTGAAAGGCGAGGATGGGCACCGAATGCGACCTTTGAGCAATTGATCTCTGTCATGACCAAAAAGTATGTGCCTGAGGACTTCAAGAATGATATGCGGTTGCAAATTGCCGAGTTCAAACAAGGCAACCTCACTCCGGTGGCTTACTTGGCCAAACTCGAGGACATGCACATTAAGGCCGGCGTCTCGGCCTCTCCATCCGCCCTTCGCACCAAATTCATGAGTGGGCTTAATGCTTCAATTCGGCGCCCGCTCGAGATTGTGCCATACAAAGATTTGGGAGCAATGTGCCATGCTGCCATGAAGCTATACAAGCAACAACTCGAAACACCGCGGTATTCTAGGTATAATTCTTCCTCGAGTCAATATCTTTATCCTTCTAACACACGTTCTCAAGATGTGCCTAGTTCCCCAGATGCCGACGCTTCAAAAGGAGCCCAACGGACGGGTCAATCCAATAGGCAGACGGGTAACGAGAGGGCACCAAACCGTGGGTCAGCGGCCACGGCACCGGCGCCTACCGCTCAAGGTCAACAAGGACCTTCATCGGCGGCTCGGCCAAGGAAGCCCGTGTGCTACAAGTGTAGCGGTTTTGGTCACGTGCAACGTGATTGTCCAAATACCAAACGGGTTTTGTTTGCCGACCCATCATATTTCGAGGACGAAGATGATCATCAAGATGGCGACATCATCACTGAGGATGAACAAGACGCCGACCCACACTTTGGAATGGAACCATGTGACGACGAGCTTGCTTGCGCCCCAACACAACCCGGTAAATTCGCTCTTGTTTCTCGTCGTATTTTGGCTATTAAAGAGTTTATCCCTATTGATCAACGCGAGAATCTCTTCCACTCTCGTTGCTTGGTCAATAATACGAGCCTTTCTCTCATTGTTGACGGGGGTTCTTGTTGCAATATTGTCAACGAACGAGTGGCAAAACACTTCAAGTTGCCTACAACCCCCCACCCAACACCTTACGGACTCCAATGGATTTCCGATAAGGCGTGTGACACCGTCACACAACAAGCTTGGGTGACGTTTTCTATTGGCGCCTATGTTGATAAGGTCCTTTGTGATGTTATCAATATGGACGCCACACATGTCCTATTAGGACGACCATGGCAATTCGATCGCCGAACATTTCATGATGGTTATCTTAACCGGTACATGTTCCAATATAATGGAAAACGGATCACACTTTTGCCTATGACTCCGCCCGAAATTTTGGTTGACTATGCGGAACGGAAGAGGCAACAATCTATAGATGAGTCCGCTAAGGAGCCGGCAAAATCGGACCCTCCTCGGAGTCCCGATGTTGTAGGTGCTAGTGACACGGACCGCGCTTCTCAACCAATCCGGAAGCATCCGGAACGTTCGGGACGCTCGTAGAAGTCTCCGGACATGGCCGGAAGACCCTAGAGAAATGCGGAACCATCTAGGCATGGCTAGAGCCTTGCGGAATATTCTAGATAAGTAGAGAAGCTTGTAAGGAGTTCTAGCCAAGAAGGATCCGGATTGTCCAAGACTTGTCCAAATCCGGAACCTTCCTAGGAGGGGTGGCCCTGGGCTATAAATAGGGAGTGCCACCCC
>CM008283.1:24874547-24877847 GCA_002319775.1 Fagopyrum tataricum | reverse complement strand
CACACAAGCAAGAGGTCCCAAGATGGAAGAAGAGCAAAGAGAGAGAAGAGAGGAAGAGAGGGAGGTGATTAACGTGAAAGAGAAGAGAGGAGAGAGAGAGAGGGGACAAGAGCTGAAAAAGGGGAGAAGGGATCAAGGGGTCAGCTGACCTCTTGTCACCTCACCTTGGAACGAGGGATCAGAAATGACCTCTTGTCACCTCATCTCGGAACGAAGGGTCGGAAAGCGGAAAAGGGAATAACGACGAGTCGGCTCAAGATTTTAGGAATAAATCCTGGCAATCGGCACCTCGTGCCTGCGGGAAGATCTACAAAACGCTCTAAGTCCGGAATAAAAATTCCGGATGTTACAGCTAACCCCCCTAAAAACGAGTTTCGTCCTGAAACTTGCTAAATGCAAGACTCTCGATCAACACGTCTCGTAACCACGTGAAACTCATAAAACGTCAACTATCGGCTCTAATCCAAGTCTACGTATAGAATCACATCAAGACCTCGCAAGGTACACATATACTCATACGAACTCACATAACACGTCATGACAAAAACACAAAGCACAAACAAGGGAAGATCTCGGGACTAACCCGACGGTCCTATCGATGTCGCTAAATCTGCGTAAAACTCGTGATAGTTCCTCCGAGATACTATCCTCCGTCTCCCATGTAGCCTCTTCGGCTCCTCGCCTCGACCACTGTACCCTCAGCATCGGTATCTTCTTCGACCGAAGGCGCCTCGTACTCCGCTCTAAAACCGCTATAGGATGCTCTGCAAAAGTATGATCCGGCTCGACCACTAGGTCCTCGTGGTTGATGATGTGCCTCGGGTCGTGTATGTACTCTCTCAGCTGAGTGACACGAAATAACGGATGTATACCCTCCAACCGCGGTGGCAATGCTAACCGGTATGCCACTTCACCGACTCTCTCCAAGATCTCGAATGAACCGACATCTTACTTGAGCCCGCCCCACCAATAAAATCTCCTAATGTCCTAGTACATCTTACTCGTGCCTGGGTGCACCGAGTAAGGTGTGGAATGTACCCCATGCAAAATCCGTTCTCTCAACCCCTGGTCCGACGGTACACAAATACGTCCCTGGCGTCTCAATAGCCCGTCTGCTCCTGTGATAAACTGCGGTGCCTCTCCTCGGGACATCTTGTCCCGGATCCTCATCAAAATGGAACATCCTTCTTGCTTCTGCCGGATCTCTCCGGACAGGTCAGGTAATACCTCTAACTCGGACAAACAACAGTCCATATCCGGGAACCAGATATCCAATTCCAACTCTATCAAATCCCTGTGTAATTGTGGCTGATCCGTAAGCCGAGCTATAGCCTCCTCTCGAGGTGTCCTCCTACTCAAAGCATCGGCGACTACGTTTGCCTTCCCCGGATGGTACAAAATCTCTAAGTCAAAGTCCTTAATCAGCTTCAACCATCTCCTCTGGCGGTTATTCAACTCCCGCTGAGTGAATATATACTCCAGACTCTTATGGTCTGTGAAGATCTGGCAAGTAGCCCCGTACAAGTAATGTCGCCAGATCTTCAGGGCATGAATCACTGCCGCTAGCTCAAGAACATGGGTAGGTTAATTCTCCTCGTATGGCTTCAGCTGCCGAGAAGTGTACGCAATAACCCTACCTCTCTGCATCAAAACGCACCCCAAGCCTAGCTTGGAGGCGTCACTATAAACTACAAAATCCTCTACGCCCTCAGGCTGGGAGCGGAGGTCAACCTCCTCTTCAGCTCCTCGAAGCTGCGCTGACAAGGCTCGGACCAGACGAACCTGGTAGACTTCCTTAGCAAGGAAGTGAGCGGTCGTGCAATCACGGAGAAACCCTCAACAAAACGGTGGTAGTATCCCTCTAAGCCCAAGAACTGCGCACCTCATTGACCGTCCTAGGAGGCGGCCATGAGGAAACAAACTCTATCTTTGCCGGGTCAACCATGACACCCTCTACTCTCGGCGGCCATGTCAGCCGGTAAAACACTTTCCCAACTTGCGCTAAGATCTCAAAAAGGTCCGATTTATCGGAAACTCAACTTCTTCCTCGGGTCTTTCTCACTACAACATTTCCATTATGTTTCTTCTTTGCTTGTCTCTAACAAAGAAGATCGAAGTTCCAATTTACACCGGTTGCTTTGGTTCTTGTCAAACCAAACTTTGATGTTACGTTTCCTCAATTCCTGTTGCATGTTCTAAGCAATGAGGAAATACTTTGCTTCACACTGCTTCTACTAACGAGACATGTATTCTATAACTTTTACATCGTCTTTCAATACTCAATCAAGACCATGTCTTGAAGAATCACTTGTACACTTCAAACCGATCATACCTTGAGGCAATTTCAAAACAGTTGCACCAATGAATCTCCTCTTAACTCTCAACAACTCCATTGTCCATTTTCGTCCCACTCAATACCTCATCGTCATCAGGAGTAGGTTAGCCATAGATGGTTTTACTTGGAGAATCTCTCCACAAATCCGGTAATGATCAGCACATCCAAGAAAACTTGTAACTTCTTTCACATCCTTCGGGGGTTGTCATCCCGAGACAAATGGTCATACAACTTTTCTCTTCTTCGAGAGTAGACCAAAATGTCTTATTCGGGGCATTAGTAAGCCCATATGGAATCACTAAATCTCGTAGTGACCATGGTTTGTCCGGAATGCCGTGTTTGCAATATCTCAGTCTCGACTTCTCAATTGGTGACAATCAAACCTTAACTCGATCTTAGAAGAGACCACCGACCCTTGCAACCGGTCGAGCAGATCATTTGTACGTGGTAAGGGGGTACTTGTTCTTCATTGTAATCTTGTTTGGCTCATTGTAATCGATGTACAAATGGAGATAACCGTCTCTCTTTTCGCAAACTGGTGTTCTCCATAACGACTTCAAATCAAGAGTTTAAGATATAATCCAATATGAACTTCAAATCAAGAGTTTAAGATATATTCTAAGTTCTTGTTACCGCTCCTTTATGATCCCACGGCCTGGTTACTCTCCCCCACACTCATCCATAGACCACCCGCACATGCGCGTTCTCGGTTGTCACCAATTAGCTGATAACTGACCTTCTCCCAAAGTCCAATGTCAATGACTTACCATTCTTCTATGCTTCCATGTTACCATTCTCATGAAGGCTACCCTCTCGGGGTACTCTACCTTGAACTCCGTTAGCTCATTCTTCATTCCACGCTTCCTTTTCCTTCTGCGAGATAAATATATCCTTCTCGGCGTTGTTGTGTCACATGACTCACCATCATATGCTTAACCACGCTTCATGATATCTTGTAAGTGCGT